>CM028915.1:11057500-11657500 GCA_016801845.1 Polydactylus sextarius | reverse complement strand
CACACACACACGCACACACACATGCACACGGCCTCAATTCTGCAGTAAAACTTTATATAGTTCTTTATGGATTAACACTGTCTGGACAGTTTGACAATATAATATTTGGATATCATTTGTTCCTGCATGTAACTGTCTGGTCTCAGAGAAGCGGTCTGGCCATCTGTTTCAGTGTCGGTCCATACACCTGCTTATGCCTGCCCATCTTAAACTAATTAGAAAAATAACAATATAATACGACAGAGGCCGTTTTCCCCCTGTGCTTCATGAATGGCATTTTTCACTGCTGTCTACCTGTTCTTAACAGCAGGCCAGGAAGTTTTTTTCCTTGTACTGCTGACGGTAGGGAACGCAGGCCTCCTCATTTTTCAGCTTCAACCAAAAAGAAAATAGAAGCTAGAAGCAAGTCTTTGGGAAAAGAACATTAAACTATCAGCCAAAGAATAAATGCAGCAACATTTTTTGGACTGTGTCAGGGGTCGAATTCCTCCCCTTTCCCAGATGCATACTTAAGTTCTGCCTCCAAGTTGCTCTGTTAGGTCATCATATATGCACTTGAGAGTTTTATGTGTGAGACAACATTGTCATTTTAGGAGATTGTTTCTCATAGTCATTCTCCTGTAGCTGTAAAGTGGAACTCAAAACTCTGTGTGTTGATACTGGCAAACTGTGTAGTGCCATTACCTTTTTCAGTCACCTCTTAGATTTTCTGAAGGTTAGTTAAGAGGTGAAAATATAAAGCGGTAGTGCAATGATCAGTTGATTTCTGAAATCACAATTCAATTATGTGTTTCCATCGTATTTGATCAGATTTCCCAGAATCACCACGAAATAATAATAATAAAACCACGGATGCCTTTGAATTTGTACTTATCCTTTTGATATATTTCATTTGGACACAAATCATCAATAAAGACTTGATGTGAGACCTCAGAGGTAACTGGCCGCAAAACGGTCTCTGACAGTCAGTGTTGTGGATCTCTCTCCTCCAACATCAACCAACTTAAAGAGGATGTGGAGGAGCTGCATTTTTCCTGCTCAGTCTTTGGCAGAGAGAAGAGCTGCAGATGATTTTGGTAAAACTGTTGCAAACTGACATGGATTTACCTTCAGCTTTAGTTGCTGCTGCTTCTGATGCTTAACTTGTTAAATCTGTTTTTGTAAATGAAAATTTGGCTGCTTGGAAAGAATGCTTAAAATGAAATAATAATCCTTCAGAGAAGGAGATTTTTAGACTTACGTGTTTTCCTTAACTGGTTGTAGATTATATAATTGTCACAGTTGTTTTTTTTCAGCCTGTGACTACATTATAAAGATGTCATTTTGTTTTGTTATAAAAATCATTTTGTCAACGTTTTGTGAAATATATTTTCAATAGTGTGGTGAGAAGGAATTATATTTTACCAAAAAAAATCTATATAATCTGTATAGATTACCAATCAAAAGTTTCACCAGTACACCAGTCTTCAAATCCAGTGGTGCAAAAAGCAGTGGTAAACTGCTCAAAATACAAAATTTTAATAGACGATTTGGAAATTAGTTAATTTTGAGTTACTTGCAGGATAACTACCTAAAATTGTTGTCAGAGCAGCAGATTTTCCCTAAACTGTTTAATTTCTGTTGTGGAAAGAACATCAGTAGTATGTACAGTATGTGTTTGAAATTTAGGATTTAAGATTTAAACTTTAAAGACTTAAAGTTCTATGGTTTGATTTCAGAAACACTGAGTTGTTGAACTTTCAAATTTCCACAGCAGCTGCAGTGGAGAAATTGTTGTATTCTCATCGAAAACTCTCAGTCTCCGTAAAGTCTGAAGCATGACTTCTTCATGAATCATAAAGCATTAGAAACATGATATACATTAATGAATACTTCCTGCTGTGTCTTTATGTACTAAGGATAAGCTGACTGGGCATTTATGCTGTGTAATGTAAGCAATAATGAATGATGAGCTGTTTCTCTATGAGAACATAAAGGATGAGGTGGAGGTGAAGATCATCACTCTGTTTGGCATTACATCGCTCTTTTCCACACATCTTTGTGTGCATTATTACACCCTGCTTTTGCCAAGTTGTCTACCTTCTTTTTTTTTTTTTTGTGTGCAGGCAGTAGTGAGTAGGTTTCACCAGCTGTAGTTAAGTATTATTGCAGCCTGCACACTTTATTTCAGAAACATCTGAATTTTGTGCCTTTGTTACCACATGCATGTGCCATATTATGAGCAAACTTTTCAGCTGCTGTTGGACACTTGCTGGTTTGCCTTCACAACCATCTAAATCACAATGATGTAAATATTAATATGTACGCATGAATTACCTGTCTGTCAAGCATACATACATGAAGAAAGACAAAGTCAGAGACACTGGTCCCCTCAGTCTGCTGTCACAGGTCTCTCCCTGGTGGGCCAGTACTGTCCAGTCCCTCCAGACCCCCTGTCAGTGAGCCCCTCAGGCAGGGGGCCAGGCAGCGTGGCGACAAGGCCCTGAGGCTCCAGTGCACACCGCCTCACACAGCGGAGCGGCACACAGGCTGGACCACTGAGCAGCTGGCACAGGGCTGTAGGGATGGCTCTTCCCTTGGGGCAACGCAAGGAAAGAGAATGACACAAAGACAGACAGGGAGAGACGATGCAATGTCTAGAATATCAAATTCACTGACAGGTAACTTACTGCTTCAAACGGTGAGAGTCTCACTCATAGTTAGACCAGTGAGAATGACTTCAGGAACCTTTTGGGGAATAAAACAGGAACCTTAACAGAGGAAGATGGACTTTAGTTTGCACAGGAAGTGTATAATGAGTGGTAGGTTATGAGCCGAGTTTGTGTTTGGTCACCTTTGCTCCGCTTCGGCCTATGTTGGCTGTTGTGGCTTGAACCCTGACACAAGAAGTAGGCCTGGTTTGTTTTCTTTGAGAGCCTACAGAGGGGGCAGTCGGAAACACAGAGCAGCAAAGAAATGTTTTGACAGGAAATGGGAATGGACTACCAATGGGCTAATGTGGAGGAACAGCAGGGGCACTTCTGTGAGTGGGTGGGATGTCGAGGGGATTGGAGGGGCTGTAGAAGTTTTGAGTTGCAGCTCAATGGTGCTCTGAAAGGCCTCGCACTTCCAGAGAAGCTGGGGCAAACCCTCCCATTTGTCTGGCCACTAATAGGGTTCACCTTTGGTTGAACAGTGTAGAAGATTAAGTAGGGGCACTCAGAGGATCAGAAGGGGGCAGATTAGTGTGATTTAAAGGCACTTCAAATCGCAAGCAAGTGAGCGATGTGTGGTTATGTGTGTGTGCGATTTAGGATTTGTTTGTCTGTGAGTTTATTTTTTCATGAGAAATTCCTTGTGCCATTTATTTTGTAAGGGGATCTTGTATCAGTGTAATCAGGATCTTGGTGGTGTGTGTGTGTGTGTGTGTGTGTGTGTGTGTGTGTGTGTTGGTGCGGAGTCAGAGGCCAGTTAGCAGTGGTATTTAGGAACAGGGGCTGTTTTCTTTGGCTGGTTTCTGCTCCTGTGGGTGGAGTTGTGTGTGTGTGTGTGTGTGTGTGTGTGTGTGTGTGTGTGTGTGTGTGTGTGAGAGAGAGAGAGAGAGAGAGAGAGAGACTAGGATCAGTCATCCTCCTCTGTTAAGGTCTTAAATTTCACTAATGACTTAACAATGCCCCCTGGTGCCTCAAGCCACCTTAATTGTTTGTTTGTCTGTGTATCTGTAATCTGGAAAGACTATGCAGTATTCCTCCCAGAAGTTTAATTTCTCTAAAACTCCTCACATTTCACATTTCCTAACACTAATATTTACAAGTTTGCCATATTTCTTCTGATAAGAATCTCTGTTGGCTTAAGTTTGAGGCAATAGTTGTTCCTTCCAAGAATCATGACCCAGGATTGACAGACTGGCACATTATCTACTCAATGTTAACATATAATATTTAGGTGTGTAAAGCATAAAGCAAACTTGTATTTGAAATTGCGGATAATAAATTTAATAATAATAAACGTATGTTTGCTGTCTGTAACGGTGACAGCAATTTGAAAACTGCAGTGTCACTGTGATCATTTAGATTTGTAAATGTGTGTGTGTGTCCATATGTGTGAGTGTGTGTGTGTGTGTGTGTGTGTGTGTGTGTGTGTGTAATGGTCCTGATGAATCTGTCAGGGCTGAGGGCAGGGGGTGATGTGACTGCTGACAGGCTCCCAGCAGGCATGCTGAGAGCCCCAACAGTCTGCATGCCCTCCATTCATCCCCTCCATCACCCCAGCTTCCCTTCTCCTCTCCCAGTCCTCAGCTCCACACATTTGCTGTGTATTAGCCACGGACAGTAAATTACAGCACCCTGGACCTCTGAGCAATTCCATTCCCATCTCTTCACACGTTCCACGTTTCTTCTCTCCCTCCAGCACCATTATCCCGCTCACCTTCTCTATCTGTCTGTGTATCTCCCCTCTTTTCTCTCATCCTGATCTGTTTTCCTCCCTCTGTCTGTCATATCCGTCCTGGCTCTTCGACTCCCTCAACCCTGTCAGATTTCTCTCCCCTGTCTGTCTTTCTCTCACTTCTGTTATACTTCTCATCCTCCGTTCTTCTATTGTGTCACGCTACACAGCGTTCCCTCCCTTACACAAACCCCACCGCTCCCCCTTTACTTTCATACAAGCAGGTCCCTGTTGTCTAGGCTTCACAGGTTTCTCAGCCGCTTCTTTCCTCTCCCTCTCTCTCTCTCTATCTCTCTCCCTCTCCCATCCTCTTCTTCTCCCCCCTCTTCTCCCTTTTTCTGGAAACAGATGTTGTTTGTCAGATCTTATCATTACTGGCTAATTAAGAAGACATCTCTTCTCCTTCTGTTGTTGCTTCTCTTTCCTCTCCTCTCCTCCTCTCCCTCTCAGTGGCATCCATCCCGGATTCATTGTTCTTCTCTGAGAAAGGTTCAGGTCGAGCTTTGATAGATGCGTGTTATTGGTAAATCTGATTAGTGGCTGACTGATTGAAAGGGTATTGAAAAAGTAAGATCAGTGTCAGTATATCGCCGATGACCTTCCGGTATGTTTGAAATCTATTCAGCTGTAGAGGGTGCTCCACGTCTCCATTTGACAGTTATGAGAGTATATTTTGAATCCTCGTCCCTCAGGACACACCAAGCATGCTGGGAGAGGTCAGGCCACTGATGGGACTTCTATTCCCTGTCCTGGTTGTGAATTCATGCTCTCTAGACTCTGAATATCTATCCATATCCATCTATTTGGCAGCCTGACCACAGTCCCATGTGGCCAAGCTTTGTATGCAATCTATGGCTGAGCTAAGCTTGGGAGACTGAAACACTCATTCATTTTAAATTGTTGCAATACACATTTAGTAGCTAGCAAGAGGTTATGCAGTAAAACACTTAAGCACCTAGGAGAAACCTTGTTGAAACACTTGAGTGCCTCTTGTGTACCCTTCCCATCATTCCGCTTTCCTCCTTCCAGCACCTCTTTTCCTCTCAGCTTTGCCGTGCCTCAGTCACTTTTTTGCAGTGGCAAGCCTGAAGGTTTTATAGCGCAACCAAGCTCTATAAATCAGCACCAGTGGTTTAAATGTTTGGCTTTGTCACAGTTCTCAAGTTTAGAGGCGGGATGGGCCAGGACTTGAGGTTGCAGGGGTGAATCCAGCCTGGGAGGCAGCGAGGAAGAGGCCATGAGGGGCACAGCCAGTCCACCAGGCAAATTCATAAAGAGCTGAGTTCCTCCATGTGCTCGCTGTCTGCTGCAGGCTACCTGGAATTGATTTACTTACTGATTTTTCATTACTGATCAATAAGATAGGGTGTGCATGTTTGTGCAGTTTTTACTACTATTGTTAAAAGTCTAATTTTGTTGAACAAATGTTTTTTTCCTGCACACAAGCAACCAGATAAGGATTTTGTCAGAATTGAACAATGAAATTATTATTTACATCAATTATTTGTTTAAAGAACAATTTGTTTATTAAACAAGGCTTTGAGTCTGATGTAACCTATTTCTATTTTCTGATATTTTTATGTAAGTTTCACTGCATTTGTTTGACAACCATAATTACCCTTATTTTTACACCTAAAATACACAATTTAACAATAACATTTTATTAACAGCAGTTTTTAAAATATAGATTTAAATACAAACAGTAAATAAAGTAAATTACCTACAACATGAAAATGGGTGCTACACATTGATGTTAAATTATAATTAAATAATCTAACTTGCATCTTTTGTCCAGTCTGAGGTACATGCATGCATGTGGATGCAATTTTTGTCCAAAACTGCTGAACATCATAGAAATGTGGTGATCAGTCATTTGCTAATAGGTTTGCAGCGGATAGATTTAAAAAAAAACTTCTGTTTTTTTATGACTAGATATGCACAATAAAAAAAGGAAGACAAATACAGAATCGGTTTGATTTTCTGATATTTCCTGGTTGAAAGCGAGTGAAGCTGATGCCAGAGATTTCCTTGTATGTTTTAGAGATGGGGGAGTTGTAGTGGGAGGACTGGTGTGAAAGGTCCTGTGGTGGTATGCGACAAAGGGGGTATCAGTTCGTGGAGGGTTTTCTGTGCCCCATTAGCAGTGTCAAAGGTCATGTGCCCCGGGTGTTAACCCTGGTGACCAGTCTAGCTTCCAGACTGCCAGGGGACCTGGGTCCAGGGGTATTTATTACCACCCCTCCTCACCTCCCTGCTCCATCCCCCAAACACAGCTCTCCCCATAGAGGAAAACAAAACACCTCCCCAGCCCCCCAGCCATTCCTCGGCCCGGGTACATGTACTAATTGGATGCATATCCATACACTGATGCATGACGACCCATCTGTAGATCTGTGCCTTGGCGTGAAACATTCTTAGGTCAACAGTGGTTTATCCAAATCCTTGTCCATAGCCATGAGCTACAGCATGTTTTTGGCCTGTTACCTTCATGTTTTATTAAAGAATCAGCTTGCATATTCAAGCATATGACTTTTAGACATTTGTTTTTGAGGCATCATTTTTGCTAATGTGTATAATTTCGCATGAGTGATTGTGCACACACGGTTGCTGGCAACTCGGTGTCTGTTTTGTGTATTTTTCTGTGAAATCATGCGTGTGCGGCTTGCACAGCCTTTGTGTGTGACATACAGTAAGAATGCATACGTGCATCTGGGCCTGCAGTATGAGTTAGTGCTCTCAGTGTGTGAGTGTGGCAGAGGAAGGCCCTCAGCATGTCAGTATGTTTTAATGCTTCACATCTGGTTTCCTAATTTTCCTCCTCCCTCCCTCCTTCACTCCCTGCCCTCCCCTCAGCTCCCCTCCACCGCGATGTCAGGACACTGTTTTGTTTTTTCAGGGTGATGGTGGTGGAGGGGGGGTGATGGAGGGGTTGTCTGATGAGTGATGGCCCTGAATACAGGACGTCAACATTCTCTCTGTCTTCTTCCGTCTCTGCTTCTTTTATTTCTTTTTTCTGTTGTCCAGTCTCTTCGTGCTTCTTCTATTTATTAGACATTACACAGTGGATCAGGGGTTACATCTATGAAAAAGATGAAGAGGAGCAGCTCTTCTCTCTGTCCTCACTCCTCCTCCTCACTTCTTTCCTTATGACTTAAAGGCAGTGTCCATGTCCGCTGAGCAAAAAATGATGACAATATCTCCTCCCCCTCATTCTTTCCCCTAAAGTTTTTTCCTCCCATATTTTTGTATTAACACATAAATTTGTCATCTGCGGTGCACTAACACAAAACTGGAAGGCCAAAGGCAACCGCAGAAAATTAGAGGCGTGGTGGAAGTTTTCTTGCTGTTTTGCTAACTAAATTGAACTCTACTTTAAAACCTTTTGCATCACATGCTTCAAGAGCTGCTGCTACCAGTAAACCTTCCTTTACAATGAGCACAGAGGGCGATGTGTTTTATGTCTATGTGAAAATGCAGTTTATGTCAACAGTGATTAGTGCTGATGAATGGCTATGAAAATTTTTGTTAGAGGTCCTGCGCTGCTTTAGGTGCTCGCTGCATGATTAAGTCCATATGTAAAACATAGTGAGTGCCATTTATGTGTAACACATGCCCTGTGGACTGAGAAATGTGAAACTGAGCTTCCACAATGAGGAGTAAAAATTTATTTTCTTTTATTTTTTTTCACAAAAAGCTACATCTCTTTGATTATTTTTAGTGTCATGACTTGCTGGTTGGTTGTTGAGCTAGTTTTAGTTAAGCAAGTTGTCACCATTGTCTCATGCTGCGAGGCCTGTGTTTAGTCTTGGGAACTAAAGCAGATGCAGACAAAAGGGATTGGAGGCCTTGACAGAGATGCAGAAGTGAAGACAGAAAAGAAAAAAAACTGACTCCCTGTGGGGCCAGAGTGGAAAATGATCCCGAGGTTTAAGACTTGGGTCTATGTTTTGTTTGTGTTTCCTGTTTTAAATGTGTCTGTGAAGAGTAGGTGTTGCAGAGGATAAAACTCGGGCCCATTGTAAACAACAGCAGACTATGTAAAATCCACTCATTTCATTATATTTGTCATCAGCGTGGAGCAACAATTAATATATAGACAAAATTTATAAAATTGTCACTTGTCTTTTTCTGTAGTAAGAGAATAACAATTTTTTCAAAGTTTGTTCTCCAGCTTCACAAGATTTACTTTCTTACTATATTTATTAAATGTGTACTGTGTGTATACTGTGTATAAAACTGTGTGTAAAAAGTTTGAAACATATTACCTATTAGTTTTATCTGGCACTCTATTAACACTTAGCACTCTGTTACTTACATCAAACAGAAACATTTTACACCTGCATTATGGAACTGAATATTGTATAAAAGAACAGAACAAGGCACATGTTAAATATAAACATGCTAAAAGCCTGTGGAGTTCTTTGAAAATAGCTTTTCTCTGCAATTTCTACTGTGACATGAACATCACCTCCAATTCTTTGCATGTTCTCCTCATTTCTTCCCCGTGGATGAGGAGTTGTGTGGGTGTATTACATTACCAAAACAAAAACAAACAACAGCAATATTAAACTTTTGCAACCACAATAGAGGAGGGGATAAAAAACAGAGGGTCCTCGACTTCTTATTAATTATGCAAGATTAGTCTAATTATAATTCAGCAAATGAATGTGTGGCAGAAGGTGCGAGGCGACGGGGCTGGGAGATTTGCATGTTAAGTGGGCAGGGGGAAGCGGCTAATGCATGCTAATATATGCGTCAATGTCTCGCTTTAATTTCAGCATTTGCAGCTGTGTGCGTCCGAACTGAGGGGGGTGAAAAGTTGACTCAATGGGTTTTTGGGAGGGGGGCAAAGGTGGGGGTGTCAATGTATTAGAGTGTGCATGCATGCATGTGAATGTGTGTTACTGTGTGTGTGTGTGTGTGTGTGTGTGTGTGTGTGTGTGTGTGTGTGTGTGTGTGTGTGTGTGTGTGTGTGTGTGTGTGCGCGTACGGCATCTGGTGTCATACAAAAAGAGAATGATGAGAAGAAGTCAACAAACAAGGTCAAGAACCCTCAGAAAGTGTGTAAAGCCTGAGATGGATGTAGACAACCTTTCAATTAGGGTTGTGATTTCACTATCTGAGGCATCAGTGCTGTAGAGATTTATCATGTCACTCAGTCAAATGAGTGATGACTGCTGGTTAGATGAAATTTAAGTGGCCAAAAATGAAAGTGGCAACAAAACTAGTGTTACCAAAACACAACCAGACAATGAACAGGATAATTAAACCAAAAATATGGTTCCTATGCTAAACTGAAATACCCTTTCATATATGACTGCTAGAGCATTTAAAATGAACCATAATGTAAGAATCATTGCCCTGGATGTAATGCACATATAGTATGGCTCTCAAAGGAGGCAGTAAAATGAAACAGAAGACTTTTGATTGTGATTTCTTTTCAGATTCAAGAGCTGAACAGTTTTACTTTCCTTGTGTAATGTACCAGATACATGCTATTAAACTTCTGTCATGGTGACCACCAGCCAGATGTGAAGAAGGGTAACAAAGTCAGACATCGATGAAGAGAGAAATGGAGGGAGGAAGTAGGAGAAGCGCAGTTGTGCCCTTTTACATGTTTCCACCGAAAACTGAGGTCTAGTGCAGCTTTGAGGTTGGAGGTCCGAGCTCTCACTGATAAATTATAATCACCCGCTGCCAACAACAATATTGATTGTCCTCCGACGAAATAGCTCAAATCAAGAAATATTGGACACACTGTTGGAACTGAGAGCTAGTTGCAAGCCAGGTCCTGTTCGCAAGGGAGGAAGCTGGAGCGAATGATGGAAGAAAAGCGAGTAAAAACTGACAGAATGAGGGAGAGATTAGTATTCGATGGGAGGGTTCAGGGCTGTGGGGCCAATATGAAGTTCCTCTCCAAACAACCGCTCTCCATTAAGATGACTTATATTTGCAGTGAGGACAGTGTGGGTGGGATTGGAGATACCCATGTAGCCCAAAACCGCTGCCTCCCTCTGCAGCATTTTTCTTCTTCACTGTTGTTGTTTGTTTAATTTGAACATTAATGGATATGTTTTTCATTGGTAAGACAGAGTTGCGCTCACTGTGAAGTGAAGCGAACATCTGGTTTTAGGACTATATATTTGTTAAAGCATATCACAACCCTGCATAATTCCTGAGCTCATCATTCTTTTCTTTTGTTTTAACACACGTCTTATGCCTCGATTCTTTTCTCCATGAGATTTGCGTGGATCCTCTCACCCTCATCTGCACCTGCTCTCTTGATATACTTTCCTGCATCTCACCTTGCCAAGTCTCTCTCCTCCCTCTTCGCTGTATTTCAGTGATGGAATGTGTTCTTGTTGTTGCCTTCCTCTTTCCCATCGCTGTCTTTGCCTCTCAGCATGGGGACTTTGGGATTGCGGCAGAGCTTCGTTGCCATGGCAGCGGGCTGTGTTGCCGAACTGTGTACACCTGGGATTTGGAGTCTCTCTCCATAGTCTCCCTCGCTCCTATTTATTCCACCTTTCTCTCAGGTTTTCTTTGGTGTAGCAGGGGCTATCAGCACCCCTCTCCCTTTCTCTGTCTCCTCTCTGTCTCCACAGTCTATCACACTCAAAAAGTAAGCTCACATACGTAATGAGACACATATACTTGAAAACAGAATTCATGTCCATACCAACGCCTGTGCCTCTATCACTACCTTCCTCTTTCCACCTCCTCATTTCACTTTCTCTGTAGTTGTCTCTACTTCGTTTCCTTCTCCATTCCCATGTGGGGGTTCAAATACAGCATTGCGGGATACCATGGTCCCCTGAGTCCTCTGGCATACATCACTGTCTCCAGTTTACTTTGAAATACAGCAGCACTTTTCACTGGACTGTGCTTCAAATTCTCATCACTTGATTTAAAGTGTAATAACATTGACTTTAATAATAATAATAATAAGCTAAATAGCTGTGATTGATGTCAGAGCTGCAATCATATAAATGTGCGCAAACGCACACACACACACATGCTGATGCGAGTATGCCATCCATAAGGCCTGTCTCTGAAAAATAATTAATGTCTGCATGAATGTGTGTATTGTAGGGTTGCAAATAATCATGTACATGGTTCTTTCATGTGATTTCTTTAGTTTCTGATGTACAAACATGTGTCCTCTTATTTACCTTTGCAGGTTTTTCTTGAAGTTTTTCCTGAAATGTAACCAGAATTGTCTGAAGACGGCAGGAAACCCGAGGGACATGAGGAGATTTCAGGTATGAAAAATGAGAGGGAAAATGCACGTGTGTGCTAGTATGTGAGCAGAAATGGGACTGAATATAATAAGAACCAAATTATATATATATATATATATATATATATATATATATATATATATATATATATATATGTAGAGATTGTCATGCAAATATACTCACATCATGTCCCTCCATCCTAATAGATAGATTTAATAATTGATTTCCTGTCCACTTGGCTCTAAGAAGAGTTTCTGACACAAATTCTCACATAGTAAAGCTCTGGAAAAAGTTTTTCCAATGGAAGATATAGACGAGGGAGGTAGAGGTGAAAGTTAAAAATCAATAGGAAGTTAGAGAGATGGAAAGACAAACGAAAGGAGTTAGATATGTGGGAGACTTGGTTGTTGGGGTGCTGGGGTGCAGGAAATAGGTTGAGGTGTTTCAGGAAGTTGTCAAGAATTGAGTGATTGGCTCCAGATGGAGGAGGTCATGCTCCGTGACCCAGGAAGTGGTCACAGGGGACGCTCCCGCCTCACTTCCTCTGCCGTCTTTCAGCACCAGCGGCCTCTGTCTGGCATTTCTCCGTCTCTCAGCAAAGCCTGTGTCCTTCCCTCTTCTTCGTGCTCCCCCGCTCTTCAACCGTGTTTGCTTTAACTCCTGCAATGTGACACATGCTGAGAAGTTATGAGCACACGGGACTCTCATCTCTGGGTTAAAAGGTGATCAGAGCTGGACAGGAGGCTGCTGCTTGATCAATAATTTACAGTTATTTTCCTTAGGTTCCCCCTCCTTCCCACCACCTATAGCACATATGCTTTTTCTCCTTTTCTTTCTTAAGTTCCTTCACCTGCAAAATTATTGCCAGGTGTTTATTTCCAAGGGAGTGTAAGGTTTTTATCTTTACTGTCTGATTTTGTAAAAATACACATTATTAAAAATGTATGGTTTTTACTATTTAATTAAAAATGATTCCTTTCAAAAACAAGCTCATAAACACACACTCAAACTCATTATCACTTTCAGAAATAGTATCACATCAACACTCATAAATATCCAAAGATAAAAACCTACAAGTATCCTCTCATTAATTATATGTGTGTCATCCGTGCAAGGCAGATGTGGGAAGGGACACACACATGCTGCAGCCAGAAAATCAAATTAGGGCCACTATATATCATCCACTACTTTAACGGCCGGCTAAAATGGGAGATTTGGTCCATATGTTTGGTGTCATTGAGGGATCAGGAGGAGACAACGATGAGCCTGCTGTATGCTGCATGAATCAGAAAGTTGGGCAAGAGGCGGTGGAGAGGCCATATGGAGACCTGATGGAGGAACGGAGGGGTGTATGAGCAGTGTCATCACCAGAATGCAGACATATTATGGAGATCCTACAGATGTCACATTTTACATATTGAGAAATATTACTATCACCTGTATGCAGAAACAAATTGTCGCTCAGGGATTTTTGCTGTTGTAACCAGAGATTGTGACTCACAACGTACTGTCCAAGTCGTGCATCCGCACTCATGTATCTTCCTCTCGGCGCTTGTGTTTTCTATCAGGTGGTCTTGTCCAGCACTGTGAGTGTAGACGGCCATGTCTTAGCGGTGTCTGACAACATGTTCGTCCACAACAACTCAAAACACGGTCGCAGAGCCCGGAGACTGGAGCCAGGCGAGTCTGTTGAGAATACTATGGAATATGGTGAGATACTGACACTACAACACTTTAATGTCACACCTCATTTATCTTTTTTATTTCATCACATGTCTGCTCCATCATTCTCACTCAGAAACACAGTATATACTCTTCTAAAGCTCTCTAACAGCAGGTACTTGAGTTGCCTAATGTCCATTTATAATCACCATGATATATCAAACATAGCAGCAATGCTTCTAAGGTCATTAACTGAACTAATTAATGCATTATTCATGAGCACAAGTGATAATAATAAAGAGCCTTAAATTAATTTAAACCAGAATTTAACCAGTTGTGGGTCAGTCATATTTATCTTTTATCATTTACTTGTGCTGTGGTGGAAATTGACTAAAGACATTTTCCTAAATACTAAACTTAAGTACATTAAAATGTTGCTCACACACAATTATCTATTAATATTAAAAACAAATAAATTGTCCAGTGTACATAATAACAGTCAATGGGGTCACTATTTTCTTCCTTTTGGTAATTTTAGCAAATTTGGTGGATAAAACTATCATGTTTAAAAGTTGATTTTTAAAAATATTTTTTTACACCGTTGTACTGTAGGTATATTTTTACTGAAGCAAGGAAGGTGAATATTTCTTAAATCATTAGTTTCAGGTTATAGTCATAACAAGTTCTGAGGAGTTTTCAAAGTAAAACCAAAAGAAAGAAAGAAAGAAAGAAAGAAAGAAAAAAGTATTATCGTACAGCTGCCTTAATGCTGTTTTATTTATGATATGACTTTTTATTGCTACATGTATATAATACCACAAATGGAAACTTGAGCGGGGTATTATAAAACATCTAAATCCTAAGTAAATCAAGAACAGACGATTACAAAATAAATTTGTCAGTACAGCAAAGTAAATATCCTACATGAAAGTTCTTAAATACAAGTATATATCAGATGTATGAGCAGAAAAACTTATTTAAAGTATTAAAGTAAAAATACCGATTTGGTTTCTTTGACAGTTATATTATTTTTTGTGTATTTATTTATCTATTATTATCATTATTATTATTTATTTTATTTTTTCATAATCTCTCATGACATCATGAGATGATTAATTCTGAATCAGTATGAGCAGTATATATAAGTGTTGTAGCTGCAGCCTTTGGAGCTTGTTTCAAACTCTTAATCATCAGTTTTATAAACTGAGACACCAGTTAAATCTGAATGATCTGTAGATGATAAATGGGAGAGAAAAGGGGAAAAAAAAACCTAAAACAAAATTCTCATTCAATTCAAATCTGGTTTCATTTTTGGATTTCTTTTTTCTTATCTGTGATTTCTTGGTGAGAGATTGAATCAGTTTAATATTTGAACACTTTGCTCTGTTCTCTATTAAGCCACGCCATGCATCAAAGCCATCAGTCCCAGTGAGGGCTGGACCACCGGTGGGGCCATGGTCATCGTCATCGGAGAGAACTTCTTTGACGGGCTGCAGGTGGTGTTTGGCAGCATGCTGGTGTGGAGTGAGGTAGGAATTGTCTTCAAAACATCTCACTAATGATACAGTCTAACGCATGTTTTGAAATGATATATATAGCATATGGCTTGTCTCATTATTTGGATGATTTATGGGACGTCTACGTAAATTAATCTTTCCACAGTATTGGGTTAGCCTAAATATTTACAAGGCATGGAGAGGAATCGTTTTGTTGCTGTTTTGTGACACAAATTTTGCGCCATA
The DNA here is from genome assembly GCA_016801845.1 of Polydactylus sextarius. Lineage (NCBI taxonomy): Eukaryota > Metazoa > Chordata > Actinopteri > Polynemidae > Polydactylus > Polydactylus sextarius. The sequence goes on along the minus strand of CM028915.1, from coordinate 11,642,430 downwards.
TTCTCAGCTGATCACACCGCACGCTATCCGTGTCCAGACGCCTCCTCGACATATCCCTGGGGTTGTGGAGGTCACACTCTCTTATAAATCTAAACAGTTCTGTAAGGGGGCTCCTGGACGCTTCATCTACACAGGTATTAAGGGAACACATTGACTTTAATAATAATAATAATAATAAGCTAAATAGCTGTGATTGATATAAATGTGTGCAAACGCACACATTTATATAGGATATAAGGGATTATATTATATATGGGATCATAAGGGAACATCCATGATTTGATGAATTTTAAGAGTGAAGTTTTGATGAGCTGTGCCCAAAGTTTGGTAAATTGTTTATTTTATTTTATTTCATTTTATTTTAGCTCTTAATGAGCCAACTATAGACTATGGCTTCCAGCGTCTTCAGAAGGTCATTCCTCGTCATCCCGGTGACCCAGAGAAACTAGCCAAGGTAAATAAATGATCTTCCCATACTTGATGATTATTTTCCAAGGAACAAGTACTTATAAAGATATTAATATAACATGTTTTGTCCTTGGCAGGAAATCCTTCTGAAAAGAGCAGCAGATCTTGTAGAGGCTCTGTATGGAAATCCACACAGTAATCAGGTAAACACAACAATGTTTGGTACAATGTCCCAACTACTAACAACATATTCATCATCAAAAATGACACAAAGAACAAGATATTTAAAGGAAAATGGTAATTGTATGTACAGCACATTACTGTTGATACTTAAATTAAAGTCCATATCATCAGGGTTTGTTTTCATGAGCTTTTCAGTTTTAGTGTTTGAAAAAGCTTCAACATATGAGGTTGGCTCTCTGATGCTGTGCCGCCATAAAAACATCCACGAGATAAGAATAGGCAAATATTATCTGGAAACATTGTCCTGCACTGGTAGTTTGTATCAGCCTCATGACTGCTTGGCAGCAGATTTTTAGAAACACTTTATTACACCAGCATGAGTTGGAAAATTGTCAGCAGCACCATGTTGTATTTAACTTCAAGTCAGTTGGTTAATTGGTTGCAGCGTACACATTCTCTATTTTAGAGATTAATGGATGCTTACTTGTTTCATGCCAGACCAGTTCAACTACGCTGTATTCTCTGTTGTTGAACCATTGCTTTTGATCTCCTGTAGGACATGCTGCTGAAACGTGCAGCTGATATTGCTGAGGCTCTCTACAGCGTTCCCCGTCCTCACAGTCAGCTGCAGGCGCTGCCAAGCTCACCAGCTCATGGCAGTGTCATGGGCCTGGGCTCTTACCCATCTCAGTTAGGAGTTAGCATTGGGGAGCCAGGACAGAGCAGCCAAGGTGAGCACAAAGAGCCAAAAGCTTCTTCCTGCTACTTTTTTTTGCTGTTTATGAAACTCAGATCTGACTCAGCACATTCATTTTCTCCCCAGGTTACATCCGAAACTCCAGCAGTTTGTCTCCGAGGGGTTATCCGTCAGCCTCCACTCCTCAGCAGTCCAGTTATGGCGGCAGTGGTGGGATGACTGGTGGATACGGGACAGTTCCCATGACCAGTCTAGGAGTTCCTGGTTCTCCTGGTTTCAGCAGTGCCTCCCCTACAGGCTCCCCCTATAGTAAGACTTCATCACTTTCTGATCTGTCTAAATATGTCTGATTCTTTACCACACACTGCTGATTCTGTTGTGGTTCCCACACTGGAGACTGACTGTTGCTCTCTGTTCCACAGTAATGCCCTCCAGCCCTACTATACCAGGAAGTTCCAGCTCCTCATCGTCTCTCTTGCCTTTCTCCTCCTTCCCGTCTGCTGCTAAACAGAAGAGTGCTTTTGCTCCTGTCCTCAGGCCCCAGGGCTCTCCCTCCCCTGCCTGCCCTGCCTCAGGGGGGAACAGCTTCAGAGGTAGCCACCCGACTCACTATCTGACCCCCCTGTCTGAACTCACGAATGCAGTCTAACTCCTCCTACTAACCACTCGAAAACTATGACTGAACAAGACAGAAAACAGTTGCTGGATGTACATTAATGCAAGACCTGATTGATTAGAATCATAGATTTTGTATATTTTTTTCTCTCCAGCGATGACGGGCCTGGTTGTTCCCCCGATGTAGCAAAGCACCCACCCCAATCTACCCCAGACCACTGCTTCACTTAGCCCCTCTTTTGGCACTGTGGGGACAGGGAGAATGGAAAATTTATCTCTAGCGACCATATATAACTTCCCTCCCTGAGCCCCCAGCCATTCCTTAGTCCCTTTTTCATCTGTATGGATGAACAGGGTGGGGTATGAAAATGTCCAAAGACCAGCCATCTACTCCAGAGGCAGAGGAGATTACTCCACCCACAACTAAAGACAGACCATGCTCCTTAGCTGGAACGTGTGCCGCTGTGTGTGTAATGAAGCGTCTGCATTTTGAAAGGAAACAGAGGAAAACTGGTCTTGAATCCACCTCGAGCTTCAAAAGCATCTGTATTGACCCTCTGGCCTGCTATCACATGCAGTATTCGATTGTTCCAACACCTGCCCAAACCTTGGCCAGAGACATACAGGATGCATTGCAAGAGCACCGATGGATGACGGACAACTCTGATGTAATGTTGCAGCTCTAAAAAAGCAGGGTGCTATTTTCTCTGTGTATGGACACCTTAAATGGCATGTGTGTACACTGTCTGAGTTAGCAAGAGGTTTTTTTGTAGTAGACTTTTTGAAGACGACAATTTACATTCCAGAAAAATAGACCCTTTATTTTTTGTTCTGATCTCTACGGTTTTACAAAGGAGAACTCTTTGTCTTAAGGGTTATTACTAAAGGAATTCATATATTGATTTATTTAAGAACAAGCAATTTAACTTATTATAGTTAGTTTAGGGAATAATATAAATGTGTTTTTATAACGTGGTCCTTTTTCCAACTGTTACTGAAATTAAGTTATCTCAACAATTGCCAATTAATTTGCTAAATGATCAGAGGGAATGGATTTTTTTTTTTTTTTTTTTTTTTTTTTTTGGAGAAGATATTAACTCAGTTACTTGGATTAAAACATCCCCTGTTTGCAGGTTCATGCATAACAAAATCCTGAGGTTGTGCCCACAGTTAAAGAAGGTTATTGTCCTTGTGTAAAGGAAAATGTTAGTTAGCCTTATCCTTTTTAATTTCACTTATAATGCATGCTTTGTCACACCAATGCCCTGATATTATTTCATTCCACATTGCAAATTAAAATGTATATGACTACAACTTATAGATTTTACAGTATCGTATTAAAATGCCTCAACCCAGAACAGGTCTCTAGTCACTATGCAGTACAGTAAATGAAAGCACAACTGCTCAGTAGAAAAGAACGGGGCGTGTTCATTAACCCATATCATGCTGTTCTTTTTCACTGATTTTTGTCATCACAACACAAACTTCATTCTCAGGACGTGAAATCAAAGACACAAAGAATAGGTGACATTTGCAAATTTGTTTTGTTTAGAGTTTGGTTAATTTTATTTATTTAAAAATTATTAGCAATTTAATATTATGTTTTTGAAGCCATCTTTCTTTGAAACAGTACAAAAAAAAAAAAATGGTGCAAATGTGATTTGTATATCTCAAGGTGTAATTATATTTTGTGCTCCAAATAAAACAAATGAGAAAAAGAAAAACCACTGTCGATGTTGCTTCAAGTTGTTTCTGTTCTTACGTCGCATTAAATTCTAAATCGTCTTGGTGGTTCCTTTCTTACATATGTGCTGCACAATATTTTACACGCGATGCATCATTCCACAACATTAAGATTTTTCTATAAAGCTCCACATTTCAAGGTTCTGCTGGATCTATTTTTGACTCTGCCCATCACCTGTGTGCTCGTGCAGTTTACTACACTTTTTGTATACATAGCTGATGAGCCGCAGCATCTTAATTGTGATGCGAGCGTTAAAGACTGAGTAGAGCATGTCAAGATAAACAACAACACACCCTCCCCCCTGCGTATCTCTCTCCTCTCCAATAAGCCTGCTTTCCTCTGAGGACCAAGCCTCTGGGGGCCCCGAGTGAGAACCATGAGTCTCCCTCCAAAGTGGCCTCCTCCTCTCTGCCTTTTCTCTCCCTCTCGCTTTAAACACACGCGTGCACACACTCACACACACAGACGCATACACACACAGGCATGAGCCTTACTACTGCCTTGTTTTTAAGTCTTTGTTTGGTACCGCTTCCTCCCGTCTTTCTTTCTCTCTTCTCCTTTTACTCCCCTCAAATGACCCTTCTCTGCTAATGTAATTAGCACTGGTAAAGAAGGGCAGTTAATTACCCACTCTGTTTTGATCGGGTAATTAATGTTATGCCAGGAAACAGCAACTGTTTCATTAACATAGCACTCAAAGCAGTGAGTGGGCTGGGTAGTGCCCGGTGGATGCATGTCTGTGTGTGTTTGTATGATGCATGTATGGACAAACGATGTATCAACAACTCTGATCAGTGACAGTTAGCGACACGAGGACTTCAAACATCTGACAGTGTCTGTCTGCAATCTAACCTCAACAGCGAGTCACTGTTTCTCTCTGTGCTGTCATTGTCACTATCAAGTAACACTTGTCAAAAAAAGCTCAGGCTGCTGCCTCTTCCTCCTCATCCCTCCCTTTCTCTCTCTTGATATGCTGTTAATTTGACAAGTTAAAGTCGGCTTTGTTGCAGACACCTCAGCATTCATCTTGCTGAGTGCTCCTTCTGCCCAGTGGTGCAGGAGCCATATGCTCCTCTTCCACTTGACTGTTTTGTTGTTGCTGTAGTGGCTGCAGCGGCGCCGTTTACTGTCTTCTGATCACAGTTTGGATAAAGACACGATGAGATGCCACCTGCCACCGAGTCGTTCCACATCACACTGCCTGCGCAGCTTCAAAAGAGCATCTAGCTGCTGGGCATATGAGAGCAAAAACCCATGTCATCTTTCATTATGGATACAGCTAAAGTACTCATGAGCCTCAGTTTTTAAGTTACAGTGTTGTCTTCGTTACAATGAGGGAGCATATAGCACAAAATACACCCTTCCCCTCTCACCTCTCAGGGGATATGTTTGTGTTTATATACCCAATTAGCCCTCTGGCCACAGCATGGACATGCATTAGGCTGACATTAGCCCCGGGTGCATATAACATCTGTGTGTGTAAAATACAGTGCATCCTTTTTTCATCTGAGGCATAATTTCAGGGGTGTGTGTGCCTTATTAGGCAAACTGAGGCTGAGCTTGACAGGGGTGGCCCACTGTTTTGTCAAATAGATTGGTAGATTGGTTTCCACACACACAGCCGGTGTCCTCTGCTTTTGGCCCGTCAGTAAAACCTACATTGTTGCCCATTAGACCACTGGACCCTAGTTCCTTTTTTTTTTCAAAATGAATCCCCCCACCTCACCCCACCCCTTCTGCCATTCCCTTGGGTGTCAGTAGAGTGGGGTGGCAGATGGGACAGACACAGAGCTGCCCCATGAGACCCCCCCCACCTCCCCCACACCCCACCCGACAAAATACACACACATATACACACACGTAAACACACACTTTCACATATAGGTGCATACAAATGCTCAGACGTGCATGCATTCACTTATGCATAAGCAACAACATAGGACATGGGCCAACACACACACACGCACACACACACACGCACACACACACACACACACACACACACACACACACACACACATACACACACATACACACATGCAGCAGCAACACATAGCTCCCCTGCCCCCCGAAACAAACCTCATCTGTCAGCCTGCTGCTTTTGTCCAGGCCACGTTCTGTACGTTCAGTGAACACAGAGCAATATCCCTGTCCCTGCCTCTCAATCTGTGCTTTGTGTACCTGTGTGTGCTTGTGTGTATGTGCGTGTGTGTGTGTGAGAGAGAGACAACACTGCACACTAACAGCTTCATGGGGTGAGGGGTGTAACTAGAACGACGCCTCCGAGAGAAATTACATTTTAGAAGTCATCATATGCTCCAGCTATGACGCTTCAATCCTGTTTCTGATCTCACTCTGAAGACTTCATCAAACTGCCAAGTTATATAATGTTTAACATATGGGTTCTTTTATATTCATGTAGGTTTAGAAGAGATATTTATATCTAATCAATCAATCAAGTTGCACAGTTGAAAATACTAATGGATGGAAATTAAAATGTAATAGAACCGCTTTACTGATGTTGTTTGTTTTGTTGGTGTTTTAGCTTTAAGTAGTGGTGCTTTAGTTCACTGTGGTCCATAAACATTAAGTAAAGCCTGTGTCACCCAATTAGGATGCCTTGTTTGAAGAACACTAGGTTTCTCTTTGTAAAGTGCATGCAGATTGTAGTGTAGGACAGATATTTTTGTCGGTGAGGACGAGTTTTTATATCAGGATTTCTCTCCTCCTCTGGGTATAATATTGACAATTAGCCAGATTAGAGGAGCGAGGATGTAATTTGGGCCAAACGCACGTATTGGCTGTTGTTGCGCACGGCGGTGTGAGGTGAGAAGGCCCCACACTGGTGATTAATTACAGCCAGGGCGCATGACAGAGGTGGGAGCTCTCCCAGTGCTGTCTGCAGCCGACATGGAGGGAAATCCAGCTTGGCTAATTGACCCGGCTTCTGTAAGGCCATCCATCAACCGTGGCCCGAATGGCCCCGTAAGAAACACATTATTCAGAGGTAAGTTAGTTAACCAACTAGCGCTCCACCATTCATTAATGGTATTAGCTCCTGTGCTGTGTGTTGGTCCGCGCGAGCCAGCGCGTGTGAATTGAGCGCTTGAACAAATGGAAATAAGAAGCAGGTTGTCCAAATTGCACGCAAACGCTGGTGGAAAGTTCAGTTTTTTGTCTTTCACGGTCGTTTTGATTGATATGTTTATAACTTAATGCCGCTTTTTGGCTTCACCTGGTTGAGCGAGGCCCAGAGTAAACACTGAACACGCCCATTCTCTGAGTCATGGCTCGTGTTTTTGGATCATCACCGAGGTAGTTCACAGGAGGAAAAACTTTTTAAACCAGCAACTGTCTTAATGCCAGTGTTTTATATACATATTTCAAGTAGACATCGTTGTGGCATTAAATGATCTTCAACTGAAAAAGTCAAGATTTTATGACTCTAATAATTTAATTCACTTTTTTGTTGAATAGTCTGGATAGATTCCCAAAGGGAAGAAGTCTTTTTTCCCCCCTGTCTTTCCATAGACATCTAGTGAAGAGACAAATATCTTTCACATGCAACGTAGCTGAATTTGCTACACTAACTACTATTGGTCGTTTAGTCAAAGCCCCATTAAAAGCATCATCATAAAAAAAAAGCTTAAAAAAAACCCAAAACTCATCAACATGGCAAATAGCTTCTTTTTCTGATATATTGCCGTTAACTCTATAACCGTAAAATAGAGACCATTACCCCACATCAGCTGGTGTGGGAACTGTCAGTCTGGTCTGTTTTAGATTTCATCTCTTTTGCAACCCGCTGTGGACTGAATAGACAGAGAGGCAGTTACTGTAGTGTCCACATCAGCTGTCAGCTGAGTGTTGTCTGGGTGGTGTGGTTATAACTAAAGTGAAAGATGGAGAGGTCTCTGCTCTTCACACCTGGTTAAGGCCCACATATGCTTTCACTTGCCTTCCCCACAAAACTTTCCTCCAAATATCTCACAAGAGAAGGGGAGAAGATGTATGGAGACATATATTAAAGTCAGCACGAGCAGTGGGGACGTTTCAGTGCAAGCAGGAGAAATGATTTCTCATCCCCAGAAGGTGACTTGTTGTACCAGAGTCTCTCCCCAAATATCTGCCCTTCTCCCTCCCTGCGAGGGCTGCAGGGGCAGAGAATAATTGCACTTGGGTCACATCTAGATGTCACGTTTGACCTTTTGCCAGTGATGAAGTCATAGCTCAGTGTGTGTGTCGAGTCGTGTTTTGTGTGTGTGTGTGTTCTTCAAAACCAAAAAACATTTGGTTACAATGGAAACTTTTTTTTTTTTAATGTATTGAAAATTCCAGAGGAAACATCCACACTGCTCATGATCATCTTCATTCATGCAAACTGTGGTTCTTGTGTGTATGGAGCAGCCTTATAGCGCCACCTACCTGTGTAACAGCATATCTTACTTTGTCCTTCAACAGTCTGGATTCTTGCAGGGATCATTTGCACTGTAAGAAGTGCGGCCCCTCTTTACTTGCAGCTTTTTTGCCTTCTGATCTGTTGCAAATATTTTAATTTCTGTGTATGCTTGCATATAAGTAGATATATAGCATATCAAAACCTGCAAGTGGTAGCAACACTGTGCAGACAACCGCAAATAACCGTTTTATGTGTTGCTGTCCTCTGTATAGCAGCGTGCATAAATATGCAGGAGGATATCTAATCAAATAAATCCATTCATTAGGAGAGCTGCTGGTATTTCTGCTTTTGCATTAATTACATAGTCATTACCATATCAATTAGAGAAATCAGAGATCATGTAATTAAGGTTTAACCAAAAGCACCTGCTGCCTCCGAGCTGTGTTGTGGTGTGTGTGTGTGTGTGTGTGTGTGCTTCGGTCCTAATCTAATCTCTGTTCTTTGACAGGACTCCCCCCCTCATCAATCCTGAGCTGACGGAATTCAGCTTCTTTTTTTTTTGTGTGTGTGTGCGTGTTTTTGTTTTTGTTTATAGGGGTTGGGCGGTGGCAGTGGTAACGATGGTGTTTGGAGGGGGTGTAATGTGAAATGTTGTCATGGCGATCAAATTGATTGGCAGGGACGCCTGATTAGAAAGAGAGAATAGGAGACAGGTGGAAGGAGGCGGGCTGTACATCTAAAAGAACAGATTGGGACAAAGTGAGGACTCGCTGGGTGTCATGAGGGGAGACACTGTTCGCTTGGCTCTGGTTACACCTTGTAAAAGATAACCAGTAATTACTCTAACGGTCCACAGAGGCTGGTTTTGTATTCTGACTTTTCTGTGTTTGAAACAATATCACCAGATGTTCTTGTATTTCATTTTAGTGTAACTAAAGAGATTCAAATATTTCTCAGATTTGCTCCAGTGATTAATACTAATAAGTTACAGAGGCATGTTAGCTTTGATCACAGAACCACAATGTTAAATGTGGAGCATTTTGTGGTGTCGGTTGGCCACGTGTGAGGCAGGGATGGATGAAGCTGAGAGGAGCATGGAATAACTCTTCGACTGGGTTAGAGGAAGCCATTTGTAAAGAACCCATGGAAGAAAAATACACAGAGGAAAATAGATCAGGCAGGAAAGGAGATGAGGGACGAGTCGAGGGAGGAGCAAGAGGAAGGGAAAGGGGCTCAGGGGGATGAACACCAGCCTCTGGGCTCCTACTCCCCTGCATTTCCTGTTCCATTTCCTCTCCTCTCTTAATTCTGCCATTTCACACTGACTAACATGTTAGCCTTTTTCTTCACTGCAGTCAACCGTGCACCTACATGAAAAGAGAGTATAATAATAATCATCAGTCACGTCACATTATTTCTATCAGTCATTTTCTAAATGAACCCTCTATCTGAACCTTAACTTAAGTTTTGTTCCTTCTCTACATTAGGGGGAGCCATTGTGTATAAAGATTTACTCTCAAACTAAATCACTGCTATATAGTGCTGCAGAGATGGTGTATATATAAAAAAAAAACTGTTGTTGGCGTTTTAAGTAGTTATCTTTAGTTGGTGTTGAGTTTGTGTGAGTTTGGGAGAATATTGTGTAAAATGTAAAAAAATAATTTTTAGAGAATGACTGAAACACGCACCAGTATAGTTCACAAAGCAGAAATGATCCTCTATAACTTGATAAGATGCTGACTGAGTGATTTGTCACTTACACATATAAAGCTGTCCACCTGATGTTTGCATCTTGTTCTCTGATCAGCCATCAAGTTCATGTCATCTCTCTATCTCACTGTGTAGTAAACATGTTTCTCTCTCGTGTCCTTTTTTCACCTTTTTCATTTTGTCTCCTGCATCTTGCGGTTTAGTTAGACATTTTACATCAGATCTCTGCATAATTGATTTTAAATCATAATCTGGCAATTTATTTTTTAAGTAACAGTAGAAATTAAAATGTAAAAACAACAGCGGACTTTCCTTCAACAGTGCTTGAAAAAACAATGGGTATAGCATTGGCATATTCCTCACAAGAAATCAGTCATCTTAATATTAATTTACTATATAACGGAGGCAAGTCATGGTCACTCAGCAGTGTTCACTGTTGTAACTAGTATAACTAGTGTTGTAGTCATGTACACTATGATGCCACTAGATGGCAGAAGAGACTGGATAACTGTTTCTCAGCTGATAATTTGTCAAAAGTTCCAATCATACTGTGGTATTGCCTTTACCTTTATACCTTTATCTTTGTCATGTTCCTTTATTGATCAGGGGCTTTTTGTAAAACTGTAACCAGAAATTATGCAAGGCTTTTTATGAGCTTTTACACATTGAGTTGCTCAGTTTTTTTTTTTTTCTTTATTAAACCGCGATACTTAATTGTTGTGTGGAGCTTATTAAGACGGAGATAAAACAGTGCCACTGTTCTCACATCTGACTGCACTGGGAAAGTCGAGTCTCAACTGTGTTATCTGTAATGTGCTGATGCTGCAGTTGTTGTACTTCACAGTCCACAGACGGCCGTTATTTGTTGCAAGAGATTCAACTGAACGATTCACAAAAAACAAACGACTTCTCTCTGAGCTATTTTTAAAAGTCCAATTAAGAAATGTTGCAGTTTTCATCAGTCTCATTAAATTTCTCCCACCTAGTGAAAACAGATAGTGTCAGTTATGTAACTGTTACAATCACTGGACAAGCCCTCTTTTAACAGCCAACAGAGAACAAAGCGTTGCTTTTCCTAGTTTAGCGGTGATTGTCAGTATGCCTTTTGCCATTTTCACTCCCACTTGGTGTGATGGTGACATTCAGTGCTGACTCTGCAATTATGAGATTACTGTCAATTGCTGTTCATGTCACAAAAAGCTGGTGATGGTGAAGGGTCAGTAACGTTCATATTTACTCATATTTACACTGAGTACTAATCTACATACCATCCTTGCATACGGAGCCAAATCAGGCAAGCTCTTTAGATGAGGTGGCAGGGTGCTTTGAGCTACGGCACAGTGTGGACATGAAGCCTGCCCTTGGTTTGTTACCTGCCATATGGCTTTCCCAATCAGTGCTCTCGCTGCTGGTGCAGTGCCAGCACAGAGGGGGGAGAGAGAGAGTGAGAGAGAGAAGACGAGAGATAATTCTCGAGGAGCGTTTCAGGTCTCTGAGCTATGCTGTGCCATCCTGTCTTGATGCACCATCAGCCAAATGTCACGAGGGGAAGGATGACGGCAAAATGTCCAAGCGTTAGCTTTATTATGGGTGTACAAAATAACAAGGACACCTGAAAATGCAAGACCTACAATAAGTATTAGTTTAGTTTCTTGTGGAGCTGCTTATAAAGACTTTGACAGTTTGAACACAGTAGTAAAGAAAACATTTTTAATTTTATTTCTTTGACATTTGAAAACTCAAATATATAGCTGATGTTATGTGACAAAAAGGGAGACTACACATAGTCTATGCATACTGCTAAAGGTTTAATCATACAGATCACTACAATAGAATGAAGTGTGTTGATCACCAGGGTGGTGTGTGCGCGTATGTGTACGTGTGTGTGCATGTGTCTACGTGTGTGTGTGCATGTATGTGTGTGTGTATGCAAAACACAAAATACAGAACAAACGATAAAGTCAGTCAGCAGGGCAGGGGAAAGGATGAGAAAGTCTACTGAGCTCAGCCTGCACAGGTGTGCTGCATCCTTGATAGGTTCACATCAATTATCAGAAATAGAAAGAACCATCCAAAAGGGAGAGAGAGAACAAGATAGAGCTATCTTAGAGCCCATTTCAGTTGTCACTTAACCAAATGTAAGCAACAAATTAGTACATGGTACAAGCAGGAACGGAACGATGTTTGGAACTGGACAAAAAAAAAAAACGGTCCTGTTTGTTCCATTGATAACATAAATGTTGACATGAATTCGATGAATCAGCTCATGTTCTCATAGATTTAACGTCATCCTGTTCATTTGCAAACATGATTATATGTGAACAGCGTGTTCTTAGCTGTACAGCACAGAGCCGTCCTGTGGTGTTGCTCCGAGTTGGCTGTGTGCTGCAGTGCAGGGTTGAGCTTTGGTGTGTGTGTGTATGTGTGTGTGTCTTGTGTGTGTGCATGTCTATTCCAAATGCTTCAAGAGTTGCCTGTGGGGGGCGCTATGATCAATTGTGTTCTGCTCCTGATTCTGCCACACTTGTTGTCTCTGCTTTAACAGTGATTAACAGTCATTTAGTCCTGTCAGATTTTATTAAAGCTCTTGCTTTTTTTCACATTGAATTGTTTGATTTAAGGACCATGAATGAACAAACATCAAGCACATATTATCACCAACACCCCTCATCTTTAATTATAGACCTGTGAATCCAATATTGCTGTCCCAGTTTGTCACAGTACATCCTGTTCATCAATAGAGGGTGCTGTCTGACCTCTATTTTCTTCAGCGTTCTTGCCTTTCCAATTGATCTTGTGGGGTGTCCAACTGTGATCTGTGGTGTTGTTAAAGGGCAGTATTATGACCCTTTGATCCACTTGAAATCACAGAATGATCCACAGTGTCAATGTAAACACAACAAAGGTTTTTTTTTTTGCTTTATTTTTTCCCATTATCTCATTTTTGCTGATATTGTCAAATGTTGTTGCTAAAATAACTCCTCTATACCCCACAGTTGATGGTGCAGAGGATGGCACAGACCTGCAGAATGCTGTATCTTACTTTAGACCGTGGACCTCTGCCAGATAACACACCAGAGACTGACTTTATTAGAACTGTTGAGGTGGATTCAACATGGGCAGGATAGTAAAAACAGCAGCACAGTAGGATGTTTCTGTACATGAGCAACTGCTGTTGCTGATGTGTGAATATGACATGTGCAACTCAGTGAGATGTGTTATTAGTCATTATGACTAACCCTGATCTAATAAAGTGTTGGTTTGAGAAATAATCTCCAGATATGTGGGCCTGTGTGATCTGTCCCCGATTAGGATGATGACTAAATTAGAGATGGAAATGAAAGTTTTGTTTCACCTGTGACATGGGTGTAAGTTATTGTAAAACTGACATTTACTTTTAAGTATGACTGGCAAGAAAGGACTCTGTACTTGTCACTTGTTAACACACACTTGACCTGCCAAATGTGGCATTTCAAGATTATGGAAATTAGTTATCAGTGTCTCTTTTTCAGTTTCAAACTGAAACATGTCTCTGAATCTGGCCACACTTAAACAGTTAAGTTATTGGCTGTGTGTTTCTGTCCTGACAGTTTGGATGTGATTGTTAGGTTATGCACAGTACGTTTCCATGTGTTAAACTGGCTCTCTCTCTCGCCTCTTTTCATAGTGGCGAGTTGTGTGTGGGTGAGTGGCTGTGTGTGTGTGTGTGTGTGTGTGTGTGTGTCTCTTGTCGTGTCGTATCCACAGTTTTTAGAGGAGCAGCGGAGCGGTTAATGTGCTGGTGGGTTCTGGCCATCACACTGAAGAGAGCTTGGGCAGGAGCTGTGTGTTTCTTTCTCCCCCCAGGTCCACACAACCTGTTTCTTTGTGTCCCAAGCAGGACCACCCCAGGGACTGTCTATATACACTGGGTGCACTCTGAAACACACACAGGCACAAAAAAGACAACTAATGTGGTTTTTAAGGTCAGTTCCATTGGTTCTGCATATTTTACTTTCTGTATTCTAACAAAAATGTGCACAATAATTATTTCTTTATATATTAGCCCACGTTATGCAAATAATTTCACCACAGTACTGATGTGATATTGTCACCATTTTATATTTATTTCATCCAGAGCTTTCAATCATACATAATTCCTTGTTATTAGATAAAGTACTTTTATGCTAACATAGACAAGATGGCCTCTAATCAGTTGTCATCTGCTGAATAAGATCACATAATATGTTTGAAAGCTCCAGCAGCCTATTGCACAAAAGCAAATATGAGCATTAGACATTTAGTTTCTTGCTAATAAACTTCTAATAAATTTGGTACAAGAGCATATGACATTTTCTTGAGATTAGATCTTAACAGAATGTTGCACATCATAGTTTGCATTTCACAAACAGATGAAACACCAGCATAACCAGCTGCTAAATGTGCTTTCTGTAATGAATTTTGAACTTTAGTTTTTGTTATGATTTTGGCTTATACCTCTGGTATATATGTTCTGTCTTAACAAGCTAAATATAAGTGGCTAATCTTTTCATAAAATGTCACCAGTTCTTGTAGCTTTTAAGTTATATCTATTAATTGGAAATTCAAATGTGTCAATTCAGTTTTTTTGTGTACTTAATATTAAAACAAACCATAATTTTTTTAAGAATCACTAGACACTGGTTTCCATTAAATGTCAGCATGGATCCATAATCTGCATCACAACATGAGTAAACATACATACAACATACTTGTAGTCAGCGGAAAATCTGATGACTGCTTGAAAAGGTGTGGCCCCCCCTTATGCATAATCCTGCTGGGGAGAGAAGGCGTTTGAACGAGGTTGGTTCGGCTAAAGCATCTCTCTAAGCTTCCCTGCTGCTTGAACCACCAGAGCGACTGCTGTTTTTTTTTCCCCGATATGCGACATCTGTGGGACGTGTCCTTCTCCATAGGGTCTCTTCAGGTTTAGCCAGAGATGATCTGACCATGATAAGTGGTCCCACTGGTTGTGTTAAAATCCACTGTAAAATTGCCCCTCAATTAGCCGAGCAAAAGTATAGACTAACAAAACCAATCTAGTTGGCTAAGCAAAAATCTCCTTATTACCAGTGCAATCGGTCCAGCCTGTGATTCATTTAGACACATTCCCTTGGAGTTCGATATTGTGATGGATCTCTTGCCACAGAGCTGTCAGCCTTGTCAGTATTTGTGTTTGTTTGTGTCATAGCTGGGCCACATGAGCGAGTGATTTGTGCAATAGCGTTGCAGACAGAAGGCAATATCACCAGTCCTATTCATTAGTATGCTGCAGTATAGAGAGGAAGAGAGAGCTGCTATCAAGATCAGGGGAAGCCTTGGCAGAAGAGCAGAGGGGGAAAAAGAGAGGGAGAGAAAGACAGAAGTACAACGATATGGACAGGAAGAGGGAGCAGATGAATGAAATGTGTGGGGAACAGCTCAAAAGATGGTGACAGTCTTTCTTTTGTAACCTCATATTGTCATTAAATAACAGACAGCAAATAACAAATAACAGCCTAATTGTCTAATTATAATTCACAAATTAGGATCAGTATCATGATGCATCCAACTGACAACTTGACAATTACCCTTAGAATAGGAAAACAAGTCAGATTGGTAGAGTGAGATGGGGGTGATGATATCTTGCCTGTTTGCTCGTTTTTTTTTTTTTTGCACATTTTGTAATGAAGTCATCTGAAATAACTGATGGGACAGAGTAGAAATGATCCAGAAATTAAGATGTGGCTGCAGAAGACTCTAATAACAGACATTCACTAACTGTCCCTGTTCTGGAGGGTGTGTGAGTATGTGTGTGCTGAAGTCTGTGTGTTGGCATGCATGTGGACACATGTTTGTGAGTCTACAGTATCAGTGTGAACTGTATGTGTGATGTATAGTGAGCTGGAAAGAGAGATGTTAAAGGACCTTTTTTTGCCTGCGTCAGCAGCATTGCAGGGAGGAGGAGAGAGGGAGGGAATGGGAGGAGAGGAGAGGGGAGGAGGGGTAATACAGTAGAGCCATACCAGTAAACAGGTGCCGGCTCTATCAGTGCCTCCCTCCCTGTGGACCTCTTTCTCTCTGCGCATTCACACACACAGACACACAGAAGCCATTTATACTATAATACACTTATTTATAGCACCAATTGTCTGTTGTTGTGTATAAAATGTAAGAGGGGGTGTGGGAAATGGGAGAAAATGAAAACAGGAAACCAAAACAGAAAAAAAAAGGAAGTTAATTAAGCAAAGCTTTGGATGATGTTACTCCGTCACACTTAATGAACCAGTGGATGGTCAGGGAGTGATATGAAGCAACCTTTTATTGCTCACAGCCTCACTTTAATATACACAAGCACACTGCACCAACATCTTTGCACGGGTACCAATCCTGTCTGCTGCAGCGCCTGAACAGTAGAGAGGGAGGAGGGAGAGAGAGAGGGAGGGAGAGAGGGAGGGGGATAAATGAGTAAACGAGTTAGAAGCGAGTTTTTTTTCCTCATGCATGTTTTACATTCTTTTTATTTCCTCTGGTATCCTGGCGTGTACGTGTGTGTGTGTGTGTGTGTGTGTGTGTGTGAGAGACTGGTGGCGTGATTGGCTGTGGTGATGACGGTTTCCCTGTGCAGCCTAGCGATCCTCCACAGATGGACACACAGCAGGACTATGAGATACTGAGAAATTAAATACAGGAAAAGGAAACAAAATCAATGCAATGTGAGGAGGGAGAGCTGACTTTGATTTAAAGCTGCTCCGGCTATTCCTCAACTGACTGTCAGTTCATCCCATTTTAATCTTTGTTGATGGGGAGGGGGTGAGTAGAAACAGTTTTACATGTAAAAGCTGTGTAGGGAAGAATAATCAACTAACATAGAGGGTAAATGTGTTTGTTCACTGATATTTATCTGTTTTCTTCTACAGAGAGAAGGAGCCAGAGCAGTGAGCAGTAGAAAAAAATGGAACGGAGGAAGTGTTCACGAGCGATCGAGAGAGGAAGACTGTGAGTGCTAGAGGGGGGGAGAGAGAGAGAGAGGGAGAGGGAGAGAGAGAGAGAGGGAGAGAGAGAGAGAGAGCTGTGCTGCAGTAGCATCCCACAGCAGACGGCTGAGGACTGCCGGTGTGTGTGTGTGACTGCACTGCTGAAGAGGAGGAGGAGGAGTAGGAGGCAGAGGGTGAGCACGCTCGCACACTCTGCAGGGCCGGAGAGGAACACAGCAGCAGCAGCAGCAGCGACGGCGGAGGCAGCAGCACCACCACTGTTGGCCCGAACCAGGTAGAAGTCCCCGCAGTCCACCGCCGTAGGATCTGGAAACGCCAACGTCGTCCAGACCTCCACAGCCACCGCCATGGCACAAGCGGCCAAACATCTCCGCAAGAACAAGGATTTAGAAGCCCAGTTAGAGCAGGAGCGCAAAGAGAAGGAGGAGGAGAGGGTCAAAAGGAGGAGTCGCTCACGGGATAAAAAGCGCAAGGTACTGGGACTATTCACAGGTGGGGCAGTCAGGGGTGGGGTGAGGTGATGGGGGGAAGGGTGGGGTGGCTCGAGTGGGGGGCAGGAAGGTTGAGACGCCTCCCCCTCCCTTCTTTCTCTGTCATGCTAAGCTGTGGTCAGGGGTGCCGGGGCACACATGGAAACCCAGTCATGAGTGTGTTTCTACTGTGTGTACACACAATCTCCCTGGCACACATGTATGTCGTGCGCATACAGACACGGGGAAGCGGTACAACACACTGCATGCTTTCCTACTCCTCTCGACTGCTTTACCTGCTTTATTGACTGTCCTGTCTGAGCCGTCTGATAAGGCAGTGTAGTACTCTACCTCTCACTGTGTCTCTGTCCCTCTTCACATCTCTGTCTCGTCCTCTCTCTCTCTCTCTGTCTCCTCTCTGTCTTTGTTTTCTCACTGCGGTACGGTGTCAGAGAGAGAAATTTCACTACAGCACTTATCTTCCATGAGGACAGCGAGTGAGCAAACGGTCCGTTCTCGCCTCCTCTCGGCTTTTCCTCTATGTGGCAGCATAATGACCGCAGAGCAATACCTGCAGGCTTCTTTTCTGTCTGACTGAGAAGTCCCAGGCAGAGTGGGAGCCACTGGCGGCGCTTGATGTAAACAATAAGTCTCTGCTCCGCCAGTTAGCGACTGCGGGGACGTATCATCAAGCTGCAGAGTCTACTTTATTCCTCTGGCCGCTTGTCACATTTCACTCAAACTCATTAATGGAAATGAGTCATCTGCAGATTGTGCTGTTGTATATTAGTGGTGAACTGAGTATGAGTCCAGCCGCCCTGTGCACTGTGCCAGGCTGGCTGTAAACCAATCTGATGCTGATGCAGTAGAGACAGTGTTATAGACAGACACACAGCACAGCTTCCACTTTCCCAGAGAGGGGAGGCAGCAGTGAAAGGCCAGTACAGGGATTGAATTTTTCTTTTCGGTGTTTGCTTGTACAGAGTGCAGTAAGAATGGGTTACAGGATGTGCTTGACCAAAATCAAAAGAGGAAAAAACGCAGACGGGAGACGACGGGGAACAGTGGTATGACTCAGATACACCTGGGGTGGTTGTCTCTCAGCAGGGGTTTTCTCCTCAGCTCTTTTTGTTGCAGAGTCCAACCCATTCTTTCATCACAGACACACATGTCATCACTCTGTCTGCAGTGGCTGACATAAGCAAGTTGCTCCTTACCTGAGGTTTCTCCATGTTCCTCACCTCTACCTTCCTCTGAGAAACGACTCTCGTTGAGCTTTTTTGATTTACTGAAAGAATCAGTGTGAGAAAACAGGTACACAGATGCCTGTGGATAATATGCATGTGTGTGAGTGCAACATCTGCAAGTCTGGCAATATGAGATTCAAGAAGGGGAAACCTGCAGCTCTAACAGGATGGATGAGGGAGGGATGGGATTTCTGGTGAGGTTATTAATGCAACCCAACTTTGACTGAAAGTGTATAGTTTCACAGGATCCCATATCACTTACATAACCATGCAGCTTAAGTCTTTCAAATAAGCTTCCTGACCCGCCTCCAGCTCCCCCTCCCAACCTCTCTTCCTTTTTTTAAACGTCGGCTTACAGCCATTCCTGGTTTCTGGAGCAGATGTTAATACGGGGGGAATTCTCTCTCGATCTCTCTTTCTCTCTAGTGCCCTCTTTGTTTCCTCTCAGGTGCCTGCAGCTATGAAGTCAAATTCTACCGACATTAATTCATAAGTGATTGTGTTTCGCTATATTGCACGGTGGTTAACAAAACCACAGTCGCACTTGGTTTGTTTCATTTGTTTGCCACTTGACACCTGTTTTTCAGTAGTTGTTTCATCGGCTGTCTTGTGTATTGACCTGCACCTCGGGAGTTTCCCCATCCTCCCAGTGTGGACGAATTCAACATTTTCTCTGTTGCCAAACCACATTTTTTTTTAAATTTTACAATTCGTCTACATTTTGCTCTAATATGACAACAATGCTCACACATTTTATTATCAGTAAAATAAGCTTTTGTTATAAAATCTTAATTTTCCATCTCTATTGGAGGCATTTCAATCATTTATCCTGTGTAACTGATGTGTTTTGAGTTTGAATCACTCATAACTTATTTTCTTGATCTTTACATTTCTCTTTTACATTGACTCTTATAGTGGTTGATTTATTGTTGCTCAAGTGTAGTAGAGTTAAAAGCCTTACTTGTTTTATAGTAATTCATTTTAATTTAAGATATTTCAAAGATTTTAATTGATTTTTTTCACGCTCGCACTTGTCCTCTTTATTGTTTTAATCTCTTTTAATTTGCTGTTTGTGACTAATGTATGTTGGTGTTTTACATGATTATTTTCATCCCAGCAGGGACATGGTGTCCCTGATGACTGTCTGGAGTCATAAGGCTAACAATTCGTCATGAAAGGGTGAAAGTGCCATTTTAATTGGCTTCATGGTGTAGTGGTATTATACAGCACAGGTCAGTTGCTGAGCAGTGGATAATGTTGTCCTCAAATTACTTTTATTGATGAGTTTGCTCCTCTTGAAAAATGAGCATTGTCAGGTTGTGAACAAAGCCCTATTGTCCTAGTCAGCACCTATTTTCACCCCATTCTGTATGTGTGTTTGTGTCTGAACATCTGAAGCTGTTTTAAAGGAAAGTGGTTAATGTGGCAACGTCAGCTTTGAAGTATGAAGCAGCGCTTTGCTGTGTGCATCGTTTGTGTCATATCAGCATCATAGGTAAAAATTGCACAAAAAGTATATATATATATATATATATATATATATATATATAGTATATACATATAGTGCAGTTTTCATTTTAGGTTATTGAAGTTTCAGGATTGTTCCGAGATCACATGAAATGTACACCTGGTACTCATTTCAAACAGGCTGTTTTAAAGTTTGAAGATACATTCACACTCTAGTGTCAGGCAATTTTGTTTATTCTGTCTTATTAATGTTATTTTGGCCCGTACATTCTTAACATATTGGTGGCTTAATTTTGGCAGCTGGCAAATTAAAGCTCTCTCTTTAGTTTATTTTTATCTTTGTTCTGATGATCTGCTTTAAACTAAACTAAAACAAATGAGAGAACAGTAGGATTGTGACAAATGGGTCCAATACTTCAACAAGATGATTAAACTCTTTGGTGCAACTTAAAATTCAACCTCTAATCTTAATTGTTAACAAAACAATAATTTAAATTTGTCTTGTGAGCTGGCGTTAACATTTCAGTTGGACTCCTAATGACCATATAGAGACATCTTCCTCATGTTACCAGTTGTTTTACTGCTTACAATACGTGGTCATTATTTTGTGAGCCCCCAGGCTGCTCAACAAATCCAGTAATCTCATTCAGGATGTATGTTCAGGGCAGTATATTTGTGTGCAAAAATATTGATTGGATATTCTGTTACATTGGCTTTTGCCCATTGGTTGAATGGACGTCACAAGTACATTTTGCGTTTCATCTGGAAAACCAGCTAGTTCCATCAAGATACATATGTAAATCTAGTTTATTTCATTTAAAGTCTTGGAGGATGAATTGTACTTATATGCAAATATTTACAAGCTGCTATCTTGTCTTGACAATAAGCAAGTCGGATTAATATTTATTGATCAACTAATGGAAACTCAGATATTCATATGGATTGTAATGAATGTAAATCTAAATGTAAATATATTTTTTTTTCTACCAGCAAATTTAAATGCCATAAAGGCAAAGTATGACTTAAAAAAAGAAAGATGCAATTCCTCTGTGTAACGTTATTATTCTGTTTATTATTTTCACTATTGACCAATTGATTGTTTGAGTTGCAAAACAACATCTAACAATAGGTTGGAGGTTAAAAAAAAAAAAAGATAATTAAAAATTTCTAAAAATCTAAATTATGTCACGAAAGAGTAATAGAATTTACTGTAACAAAAAACACAGCAGAAAAAACAAAATTCTTACCTTTGAGAAGCCAGAAACATGACATATTTAGTGGCAATTCTTGACAAAAATAATTGTCATGAATTGATTATTTGACAGTTGACTATTGAAAAATTGTAAATGTATAATTACTGTATTTATGGATGTATCTGAGGTTCATTGGAATGATGAAGTCTGCATTTGATGTGGCTAAAAGGACTTCATTAGTGTTTACATATGGCTTTTGACTTAGTTCTGGAGCTCAGACTGATCCATACAGCTTGTCTGCTCAGGATGCACTATGGCTCCTTTCTTGCTGTATATTGTCTAGCACTCAGAGGTGCTGGCTGCAGATCACAGCTCATCAGACAGAAGGGTAAAAATCAGTTATATAGATGCTCAGGATCAGTGGTGCAGAGCTGTGCTGCAAATATGGCTGCCAGTGAGCATTGCAATGGTAAAAATCCTATCTGAGGGCTATCTCCATCTTCATATAAATCAGAGGTGGCAGCAGTGCATCAGCATTCCAGCCTCGTCTCCGTCTGCCCTCCAAAAACTCCCCGTCCGAATAGGAAGCGGAGCCTTCGCTGAGGTTAATGTGTCGATGTCTGAGACAGATTGATACTGTAGAACTGTCTAGGTGTTGGTGCTGTAAGTTTATGTGAATGCAATAATGTGTGTGTGTTTGAGCTTGTGTTCTGGTTTGGTGCAGTGGATTAGAGGTGCTGCAGCAGTGACTAAGCCCATCAGAGCCAACTGTAGCACCTGTCTACTGATCAGCCCTGATGACCGGTTTACCTGTAGCTTTATTGGTTATAATATAAGTGATGAATTTTTAAAATTCTTTAAATTAATAATTTTTCAGGCAGGGGAAATGTGTGTTATTATAACAGATAAAATATTGAAATAGTTGTTTTTGCACATGGTGGTCTTATTTGAAACTTGGAAAATAAATATGAACCTTTTACTTTACACCTGTGTCCAGCAGCTGAGTTTGGTCGACTAGAAAATGTCATTTCAGCTGAAGGTTTGTAAGGCGAAGTTTTTGGAGTTGCTCGCTGATTATTGACAGATGTTTGGAAAGAATCTCAGTTGACAACAAAGTGGAGCCAGGGTAGAGCTTGGCCAGAAAAACATAACTTGTTTGAGTGTGATTGTCTACGACACCTGTCAATCAAGACTCCAAATGCTCCAGACGTTCTTCTGTTTGAGCCTTCTTCAAAACTTCAAAACATGTCATGTTTGTGCTAATATAGGATAAGTGCTAGGTGTATTTACCATAATAACAAACTGTTCTTGACTGTATTTACTTTATATGCTTAGAAAAAAATGACAGATTTTCTAGAGCCAATATGCAGCAGCAGGTGCACCGTTCTTAATTGTGCTTCCACCTTGATCTTCCACTTCCAATGGTTTATGATTAGTATTGGAGTTGTGATTACATTTAGACTTGTGTGTGTTTGTGTGACTGTGGTCTTGTGGAACCCCTCAGACAGATGACTCAGCAGGCCTCGCCGAGGCACTCGCTCATGTTGATAGAGCCTGGGAATGAGTCTTAGTGAGTCCAGCTCCTGGCTCTACAGTAAGTGCTGCTGGGGCAGGTTGGCCAGAAGCTGCTGCCTACATTCCTTTAATTAAAACTGCAAATGGAAGGTGCATATGAGGCCAGCTCCCCCAACCCCCACGCCTTGCCTCCTTTAACCAAGGCATTAGTGTGTTTTTAAGGTATAAGCTGAACCACCACACCCTTTTATGTTTGTTGTTAAAATTGGAAAAAAAAACCCCAAAACAAATAAATCAGCAGGGCGGCATCAAGCATCCAGCAGGGCACTCCTCTGCAGGGTTTTGGCTTCCCCAAAAACTCTAAAGCCTGAGGATATTTTTAAATTGTTGATCAGTAATGAAGATGCTGTGATTCATTCTTTCATTTTAAGGCTGAAGCCATCGGCATTTGCACTCGCTTATTTTGTGTCATTATCTCTGTCATACAAGAAAGCGTGATGCATGATTTTGATAATCCTCATAAGCCTGCGAGACAGACCATTTATTGGTGTGTTTCCCAGCTTGATTATTGTAAATGAAGCTGAACTGACACGTAGGACTGCAGTGCTTTCAAAAAAGCATTTGTCTCCAAGACGGTCTCACATAAACCTCCAAGAAATATCAACGGTAGTAGCATCTGCCTGTGCTTGTTGTCCCGCTGCACAGTTAAATGTATTCATTTACAAAACAACACGTGAAATGATGTGTCATATTGAGAGGGGCTTCCTTAGATTTTCCTCCTAGTGCCTCCCCCCCTCCCTTCATCTTCCTCTCTGTCTCTCTCCGTGGCCGATTGCGCTAATCTCTCCTCCCAATTGTTATTCTGATAGTGCGGCGGTTACGTAACTCCCTGAAAGAAAAATTGAGACATCAGGGTTATTGGAATGGATCCTCAACATGCCCAAATAAAAAAAAGCTAGACAGAAGGAGAGGAAGAAAATCAGAAAGAATAAGGTGATATCATCTTAGAGGAATTTGATAGGTCATCACTGGACAGCTTGTTGTGAAAAAAGGAAAGCTTTTGGTGTCCGTTACCCAACCTGAGCTCTTTCCCTTTAAGCTCCTTCTGGCTGATGAGAGAGGAGAGAGGACAGGACAGAAGGTGGGATAGGCTGCTTAGTGCAGTTTGATGTCCAGGTACTCGGAGTCCTGCCTTGACATCCTCAGACTCTGCAGCATCTCTTGGACTGATATGTATGATAGTTAGGAGCCTCTGCAATGTGCAGCCTACCACTTACTGTATTGATCCGCTATACTTTCCTCTAGAGAAGAAAAAGTACGTGTTCAGCTTTAAAGAACAGAGCATGTAACTTAGATGTTTTGCAACTACACTTTTTTTCTCTCTGTATCCACATTTTACTGACGTTAGGATTTTTATCACCTTTTATCACCAGCCTCGTTTTCATTCATGCCTAATCAGACAAAATGAAAATAAATACAAAGATAAGAATGAATGATAACCTATGATAGCAACATGGCTCAAAGGATGGCATTGCTATTCTGTGGCTTCACCACATGGGTAAATCCAAATGGCTATTTGATGGAGCGCCATAGAGACGTGTCATTGTTGTGATACAATGATATTTCAATCATGCAAACACACTAAACTAAGACGTTAAACATGCTAAACATTAAACCTTACAAGTAATGGCTCAACTTAGATCTGTTATGTCCAAATAGCCATACAGAGCTGCTAGCATGGTTGTACATTTTTGTTTTTTACAGACATCTTTGCACCTCGAGTACAATTTTACAGTACATAGTACATTTTAGAGCACATATTTTGCAAGTTTGAGTGTATTTGTGTGGTCAAGGCAAGCATGCCAGCGTAGGACTGTGTTTGTATTTGTGTGGGAAGCACCTTATGTGTTAGTGACTGTATGCAAGTGTTTGGTGTGAGGATGATCGTGCAGGCTGAAGGAATATAGCCCGGGGGCAGAGTCATAGAAGATGAGAGTGAAAGCAAAAAAGGAATGAAATATCAGAGGAGAGTGGGTGACCCCAGGGTGACTCTGCACCCTTCTCGTCTGTATTGGGTGACGGGTGTCTTATTTACCTGATTGATATGATGATTCCTTTTTTTTTTCTGTCTACCGGAGGGAAGAGGAATAATTCAATTCAAAACCCAGCGGTACAGTAGGTCATTATAGCAGCACAGCTTCCCGGCTGTAATTCTCAGTTCCAGTTCTCTGAGTGCGGACAATCGAGAACATCTGATTCATTTATTGCAATGGGCAGGAGAAGATTGAGTTCATGATTGGACTGTGCAGGTTTAATTCAGTCAGGAATTTCAGACTACAAAGTGGTGTCCAGAAACCTTCTATACATGTACAGAGGCTTAGTGGAGCTATGAAGGAGAATATTCAGGTTTAATTTTAATGACTACACCAGTATTTTTGTTGGGTTACAGATGATAACATTACAAATCCAGGTGTTTTACCCACGCGTATCACGCCGTGCTCCCTGATGACAAATCATACTTAATGGAGCACAGATTTTT
This sequence comes from Polydactylus sextarius, assembly GCA_016801845.1. NCBI lineage: Eukaryota > Metazoa > Chordata > Actinopteri > Polynemidae > Polydactylus > Polydactylus sextarius. The sequence goes on along the minus strand of CM028915.1, from coordinate 11,617,248 downwards.
TGAGTCATCTAATCCTTGTGCCAAGTGTCATCACAGTGTCATAGCATCATGGACCTGTTATTAAAAGCTTAGCCATTTGTAAACCCTTTCATCTGAATCCCTAGAGAGTGATGGTGTCACTTCGATCCTCTTCACTTCTCTTCCCACTGAGCATGAACATTGATGCTCTGCTCTTCTAGAATGTGGCCAACATAAACAAAGATCTGTCAGTGGGTAAAACATGGAGCTGCACGTGTAAATATTGTAATTAATTTTGGCTGAAGTATTATGTTGCCTTATTGCAAACTGTATAACAAAGTTTTCATGTTTCATGATTGTTGATTTTAGAATACTAAAATAACAGCATCACTTTCAGCTCTGGTCCATCACAATGGAGCTAAATTGGATTTTATTTGTGATTCTCACAAGATTAAAAACTACATTTTTATTTCTGTAAACTATGAAGTCCCTTATAGACAAATATGGCACAAGACAAGGTCAGAGCCTAGAATGTGGCTGGACTGTGTCATTGTACATTGTGTCATTTTGATCTGTTTGCTTCTCTGCTACTCTCTGTGCTTTAATATAGAGTCATTTCATATATTTTGTAATGTCATAGCCTGGCTGTCTCACTAAGCTCATAGATGGAGCTTGGTCTCACAAAGATCCCATAGACAGGAAGTTCTCAAAGGTGGGATCAACAGGCATCTATCAAATGCCTCTGTGTACTACTGGACAGAGCTGGACATGTGTAGTGACGGAAACGGAAAACCTCATCAATTGTAGTTCGCTTGACCAGAGCAGAAGCTACAGCTGAATCAAACGATTGCCACTCCTCGATGGCCGCCATGTTGTCTGTAAACAAATATGGTTGAGGTCACTTAACTAGTGTGTCATCACCTTAAATTCACAATGGCGTAAAATTTCGTTTTTCATTGGTCAATTTTCAGGATCAGGAATAGCAGAGAATAGGCAGGTTGGCCAGACTGACTTGAACGTGAAATTCTGTGTAACAGGCAGTATGGGCGGGCCCAGCCTTGTAATGTCAGCATCAAATGGACAAGTCTGAAACAGTGACTAAAAAACAGTTCATTAAGACTACAGGTTAAATACACATAATTGAAGACGACACCTGTGATTTAAACCATATTTACACGTAAGATAGAAAATGACAATTTGGAACCAACAGCACATCTTTCTTCTCTCCTGTGTCATTCACTGAAGAGAGAAGAGAATTGAGTTTGCTTCTCAAATGCTGCATAATGCTGACGACTCTAGTGCGTAAAATACTTAAGGTTAGTCCAATAAGTCGTTAGATTTGTCATTAGGTGCTCTGTGAGTAAGTCAATAAATGAGAATCAAAAGTCCATAAATTTAGCAACAAGGACAATACGTAGGCTGTAAACTCCTCTCTGTTGATGTAATGGCAATGGCCAGTAGGGAAATTCCCAATGGTTGGCCAGCCAAGCAATGGTGCAACTTTATTACAGTCAGCAACACTTGCATCTCACATTGACCATTACATTCTTTTTTGCTTTTGTCTCACGTAGACTTTATAAATGTGGAAAAACATTACTTCATTACTTGGGTTGAAATTGAAATTAAAAAAGGAATATAGAGTTCAATCCTCTTCATTTATAACTCTAAACATAATGTGAATAGTTAATAAGCAGTAACCACTGTGATCTGTCCCTTTTTGGTCACTATCATTTGTTTTCCATTTAGAGCTATGTTGCTGCTGCAGCAAGGCAGTGTGGGATCATGTCCTTTCCTTTTGGTACAGGAAGGATCAGTGTACCCTATGCTTAAGGACATAAGATAGGAAGCACTGGAGCTCCTTTCCTTAGCATTTAGAGAATTCGACCAGCTCCTATCATGGCTGTCACTTAGATATTTCCTGGTCATTTGACTTAGTAGGGAACCTTCCTAAGCAAAATGGACCATGAACATGGGATGTGAGCGCTCCTGTCACGGTTGTGATAATTATACAAAAATGAACAGTTTAACCTCTTAAACACATCTGTGACTAAAGCAAGTGGAACCCAAATACTTAACTGTCCATGTTTAACAATAACCATTCTCAGTGTGTACTTCAATTTCTTTGTGTGTGTGTGTGTGTGTGTGTGTGTTTGTGTCTCTGTTGTAATTATTTGTGTCTGTGTGAGCTCACACGTTCAATGAACGGAGGCACGTGGGTTGTCTTGTGGCGCAGGATTTACTAGCTCGTTCAGAGGATAGTGGTGTCACCCAGCCTCTAATTGGTTGACCCCAGAGATTTTTCTCGAGCAGATGCAGAGCCAGGTGCCCAGCCCCTTCCTTTTCTCCCTCCCTACTAGGGTACATTCCTCCATTCTTCCAATAATCAATTCTGCTGCTTTGGTATAGACTTCGAGTCCTTCCCCTTCTCCCCTTCTCTCTGCTGCAGTTACTTGCAGCACATTGCAACACTGCAAGATCATGCTTTCATATCTTAACACCTCCCTCTGTCTTCTCTCTAAGCCTCCGAGTTTGCACTAAACACTATAGATCCACATTTAGAGAGAGAGAGAGAAAGGAGAGAGATGAAGTGAGCAACAGAGAGATAGCGAGAAATAGTCGGGGGGTGGGGGTGGCGTGTCAGTCATTTTTACTGTTCCAGAAGCGTAATGTTTTCAGTAGGCAGGAAAAGAAAAAAAATGGGAATAATCAACTTCTACCATACATTTGTAAATTCTTTGGTAAATTAAACAGACGTTTGTTCAGATAATGTTTCAGCTTCAACCTTCTACCCCACCTCCCCCTGAATTAAATCAGTTTGGAATCGAAGAGGAGGGGGTCGGTCCACAGGGACTGAAGTAGGACCTGCTCAGGATGTAGGAGAATCTGCGTGTATGCAGCAGCTTTACAAGGTCAGCTGCACCTCGCTCTCAATCACATGTAAGCACACATGTATGTAGACTTGGCACACGCATATCCCACTGTCAGCCAGCCCTTAGTCAGCACAGTGTTGGCCTATCTGTAAGAGTGTTGGATGTCGCCACCTAGTGTTAAGTCAGAGAAGCTTCTAATCATGATATGAACACTGACATCATCTCATTATTCTCTCGTGTCCTCTCTCCTTCTGCCTTCTCCTTCAGATCAAATACTGAACACGTGACTGCATATTCTCTTTCTGCAAACATATCATCTGTAATAACCGGTTGAATTTATCATGTCATTTTTTAAATATACAAACACTGATTGTCATTGTGCATCATATTTGCAACTCTTTGTGAAGAAAAAAAATCATTTTCCAACACAACTCAGTGTCCACTGTGAAATGTCCTTGATCCCTACATCACTGTAGGGCAGTGTGCCTGTGTGTGTGTGCGTGCGTGTGTGTGTGTGTGTGTATGAGAGTGTGTGAAATATGCACACTAACCTGACCCCGCTGAGCACCAACATCTGGTCCAACGTTTGCTCTTAATTATCTCTGTCAAAAACACAAACACTGTCCTTTAAATATAAAATGTTAACGTTAAACGTAACCTACACACAAACATCACACGCTCTCACACAACGTCCATATCTCATTTCCTTACATTTCCTACAACCACATGCTGCACTGAAAATCCATTTTAACCACATGTATCAGGTCCTCACAGCTCTGGATCTCTGTTTCTGTGTTTGGTCAGGAATATGACATTTTATATGATATGACAGAGACTGACAGATTCAGAAAAATTACTGGGTAAATTATTCATTTTTATTGATGGCTGGAGTTAGATCCTGACTACTTTGCATTTGGCTACACTCATCATGTCTTCATCTATTTCTCTGCTCCTTCTCCAGCCTTTTCGCAGAGCTTCACTTCCTCCACCCCTTTCCCTTCACTCCTGTGGCCACTCATCTTTTCACCCATTTGCCCTGCTGCCTCCCTGCAGAGTCTAAGTGAAGGGGAATATATAGCATGAGCTTGAGGCGGTGCAGGACAGTTAGTCTGCTGGTAATGGAGAAAATGTTTGTCAGAGCAGAGAGAGCTGTGACTTTGGCCACCACACTCCCCTTAGGCATAAGCCTTTAATTGCCTGCACACACACACACGCACATACACACACACTGGCAAAAAGCTTCTGCATTTGGCGCAAATGTGTGTGTGACATACAGTGAGAGAGTATGTATGTGCTCATTGTATGTCCATATTACAGCCTCCGGGTTGTTGTGTGTGACTAAAATAACTCCTGAATCAATAATTTGTCGGTGTCCTTCTCCTCTGCAAAGAAATCTGACAGATTTACAGAAGATAAACACAGTTTATCATCTAAATGTTTAAAAAGATGTTTGGACCGAAGCTGAAGGAAGTAATGTCAGTAAATGAAAAGATCAGAAATCTTAAGTCTGAATCTGTGTTTCTAAAGTACGACTGAAATCTTTGTAAACTTCAGCGGCGTGCAAACTCTGGTGTTTCTGTTGTTTGCTTTTCAGGAGATCTGCTGTGTATAAACACACACATCATTTCAGAGAGTATTTAAAAAGAACTGCAGCCATTTCACAAGAGCAGTCCTGTGTAGAGCTTAAATTATACATAATTTATTAGTTGATCAATACAATCGGTTTTGATAATTGAATAATTGTTTAAGGAATCTATTAAACAAACGAAAGCCAACCATGAATACTTTATATTTTTCAAATGAATCTGTAATCATGAACTGTGTTATGTTTGAGAAACGACTATGATTTCTAGGAATCAGTCAGTCCTTAAAATAATGATAATATGAATAAATAATGAAAATTATCATTAGTTGCACACTTAGACTTAATGTGTTAATGTCATTTGGTTAAATAATGTCACCATCCTCTTTCTGTATCCCAGAGAAAAAAATAAAATCACCCAGACTTTGCACTTCATAATCCTGTATGAGAAAAACTTCAACCATCTTATTTCTCTCTAGTGGAATTAAACATATGATCTCAAATGTAACAACAGCTCCATCCATGTTACCATTTTGTTTTTTTCAGTTTTCTTTTTTTCCCCCCACATCTTCTGTCTCTTTCTTAAGCAAACAGGAGGAGTTTGTCCTTGGTCGGGAGGCTGAAGGTCATCATCGAGCAACTTCCTCTAAAAGACTCGCCGTTTTCCCATCATTCATCAGTTTTCTTGCAGCACATCTCCTCCTGTCAATTCGTTCTAGTTGTTTTTGCATTCTTGCTTCCTGCTGAGGCGATGAAACTGAATACACTTCAACACTTACTCACTGTTTTTCATTTCCACCCCCTTCTGTGATCACTCACGCTCAAGTCAACTTCATCTGATTAACTTGATCATATTTAACAGCAGCAATATGTACTGTACTGTATTTTAGGGTTGGGTAACACTATATAAATCACGTAAAAAGCTTTATCACATTTGGTTGACGACATCAGATTAATGTTGCAGTTTATTTGGGCTTTCATTTCAGCACTAATACAGTTTAAACTTATTATGTAAACTTGCACCAATTTTATTTCATTTTTAGTTGTAAATGGTATTATTGCAGAAAGGGATGCTTTTTAACATGGTCGTTTAGTTATCACTAATTTCATCAGGGTTATTGTTGGGTGTCACATGACTGTTTTTACACATTTGTAGTACCCTTAAACCTCGGCCTCAGTTGTTATGTAATGTGCTCAGAATAACCTGATGCTCTGCAGAGGTGTATGTGTGACTGTACGAATTTGGCTTGTACGTCCAGCAAAGTATTTGATGAATTTTAGTCTTGACAATTTTTTTGTTCTTGTCCAGGTTTTTCTTTGAGGGGGCGGCATCTTAAGCAAGAGAGTTACACATGGTTCAGCTGAAGTTGTTACTGTATCCTCATTACATGACGTTTGTTCTCACCCTGATTAATGTGTCCTCGTTTCGCCTCATCACTTGCATTACACACACAAACTGGAAGTGATGAGGCTGCCAAATTGAGTGTTAAAAAGATTTGCTTTAAGTTTATTGTATGCTGTGAGAACGGGAGTAAACATGCGTGTGTTTGTTTTCACCCAATGTATGGCTCAGCATAGTCATCCTGACATCTGTTTCCCTCAAGAGGAAGATTAATGAGGAATGCGAAAAAAAAAAAAAAAAGCTGCATAGCCACATGGTACAGTGGGGATAAGTGTGAGAACAAGTGTATAGAGATGAATGTGGTGTCAAAACAAAAATGTCCTCTGAGAGACTGTCCAGTCAACTGGACAGCTCATGGTTGCCTTAAAAACAGAGAGACAGATGAGGTGCTCTCAGCTCCCTCTGCTGGGCAGACGGGGGTCATATCTCATTTATATTCGACTTCTCTGCGACACGGTCAGTATCTGAGCAGGTTGACGGCACAGTATGTTGCAGTGAGTAGGCTGATAGTTGGTTCATAGGTCATCCGCAAGACTCGGACGTGTCCTGAGGAGAGTCAGAGGAGAGAGGACAGGAAGTGTGAAGGACACAGTGTTACGCCGCCGTTACAAGCAGTTGGTTGTGATGTGATTTTTGCATCGCGTTTGTGTTGGACGCCTGGAGGACTCCATCTTCATCAGACACATACGGAGTCTCACTCTGGCCCAGATACCAGCCAAATGTGCAGTGCACACACAGGCTGTGTTCACACCCACCTCTCCCTCTGATCCAGTGCAGCAATTCGACGCTGTTCTGCAATACTTTTACGCAGAGTCATCAATTATTCATTAAGGATTTCTGCACTTGTTCAGTTATTGGCTTGGTAGACGGAGAGATGGAATTCAAGGGTGAAAAGGTTAAAAATTGATACCATTTTTCAAAACCCTCAATGAAACACTATATTTAGTCAATTACACTAAAGAAATCATTATTCACAATGCTATTGATTGGACTAATATTATCCTAATGAATTTGTTCTTAACCTTAGATCAGTGTGGGTAGATAGATAATGGTCCAACACATCAACCAGACCATTTGATTTATTTGTCATTCAGGAAACATCTGTTGCTCCCAGTGAAGCATCACCATTTCTGTGCCTGCCTCATAAACCTCACACATGACTCCTCTCTGTGTAGATACCATGGGACATCTCTATAAATAACCACATAAGCATAGTATTATATAGAACTCACTGTAGTAAAAGTTACAGTAGATGTCCCCTGACTCGCACGCTGGCAGCTGCTTGCTTAAGGACAAAATCCAATAAAGCAGATTTTTGAGGACAGGCAAGAATTTGCAGGTTCATTTGCTCTTGATAAGTGGAGGAATATTTCAGTCAGGAGAGAGATGATCTGACAGGGGAGGGAGGACGATGTCCTAGGAAACCCCCTCTACAAAGGCTTGGTATCCAACGTGCCCTGTCAAACCCTCTGCAGAGCTCATGAATATGGTCTTGAGGCTGATCGATGGAGCAGGGAGTGCCGTGCAGAGGAAGGGACCATCAGAGCGAGGAGGAATTTAGACGTATTTTATGGATTGATATTGTCTCTGAGGGGAGGGTAGGATACAGGTGTATGGTGCAAGAGCAGGCGAATGCAAATAAATACCGAATGACTTGGTGTTTGTGAACGTGTTTGCCCTCTTTGGATGAGCCTTTGTGATCACTATCCATCGGGGGTTGATTTTAGTGCAGGGCTTAAAACAGTAAGTCTAGTGGTGTGTGTGTGCGTGCTGTCAGAATGGAGACACAGATTGGTGGAGGCAGGTCTGGCACTGTGTGGTCCACAGCACTGCAGGGTCATGAATGATTTAATGGCAGGAGAGGTGAGCTCCGTCCTCCCGCTCTCAAGATGCACACAAGCGTTTATGACCCGTAGAAGTGATTAATTTTCATGACTGAATCAACTGTTGTATCAATATCTCAAATCAATTGGATTCCTCTCCGTTTTAGTTATGATCTGTGTTTATATGTTGAACTGCACATCGTGATGTTGCCGCATTTTGCTGCACTCTGAGCTCACTCCTACAGACGTGTATCGATGTTATTCTCACACGTTTTCAGTGTGGACTTATGTAAGTTTCCAAAACGAGGGGGAGGACACGCAGGTGCATGTTCAAGTACAAGTAGTATGTTGCAGGAAATACTGTTCATACATCAATATTTTCCTCTTGTATGATGGATATATGAGAATAGTATCATATTTCCCTGAGCTCATATGATTCATGCTAACACTACTCCAACATAGCTCATTATGGTCCAGCTACTGTCGAGCTGCAGCCAGTGAACATACTCATATATATTCATGAACATGGCTTTGTTCATGTAAAAGGTCATACGCAAGATATATTGAACCTATTATTCTACTTACTCAAAGATTATATTAATTCTAGTTTGTCCTCCTCCTGAAAGTCCAGAGGTTAAAACACTTCTTTACTTCCTCCTTCTCCTTCTTCTTAGTCTTTATTTGATCCCACAGTCCATTTCATTATTGGCTTTTCCTCTATGTTCAGTTTTTCAGTGATATGGATTTGAAAAGTCACAACAGAAAAACAATGGAGATCAAAATGCTTATAAATTATAAACAGAATTACCTTTCTACCAAATATACCAAATACCAAATAGTCACCAATTATCTGTAGCTGAGATGATCCGCTAATACATGTAGCAATCATATTATCACACTACCTTCATGTCTCAGGACAATTCAGCAGGTACTTTTTTTGGTCACATGAGAATATTTCACAAAATAAATGTTTTATCCTTCGGATCCGTTTCTTTTTGCAGTAGCAGGACAATGTACATGGGATGGACTCAAAGCAAACTATAGTGCTCGTGGAAAATGTAGTGAAGGACCATGTCATCCAATGTTTGACAACACTTTTATTTCACAAAACTGGGAAATAAGCTACATCAGGCTTTTGCAAGGCACACAAAACTTGTTTGTAAAATCATTTCATTAATCCTTTCCTTTCCTTTCCTTTCATGAGATTTGCTGACAATAAGGAGCATATAGAATACCACCAGTTTAAAGATGTGCATTCAGTGTCTATTTTTATGTAAGATTAACAGGTAGGTATTTGTTTACATGGGACTGTGGTTGACAGATTTTATTTTTCGTGTGTGTACATGTTACATTACACGGGCAACAGGCATATTGAAATAAACACGAAGGCTGGTACCTTTGTGTGAATATGTGTTTTTCTGGTGAAGGACAATTTTGACAGAGATTAATAGCACATATTATGACAGAGTGGACAGTTGAATACAAGAAATAAACACAAACAGAGAGGGAGGGTGGAAATGTTTGTTTGTGTGTGTGTGTCTGTGGCAGATTGAACAGGGCGTAGGGTGGCGGGCTTTTAGTTTGGCATATTCTTTTTCCTGCTCATCCCTTTTTCATGCTCTATTTACTCAAAATGGTAGCCAATGTGCTGTCTAAGGCTGAAACTATTTTGAGGTATTGCTTTGGGTTATAGACTTTTTTTTCATGTTGATTTGACCATTTTTTGAGACTGTTATATGCGTTCAGCACTCTTGAATTGTGTGTGTGTGTGTGTGTGTGTGTCCGTCTGCTTGTCCTTTCTGATAAAAATAGAGCTGCAAACATTTTTTACACAATATGCTGTCCTTCATGGTGCTATGCTATTGAAACGCTGTACATTAAAGAGAGTTTGATGATACATTCATATTTCATATTTGCATTTTTTTTTTTGCAAATTTCTTGCATGTTGACACTGCTGAATCTGTTTAATTGTCTTCTCAGTCAGCAGCTTCATTGAATGGGACACCTCTGCTTTGATTATTTCACAGACTAGTGTTTTGTAGTGCTGTGCTTTTTTTTTTTTTTTTTTTTCCAACAGAGCTGGCTGCTGGCTTCTCGCTTCAAATTACGGATCAAATACTTGATTTGTCAGTACATCTTATTTGAAATGTTTTTACTGCATGGCACACCTCAAACTTATGGTAATTTAGAAGGGTTGTCCCTGCCTGTTCAATACAAATATATGAAAAATGACCAGTATTAAAATAAGCAGTGCCTTAGCAAAGACAACGATAGATTGGATATATACCAACATTATCTATAAAAATGAAAGCCAGGTTCAAATCCAGGCTCCAAGTCCACAGCTCCTGTCGCAGACTTCTTCACCTTGTGGATGAGTTGGCTTAACATGGTGGAAAGATTTAACCTATAAAGAAGTGTGAAAGTGCGGGGATCTCTTCTTACAGCTACACTTGCAATGACTGAGTTGTCGCCAAACTATTATTCAAACCTTAAACTACCAGTGGGTAGCCGTATAATTTACTCTCGATTTTTCCCACACATTGTGCCTCGCAGTACAAACATCTTCCTTCAGTAAGGCTAACAGTGTATCACCTTTTCACCTTTTTTCCTCCCTCTTGACCCCCCTCATCATATACAGCTTCAGTTACAATGTTGCCTCTCATCACATTCAAACCTTTCCACTCTCTCCCCTTCTCTCTCTTTTGTAAGTGTTTTTCTTCCGTCCACTCTAGTTTTCACAGCATTCACATTTTTTTTCACCCCTCTCTGCTTTTATTCCTCTTTAGTCCTTGAACTGACCCTAGCCTCTCTATGTGTGCGTCTTTGTATTTTTCTCAGCTTTGACAACCCCCTTGAGCAGCTCTCACCCATCAAATCCTGACTCAAGTGCTCTCTTCCTGTTTCAGAGGGCTTTTTTAAGGGTTAGGAACTTCTCTGCGGTTGGTATGTGTCTTACTTGGAGGGGAAATACATGCTTTATGAGAGCACAAGTGTGTTTTGTCTGACCACAGGTGTGCAGTGCTGGGAGGTCTTATTGTATTTGTCTGTTTTTACTTGAATAATGCGAGAGGAAGGTTTTTTTAGTGGTTTAGTGACAATAAGGGTTGAGAGTTTGCATGGATTTACCTCACAATCCGTAATATACCACAAGGCAGGAAGTGCAATCTTTGTACAGATTAAGTGTTTGAGCACCCAAGACAACAAGAATATCAAGTTTGTTGAAAATATTATTTTGAATCTGATTTATTAAGGCTACCATCCTTAAGCCATGAAACAAACATAGACCCTACAGAGATCAAATAATCAGGAATTCAGTGCATGAAAGTGATCATAAACTGTTCATTTCATCAACATTTCATCCATCCAGACGACCCTCAGACTGTCCACACTAATGTTCTGACAGCATAAAATGGATGCTCTCCATTTTTGTGGAAGTAAACTTCTTCAAAAGAGCACCGTCAGCCAACTAGATTTTTGTCAGATCATTTTTCAACATTAGGTTTACTAACCTACTGAGACTCCGTTCACATCGAGAGCCAGCACCATGCATCATTTCTGGATCTTACAAAATACCTAAAACTTTTCCCCTTAAGTTTGTACATGTGTATAAATGTCATCATCATTACAATCTACATTCAGAAAACTGTATGTTTCATACAATAAGCAAATCTTCTTTATGTTTTACTCCTTATCATTTGATGAAGGTGATATAATGTTAAGTCATCCCAACAAGTCCTAGGACTATGAAGTCCTGCGTGACAATATTCCAATTGCAGTGATTTTTTTTTTTTTTTTTTGTATTGTCATACTTGATATTTTCTTTCTTTTGTTCTACTAGTAATTCTGCCCTGTTTTATATTTTATATTTCATTTTTTATTTTCATCTTTTTTTAATTACTGTCTTCTGTTGGTGATTTTTATAATATAATGTATTGTGTATAAGCTACTGGATGCCTTAGTTTCACTATGGGATTAATAAAGTATTCATCTATCTATCTATTGATTCTTCGGTTTAGAGCTGAAAGTGTTAGTCAGTTAATCCAGCTTCTCAAGTTGTGAGAGTTGCTGCTTTTTTATCTTTGTCAAAATGAGCAACATTTCACCTTGGACTGTGATCATAATGATGAGTATTTTTGTGTATTTTGACCTCTATAATTAATCTTTAAATTGAGAAAATAACGAGCAGATTACTTTGAAATCTACTAATGGAAATATCAAGTTGCAGTCCGATTGCTGTTAATTGCAGGATTTATAGATTACCTGATTAAACAGCCTTTTCCTCTTGCGACCAATCTTGTCAAACTGCAGAAATTAATGATACGTATGTTTAATATCTGCAGAGGTTTTGTAAAAGATGAACAGTGGTGAGGTTCTCATTTTTCTCATGTTTTATTGTTGTTTTTTCTGTTTTGTTTCATCTATGCCCCCCTACTTTTCATTTTCTATTTTATAATCTTGTTTCATCTGTTGTTAGCTATGGTTGATGTCATTACATCTTCGGTACTGTGCCAGAGATAAAGGTTCTCCGCTGGGATGCGCCTTCCTGTCCTCCTTCATCGTGTTCTCTCAACACTGTGGTGGGTGTCACTCATCAGTGCATCCTGCTAAGGAGGAGGCAAAGAGAGAAGGAAGAGGGAGAGGAAGGGACTTGGGGTTGCAAGATGGAGATATCAGAGAGGAGAAATAGAGGACAAGAACTGAAAAAAAAAAATAGTGTGAGGAGGGTTATAGTGATGTCAGTGTCGATGGGGAAATCTCCATGAAAGTGGCTTGACTGAATGAGCCCCTCACTGCTGATAAGGACGATGAAAGGAATAATGATGGCAGTGGGGGTGCCTGTGGGGTGCTATTTTTAGATGCATTCAGCTTGCCTGCTTTGTAATACTGTGTATGAGAGAGTGACTGTGTGTGTTTGGTCATATGTGCAGGCATGTGCAGAGTGTCATATATTAAGTATTAAGGCAAAGGTGTATGTGAAGGTATCTCCAAGGGCGTGTGTGTGATGTGTGAAAGTGTGTATGTGTTTATCTTAGCCTCCTGTCCTATTGTGCACATGGGTGTAGGTTGAAGCCACGTGCTGTTAGTGCTGACTACAGACTCGGTGAAGAGCTGCAGTAAGGAAGTCAACGTGCCCTCTTCATCAACACACTGAAAATGGCTTTGCAACAGCTGTGTGTGTGTGTGTGTGCGTGCATATGTTACCAACCTAGGTGTGTGTCAATACTGCGGAGAGATGAACCGCAGAGCGGTGTGTGTGTGAAAGAAAGTGAAAAGGAAAGGTCTATGTATTATAAAGTAGTAAGTATAAAGCTAGGTGTGGCAGTAGTAGTATATTTTGGGCATTTTCTGGATGTTTGAAACTCAGAGTTGTTATTAACATCGTCTTCTCTGAGCAGAAGAAATGGTGAAATGACAAGGACAATGGTTACATCCACAGTATTAATACTGACGCCCTCCTCCCTATTCTTGTCACGTTTAATTGTTTACCAATTTGATAAAACATCTGTGAACGTGTTTCTACATTTTTATAAAGGAAACCCACAGTACTGAGCAGGTGTTTTTGCGATGGTTCCATGTCTTACTTTGAATGAATCAAACAGAAGATTACTTCAGTGCTAATGGTGCCAACCTTCACAAGAAGCTTGTAGGTGTTACAATGAATCTGGTTGGGGGGTAGGTTTCTTTTATTCTGTGTGATTTGACAGGCGTAATGCTTTGTCTCTCACCCCTCAGTAACTGCTGTTTTTGTCCCACTACCTGCTGAGATTATTATCCTTCTGTTTGAATCTCCCTACTGTGAATCTAATCAAGTGTACTTGCAATAAAGTTTTTTTTTCTTAAGAGCTATGGAGCAGACATATGTGAGATTTTATTGCCTATCGACATTATTGTACATGAGAGTGCACTGGCACCATAGTGTGAACAGTCTCAACTCTGGTTCTTGAGTGAGTCATTAGGTTAAGGTCCAATTCAGAAACATTTAACCTTGTTCACTTTGTTCTAAGTGATGCTGTTTGAGTCAGTCTTTGTTGAGGCTGAAGCTAAGTTAGAATATGAAAAAAGTGAATTTGAGCTAGAAAATACTGAGTTTACCAGGCTTGGATAGACCTCCTTATTTCTGCTTGTGGTGGCAGCTTGGGTTGCATTAGCTGCTACTAACTGACAGCAGTGGAGCCTTATTATGGGCCATATAAGGTGGCATATTTAGACAAGGATAAAAGATAATTTTTAAAGATAACTTTAACAGGATCACTGACTCATTATATCTAATTTCAAGTTTGAAATACTTAAAATTCCTGTGTGTGTGTGTGTGTATTTCTCACATAAGGACATAACCTACGTATGCGCTTACGTTATGGGGATTTGTCATCCTTATGGGGACAAATCCAAGTCCCTATAATGTAAATCATTAAATTTGGAGATGTAGACTAAGGTTAGGGTTAGACAAGAAGAAGTTATGATTGAAATTTTTCAGAAAATGAATGTCAATGAAATGTCCTTTAAAGATGCAGAAACGTGTGTGTGTCTGTGTTTACATGTGCAGGTGTGATTGCATCCATGTTCATGTGTGTGTAAACGATTACATACAGGTGTGAGTGGAACAACAACACAGCAAAGGGGCTTACTGAGCACTACATGTAGTAGTGATATGAGGAGGGGGGTGCATCTGTCTTTCTGTCCCAGGAGAGTGCTGGAAAGGTGAGAGCACAGCTCTGATGGATGACCACCAGTATCTCTAGCTATTTTCTGCCAGCTGCTGAGCACAGACATTTACATGCACACACACACACACACACACACACACACACACACACACACACACGACACAAGCATGCACACACACGTATCCCAGGATCTTCTAGCGTGTGTGTGTGGGTGTGTGCGCATGTGCGACCTAAATGTGTGTGTCTTCTTTTTGCATCTCAAATCTGCAGTAGCAGTTTTTTTGGCCACATGGGGGCAATGGGAACAAGCTATGAATGTGGACTGCATAATACATTGGCGAACACGTTGACACACAGTTACCTTCCTTGCACAGCCAGAAGATACTAAGGGAGCATTAGCATTCATGTGGAATGATGAATTATAACTCCAAAAATTACTCTTTGCTTGTTTTGCTCTTTGCTGATGACTGAACAAAAATATCTGTCTCTGAATACATCACTGTGTTCACCAGGAGTTACTAATTTTGTCCATTGAGTTGTTTTTTTTTAGTGAAAATGGCTGCTTTTAAAAAAAAAAAAAAAAAAAAAAAAGTTTTTACATAAGCTGATAAGTTTTTTTAAAGATATTAGTATGTGTTGAGCATGGGGTATACTTTCATACACAACAATAAACAAACAACAAGTAAAGTTGAAATTATGTGTCAGTAGTGATGAAATAATTATTATGGCTATTATGAGCTCTTTTTTGGGGGAAGAAAAGAACAGATTTTTTTTAACCTTTTGTTTTTTTATAGTATTTTTAGACTTGTGTGTAACCAGTGTTTATCAGATTTTTTTTTTTAAGCTTGTGTATAGTAAACATATTTTGTTTGAATGTGTATAATTACAGGTCTAATGTTAAGCAAAGAGACACAACATGTTGTGTTTTAGTTACAATAGGAAACAATGACCTCGGGCTTTTCAGTGACAAAAAAATTACGTGTATCACTTTGAAGCGTTTAATCATATTGGCGTTGAGTTTGAGACATGATGCTCTGAGTGGCTAGACTACACACTGCATGCTGATTATCAGTGGACAGTAATATATTTTGTCCAGTGTTATGATAGCCGTGGCCTGGTTTAGAGACCTAGATGTATTGTCCACACTGATGTCAGCGTTACAGCAGCTGTTCTTGTTGGTTTAGTCTTGGCATGGTTGTTTGGCTACACTTATTAAAGCATGTAACGTTTATGCTACACTTGGCAGAGACGTTTGCCGGATTGGTTGGTGGTTCTGTCAAAGTGTTGACGTGAGTCTGGGTAATCCACCGGCTGCTCTGTTATGCCTGCGCACAGCTCTGGGCTGGCCCCATACAAAAGAGCAGACCTGAAAAGCACCATAATGAGGGACAGGCTGAAAGAAAAGGCATGTCTCTTTCCATTTCTCTGAGTGAAAAGAAAAGAGCAACATAAAAGAAAAAGACAAGAAAGAAAGATGAAAATAAGCCACTCAAATCCAGGTTTTTGGCTGTGCTGTCTCTTTGAGTTTATCTTTTTTTCATGCCTGTGTTTTATTATGGTAATGAAATGTTGGATAAAAATAGTCTGGGATGGAAAAGCAACGGTTTTTAGTGGAAAGAGGCGAAAAATAAGAGGGAGGGTTAAGGGGCACGGCTAAATGTCATTGACAAAACACATAAAGCAATTTAAACTGGCTTCCTTCTACCTCGTACTGTCTATTTCTGTGTCTTCACTTTCTTCTTATCTCTTCTTTTGTTCATTCAGCTTTGGTCCAAACATCACCAGTCCCAGGGGTTCACACAAAACATGAAAACATTGTTCACACGGTGTCATGTCATAGTTCAACTTCACAGGACTCCAACCACAGTAAACACTAACATTTTATAATAGTAGTTTCACTGAATCAGATAATCCTTTGTTGGTTTGTCTGAGTTTCATTTCTTTTATCTTTCAGTCTTTCTTTTTTTTTTTTTTTTTTTTTTTTTATGATGATAAAATGATAAAAGTTATCAAGAAACTTACAATAACTTTGCTGCAGTGGAGAAACATTTACATTATGTATAACAGGGCCTCATACCCAGACTTTCAATAGGTCCTTTTGTTAAAACAGACTCCTCCACTCGCTGTCTTAACAGTCCCCCAATAAGTGTCCTTTGAGGAAGACAAAAAAGGCATACAAACAGAGCCGCGGATCAGAAGAGGTTGTAGTTTTTCTCCTCTGTAGAGAACATCAAAGCAGTCCGTCCTCTGTGCGCTGTGATGTTAATCTTTCTGCTTTAATGACCTTTGACCTCCACAAGCTCAGAACACAGTTGGGACATGGGGAATCCAGAGAGGAAGGAGAAAATGACCTTAGTATGTAATACAATACAATCCATTGGCTTCCTCTGTAATCTGCTGTAAATTCTCATATTACAATGATTGAAGCAGATTGAAATTGTGGTGTTGTGATGCAAATATCCTGTTTACATGTGACCACTTGGCCTTTATCTAATGTCAGATGTAATCAGGATTTTGACTAAGAAAGTAGTTGCATAGCTTGTGTTAATGGCTTCAGATAATCATAATACAAATATCTTTTCATGTTGGATTTCATTTAAGTTCAAGGCTTCTAAATTACAAAAGAATTTTAACAAACTGAGTGAACACATAAAGTTTGAAAGACATTTAGAGGCTTTTTAGTAATTTAAAGAGACATTAAAAAACCTGTCAGTTTAATCTCCTCGTGTGTCTTTCATGTAAAAATCAAATGACATGAATATGTAAGAAAATGACATACTGTATGTTAAACACTGGAAGACTAAATTAGAACAGATGGACAGCAAAATAATATTAGCACATACGACACTAACATATTATCAGTTTATAAAGCTGATGTGTAATTATGTATCAACATTATCATTCTTTTAAAGTTGTGCTTGTGTCCACCTGACAGTGCTGAATGATCTGTTATATTCACAAGCTAGTTGCTAATTATGTATTTGTTGTATGGGAATTGGAGGATTTACAACCACTGCATGTTACAGCTGAAAAGCTGAGAGAGTGGTGACATTGAACCAAAACTGTGAAGGTGTGTGGCAGAAAACCAAACTGAAGTGGTGAAAGGTGCAGCAGAGTTGGGTGGACACACAACCATCTGATCCATTGTTAATAGATCTTTTAAGACAACAAACTATAGAAATTTTTTACAGATGTGTTTCACAGTTGCTAGGTGTTTTGTATACCCATAGTATATGTCTCCCAGACAAACGCATTGCTAGTGAACACCACCCTGTTTTATACATGACTAAACAAAAATGAAGACACGGGTAAAGGAGGAGTGGACAGCAGAGGATGAAGAGAGTGGCTGCTCATACACAAACGTGTGCAGAACATGCAGAGATTCACTGTGATCCCAGATGGAGAGTTAGACAGCGAGTGAAAGAACAAGAGGGTTGAGGTGATAGGTGGAGGTGACTGCACCATCCTTCCCTCTCATCCCACCTGGCAGCTCCACCTGTTGCCCTCCAAAAACCAGCTCTTGTCTGCTGATGGAGCTCAGGTTTAGTTGCTGCTGGGCGCAGAGCTGGCAGCTCTCTGCCATGCATTATTAATGAGGCTGCGATCTGCAGAGGGATCTGTCGCCTCTTTACTCCCGTCTTCTATACTGCTTACATGTAAAACCTCTCACCCATTTCAAATGATTCAAGCTGTGATGTTTTATTTACTTATTTTTTTGGGGGGTTGATATTTTTAGGATGCATTTTTATAATAAACCAACATCATTCTAACATATTCAGCTGAATATATTTTCGTGCCAGGTTTAAGTAGTTCTACAACAAGAAAACATATGCCAGGAAAAATGTTGTGGTTCTATATATAAAGATAAACATTTCCAGGCTTTGTGACACTGTCAGGAAAGAGATAGAAAGATGGAGCTAATACTGATATTTGTAATAAAACCAGTTCATGTATAAATGTACATGTGTAAGTCCTTTATAAAATAATCAAATTATTATTATATACAGCTCAATACATACTGTCACACAAACAGACACAACTTTTCAATCAAATTTATTTATTTATTTTTTGTAGTATTAATTCAAGATACCGATCATATCAGTAGTTGAGTTGAATTTTAATGCACTTTTCTAAGTCTTATTGAGCTAATATGCACCACATTCATGTACTGTTCAGGTTTACATACAAATTTCTCATTTTTAATCACCATCATATATCATCACATTAAACATTCCCGGTGCTTTACTGATGTGTTCAGTTAAGTTGTGTTGAAATAAGAACTGCAGACCAGATAAATCAGGCGTCTTATGGGATTTCGAAAAGAGCTTGTTATTGTCCGGCACCTCAGTGGAGATGCTCTCTTGTAACTTCACTTCATTTTTTTCTCTCTCTCTCTCAGGGGTTGAATAATTTAGTAGGGGTCCATTTAGTTTAGATACTGTGTCAGCCTTTCACAAAGAACTAGCCAGGCATTGGCCTAGTTTGACTCATAACATTAGAGAGCGATTACTTGATGTTTGCCCTGCACTTGATGATAATGGACAGGAAGGTGGACGATCAAGAGAAGCTGACGTGCTGCAGGGCTAAAAACTCAGCTGATGAATAGGTGTTTTGATGAAGGCGCTTGGTTGTTAATGCCACAGTCATTTGTATATCATATCTCCTATGTACCTTATTGTTCTGGCTGCTCTCACTGAGGGAGCATGAGTTATTGAGGCAGTGTAGGTCCATTGAGCAGCAGAGAGCGTTCTGTCCCTGTGGGGTAGTTACTCTAATGAAAGCTCTGTGCACAGCGCCTCTCAGTTTAGTGAAACCCAGCAGCTCAACCAGTTATATGCTGTTGTATTCCACATATAATAATCAACCCCACTGTGATCATTAACAATATATTTACACACAGTTTCTTTATAGCATGCTCGTAAATTTGTGGCCTTGAGTTGTTTTCACTTACTTCCAGACATTTATTTAATATAAAAGTGTGTCCACATTGTTGTTGTTGTTGTTTTTATACGATTAAAACAATGCTGACTTGATAATCAAGGCCATTGTCTATACACTTTATGGTTTTTTAGATTTCATTTCAGACTATGTCTTGAGACAAGGAAGGGTTTTTTTTTTTTTTTTAGACAGTTTACAAGTTATTCATTTCTGGATTTGTTTATTTTTTTTCTTTGAAACAGGAGGGAAATATGCTTTACATCTCAGCTCAACATCACATATTACTCTGTGGTCTTATACATTTGGACAGCATACTGTATATAGTGCAAAACGTTTGTATGGTTGGTATTTTTAAACCTCGTTTTAATCTGCCAGATGGTGGGACAATAGTAAGCACCTTTTAGGAATTGTAAAGTAAATATCTCTTACAAAAGAATGGCTAATTAATTAAAATGTGTGTGATGTGTTTGTTGTTGTTGGCTGCTTTCAAACAGTGTATTGTTTTATCCTTGTGTGTTCATTGTCCGTGAATTTTAATCCAATGTGCTAATGTTCAGCATACTGTAATCCTCTGTGGTAAGGTTATATTATCATATTGTAGTTTTAATGCACCCACAGTAACAAATGCAAATTGGAAGCATAAAGCGAATTAACATTGTTTATTTTACGTTTGCTTCTTTAAATTCTCTATGGTTTCATCCAGTAGAGGTGCATTTTATTTTCTGTTCCGGTACTTTTATGATTGGAAACGCCTCAGACTCCATTTCTCTTACCCACCTGAACTCATCTGTCAGCACACAACAAATTGTGCTCGTGACAAATGAAAACACCAAGTAAGATTTGTTCTGTGATGTTTCACCAGTGCCCTTTCTCTCAGGACATTACTATCTAATCTACCACTTCTCTCTGTCACACTCCTCTGTCTTACGGTATGAGCCTTTCTTTGACTTGCACATCTCTCTTTCTGCTCCTGTCCTCTAGATGAAACTGTGAAGGATAAACTGAGCAAATGTGGAGAGGTAAAAGTCTCCAGAGTGGATCTAATCCAGAGGCCATCAGGAAGGTCTGAAAGCCCATAAAGAGAGGACAGACAAAATTATGTCTTCTTTTTCTCTTCTGCTGTACATGACTCATATTGGTTGGATTATGTTTGTCTTGGAGTTTGATGTAAAGTATACCCAAATACCAAGAGGCCGCTAGTTATTTGCCCAGAGACTACGAGTGTTATCCTTTATCCCTCTAATCTACAGCGTAACGGTTTAAGTTCCCTCAGTATGTTTCGACTGGCTGGAGACTCTCAGAGCCAAAAGCAAACGGCCTGTTACTCTTATCATCACCTCTCTCCCCCTCTGCCTCACTGTGTTTTTCCTCATCTTCCTCCTTCTCCACCCCTCTTTCATTCTCTCTCTCTCTGTCATCACTAGCCGTCTGCTACTTAATCCAATTATTCCTTTAAGCTGACACGCTCTGTAACTCACCACAAACTCTAAGGATTGACGCAGCTGTGCATCACGTACACACACACACACACACACACACACACTCTCTCTCTCTCTCTCTCTCTCTCTCTCTCTAACATACAGACAACCACATGCACAAACGGTAGAACTGAGCACCGTTACCACAAATGTTTCTCACCAATGAAGGTCATGAAAAGTGCAAATTCATGCTTAAAAAAAGAAACAAAAATCAAACACAGCATAGAGTTTTTGGTTGTGCATTGTAATCGCCCGCTTCTGCTTATTCTGTCTATTTTCGTTTGTCCTCGCAGAGGCTTTGGCCTCTCCTGTCACCTTCTGATTCACTGTACCCTTGAGGTGAGTTTGTGTGTGTTTCTGTGGATTGTCCTCCACTTCTCTGCTGTGTATTTACCAGCTAAGGCATCTGTCTTTGCAGATGCAGGTCCTGACACAAGGTCCTTCTTCCTCTTTGTGTGTACGGGTGTGTGCGTGCATGCGCATGTGCATCATGGGATTAAATGTCCTCACAACTGTAGAAAGATGAAGGAAAAAAAAAAAAACATTTTATTTGCTTCTGTGTTTAAAGAAGCCTAACAATCTACAGTTTCCTCCTTCACTCAACAGTTCTTGTGCTAAACGGTCTTTCAGCGTAAAAATAAATTCTATTTTGCGTTGTCAACGTAAGACAGCCCGCATCACTGGATCTTAAAAACATAACACAAGTACTGTAAAAATTGCTGGCGTTAAGTAAATAGTAATTGTGCAGTAGCAGTCATGACAGAGTAATTAATCCTTGGATTCTGCAATTTCACCCCAGAGCAAATCTTGACAACTATTTCTGCCGCAAAGGGGCGTCACAAAAGGAGCTGCGTTTGGTTATTTTTTTTGGTGCTGACACTACAACATTGGAGTAACAGATGGCGTTTGCTCTATATATACAGTGTGTGTGTGTTTGTGTGTGTGCGTGTGTGTTTGTGTGTGTGCGTGTGTGTATTTTGGTATGACCAGGAACCAGAGTTGGCCACATTATGTGTTTAATCTGAATCTCAACTGAGCGTGTCTGAGCAGATCGGTCCGTCTGTGCTACTCCCGGTGAATCAGAGAGACTGTGTACACAGTTGTGCCTTTCTGGGAAAAACAAGTGTCACTTGCTTGATTGTCTGGAGTTCCCAGACTTTTCTTGGTTGTGTCTTCGTTTGCTGTTGTTTCAACCATTCCTGTTGTTACTTGAGCCTTTTGTGTCGTTATTACTGGAAAATTAAACATTTCTTTGGTTTAAAATGCTGACATTAAAAGGTACACTGTTTATCAATGTTTCTTAATCTGAGGCCAGATTTGGCCTTATTTTTATTTTTTATTTTTTTCTGTCTTATTGTGTTGAAGGGTTTAAATATATTGTATGTTTCTGTGTTTTAAATATGTGGTTGTACATTTCTGTATGTAAATTCTGGGTAAGTACACAGCATTTTTGTGATCAGATTCCCGTCACACAGGTGTGATGTCAAAGATTTACTCTAACGTGTAGGTTGCAGCTTTCTACTACAGAGACACAGCTGATCCATCTGTGAACCACAAACCATCAACACCAGATCCTCCTCCTCCTCCTCCATCACCATCAGGGTGGCGTTGCCCAGCGATCACCACTGTATGTGTGATGTCCCTCGCGTCGTGCCACATCGTGCTTCCACATTCATACCACTCATCCTGACCTGACCTGACCTGTTTCCTGCAGGGAGAGCTTTTCAGAGGGAGGGAGGGGTTGGACAAGCAGGGTGGGGATGGGATAGACCATGGGGCAGTTGGGTTTGGTTGGGTTGGGGTGGGATGGGGTAGTTCCTCTTCCTGCTTTCTTCCTCCTCTCCTTCCCTCCCTCCCTCCCCCCCTCCCTCCCTCCCTCCCTACCTCCCTCCTTCCTCCGCTTTGTTTCCTACCTGTGTCTCAATATAATGTTCACCTGTTCCTCTTTGAATCTTCATTTCCTTGCCATTGTCTTCTGCCCGCTCTGTTGCTCTCCTCTCCTTCTTCTTTCTACCCTTCCTATTCTGTCTCTCCATCTCTCTTCTTCTCCCTGTTTTGGATTAACTGGGCTCTGTCTTTATGTCGTATGTCCTTTTAGGCCCACGCCGTGCATCGCTGGCTAATCGATCAGGACAGTAGTGTGAGCTCTGAGATGCCGGATGGCCAAGGAGTATGGCACTATGATGATGAAGTAAATATCTGCAACACGTATATCTGGCTTTTCCTATTTCTATATATCTATATATCTATATGTATATATATTCTGTATTTATGACCATCTTGTATCTGTCACTTAAAGTTTGTGTCACTGTTGTTGCTCTGCTGTTGTTGTTGTTTTTATCTCTTATCTCTCTTGTTTCTGTTGTGTGTTGCTTATGGTATTGTAGTTCTGGTTCCTTTGACTTTCTAGTGTTGCTGTTGTGCTGTGAGCTGATTCAGTCAGGTGTCGTGGGATCAGGCTGGAGCTTTTTCTTTGTTCCTGTCCTTGCTTGATGTATTGTACTAACTTGCTGGTTTTAATTTTTTCATTTGGTTGGACTTTATTTGCGTTCTTCCTTTTGGTTCCACATATTCTTTTATATATTTATATATATAACATTGTGTATCTGTATCTATATTTACATCTATATCGGTGTCTGTGATTTCTCTGGAATTAATGTTCACAAGCAGCATATTACACGGCAAGAGTCCACGGGCAAAATATAGATTTGATGTAATTTCCATAGACTTGATACAAGTTTCAAGTATGTCTGTGTTTCCTGCCACAAGCATTTCACACAACACACGTTAGTGCTAATAGTCAACAGCCTAAGTATTTTTCCTGTGGGTTCTTCAGATTTATAAAATATGCTTGTGTCATTTGTACCACTGTGTTCGTGTTTAGGGTTAAATCAAGGTGTGTGTGTGTGTGTGTGTGTGAGTGTGTTTGTGTAATAGAGAGAGATCAAAACAGAGAAAGTCTGAGATGTGAGTGTTTGGTGTGTGTGTTTTCGGGGTGAGGGTGTTGACCCCCTTCTTATCAGTGTGTTTGTGTGCATGCTCCGTTTTAGTCCTTGCATGGCTTTAGTCTGTGTATTGGTTATGATTTGAATGCTGGTCTGTGTTGTGTTGGTGCTTCTGTCTGTTTTTGTGTATTTGACATTGTGTCGTTCCTGTTGAGTGCTGTAGATGTTGTGGTTCTGTCTTGCCTTTTGCTCGTGTCTGTGATGTGTCAGTGTTGTGTATTGTGGCTGTTGTGTATTTGTCCTGTGCTGTGCCTGTGTTTTGTCTGATTTTATCTGTTCAAACAGTCTGGGATACGTTTGCCAACAGTTTTATTGCACCAATCTAACAGATGATCTTGAATCCATTGTCACTCGACGGAAGAGAGATCATCTAAGTGCAATGCGGCTGCTGGGAAACTTGTTCCAGACGACTCTTGCCTCTGATGATTTCCCCTCAGATCCTAGCTCTCCCCCCTTGCGCTCTTGTTAAATTCCTAAAACCTGTTCTCCTAATCTCCATATTGCTCCCAAACACTCTGGAGCATTATTGGGTAAACCATTTGAAACTTGAAATAACAAAGATGGGGTGAACACATTTAATATAGAATGAAGGCAACATGAAGGCAAGTTGATGAGTATGTAAACCGTCATTGATAACAGTTTTCCCTGGCTATTGGCCCAACACACAACAATATGGAGTACTATCTTTCCCTCGGTGATGCTCTTGAATGCGTGTGCACTGGCCAGTTGTATTTTTTTACTTTTTTCTTTTGAATTTTATTTTATTTTCTGTGTATGGATGAAAGATGATATTTTATTTGTTTGTCTTTCTGTCAGGGCTGTGAACATCACCACAGACCCAGGACTGTGTTCTCAAAATAATAACATAAAAGTCAGCGAGAGTAGAATATAGGATAGGGTGGTGTCCTTTGTCATTTTGGGCAGGAAACACGGCGATGGCTGGGTGGGTGAAAACACTGAGTGCAGAGTACAGAGACAGAGAGAGTGTGGTGCAGTGATAGATCGTCCCGAAGAGCCGGGTCCCCTTTATTGGCACTTAGCCAACACAGCAGTGGAAAACAGCAGCATAAACCAAATCCTGCAACAGGGCGTCTGCTTCCCTAACAATTGTTGACCAGAGAGTGATGCAGCGTTCCTGTCTGTCTCTAGCCCCAAACTGCAAAATCTCTGAAAAATAAATAAATAAACAACAGGTACAACAAGCCAAAAAACATGTATGGTCAGATGATCTGACAGGTTGTAAACAAGCAGACAATGATAACCCCTCATTGTGTGAGCAACTCACGACTGCAGCAGTTACAGCAGGATGAGGTTGAACCAGGAAGTTAGGATGGAAACTGCTGGTGTTTGCACTGTCACCTGTTAATTGTCCCAATGTTCAACCACATCACTAAAACAAAAATTATCCCCCATCCTCACCCACCCTAAATCTGCCATTTAAAAAAAGA
Organism: Polydactylus sextarius; assembly: GCA_016801845.1. Taxonomy (NCBI): domain Eukaryota; kingdom Metazoa; phylum Chordata; class Actinopteri; family Polynemidae; genus Polydactylus; species Polydactylus sextarius. The sequence continues at coordinate 11,592,079 of CM028915.1, read as the reverse complement.
TTTCCAAAAAACCAACTGTGAAGAAATAATAATAACAATAGTAATAATACATTTTATTTATAAGCGCTTATCAAAACATCCAATAAAGTAATGATAATGATTGTAGTGGTAAAGTTGTTATTTTCACTTTCCCAAGTTACCTAGAAGTTTGTTTACATCTTGATTATCTGATCAGTTATGTTTATTACCCTGTTGGCCCTGGTTTTATTAAGTTTACTGAAATCTGAGATCCTATCAATTAATGTGGAGGAAAAGAAAATCACAACCAAGTGGCCAAAGCTGTGAAAATAAAAACCTAAGTTCCCTCTAGCTTAATTTTATTGTTCTCAGCTTTGGCAACAGGGTTAGTCCAAAGCATTTAGCATCATGCAAATCGACCAGTCAGCATCTTAGTGATTGAAACTCTCACCACTCCTCAGACCGGTTGCACAAACCATGACTCTTTCCCTGAGGGCTGATTTAATTTACACACAAAAAAAAATCTAACGCTTCATCAAACGTCCCATCCTCCCCCGCCCCCTCCCGTAACACAACATTGTGAGATGTCAGAGGTCTGTGTAAAGGCGCCGTCCCCTTTGCCACCATTAATAGTTAGTGGGCCTGGAGAATATCCCTTATCATCCCACAGCTCTAATTACCCCTCAGTGAGTCCTTGGAGACAGATGCTCAGGAAGCCAAGCCCCATTCGTCACAGTGCGGCTGCATGGCAGACTCAATATGAAAAAAAAGCAAACTGTCACACTCTGCACTGTCACATAAATTCTCCCCCGTCTCAGTTTCTCTGTTCCAGCTGCTCCCCAGCCCACTGTAGATGCAGACTACATTAGAAAGCCCATTCATGTCCAGCCACCAGCAGTTGGCTGTAATTTGTTTCGGCTAGGGGGGCAGAGTTTAATTTACATGTGAAAGGCCACGGCGTATTCACATATTGTAATTCTCATTTTTTGTCCCAGGATTATTGATACCAGCTTCACAGAATTCAGATTAAAGGTTGAGGGGGCTTCACTACCATTGTGCAACACTGCAAAAGTCGTGTAAATAATGTCTCAGTTGGCGAAATACCAAGTTTAGGAAGAAGACAGGAGAGCAGGATTCTCCTTGTCTTGCTGACCTATTAGAAACTGATGTTTTCTGGCTTTGTTCAGAGAGACACCTCAAGGGAACTGTATGGCCCATAAAGAATACTTTTAATGTAGCCATCCAAAGTAACTGAAGCCTAAATGGCTTCATAAATGCAGTTGACCACACCTACCGGTTCAAAATATACTTGGTTGAAAATTTTTTATTTATTTTTTAAATAGTAAATTCTTATTTAAAAGCAGAAATTTCAAAAACTCTGAATATAGACAAACATTTAATCAACTAATCAGGATTATGAGCAGGGAGTAGAAATTAAATGTATTTATATTGTCACAAAGATGATAATCTCCTAACACAGGAGGATATAAGGAAACCATGTTCACACTTTCTTACTTTTCCACAATCTGATTTTCTTTCTTTACCATTTTCTTTTACTGTAAATCTTCCTAATCTTCACCACACTTACAGTTAATTATTTTATTTTCTCACTGTTATTTGCCTTCAGTTTGTTGGAGGTCTCTGTTCTTTTACCCACTTTTTAAATCACTTTACATGATAGTTTTTCCTTTGGTTCATCTTTAAATTAGATTTGTTTTTTCCATTTAAAAATCCTAAGGCAGCTAAGTTATCACCATTGTATTCATGTGTTAAGTGATAGAGAGAGAGAGAGAAAGTGAGCGACAATCAATGTGCATGCATGCGTGCATGTGCATGTGTTCAAGGTGAATGCGCAGAGTGCATGATAAAAGTGGAAGTATACTCCAAAAGATGTGCTGGTCGAAAAAAAGTCTGAAAGTTTGCGATGGACAATCATTCGATGACATAACTTTGTGCTCAGATTTACCAAATACGTAAAGAGTTGGTTTAAAAGGAAAAAAAAAATGTTCTCAGGTCTAAATCGTCTATAATTTTTCCCACATTCATGCTTCCACCCTGGTTGAATGTCTGTCTGAGCAGACAGACAGGAGAGTCTCATTAAAACCGTGGCCAGGACAGATCTTCTCTGTGTTTCACAGCAGACTTTCTGTCTGCTTGACATTTTAAAACTTAAACTTTCTCTGCTCATTTTCAGCAAAGACCAGGAAACTCAAAACACCTAAAGTCCCTGCACCTACAGTATTATGTCGTTTTTAAACTTGATAATTGGCAAATAAAAGAAAATATCCACATAATCCACTAGAAATAATGTGAACTGTGTTTTTGCCTTATAATTTTAATGATCATATCTTATGTTTAAAAACCAACGCCAGTGTTTAGTTGTGTAGAAAAAGTAAAAAACGATGAAAACTGCACATAATCCAACAAAACCTGGTGAGATCTGAAGATACAGAATCTGGGTTTGGTTCATTAGAGTGTCTCAGATAATACAAGGCGAGAACATTGTAAACAATGTATGATCATAATTTTAATGTTGACTGGAATCCAATGTTTAACAGAGATATTTATCTTTTAGGACCTGAACTTTTACCATGCAGGTGAAAATGAACGTGACCTCACTACACTTGGCCTCATCAGGCTCGGACTTGCACCTCTGCTACTAATCTCCACTTTTCATTCCCTCACCTTTACCTTTAGTTTATGATTTACCCAATTCACTGTGACGACCAGCCTTTCACACTCCACTACTCCACTGTCCTAAAGTGAATAAAAATACTTAAGCTTGGCCTCCCCACATGGTCGGACGACGAGTTGCACGACCTTGTTCGGTTTGAGTATACCACTGCCTGATCTGTATGCCTGCATATGAGAGGTTGATGCGAGCTGCATATATACGTGTGTTGACAAAGAGTGGGTGTGTGTGTTATGCACCTGCATGCACTGCACTGTAGGTGAATGTGTGTGTGTGTGTGTGCGTGTGTGTGTGTGTGCTGATTTGAGTGTGTATTTGTGAGTGTGTCTAAATATGTGTTAACCTGTGTGAAAGGCAGCATTGAGTTGAAATGAAGGAGGCAGCACATTAATTGGCATCTGTTTTTATGAGATTTCTGTTGATTTCCTTGCTCGGATTGATAAGAGCTTTTACCATAATTGTTTATATTTAGCATTTAGCGTGATGGCATCCTCAGATAACAGGCAGTTCAACATCTGGCCTCTGAAGCAGCAAATATTAACTGTTACAGTTGAAAGCAATACGATAGATACATCAAATATGTATGTATTTGTTGTTTAAAGAGCTGTCTGTACATTGAAATCTGAACGAGTCCCTGTCTGCTTGAGACAGCCGCTCGGCTGCTTCAGTGTAGATAACATGATGATGGAGGGTGTGTGAAAGAAAAGCGGAGGTTTGCGGAGGGTGAGAAATTTGAGTCTGACTCAGCAAAGCTGCGCAGATGAAAATGCCATCATGCTGTCAACAACAAGCTCGTGGAAGAGGACACTGTGCACACATCCACCGAGACGCACACTCGCTGAAACTCTCCAGACACTTATTCATCATCACAGTTGCCACTGAGCCCGAGACGTCCACCCTTCTCTCCGCTCTGCCGTGTACTTCATGCACTTTCCATCCATCTCGTCTTTCATCTTTTTATTCCCCCGGCCTGTTTCCTTGCCACTTCCGGTCTTTATGGTGAGAAATGACACAGCTGCTGAGCTGAGGCAAGCTGAAACAAATGTTTGGAAATGCCAGTGTCCCCATACAAATGATAACGATACACAGTAAGCTGATCTCCAGACAGGCTGAACAGAGAGGCAAAGGAAACACAGTGTCACACAGCATCAGCCACAGAGTTTGTTAAAAGCAGTTTCTTGTAAATAACCGTACATTAATGCACTCAATATGTTGTTTGGTTAGATGCTAATTTTTTCCTACAGATTACAGTTGCTGTCTAATTGGATGTTACTTTGGAATATCTGCAGTCGAGCTGAACCAATACATCAACCAGGCTGATATTATAGACTGATTTTGTCACTGATGTATTCATATAACTGCCTGCGTCAGCTAATAAGAAGCAATTGAATAGTGTCATAATTAACTATGCTATGGGCTTGCTGACACAGCATTTTCACTTAGTTAATGCTTATTTTATCTGGATTTTTTTTTAAATAAAGAGACTAGATGTGTGATTTCACACTAGTGTCAGTCTGAAAATTCTCTTTTGCAAAATGACTGGAATAACAGATTGGAACAGCATTCAAATGTGACATGTTACCAACTTCGCGAATAGAGAAAATGACCACTATTTATATCCTTGTACAGTCTTTTTTACAGTCTTATTATGATGATGCGTGATTATAGAGCAATGAGGTGACATTTTTTTTTTTTGCCCCTTTCTTGCTCAAAGGAAAAAAAAAAAAACATTTGTATTCTCGGGGGACTATGCTCCCAATTTGATTAGAATCATGTCAACAGTGGCAGCTGGACCACTACTGGGGTTTGAATGTCAGAACAGTAAATCAGGTCTGAATAGAGTCTGAAAACTCTGGCCACTTTACCTCTGCGTATATTAACCAGACTGATTAAATTATGGTCTGACTGCTTGGATCCTGCTCGATGCTGAGTCAAGGCCCGTTGTGACTGATGGTCTGAGCCTTTGTTTTAAATTATGGAGTCTGTGTCTTTAGCTAGTGCTCAGATACTATATACATACAAGAGAGGGAGACATGGAGACTTGTGAAGACAGATTCTCTCCACAGTGATGCTCGCTCTCTCTCTCTCTTCTCCTGCACATCTTCACTTCGTATTTCCCAATCTCTACCTCTCCACTTATGAAGATTAATGGGAGCCTAGCCCTGCGTAGACGTATTGCCGCTGTCATTCTTCTCTATTGCCTTCATTTTTTCCTGCTCTCTCCCCTCATCTGAGTATTTCTAACTCGCTGTTTTTGTCTTCCACAGGTCAGTCGGCCTTTGTCACGTTGAGGCTCATGTGCGTTTGTTCAGGCTTCTTGCTGTACCGTATGTATGATAATATGTGTATATATACGTGAGTGAGTTGGCACGTGTGCTTTCACATGTGATATATAATCTGTCTGCAGAGTGAAGGCAGCTATAACACCCACTGCTGTTAATACTGAGTTAAACGGCCCCTGTGACAGTTCAGTGGCCAGACAAGCTTAATGTAGTTTGTGAAGAGGCGCTGAAGCACAGGATAAGGGGTTGGGTGTGTGTGTAGTATGTGTGTGTGTGAGAGTGTTTGTCTGTGTGAGTTTTGTGCCAGTGCTGCAGTAATCAGCCCGACCCAGCCCATACTGTCTTTGAAGCTGCTGCAGGCGAACGCTGCAGAGCATCTCACTGCCACTAGAGGGCCGATATGCCAAAAGGAGGCAGTACAACTTCATATAGAAAGGAAGACGGTCTTTATTATTGCTACTATTAGCTATTATTGTATTTCATTTTTGATACTGGGAATAACTGTATTGGTTCTTCAGGTTAATAATGTTCGGCTCCTGCATCATGACCCCCGTCCCTCTGTCAGCCTGGAGACAGCAGAGAGTGAGAATAGAGGCCAGACGAAGGCAAAGAGTGTGACAGGTTGAAGAAAGACAGCTGACAGACCACTAGAGTTTATGTTGATTCCTCCCCCACCTTTTCAACTGTAGTCTGTTGTGAGACATCAGGACGTGGGCAATAAACCACTACAAGCAGCACACGTGGACAGCTGCAGCCCTTTATCCTTCTAACAAGAGGGGCTCGGCTCAGGGTGCAGAGGGCATGTCAGTCTCAAACCTAAATCAACCCTGTTACAAAACAGGAGTGTGGCCTACACTTCATAATGACCTGAAGCCACACTGGGCTACAGGCTCTGACAGTCTGGACAATATACAAGAATGAACCTCAGTTCAGCCCTCCTGTTTCATTTACATTTATTCTTCCTGCCTTCATTCTGGTCTTGTTTTCAACCAAAGAGGGGAACACTTTATTTTTAATTAATTACTAGTTCAGTTATTTATTTATTTTTGTCTCAAAACTTTAAGATATGTTTTATGAGAAATAGGAATATTCTGCTGTGAAAGAATTATAAAATATTCAGTTACTTATCACAGTTGAAGCAACAAACACAGGACAGGACCCAAAACACAAATGCAAAAGGAAGGCTTGTGCACAAAAGTAATATTTAATTAAAGACATAAATTGACAGAATGATTAATAACACAGGCAGGCAAACACAGAAGACTACTATCTATCTTATATACTGTAAAATATATAAAAGTGAAGTTCATTTCAAAACTCCCTTTTGCTTCAGATAAATCTATGAATACATCTTAATACACAAAGAGACCTGAAATAGATATGGCCAACACATTTCTTACTGACCAGTAGGAATTATTATAGCAAGAAGACTCATACATTTATATGGCACCTGTTTAAACTAGACATTATTTTTCCACATCATAAGATATGAATTGAATGTCATTAGGCTCTGGATGGGGTCAGTCAGTCGGTGGGTAAACGCCTCCAGAGAGCTGCCATCATCACTCACTTGATGCTGCTGCACCTTATCACTTAGGACCTGATAGGTTATCACTCTTCCTCTCACATGAGTCAAGTTACTTTCTGCAAGCTGAGTCAGAGGAGCAAGAGTTTCAGTCCCTTTTCCAAGGAGGACCACAGGATAATTTGTCATGTCTTCATGGACATTAGTGTCCGTAGTCCCCTGCTCCACATTCTTTGGCAGAAGAGCTCTTCACACTGTCCAAACTCAATGCTGTGGACAGGAGACGTCCCACGTGATGTTTTTGCCCAGGTCACGGTCCAGTGGCACTGAGTAGTGGGTAGCCTTCTTTCTACATTTCCCCCTCCTTCCCCTCTCCTACAAGCATTTATCTCTCTGCATGGTTTTGGCAGCGATGTGCTTTTCCCAGCATTTAGCTAGGAGAGGGAAAGAGGAGGGGAGAGGTAGAGAAAAGGAGGCCTTTTCAAGCGGGGAATGATGGACGCTTTATTAAAAGAGGCAGGGCCTTTTGAGAGGCTGGCCCCTCCATCCACCCCCCCCGCCCCATGTGTCTGGCCCATTGTCACGGGGCGGTGGCAGAAAACCCCACCACCACCACCACCACCAGGCGCTTTGTCACTGTAAGTCATCTCACAGACTTAAACAGAACCGCTTCGAGAAAACACACCCATTTTCCACAGTAACTCTATGCTATTCTGGTACCGCCTGGTCCGTGAAAAAAAAAAAAAAATGATTGTCTTGCTGTCACAAAACATACAGGAGACCTAGAGACGGGCGTGACGTGTAGGGAAGAAGGGACAGGAGAAAGGAGGGATAAAGTTGGGGTGACAGAGTGATGGGGTGCAACAAAACCTGAAAGGTGGAGAGGAAGAATGAGGAAAAGAGCAGAACATGGAGTGTGATGGTGGATAGAAGAGGTAAAAGATGGAGCTGTTGAAAAACACTAAAAGGAGTTTGAATCAGTTGGAAATATTATCTTAGAAAAAATGTTAAAAAAATAGCAAAACAGGATGTTGGCAGGGAACTGTGGTGAGTGTCTGGGGTACCCCTTTGCGACCGTGTGTGAAATGTGTGTCTTTAGATACAGACAGCATTCCTCCAGAGATAAACCCCTGGGCCCCCATCTCCTCAACCCCCACCCTCGTCAATCTCTCCACCCACCATGCTTACTCAAGTGTGTGTGTGTGCCTGGGCGTGTGTTTGTGTGTGTTTGTGGTGAGGGAGAGAAACAGAGAGAGTGCGTGTGTGTGTCCGTCCGTGTTTACGTTGGACAGGGGTCTGCATGCCCCGTACCACAGCACTTGCAGGGGGCAACAGAAAAGACAGCTGTGTGTTTTGAGAGAAACAGAAAAAAGTAAGACAGAGAGAGTGGAGGGCCACCAGGCATGCCAGTCAAGACCGTCACTTTTGGAGTGAGTACCACAAACTCTGCTGTTCTCCGTCTCCTCTTCCACCTCCTTTACGTCTACTCTCACTTCATCTCTTCTCCTGTCACTCTCCATCTCTTCTTATTATCTCTCTCTTAAACTGTACGCTTCTCCATCACTCTTGTTTTATTGCGTTTTTTTTCCCCCCTCTATATTTTCTTTCTTTCTTTTCTAAAATCCTTGGTTGCATTTTGTCAGATGTAACGCACCTGCCAGTGCCCGCTGTCTTTATTCTTTCACATCAGACAGTGATGGGCCAAGACTTTTGTCACTGGCTTTGTTCCCAGTTTTAAATCCATTTCTATCTCATACTTTGACTGCAACACGTGAATATGTGTATTGGCATTTACCCTTTGTCCAATTTGTTAAAGCTATTTTTTCATTCAGGGCATGCCTCTCTGTGTTTGCCTTCTGTTTACTAAGTAGTATTCAGATAAATATTCATATTAGAGATTTCTACCTGACGTTGCTCATTTCTGACTTGAGTATTAAATATGCTCTTGTATTTCAAAGGAAAATTAGAGAAAGAAAGCCAGATGCAGGTCATAGAGATGTAAACACTGGCCCTGTTTGTTAAGAAGAGAAAGTGATATCACTTTCTAATTGTAGATTCAATTCACAGGATTTTCATCAAAACCAAAGAAGAAAACAAGTCACCGCTTACAGACCAAAACATAACCTCTCGTGATCAAACGCTCAGAAGGAGCCTCCCTGAGGGAGGGAGCCCTGCTGCTTATTTTGAAGTATCTGAAAGTTGTGATGCATGTGCATTACAGATTAGTGCAAGTGCGTATGTGTGTGGGTGTGTATCAGGTTCTGTTTTCCTACTTAATCTCATTTTCGACTTTATTTGTTTCTCTGTTTGATGTTCAGATTGTATGATGTCAACCAGGATTAGCTGTGGTAAGTAAACTAGAGGTCAGTAAACTGATTAGTGGGTCAATTAACAAGATTCTTTCAGCACAGCTTCGCTGAACACTATAGACCTTTTAATGTACTGAGCTAGCGGAGGAAATGGTGACTCAGGATGCACGATGACAAGGCCTCGCTGAGTGGATGTGTAATAGCGCTAATTTTCTGTCAACCACAGTTTACCTGGTGTAATAGAAGAAGCGGTTTATATGAGGTTTTACTGCAGATGATGCAACTTGTAGAAATGTGCCTGTTGTGTTCATAGTTATAGTTCATCTGTCCGCAGATGAACTTCAGTCAGTTTACAACACTGTCAGTAGAGTTTATTCATCCATGAATCTCTGTTGGCTAAAACTTTTTAGTTTTTGCAGGATTTCATCACTGTTTTCTTTTATTTTTAGCTTCTCTCAAAAAATGAGAATAACAATGAACAGTGATGAAAGAAGTTGTCTTTATTATTTTGTTCTAAAAATAAGTAAAAGTAAAAGGCATAAATAAAATAAAAGTAGCAATACTGCAGCGAGAAAGAAGACTTTAAAGCTCAACATTTAAAATTTAAAATTATACTAAAGCATTAGAGTGACTGAAGTATAAAAACAGTAATATTCCTTAATGATGCTTTAATATGTATTATTAAAACATCTTAATATTGCAGATGGAGATAAAAGTTTAACTTCATTTAGTTTCACTGTTGAGTCGTTCAGTGCATCATCAAACCCATTTCTGAAGAAATGATGAGTCTAAAATTTAATGGAGTGACAATGTAAAGTATCTTAGAATAGAAACACTCAGTCTGTCAAAATTGTACAATACTACTAATATTTCTTCCCATCACTTTAAAAAACCCCTGAGCATTCACTGGAATTTCTGTAGCTGTTTTAGCAACTCATATACTGAGACGCAAGGCAGGTTTTATATTTTAATTTAAGTTCAGTTCATTAAGTCTAATATCTGGTCAGAAGTTGCTTATATTTTTACACATTCTACCAAATTATATTCAATATAACTGTATTACAGTGTAGTTAAACACAGGATATCTACTATATCTTGATCCTGTCCGCCATATGTTTCAAACCGTATCTCCAATCTATGGCTTTCACCCTCTTTGTCATACCTACAAGAGATCACAGTAACCATGACAATCTCATCTACAAGCGCAGAGGATGCACTAGGGCAAGATATAAAGAGACAATGAGTATGGCAGGGACAAACAGTGGGATACAGAGGAGGGGGGAAGTTGGGAGTGTGAGAAAGTAAATAGTAAAAATGGGACAAGACGCTTTGCCACATACAGGGAATAGAAGGGGCAGATTTACATACAGGCAGATATCGTTGAGTGGGAGAATGTAACAGTTTTATCTTGGCGCTGCTCGCTTGCCTTCCTGTAAATGTGTTCATAGCTTAGCGGTCCCAGGGGTCTCAGTCTGACCGACTCTATACTCTTACTATATCTCTGAAGTCGGAAACAGCCCGCCTGCACTACCTCTTCAAGTGGCCTGAGAGATGAATGCAGAGATGGAGGCTCGAAAAAAAAGGACAGAGAAAGGAAATCAATCCCTAGAGCAAATGCAAGTCAGCAGAAATGGGTGATGAAATAGCTGTTTAAGCACTCTGAACGAATTTCCATATCCGCCATTCAGTGTCCTACTAAAACATATAGAAAACGTCCAGTCATAACATTCAGTTTAAATACGTTGAGTTTTAACTGAATTTAACAGGAAAACACAACAGGTAGAATTGTTGTTTAGAGTTCAAGTATTTATAGTAAGTAAAGTAGGACTGGTGACATGCTGAACATGCGTACACACCTTATTTTCACCTTTCTGCTGGGTGCACAAAGAGCTGTGGTGGCACTTAAAATATTTATGATTTGCACCTGGTGCTGTGTCCGCAGATTCATGTTGTGTATGTGTTTGTGTGTGTTTGTGTGTGGGAGAAAAGAGGGAAAAGGAGAAATAGAGTGAAAGTCTATATCTATAAGTCTATATTGTGAGTTTTATGTTAATTTTTACTAGAAATGCTGAGATTCTCTGATGCAGATAATAGTTCCATTTCCAGAAAGATCTTCCCTTATCTTTTGCAGAGAGATGCAGCCATTGACATTCATTGGATGAGCTTCCAGATTTGTCTCTCAATTACATTTGCCAAATCGTCCTGGCTTTTCTTTTTCATCAATGAATCCCGTGCAGACTTAGGCAAACCTGTCTAGACTGTCAAGAAGAACTCATTACTTTAGACCAGTGGTTCTCTAGATAAGTCCTGGGGTTAAAAGACAATTTAAGGGACTTTGAAAAGGAAAATTTTTCTTTATTCCTTTTGTCTTTTGTAATACCTTTACTTCTTGGAAAAACCCTTCAAATAAAACACTTTGAGAAGGACACATTTATACACAGGCCATTACAGGCAAATTTTCCTAAAACCATAGTTTTAAGATAGTTAGCTTTAGTGTTAAGTAAGTTTCAACATATGGACATATCTTAGAGGACAGCTTCAAATGCTAAAATTACAAGTGATTTGATAAGCCAGGTTCTTTTCCGTTTTGCTATTAGATCAACAAAGGCAGATGAGAAAGGTTCCTGTAGTTGCAGTGTAGGATTACAGGGTCTTGCAACAGCATGGTTGCAGCTGGTGCGGAGAGATAGAGGAAGGAATAGTTTATATAAAGATTTAATACTGATGAAGACATAGCATACTGAAGTTCTAACACCTGACGAGCGTATTGCATAGACAGCTTTTCTCCCCCTTAACACCCAAACACACACATTCAAGAGTTGTTACAAATGTACAATCAATTTTTTTTGTAAAAATGAGGATTCTTCAGGTGTAGTGGTGCGTTACATGAGGATTTTCACGGGCCGGGATTCTCATCTCGTTCACACATACTCAGTACGTACACGTTGAGTTTTCAAACGCTGCAGTCTGCTGGCGAGGAGGTGATGTCATTCTGTCTGCTGCAGCACCGGCAGAGGAGGCAAGTGAGGGGAAAGAGAGAGAGAGAGAGAGAAGAATTTAAAAGCCAGGGGATAGAGAAGGGAAAGAAGGCATCAGGAAATAAAAGAGATAATGATGAGATGAGACGAGAAGAGAGTTCACAAGAGAGCATTCTCTGTGTTGAGATAGAGGAATCATTTTACTTGGTAATTCTGAGCTTCATTGTGAGGAGCCTTGCACTGTCTTAGCCTGAGGACAGTTGCATGTACATTGCAGGACAGCGTGTGTTGATACTGCTAGTATTAACCATAAAGCTGCTGAGCAGGTTATTGTCTTCTTTCTTTCGCTTCCAACAGTATGATTAATGTGCTTGCTTATTTTGTGCTCAGCCTCAGAACCCGGAGCTTGTCTGCTCTCTATGGGAATAATAAGAGAGGGACTCATTCATCTAAATCATACCAGCGAAGTTCAGCAAAACGTAGCAGAGGAATTACCACAGAACATTTTTAGACTACCCTGTATGTGTGTTTGTGTGGATTCCCACTGGTGTGTGTGTGCGTGCGTGCGTGCGTGTGTGCGTGTGCGCTGTACCTGTTTACGTCCCAGTTTGTGGATGGGTGTGGTTCCCTTGCATCCTTATCTCACCACAGCACACACTCACTTCTTGACGCAAGCAGATACACACTGACCACTAGGAAAGCTTCATCATATAGAGGAAGATAATTTGCTGTAACCAGCAACATCTTATCTGAGTCTTTTCTGGGTGTTTTTAGAGAGAGTCTGTCATCTTGTAAACTTCACCAGACTGTTTTTGTGGTGCAGTGGTCACAGTGTTTGGGGGGGGTGGGACGCCATAGATCGGCCTCACTCAGGGTCACCATGGTGTTACCATGTTACCATTTGCTTTGAGACCATGTGTATTGTGTTAAGTTGTGAGTGTCTTTGCATCAGCTGTATTTGCTTCCACTTTTTTTAAAAAGGATTTTTCTTGTTGCACCCTGGTAGAGTCTGCAAACATCTCAGTCTGCTACACTTTGCATAGCTTCTAATATTTACAGTATATGTAGCTTTTACATGCACAATACAGCTAAGTTTTTAACCATATGTCAATTCTGAAATTTCAAATCAGTTCACTCACATATAGAAGGGACCAATATAGAATGCTGAAGAATATGCAAATCTTGTGGAAAAATAACTTTTTGGAGGAGTCCTCTTTTTGTAATGCTAAATGGATTCTCAGATTTGAGCGTGCACACACAATTTTGTCTAATTATACACACTCAAAAGGATTTACATGACAAAAAAACCTCTGTTCAGAGATGGTGTATCCCAGTATGGTGATCATAACTCTTGTGACAGATTTTTTTTTTTTTTTTTGTGTGTGTGTGTGTGTGTGTGTGTGTGTGTGTGTGTGTACTGGGGGTCAATTTGTTGTCAGTTTGTCTGCAGCAGACCAGAGGGAGCAGGTTTACAAGTTTTCTTCTTTTTCAAAGTGAAAGTGAATGAGAGTCTGTGGGAGTAAGACAGTGGATTATATCAAGACAGCTTAGCAACCGTAAGTAAATAAAACCTTTGACTGATGCCACTGAACTAGAGAGAGGAGCTTAGAGACTTTACAGTATGTGTTAAATATATCCTAAAATTATTTGTTTGCTTGATTTTTAGATATACAATTGTATATGTTTTGCTTTACACTATGTGAAAAGTTTTGTTTTCGTTTTTTTTTCTGTGTGTGAGAATATCTAATCTGTCTGTGTCTTTGTGTGTGTGTGTGTGTGTGTGTGTGTGTGTGTGTGTGTGTGTGTGTGTGTGTGTGTGTGTGTGTGTGTGTGTGTGTGTGTGTGTGTGTGTCCGTGTGTGACTCAGTGGCTTCTTACTGCAAAGTAATATGCTTCTCAACTGTCTGTGAGCAAAAGCTAAAAATGAAAGCATTTATTGGAGAGGATGACAGTGACTCAGAGGCAGGTGGCTCCGGATGAGTCAGTGCACTCAGACAAAAGCTCAGGATTTACTACTTGACACACAGGATGCTGCATACTATATGAAGTTCATCTGATATGTGGAAACTTTGCCATTGTTAAAAAAAAAAAAAAAAAAAAATTATCACTGTACCAGATACGAGCAACAGGGTTCTTAGACTGTCAGATTCTGTTTTGCTACTTGAGTCAGCTGGAGGAAACTTTTCCTTTTAAAGTTTTCTGCTTCCCTGCTATTGCCCTAACTTTCCTTTTTGATTTTGACCTCTCTCTTTGCACAGCGCTGTGCCATTGGTGTCATGCAGAGTGTGTGTTGTGTCATTTGTTGCTATGCCTTTACTTCAGGCATGTGGATCTTTTCTCTCTCTTTTTTTTTTTAACTCGAGCTCACTCCCTCTCTGTCAAAAGACGACCAAAAACCCTGTCACAACAATAGGTAGCATAACTTAAAGCACTTTATTATGAGGTTGAGAAAAAGCAGATACTTTGGTTTGTGTGTGTGATTTTGTAAATGAAATTACTCTCTGCATTTGTGAGGGGAAAATGTACTGAATGTCTGGATGGCTGCTCATTTTTTTTTTTTTTTTTTTTTTTTTGCTGACCAGCATTTTGAAATAGCTGGTTAGACATAGGGAGGGGACTACGTAAATAAAAAATAAAAAATAAAAAAGAAAAGGTGCAGGGTTTGCCGCAGTCAAGTTACTCGCTGTGGTTCTCCCTCGGCTGCTCCCGCTTCTCCTCCTCTCCTCTCCCTTGATGCTTTTCCCCCTCTACCGTGCCGCATGAGTGATCCTTTTTCAGCAGCACCCCTGGCTGCCGGGGAGAGGCATGAAGCCCCTCAGACACAAACAAAACACAGACAAAAACACTAGACATGCCATGTGCTGGCCCGTGAGCCAGGAATCACCAAATTCTCTCCTTTTCTCTCTTTTATCCATTCACCTTGAGTCTCTATCCTATCTTTCATTCACACATACATGAACTCAAAGCCGGACACACCACAGACCAGATTATCACACTTGCCTTATCATCTAAGTACAGAGCAGCCCATAGATTTGTGGATACTTTTTTTGTGGTTTTGTGCAACTAAGAGAGCGGTTTGTTTGAGGGGAATCTGCGTACTACTACTACATCATCCGTGTGCTCACCACACCCTGAAACACACACATTTCAAGGTGCAAATGCACTCTTCAAAATATCAGGGGAGGAATGAAATGAGAGGAAAACTGATGGGTTACCGCCAATATTTTCAGTCCTCGAAAAAAAGAAAGAATAATAACCAAACTCTGTCTCCCTCTCCATTTTCCCTCTCTATTCCTCTACTTTATGTGTCTCTCACTTTCTCTTATACCCCTTTACCCCCCTCTTGTTCCCTCTTGTCTGTTTCACTTGCAGGCAGATGCTGGCAACAGTTTTCTCCGAGCAGCCCGTTCTGGCAACTTGGACAAGGCCCTGGAACATATCAAAAATGGCATCGATATAAATACAGCCAATCAGGTGAGAGAGCTGCACATCAGCTAGATCGGGTTGGTTGAAGTTGCTATCAGCTAATGATATTTATTTATAAAATCAATTTATAAAGACAATTTTGCAAAAAGAAAAAAAAAATGCAATGCAAAATGATATTCAGTTGCTCTATAATAATGCATGGCAAGAACAGAAACACTTGAACATTCATTTATCTACAAATCCCCCAAATCCTGCCAGAATGTACTCCTCCGTCTCCCTGCCTGCTTTCAAACTGATTGAATTAAAATTCAGGAGGTGGTTGAGCTGCCCACTTCTTATTAAAAGAAATGAATAGCTATGTGTGAATGGAAAAGTCAATACAATTTTGCTAATGCTATTTACAAACGTTGTTTCTGATCAGGTGTAAAAAGGAAAAATGACCCGCAGTTCTTCTACATTATTAATACCGTTTATATACAAAATAATATTATATGATAGATATAGTACATGTTTTCCTTTAGGATCTAATTCATAATCATTTGTCATTCTGTGCTGCTCAAATATTTTTCTCATATACCAGCATTTGTTGTGTTAATAATTCTCTATAAATGTGTCCAGTGTGCATGGTGTGTTTAAATTGACCACTGTGCTGTTATGTGCCCATTCATCTGCCACCTTGCTGTACGTGCATGCTCAGGCAGACTGTTAATCAGTAGCTGGAGGTGACAAGTGGAGTATACAGGGTCTCTGGGGAAGGTGATAAATGGGGCAGGGTCTTCTCCTTCGCCCTGTCTCTTCCATCCTAGCTCCTTTACTCTGACGGTTGTTCCCAGAGTGTCCAGGAAGAGGCAGCGCTAGTGGGCTAGGATTACCACCCTTAGGCTAATGAAACTTGGCCAAAAACTGTTATGTGTCTGTGTGAGAGATTCCTCTGGCTCATTAATCTAACTTAGTCATGGTTTCCCTTCCATTCACATACTCTGTCCTCAACATTTTGGAATTATTGCTGATAATTTTTCTGTCAGGATTCTTATGAGGCCTATTCACAGGCTTCATACAGACCCCACATAACAATAGATTTATTCATGTAAATTGAAACTGCACAGTGGCCGTGAAGACATGGCAAGTAAAACAACATACAGACAAACATGCAAACATCTTATACCTTCTTTTTTTTTACTTGCAAGAAGAATTCTCCTGATCTACACAGTGTATTTTCATTGTTTTGTTTATATATAAATATATTTTCACTGGTATTATTTCTTATTAATTAGTTAAAGTGATGATCTACAACAGAACACAATACAGAAGGGAAAATTTTGCACACACATTGCTTTCTAGTTTTACACATTAAGCTCTTGTATGTGTAATTTTAATGCTATTAGCTTCTTTCAGCTAGGTCTGGTGGTTTTTCTATGTAGAAGCATAAAAAAAACATGGTGCAGTCTGCTGTATTGTACCTTTGCTTTAAGCTCAGCTACACACTATATTACGCTGTCTTTTTTATATTGCCACCAGATGGCAGCAATATTTTGATTTTTCTAATGGTACGTAATATTGGCCAAAGGTTGACGCAATAATAGTTTTCAGGCTACAGTTTTAATGTATCTATTAACATATCATAAAGAAAAGTAATGGCCATCACACATCCAAGTTCAAGATAGTCATGTAGTCTTGGCTCATAGCCCAGACATATAAATCAGTTTCACATGTCACTATGAAAACATCAAACCCATTCTTACAGACTGACACATTTATTTATGGAAAAGTTGTAGACGGTCACTTTAACATGTTGTTGTTCTGTTTGTTTGACTGATTGTTCTGATGTTGTACATATAGTGTGATGTGTTGGTCTGAAGTCAGATGGAGGCTTGACTGTGGCAGCTGTGTCTCTGTTTCCTTGTCTGAGTGGATATCTCAGCAGTGATTCACTCACCAGCACGCTGCCTCACTCCTGCCTTCCCCTTATTGCGTTTTCCCTCCTTCCATCCATCTCAGCCTAACAACTGCTCCACTACCCTCTCTCCTCCTATTGATTTGGTGGTTTTGTAACTCAGGCTCCCGTTTCTTTTCTTTTTCTTGTTTTTTTTTTTTGGGGGTGGGGGCTTTTTTGCTCTTCCATTGCCTCCCTTTCTCCCTTCCTCCTTCTCTCCTCTGTCTGCAGTAGAGTGATGGTGTGCTGTGGTCTCCCCACTCAGAGGAATAATATCAGTGGTGTGGGAAAGGTCCAACCTCACATGTCCTGTGCGGCTGAAGGAAGGCTGTGTGAGGTCAGACCTATTCCACACGGCTTGTATTCTTCCCAGCCACGAGACCAGCGGCCTGCCATCCCCCTCCCGTCCCCCTCTTCCCTCACCTCCTCATCATCATTAAACAAATGAAAATTGTCACATCCTGATCTTCATCCCTGTAGATGTTGTTTTTTGCTGATGAACTCTTTGATTTTGAGACTTCTGCATGTGTGGCGTCTAGTGTAAGTATTTGCCTGCTATGATTTGTGAGTGCTTCAGTCACTGTGATAACAACCCCTGTGTTTTATTTGGCATGGCCTACAAATATTTGCACTGATACATGCTGTAATTTCCATAAGACTAATTGTGTTTGTAGTTTGTGTGTAGGACCCTTCAGTATGAAGTTTGCTCTGCTCTCTCACTCAGAATGGGCTCAACGGGTTACATCTGGCCTCGAAAGAAGGCCACGTCAAAATGGTGCTGGAGCTACTGCACAATGGAATTGTACTGGAGACCACCACAAAGGTAAAAAAAATATATGGGGGAAGAAACTGCTTCTGAAATAATTCGGTACCAACAACTATATGTGTATGAGTATCAAAAGTATCAAAAATCTATAGAAATTTTCCAAACGATACACAGCTCTATTTTTTGAAATGACGTAATTAGTTTACCTCAATTCGTTAATTCAGGATGCAGCATCAACCATTTGTCCATACATGAAACCCAACTTGTCCAAACCCCTGCTCATTTTGACTGTGCTCTCTTATCTTCGTGTATCTGTGTTTAAACAGAAAGGGAACACAGCCCTGCACATTGCGGCGTTGGCAGGGCAGGAGCAGGTGGTCACAGAGCTGGTTAACTACGGGGCCAATGTTAACGCTCAGTCCCAGGTGAGATTCAGTGCCACTTTCACAGCGGTGATCACAGGACAAACTGAGGCTACGTGTCAGAACTTAGGATGTGATCTTTACTGTGAAACCATTGTAGTAACTATTGCAATTCCATCTGTTAACATGTGTCTTTGTTCCTATATTTCTGTGTGTTGGTGTTTCCTTTCTCTGTACATCCTTGTGTGTGCATCTGTGACTGTCTACCTACCTTTCTGTTGCTGTGTTTGTGTGTCTTCTGCTGTTGCTGCCGTGTGTGTGTGTGTGTCTGTCTGTGCGTCTTCCTGAGACAGAAGGGTTTCACTCCACTCTACATGGCTGCGCAAGAAAACCATCTAGAGGTTGTGAAGTTTCTTCTGGAGAATGGAGCCAATCAGAGCATTCCAACTGAGGTACCAATGAACTGAGAGACGTTTTCAAAGAGCAATCCCCCAAATTCCTCAATCCCACCCTCGCTGATCCAGACTCGCTGTGTTTCCATTGTGTTTCGTTTTCATGAGCCTCTCTCTTTAAATCTCTCCAAATTTCTCTCCATGAAGTCTTCTAACCTTCTCTTTTGTACTTCAGGACGGATTTACTCCTCTTGCCGTGGCTCTTCAGCAGGGACATGAAAATGTTGTAGCCCTGCTCATCAACTATGGCACCAAGGGAAAGGTCCGACTCCCTGCGCTGCACATCGCAGCACGCAACGATGATACACGCACAGCAGCAGTGCTTCTACAGAACGACCCCAATCCTGATGTACTCAGCAAGGTGTGTGTGTCTGTAAGACATCTCTGTTTGGTGTCTCTGTTTGGTTTGTCTTTGTATTTCTGAAGTACAAAGATAATGAGAATGATGTGTACTCACCCTGATGTGTCCCTGCAGACTGGATTCACGCCCCTCCATATTGCTGCCCACTATGAAAACTTGAACGTAGCTCAGCTGCTGCTCAACAGAGGAGCCAATGTCAACTTCACCCCAAAGGTAGGAAATGATAATTAATAGGAGGTTAATCACATGTCCTTGCTTTCTGTTCTTTTCATGTGCATCTAATTGTATTTCTCTCTGCAGAACGGCATCACTCCTCTGCACATTGCATCCAGACGAGGGAATGTGATTATGGTCCGACTCCTCCTGGACAGAGGGGCACAGATCGATGCCAAAACCAAGGTACATCAGACATCTACCCTACTGTTTCCTAAACTCTTTAATTCACGTGCTGTCTTTGATGCACCATTAGCTAAATGACCAACAATCACCTCTTTTTAGGATGAGCTGACTCCCCTGCATTGTGCAGCCAGAAATGGTCATGTCAGGATTATAGAGATCCTGCTGGACCATGGGGCCCCCATCCAGGCAAAGACCAAGGTAAACCATCTACTAGATACAATTTAGTAAATGAAAGTGGAAGTTTATAACCCCCCTGTCAAACACAATCATGTATTTTTCTTGCTACAAGATCATTTGCATTGTGTTTTCTAAAGGATGAGAGACTCATCGCATTTCATTGTATTTTCTAGAATGGTCTGTCTCCAATCCACATGGCGGCACAGGGAGATCACATGGACTGTGTCAAGCAGCTTCTGCAGTACAACGCAGAGATTGATGACATCACACTGGACCACCTCACCCCCCTGCATGTGGCAGCACACTGTGGTCACCACCGCATGGCCAAAGTACTGCTGGACAAAGGCGCCAAACCCAACTCTCGAGCACTGGTGAGAGATAAACACTTAGAAGAACAAGGTATAATTTGTCATTTCAGGTCAAAGCCAAAGATGTTTAACATTTAAAAATGCTTCTTTCACCTTACAGAATGGTTTTACACCTTTGCATATTGCCTGTAAAAAGAACCACATGCGTGTGATGGATCTCCTGCTCAAGCACTCTGCATCATTAGAGGCTGTGACTGAGGTGAGAGTTCATGGAGGAATGAAATCAATTAGAGTTATTTATCTATGAGATATATGCACCTAAATGCATTAAGGTGATAAAATAAACCTACAAGTCCATTTATAATTGTGCTTTCCTTGTGAACAGTCTGGCTTGACACCTTTACACGTGGCATCATTTATGGGACATCTCAATATTGTGAAGATCCTCCTGCAGAAAGGAGCTTCCCCCAGTGCCTCTAATGTGGTGAGACTAAGTGACTATATGACATTGTGTTGTATTGTTATTGAAGTGTAAATTCTGACTGTGTTTGTCTGTTTGTGTATGAGCAGAAAGTGGAGACTCCTCTCCATATGGCATCTCGGGCAGGACACTTTGAGGTGGCAGAGTTTTTACTGCAGAATGCAGCACCGGTGGATGCCAAGGCCAAGGTAGAGATTTCACACAGCTCAGTCTGAATGTCTATGTGCTCTATGCAAAAGATTTCTCAAAGTAAATGTGCTGAAAAGGTAATTTTGTTTCCTGATAATACAGTATGAAAGCATTGACTTAAAATGTCAATTTAGCAACTGATTCCTGCCTGATGAAGCAGACAAAGCTTTATTTCTACGCACTCATTTCCCTCTAACACACCACAGCTTCACTCACAGTAGCAGACTCACACTAAAAAGTAAAGGTTAAAACGAGACTATAGAAGTCATTCCTTTTTAGCTGTTTCATACAGTTCATGACATTTCCTACATCTTCTCTCCTCCCTGACTAGGATGACCAGACACCTTTGCATTGTGCTGCTCGGATGGGCCACAAGGAGCTTGTGAAGCTGCTGCTGGAGCAAAAAGCCAACCCCAACTCCACCACCACAGCAGGACACTCACCCCTTCACATCGCAGCCCGGGAAGGTCATGTACAAACTGTCCGCATCCTGCTGGACATGGAGGCTCAGCAGACCAAGATGACAAAGGTAACGTATCCCCTCTGCATATTTTATACCATGTCTTACCTTATTTGGATTTTGATCTTAAGTTATCCTAATATTATGTCCCAATTCCCGTTGGTGCCTCTGTAGAAAGGCTTCACTCCTCTGCATGTGGCCTCTAAGTATGGAAAGGTGGACGTAGCAGAGCTACTGCTGGAAAGAGGAGCCAACCCTAACGCTGCAGGGAAGGTATGAAAACAGGAAGGATCAAAACATCTGAAAAAGGGATGTATATTGTATGTAAGAGATGCTGATGAACTTTTAATTGTGTTTTTACAGAATGGTCTGACTCCACTGCATGTCGCTGTACATCACAACAACCTGGATGTTGTTAACCTGCTTGTCAGCAAGGGAGGGTCACCGCACAGTGCAGCCAGGGTAAAAGACAAAACATAAATCCACAAACAAAAAAATAAATCCTGAATGACACATCATTTATTTTTTCTGACCATTACTCAACTGTGCTCTAGAATGGCTACACTGCCCTCCACATAGCATCCAAGCAAAACCAGGTGGAGGTGGCTAACAGCCTGCTGCAGTACGGAGCATCGGCCAATGCTGAGTCACTGCAGGGAGTCACACCTCTCCACCTGGCCTCACAGGAAGGACGGCCCGACATGGTCTCCCTGCTCATCTCCAAACAGGCCAATGTCAACCTCGGCAACAAGGCAAGAACCACATGGATGATGAAAGAATGATTGAAATATAGTGTCCATGTGCACTTATTTGATTTGTATTGTGTTATATGTGACGTTTGCCCTTTAACTTTTATCGTCCACAGAGTGGATTAACCCCACTCCACCTGGTGGCACAAGAAGGACATGTTGGCATCGCTGATATCTTGGTGAAGCAGGGAGCCTCAGTTTATGCTGCCACACGGGTAAGACTTCCTCAGTCTGATCTCTTTGGAATCAGAGAGTTTCTTTTAAAACTGTATTCAGGTTTATGAAAGCCTTATTGGTGCAGAATCTGTGTGACTACTTAGAGAGATAGTGTCTAAGTTCTGTAGCATAAATAGCCCAATGAGCTTATGACAGAGGCTTATTTTGCCATCAATACATAGCAGACCCTGGAGGGGGTTCAGATCACTTAAACCTTCAGTACATTGATTTCACTGTTGTGTTTTGATGTTTAGTCAAATTAGATTAATATAGATAATAATAGAGTATAATTTATGTGTAGTTGTATAACAAGGTCAGTACTAAAGCACCAAAAAATAAAGTCTGAATAAATTAAATTAACCCTATTTTTTTTTTTTTTTTTTAATAATTTAACTGTGTGATCTTGAACCATCAGTTGATTCATTCAACTTTTTGACTTTTTTATGTTCCTACTATTTTTCTACTGTCCACTCAGATGGGTTACACGCCTCTTCATGTAGCGTGTCACTATGGCAACATCAAGATGGTGAAGTTCCTCCTGCAGCAACAGGCCAACGTCAACAGCAAAACAAGGGTAAGTTTAGATGAAACTATAACAACATCAGCCAGGGTGTTCTTCAGAGCTACATTGTGTTTTCGGTGTCTGTTTCTGACAGTAGAAAAAAAAAAAAACAACACAGGTCATGACTGTAGCAGGACTCACCAGCTGCCCTTTTATATAATGATATTACTAGAATGAGGGTATTTTACCTCTTTAATGTTTGATGTATGATGTATTTAATGTATTAGAAACAGTGTTTTAATCATGGTAACTTGTTCTGATCCATGATTTGCTTTTCATTTTGTTTCATTCATATAGCATTTTTGTAATGATACCTTCACAAATGAGTTGTATTTAAAAATACAGTTTGTCCTAGAAAGGTTGGCTGAAAAATAAGGCCAACAGATTGTTTTATTGGCCTGAAAAAAAAAAAACTGTTAAACTTTCCATCACAAGTTTCCAGAACTCATATTGACCATGTTGCTCGTTTTGTCACTCTTCCAGCTCGGATACACTCCTCTGCACCAGGCGGCTCAGCAGGGACACACAGACATTGTGACACTGCTGCTGAAGCATGGAGCACAGCCCAATGAGACAACCACAGTGAGCAGAAATATACCACTTCCTGCCTTAAGCTTATTAAAAAGTTTGGTCCTCAACGATCTGACCGGTCTTCTATCTCTGTTTGTTAGAATGGTACTTCAGCCTTGGCCATCGCTAAGAGGTTAGGCTACATCTCTGTGATTGACGTGTTGAAGCTCGTCACTGAGGAGACAGTTTCCATGGTGAGAAGTTCTTAAATGCTACTATGCTCTCGTTATACAATACTGAAATTATATGACCATGATACTCATGTGGAAATATAATTAAAAATTCAAGTTTGAAACAGTTTCTTTCAGTCGTATCACTTCTTTGTCTTCTCTCTGTTCGCTTCAGACGACCACAGAGAAACATCGCATGAGTTTCCCCGAAACAGTGGATGAGATCCTGGACGTGTCTGAGGACGAAGGTAGTGCTATAGAATTATTATTAATCACAAAAAAACGGAATGAATGAATGTGCAATATTGCTTAATGATTACTAGGGTGATTTTCTGTTGTTTGAACTCATCAGATAAATATTCATTTCTTTCAATTCCTGTTTTGCCTTTTGCCCTTTTTTTTAGGAATTGCACAGCTAACATTAGGTATGAATGTCTCTTTCTCTCTTTGTGCGGCATTCATAGGTCGTTGTAATAAAGTGTGTGGCTCCATTTCAAGCTCACTCTCCATCTTTATCTCTGTGCCTCTTCCTCTGTCTGTCTCTGTCTCTCTCGTTCCCTCTGTAGTGGTGCTCACTGTGATGGTGGCTCTGGTTTCTCATTAGCATGCACCCATAGCACCCGTGTCTGTAACCTTTGTATGTCCTTTAATAACACTCTCATCTAACTCTCCAGGTGTCTTTTTTTCCTCCATGTTATGACAGCAGTCCTGTTTTTGCAGTTAAAGTCATAGCGAGTACGTACAGGCGACTGCTACAAACTCTTCATATTTTATTTCTAATGTCAATTGAATTCCATATTTGGTTAAAGGGTTCATAGATGAGTTGTGTTAGTGTCTCTCAGATGTCACTCACATTTCAATCTGTCTCCATTGTTCATCTTGTGTTCTTCACTTCCTGTATCTACAAGGAATTTCTCATAGTTTTAAGAAGTATCACTGAGTGCAGCAGTTGTCCTTTCAGCTAATAGTTTTGGTTTTCCAATTCTGTAAAGTTTCATTTTTTATGAAACTCTTAACCATTTATAAATAGATTGAGTCATGATAAAAAAAACTTTCAACTAATAAACAATTGTCATCAATTGGCAAGACCAAGCAACTTACTCGGCCAGCAAAGCATAGCTAGAATAGTGTAGCAATTACAAGATAAACAGCATAACAGGCATATCCACAAGGACACTAAAAACAAAGCTAAAAGTAGAATGAATATTGTACTTACGTTCATCTGGTGGAAAGAAATACGTCGGCACATAAATGTTAATTTTGTTGTCTATGTGCAAGATGTGTAAAAAAAAAAAAAAAAAAAAAAAGCACCCGTTTAAAAGTGATGTTGTATCAGTTTGGTTTCTGCTGCCCCAAGTGGCCAAACAGAATCACTTATTGCCAGTTTCACTTTTAATGTTTTGAAGTTTACAACACCAATGACAATGATGTCACAGCACATTATGTTTTGATATTTTTAGTCCCCAGATAATTTAACCGACAGATTGTCACCATTGCTCTAAATATAGAAAGTAACTGAGTTGCCATCTCAAAGACACATCTCATATCCGGAACAGTAAAATGACACTGGCAGCTCATCCGATGTACAAACTCGCATTTGGTAACACTTACAAGGTACACAAGACAGAATATCCAGGCCATGAGTTGACTCATATGAACCTGTGGGAAGTGCGCTCGCAGAGTCAAACATAGCGTAATGACACCTCCGACATCACTTTGGCTCTGCAGCGCAGACACCCACTCACACATGCTGCACTGACATGGTCACAATTTAATACGAACAGAGAGGATTCACTTTTGTTGCCGGTGAATTCCTAAAATTTACTGCAAGTTTTAGGGGGTAAGTAACCAAAACCCACCTCTGCTCATGTAAAAATATACTGTACTGTACTGTGCACTGTGCAAAGTGGAGCAAAATCAGCTTGTGCTCTTGCCATGTGTGTTGTAGTGTCTTGATGCTGTTGTGACTGTCTCTGTGTTTGTGTTCATGTGTTTTAAGGAAAATCTCCTCATACATCACTCTCTGGGCCAGATGAAACCTCTAAAACCTCCAGTTCAATAACTGTTTATTCACTGGACAACAAATTTCTGTAATGAGATTATGCTGATGCATGCTCTCCCCAGAGGTAGTGCTCTGTGCACATCTATAATGCTGTTGTCTCTAACTGAGCTTTTATGGATTTTTGAAAACTCCAGACTACATTTATAAGGTGTCCTCTCTTACTTCAATGTAGTAATGTTAACGGCTGCTGAATCAAAAGTGTTGGACTCAGCAGCCTCAAACTGCATCTGAGTACAATGACCTGCTCTATTGTTCCGGTCCTTGTACCCTTTTTTGCCGTTCTGTAGAAGAAGTTGCATTTATTTATTTTTTGCCTTTGACCAGGAGTAAGGTCAGTGTACAGAACATTGTCTTTAATGTCTCATTTCACCAGTCTAACCTCTAAATCACAGAGCCATCACCTAAATCCTGGGTTATCATGTTGTCTAACACTTCTAACCACTGGTTAACAATATTATTCTTTTCTTTTTCTCTTTCTCTTTTGCTGTTTCACCAACCTGACCACGGTCTATTCGCTCTCTTTGGCATGTTGTTCTCTGAAGGAGAGGAGCTCTTGGGGACAGAAGGGGCCAGGTACATGAAGATGGATGACATGAAAGACCATGATGACGATTTCCTCTCCCCCAAGAAATCACTGGAGTACGAGAGAGGGCTGGGCACAGCGTAAGGGGGGCTGGGCGGGGAAACAGGGGAGAGAGACAAGCTGGTAGCCACAAGCTAATAGGTTGGATGGATAGAATGGGACACACCATAGACACTCACTAAACACCAGGGATGAGCACTTGGGAGGAGGTGAGATGTAAAAGAAACTTCTTTCACCTGACTTGTGTTTTTCTCTTTGTCATACAACAGAAATTACTCACCTGCCATTCCCAGGATCCCACGTGTCTCTCCTGAGACAGTTATCCTGAAAGAACATGAGATAGATCAGGTATGGCACAGAGCACCATGACTTATATACTGCAAGTGACGATATAAAGCAACTCAGGAGCATCTTACATTTTGAAAAAAAGTTTCCCTTTTCCAAAATTGACCACATCAACAGTCTTTATCAGTGGAATAAAGTTACTCTGATCACTGAATAACCCCCCATCTGCTGATCAAGACTGAAATACAGATGAAAGCTCAGAAACAAATAAGTTATTCATTGTGTTTTTGAAGTCAAAGTACTTTTCCCAATGTCAAGAATCAACTTTAACAATCATCAAATGTGTTTTAATTTTGATTTTATTCAAATGAAGTTTTAAATGACACTAGAAGTTCACTTTTACGTAGCTAATTTTTACCTTCTTTGTCACAAACCATCACTGTGAATGAGAATTCCCTCTGAAGGCCTTTTAAAATTTGATTATGTATCTTTTTCATTATCCACTGTAGAGAAAAAAATTAGCACGTTACAGTTATAGTCTTTTATCATAGCCCTTCCCATACCCTCACCCTTCATATAAAAAAAAAAAATATGCTTAACTGTGTTCTTTTGAGAATCTTAAAACTTTTTTCTCTCCGTTGTAGCAACACACACCACTTCCACTGCCCAAAGAATATGATGAGGACTCACTGATTCCCAGCAGCCCAGCGACTGAGACGTCAGACAATGTCAGCCCGGTTGCCAGCCCGATACACACAGGGTCAGCACAGCGATAATGCAGAAGAAAACTTTTTTATTCCACTTGGTATCTATCTGTTATCTGATCCAGCAGCTAATTATCACAATGTTTAATTAATGACAGGTTTCTAGTCAGTTTCATGGTGGATGCTCGAGGCGGCTCAATGCGAGGCAGCAGGCATAATGGTCTGCGTGTCATCATACCACCGCGGACCTGTGCGGCCCCCACCCGCATCACCTGCCGCCTGGTGAAGCCGCAGAAGCTGACCAGCCCCCCTCCACTGGTGGAGGGAGAGGGGCTGGCCAGCAGGATCATCTCCCTAGGTCCAGCTGGCATGCAGTTCCTGGGGTGAGGATGTTATAAATGCTCTATTACTTACTATAATGTTGCACACATTTATATACTGTTATAGATGTTAAAATGAGAGGACACATGGCTGTTAAATAGTTTCTGCTGTTTGTCTAGTGTTTATCTAGGATCTGTATTCATAAGTAATTCTATTTGTGTGGTGTTTTTCAGACCAGTGATAGTGGAGATCCCACATTTCGCTGCTCTGGGTCGTGGTGACCGGGAGCTTGTGGTGCTGAGGAGCGAGAACGGTGCAGTCTGGAAAGAACATCGCAATCGCTACGGTGATGAGGTGTTAGAAACAATCCTCAACGGGATGGATGAGGGTAAGACTTTAAATATTCTGACTCATGCTGATGTTGAAAGACTGTAAGTGGATGTGGTATCACTTCTACAGACGTCTAATGTTTCCCTTCTCTTTCCCCCAGACTTAGAAAGTCAGGAGGAGCTCGGGAAGAAACGAATTCGCCGCATCATCTCGACCGACTTCCCCCTTTACTTTGCTGTTGTGTCACGCGTCCAGCAAGAGAGCGACCTGATTGGTCCAGAGGGAGGTTCGCTCACGAGTAAACTGGTGCCGCTGGTCCAGGCCACATTTCCTGAGACGGCAGTCACCAAACGAGTACGGCTGGGGCTGCAGGTGAGATGGGACGATGTGGAGAAAGAAGGAGAAGAAAGACAGAATCGTTAATGCCTGTGTTGCCTGAAAAAAAAGCATGTTGGATGTATTTTTGATTCGATCTGATCATATCAGCACTTGTGCCAAGTTTTCTTGATTTATTTTTCTGTTCCTTTTTGTTTGTTTTGCTGCCCGTATTACTAGTGGACCTTTCTTTTCCTTTTATTTCACACAGTGCATGCACTTGGCACCTTTCTAACTATGGACTGCTCATTTATTGCTGATATGTTATTGTTTGTTTTATCTCCAGTCATGTCTTTCTTACTAATGTATTTATGTCACTGGTGAAGCCTTGTATTAAGTATATTTAACACATTAATTTGAGATGCGGACATCTTTTCTATTTTTTGGTTTTAGACAAGAGAGATTGTTTGAGTTCAAACTTATTGTTCAGTGGTTTTGGTATCATGAATGTGTGAACATGTGATAAAGGGCCTTCTTCTTAGAAATAACTAGTGTTATTTCTAAGAAGTACTGAAGTGTTTTTCCACATACAAAAAAAGGAATCTTGACACCTGAGGACCTGAACTTCAAACGTTTTTAATCCTAGTTCACTTTTTTTCCACAACACTTTATGCTGAAGTTTGTAGCTCTGTGTCTGTTTGTACAGCTACATTTCTTCTCAAATGTTTCCTCAAACATACAAACCAAAGAAAAGAGAAATTATTTTTCATAACTCATTACCACGCTCATTAAAAAAAAAAAACTAGGTTGTGGACACTTTTCAGCACTTTTCTGCCTCTCCCATCAGATAAAACTTTTTCATACAGAAGTATGCACATATGACTTCGCCCCAACTTTATATCGACTTGCCCCCAGATCCTGTTTCAAAATAAAATAAAATAAGTCTTTGGACTGTCAGCTGTAAGCTGTTATCTGTAAGATCAGAACATCTAATTTTCAGATTGCCCTTGGTGACAACTAAAACTGACGATGAATTTACAGTAAAACTTCTCACCT
This sequence comes from Polydactylus sextarius, assembly GCA_016801845.1. Taxonomy (NCBI): domain Eukaryota; kingdom Metazoa; phylum Chordata; class Actinopteri; family Polynemidae; genus Polydactylus; species Polydactylus sextarius. The sequence goes on along the minus strand of CM028915.1, from coordinate 11,563,098 downwards.
TTACAACTTTTAGTTTTTTTGTTTCGATTTTAAGGTACAAAAGGTACATTAAATATCATATTCATTTTCTGCCTGTTATAATTGCATGTTTGTTTCAATAGTTTGCACTGGTGATTTGGGCTTTCAGCTTTCATCTGCATGTGATCTTGTGTTCAAGACTATGAATGCATTTATTATGTTTCTTTTAATTGTTATTATTGTGGAACAACACAAACACATAAAGAGCGATGCCACATACATATATAAATAGTATATTTAATACCAGAATGGCATAAGCTTTGCATTCAGTTGCAGAGAGTCGGGGTTAAGTGTAGAAGATGAATTGTTATAGTAAGACTGTGTATGAAAGAAAGAATGAGAAAAAATGTTGTTCGATGTTTGTGAAGTGGTTCAGGGACCTAAGTAGAAAACAGGTAGTGTTGGGTGGTGTCAGCCTGCACCATCCACCAGTGGGACAGAGACTGCAACTCTGAGGAACTGGAAGGTGGTTTTTGTTTTACATATATGCATATATTATTATCCAATAGCTGAATAAATAAATAAATAACTATAATGTTTCATTAATACAGTAATAAAGAGTTTCCCCTATGGGAAGCTGAGCTTAAGGAGTGAACTAACATGTACTTTAACTTTTTTTCCCCAACTCAAACACATTTTTGCGTAACATTTATTCTTTTCTTTTTTTTTACCAACCTTTAAAAAAAATCTACTTCAAAGTCCTTTATGAATATGTAGATCAGCGACTTATGAATATTAATAATCAGATGAAAACTAAACTCAAAGTCAGAGTATGTTTCAGTAAACCAAAATAACAGTATGGTAGAGTATGAATGGGTATTGTGTTTTAGTCAAACAGTTCTCCTTTAGACATGAAGGAACTAATGAAGTACTAAAAAAATTCTAACACGCTACAGAACACAATGTAACTTCTAAATGAAAAGTAGTTATTATAACTGAATGTAACACAGACATGATTATCTCTTCTAAAAGTTTTATTTTCACTTTGAGGAAAAATTCTATTTAACTATGTAATTGCAGTAATGTCATGGATGGCTTTGTGAAAAACCACAAAGCCTTTTTCTTTGATATCCTTTCTTTTGTATTAATATTTGTAAAAGCTTCTTGTTAACACAAATTTCACAAATAAAAGATAATCATTAAGTCACACAACGAGTTTGTGTTGCCGCTGTCTTTTCAAATGTATCACTGAACCTGAGTATTTTATTCACTGTGGACTTTTCTCTCTCTTTCTCTTTTTCCTCATCTTGAATTTCTCCCCATTTCATTCTCTTCAATCCATTTTTGCTCATCCATTTCTGATGATTTACCATCCTATTATCTCATTCTACCTGCTATTCTTTTATCCCAACATCTATTTTTTTTTGAATTGCCATCATTTGTTCATGTTTTTCTCCTTCATCTAATTTCCCTTCTTTCTGCCACATCATCAAACCTATTTCTATGTTACACACACTCCTTTTCCATCATTTACTTTCAAACTCAGGCTCAACCGGTTCCTGATGAGCTGGTTGCAAAACTGCTGGGTAACCAGGCAAACTTTAGCCCAGTTGTCACTGTGGAGCCTCGGCGGCGCAAATTTCACCGACCCATCGGTCTGCGTATACCCCTGCCTCCGTCCTGGAGAGACAGCCCTCGAGACTCTGGGGAGGGTGACACCACCAGTCTGCGTCTGCTTTGCTCTGTGATAGGTACTGCATGTCATGACTGGGAGTGTGTGGGTGGGTGAGTAAGCGTGTATGTGTTTGTGTTGAAGGGAGCAGTTTTCTTTCCTTGGAGAGGAAAGATTTATGAGGCAAAACTGCTGAGTTGCTGTAGTGACATCACTGTCACTGATAGCTGGATAAAAAAAAAAAGTTTCTGGTCTCACTTTGTACAAAAGGTGTCACCGTGAGATTTATTCTTCATAACCAAGGATAGATTAACCAGTTTGACCTTTTTCATCCTACCTGATTCCCAGGTGGCACAGCTCCAGCCCAATGGGAAGACATCACTGGCACAACCAAGCTAATCTATGCTAATGACTGTGCCAGTTTCACAACCAATGTGTCAGCGCGGTAAGGGCAGTTGGCATCATCCAACATACAACAGAACTAACACTAACATAGATCTGTACAATCATTTAAATCATTCTGGAGTTTTTAAATTTAACATTTACATACAATGCTGTGACTACATGTCATTATTTCCTAACAGATTCTGGCTCGCAGACTGTCCTCGAACAGCCGAGGCTGTGTCCTTTGCCAACCTGCTCTACAGAGAGCTGTCGGCTGTTCCCTACATGGCCAAGTTTGTGGTGTTCGCGAAGATGAATGAGCTCCGCGAGGGCCGTCTGCGCTGCTACTGCATGACTGATGACAAGATGGATAAAACCCTGGAACAACATGAGAACTTCACGGAGGTGGCTCGCAGTAGAGACATAGAGGTCAGTCCGGAGACAAGGCCAAGTGCATCTCACTGATGTGATAAAACTGTACATGCTACGTGCAGAATGTTGTAAAACACTGTCAAACACTTTAGACTCATTAGCGGAAATTTGTGGGATACAATATTGGCACTGTCACACTGTCTTGTTCTTTAAAACATATTTACCCTTTGACCAAGTCTTTGTCATATCTTGCAGGTGATGGAGGGAATGCCACTTCACCTGGAGTGTTCAGGAAATCTTGTCCCAGTGAGAAAGGCCACTCAGCAGCCGCGCTGTTTCAGCTTCCAGGCTTTCAGAGATAACCGACTTCCTGTCTCTGTTAAGGTGTTACTATTGAAATCTTTCCACGGTCTTTTATCTATGTTGCTCACCGGTAACACCGTGACCTTTATCTCCACTGTACATATGTGCCTGTCTTCATTGCTGTCTATTGCTATTTAAGGTGAGAGACAGCAGTAAAGAGCCCACTGGATTTTTGTCTTTCCTGCGTAAGACTACTAAGTACGAGGACAGCCAACATGTGCTCTGTAATCTCAACATTACCATGCCTCCATGTATCAAGGTGAAGCTCTCAAAAGTTTGCTTGTATTAACAAGACACAGTAGGTGTATTTATCTGTGTCTTTTTTCCCTAAGATATCTAACTTCAGTGATGTTTGCAGATTGTCGGGAGTGAAGACCGGAGGAGAACTCTGACCCCGCTGGCTTTAAGAGAAAGATATAGCGCTCTAAATGAGCCTGCGATGGGTATGAAATTTTCACTCTCATGAAAAAAGTTTTTTTTTTTTTTTTCTGTAGCTCTACTCCACAGCTCAACACTTTATTCAGAGACTCTCAGTGTTGCATTGCATAGATAATCTCATCTTTACGTTTGATTGACTCTGGATGTTGAAGGTTCAGTTGTGTTCTGGTTTCTGCAGCTTCAATGAGTGCCATGGAGAGGACGGAGCTGAAAATGGCTGTGATTGCAGAACAGCTGGGACTTAGCTGGGCTGGTAATATACTAACATATACGATATAGATCATGTGCTGATTTTGTTTTTATGTGCTGTAAAGCATCCATATTTACCTTATGTCTGACATGCTTGCTGAGCTCTCTGTTGATTAAACAAAGTTATAACATGGCAACCATCCAGTGAAACTAATTATTTTCTATTTTCCTGCCAAGACCCATAGCTATTACTCATAGAATACTGTTCCTGCTCTGGGTAAAGCTTCTGTGAAGCAGTGTACCATTTCAAGAACAAGACAAAGACCACGTGTGCTACCACAGCAAGACTAAATGGTATAAATACGTCCCTTGCTTACTTGATCTTCTCCGTCTTATTTTCTGAACAGAGTTGGCGCGCGAGCTTCAGCTCAGTGTGGATGACATCAATAAGATCCGTGTGGAGAACCCAAACTCCCTGCTGGAGCAGAGCTCTGCACTGCTCAACCTTTGGGCAACCCGTGAGGGCAAGAGGGCAAAGAGTCAGTATAAGAGATCTGAGATTTGCTGTGAATTTCTCTAACCTCCCTCTTTAATCCAGTTGAAGTCAGATTTTTGTTTTAACTGCGTTGCTGTTTGCCCTGGGAACCCCTCTCCTCCTCTCCTCTTCCTTCCCCTCCTCTTCTTTTTCCTTGTGTTCTTGTGTGTCTCTGTCATGCATCTTCATTGCAGTGGAGAGCTTGTACACAGCTCTGAAGAGTATTGACCGTATGGACATTGTCACCATGTTGGAGGGACAGCCACCTCAGTCTGCGAGACAAGGCTCGCGTGATGTCAGCAGGCGCCGACACAATGAGAGAGACAACCTCTCCCCTAGTATGACCAATGGTAAGCTCCCTCCCCCATGTTCCACAATGCAGCCCCTTACCCATGTTCCCATTTGCCTCAATCCCAAGCCACTTTTCCAGTGATCATACACCCTCTCTCCTCAAAATCCCCTGAAGGTAAAGTACGTACAACCTCTTAAATTCTCTATGTTGCCTCTGTGTCTATCGTACTTATTCCCCCATGATGCTGTTGTGTATAAAAGCTGCCACAAACGTCAAACTTTTGCAGGATTTGACCCTGAGCAACATGCAGAGGGACTCAGGACACTCCTACTGTACCACAACTTCTGTTGTGCCTTTGGTTATAAAGTTTACTTACTCACCAACAATAGAGAAATGCACCGATGTATACAGAAAAATATGCTTAGATGTTGGTATTGTAGTATTTCAGTGCTTAAGCTCCAGAGTTTTAAACATTGCCCACTGAAGACCCACTGAACAAAACACTTCATTTCCAACTGCTATAGTTAATATATATATATATATATATATATATATATATATATAGAAATAATAATAAATTCTCCTGTCATAGTAAATAGTTATAGTTTTGTGAGTGTTTTTATCATTATTGTTTTTGTTTTTGTAATTAAGATTCATTTTATAGTATAATTTAGTCAATAGTTTAGATTTGTATGCACCATTTTAAATTAGACAACATTTGGGCTCAGGTATTTTGTCCATTTAAACAACAACGCCTTGTCATACATGATCAGTCCACATAGATCATAAGTATAGCCTAGAATAACTGGCCCTTTTACCAATGGTCAGTGCTCAGCCTTTTACTCCTTTTCCTCATGGTTTCCTTCACACATGCATAACCTACATCTTATTGACTCCATTTTCACCTCTGGACTAGTGTGAGCCCCCCCTCCCGCACTTTTTCTTCTCCATATCTAGTGCAGGTGATGAGTCAGTCCGACAGGTAACAGGTCCTCTCTGTGAAAACTGGAGCAATAATCAGAGATGTAACGATGCATAAAGATATGACCATGAGGGTCAAAGGGTGAAACGGGAGACGTTCAGATCACAGCTGCAGTGAATCTGATCACTGTGTGTCTGTGTTGTGTCTGTCTGGCTACCTGCCTCCCAAAGGCCGTTCCTGCTTTGACCTTCTGCGTAAAAAACATGGTGGTGCTTCAAATACAATACAGTATAATATTATGTCTTCTGTTTAATTCACATTATCACAGTGATGGGTTTCTAGAGGTTTATGACTCACTATTCTAATTCATTACATCAGTTAAGGGAGAAACTAAATCTGACTTTTTAGTGAAGTGAATGAGACAGTGAATAAAACTGTCAGATGAACTGAAGAATAATAAGTAACTTGCTCAAAAAAAACCTAAAAATAACTACCAAGCTGTGGCCGTAAATACATTTTATAAATACACAACTTATTTGTGATTACCTTGTATATTAGACTTTTATTCATATGTTTTGAAGAGTTAATTTATTTCTTCTTTGGAAATATGCCAATTTATTCTGTTGCCAAAAGTGTTTTTGTTAAATATGAAGGTGTAGTCGGCAACTTGTTAACTTAGCCTCACAAAAAAAAAGACTGGAAAAAGAGGGAAAATCTGGCCTGGATCTTTTCAGGTGCTGTTTTTGGCCAGATGCTGTCCTTTCCTGGAGTCTCTGCATGTTTCTCAGCACATGAAACTCCTCAACATCACAACTCGTCGCTTTATATTTTGGTTTGCATATGGATGAGACAAATGAGATATAAAACAGCTGTTTTCCAGTCTTACTGCTAAGTTAACAGACTGCTAACAGTAGACTCATATTTACAGAACTGAGTAACATCCATTTCCTCATCTAACCAAAAACTATACTCAAGTTAAAGTCAGGTTCAGTCCATCATGCAACAATATATGTATATACTTTTTCAAGAGGGTTAATAGAAAATACTGCAAGAATTTTTGCTAGTGTAGAGGGTCGAGTTATACTGCAGCCATTATTCTCACTTTATCTTTACTTGTCTGCCTCTCTATTATGTCAAAACAGCGTCACTGTTTTGACTGTTTTGACAAAAAATCCCTCATAGTTCTAGTGCACCCTTTACTATATGTAAGCAAATCTTTATAGGCTATTCAAGATACAGAAAAAAAAAAATACAGAGTAAGATCCCTTCTTTAACCGTTTTGTATGGGGACATTTAAATGCTGTCTGCCTGTGGTTGCATGGGGATTCATTTGAGTCTCTTTAGGGCTAATGTTGGTGCACTGAATGTCCTTTTGGGAGCCCTGTTTTCATTCCCTGTGAATCTGTCCCTCTCTCTGTGTTTCTCTGGACATGTCATCTGCAGCCTAGCCGCCCTACTCTTCCTCCTTCTCAATCCTCTCCGAACTCTGACCTCATGCCGACCTCATGTTGACCTCTGACCCACATCTTTATCTTATTCTCTCTTTTTTTTGCGACCAGTCGTGCATTTTTACTTTATTTTTGTATTCTTGAAAACCCCACCTTTTTAAGTGTCCGCTCTGTGACCAATTACCCCTCACACAGACTGCGTACTCAGCACCCAGGGGGAGGGGGGAGGTGACCCTCACTCTCTCTCACTGTTTCTGTCTGTGTTCATCACCCTATTTTATATTCCTCTTTCTCTCTCGCTACCCTTCTTTTTCTCTTCTTCCCACGTTGTCCTTTTCCCTCTTCTCCCATCCCTTCTTTCCCTGTCCTCCTGCCTGATTGCATGAGCACGATGGCTGATTTTCATCACTCATCTCCCCCCCTAGTTTGCATGGTGACACTTGGTTGAGGGGCAGGAGTAAAACTGGCTCGTTGGAGATGAAACGCTGCATTGGCACCAAACACTGCTTGTCTGACAGACGTGTGTCTTTGCATGGCATGCACACTGATAATGACCCTACAGTCTGTCTCTGTTCCTCCTCAGTGATCTGTCCTATGGGGGGTAAAAAAAAGGCCATAAACCTTTTTTGTGAACTGTGACTTGTGTCTGCTCTGTTCATGTATGAATGTTGTGGTTCTTTTGTATGTCAGTGAATCAATGTAAACTATGTCCATTTGATGGGTTACGTTGTGTGAAATACATGTATTTGATGTTTTTGTCAGTTTTTGTACACTGTGATATTGACCTTCCCTTATTATAAATGTGCTTATTTTTTAATGTGAAACTCCTCATTCAGTCCGTGTGAGTGTATCTGTGTGAGTGCATTCTTGTGTGTTTTAAGTTGTGTGTTGTTGTGTGTATGCTTAAGTGTTTTGTGTCTTCCATATCCATGTGCCCAGTGTGTTGGTCTTTAAGTGTATGGACAAAATGAGTATATATTTCCTTTATGTGTGTTTTTACGTGAGCTTCACTGCTTTGTTTTTCTCTATTTATGTCTTTCACTGGGGTTTCAGACAATTACAAACACATTTTTCATGTTTCACACTTGCCCATCACTTCATCTCTTTCTATAACAAAACTCTCTCATTGCCATTGCTCTATCTACTAACATGGCAATAGACAACTGAAATACTTCATTGCTACAGGCATGACTCAGGTTTTCATCTGCAAGTAATCCTAGATATTGCAAATAAGCTGGTATAAGGGAAAAATAGTTCAGTTGAATTTAGAATTTGCAGTTTACAATGATATTATTAAAACTATAACTGTATTTGCTGCAGCTTATTACTCATGTGTTGACAGAAATAGTTCAGTATTTATGCATTTGTGAATGGGACCACTGAACTTTAAAGGAACCTGACAAAGCAGATATGTTGACCCAAACAAATGAGAAGTGATGATATTTAAGTCTTTACTCAAAATTTTCTGTGTTCTGCGAGTACGGTAAAAAAAAAGATGTGAATTTCAGTGTAATGGACATCAAAATCTGGAGTCAGCGTCTCTTTTTTTGTCCATTTTTTTCTCAGCACTTTTAACTTGAACAATGCACTATGCGGATATAAATATATATTTATGAGTAATAGTTTCTGTAGACAAATGGCAGCAGTTGAGAGGCTGAAAGAGAGAACAGAAAGTAGGACAAGAGGTCTTTTTGGCCACTTGGTGTCACAAATATCTCCTGCACTCTCAGCAGTACTCAACAGCAGCTCTGCCAACCATGAATCAAGTTACACCCTGCACAGCTCTGCACAGTTTCCTCATCACTATATAGAGTACACATACAGTGGGTCTCTCTCTCTCTCTCTCTCTCTCTCTCTCTCTCTCTCTCTCTCTCTCTCTCTCCTTATCCCCCTATTCATACACACATGTTCATGCAGGGGGGGAATTGCCCTCTCATTTTGCTCTTGGCCTGCACCATACCTCCTCTATTTCATCCTCTGGTTTATCACTTCTTGCTTCTGTAGTGTTACAGTAACAGTACTGACTCACTGTGACCAATCACACTTCACTTTACCTACATTTCCATCTATCAAAATGTCCACAAAAGCTGTTCACTTCATTTGCAGGTTAGTTGTTAGGTTGCTGAAGTCACCTTCAAGGCAGAAAAGTGAACTATTATAGTCTTGAACCTGATTTTTTTTTCCATTATTATCTCAGTAAAAAGAAATTATTCCTGCTGCTGTGGCATTGTGGCTCTATCATGCCATGTGTGCCTTTCTTAAAGCAAAACACACTGTTACAAAGGGTGATCAAGAAACAGTTGTAGGAGTGACCTGAGTCCACAGCACATCAACAATTTTTACTTTTGCTAATTGATATTAATATTAACTCCAATATATGTTTGAGGCAGCAACCATGTGGCTTTTACATCAGAAAGAAAATCAAGTCAATTGTGTATGTGTTTGCATTAATATCAGTAATACCATAAGTTATCTGTTCATGTACACTCAGCTGGTAGTTTATTTTGGAACACCTCGCTAAATCTAATGTAGTCTAATACAACAGTCCAGCACTAAATCCTACACTCATGAAGGTTGTAATATTATAATGAAACTATTTCAGAGATGTTGAGTTCATTTCATGGAATTATGGAGGATGTAATTTTGTTTTTTGTTTTTTTTTTATTATCATTTTTTATCAATGCCTGTTATATCAATAAACGCAAAGCTAAATAATAAACATACAGCAGAATCAACACCTTTCTGAAATAGATTTTTTAAAAAAAACTGAACATCATTACCTACATGAATGAGGGACTATTGCAGGAGTGTTGCATTAGATCATTAGTTTTAACTCCGTGTATATAATGAAAACCTGATAAATAGAAGACCAGCTAATAACCTAATAAACTGCCAACTAAGTGTAAGTGTGTTATATTATGTGGATTATAATGAACATATGTGTGTGTGTGTGTGTGTGTGTGTGTGTGTGTGTGTGTGTGTGTGTGTGTGTGTGTGTGTGTGTGTGTGTGTGTGTGTGTGTGTGTGAAGGGGGTGTGGAAAGAGCTGGTGTGTGTGAACGTGTGTGAAGAGAGAATGTGATTGCCTGCATGCATGCTATCCAGCCTGATGACAATTTTAACCTGCCTGTTTTTGAGAGGGTTTGAACGCATGCATATACGAAAGTGCGAGCGTATGTGTGTGACAGTATGGGACCAGAGAGTGAGAGAGTGTGTTTATGGCATGTGTATGTGTGACAAAGTGTGTGTCACTGTTGGACAGATGTATGTCCCAACCCCACCCCCAGATTGGGGGCAGAGGCAGTAATTCCTGTCCGTCTCCCCGCAGGTGGCAGCCAGCAGAGCAGCATCAGTCACTGCTGTGTTCGAACTTCAGTCTCAGTCTCTCGGTCCAACTGGCTGTGTCTGCTGCTGCTGCCGCTGCTGCTCTCACCGTCAGCGCTGGCTGATCGAGCTTGACAACCCCTCTTCTAAAAGTTGCCCTTGCTCTCTTGTCCTAAGCTCCTTGCATTTTTATTCCAGCTCCTATTGTCTTGGCCCTCCTCTCTCTCCTTCCCCAACCCCTCACCCATTTGTCCCATCAGCCTCCTCTACTCCTCCCTTAGATGCCCAGCTCCTGGGCAGGGGCACTTACCCCCTCCCGGGGTCCCGGTGCTGTGGGGGTGAGGTGGGGAGCGAGGTGGGGGGCTGGGTGTCAGTGTGCCTCTCTCTGTCTCGCTTCAGGTTATGGGCTCGCGCAGGAAGAGCTTCTCTCACCGGCCTCCATGCAGTACAGCCTGCCCTCTCCGCTGGGCGCTGAGCCTTACTGGCAGGAAGTCTCCAGTCTGGACTGTGCACCCATTGCCACCACAGAAGAAGACACCCTCATGGAGATGTCTGATGTGCAGGTGTGGCCCTCAGGCAACAGCCCCTCTCTGGTGCCTGTGGAGGACTCCTCGCTGGAGTGCAGCAATGCTGATGATTCAGAAGGTCTGCTGGGGCTGCCGTATGGAAGTCTGGGTCGACCGGCCAGTCAGGCGAGCGCAGCCAGTGGAGGGGGTGGGGTGCTGAGTGGCTCCATTGAGTTGCCCGAAGACGATTCAGAGATGGGTGTTGATTCGCTCAGCACAACCACGCCAGCCTCACTTGGGGGCACCATCGCTGGGATCAATCTTAATGGGCTGAACAATGGTCAGGGGTCAGAGGCAAGTTCGGAGATATCAGCAGTCACCAGTACGACTGGTGGTGACGGAGCTGGAGGAGGAGGAGGAGGAGGAGGAGGAGGAGGAACAGGCTCAGAGGAAGGGCTTTCTCTTGTTGCAGGACAGCAAAGGGTGTATGCTCGGCTGAGTGAGTCACCTGGTCTGAGCTGTGTTGCAGATCGAAATGGAGACAGGTGAGACTTCTGTTCATCTCTCAGATGGCAGTGTAAAGTCCCAATCCCATTAGCAAAACAATAAATCTACACTTTAATCCTATTCTACCTTATTGCATGTCAGCAAATGTGAAGGATTAACTGGTGTTTCTGAGAGCTGTTTTACTTTCCTTGCAGGAAAAATACAGCGCATGTTCCTCACTAATCAATTCTCTTCTTCCAGGTCAGCTAACGGTGGAAACGGAGGTGGTGGAGGCTCTTTCCTTTCCTACCTGCAGGAACAGACAGGTCCAGGGTGGATTCCTGTCACTGACCCTACTCAGGCCTGGGTGGGGAGTCAGCCTAAGCCCAGGCAGGCCATGGATACCATGATGTCAACAGTACGTAATGCTGTGGACGGGGACCAGTCCCGCATGTCCCAGGAGGCCTTGCTTCAGCCTGTGAGGGACATGGGGCACTCAGAGATATTACGGGGTCACTTCAGAGGTACCCAGCCATTTGAGAAGGGTCTGGGCTTCCCACACAGGGTACCAGAGATAAGGGCCTGGGACGACGTGCGTCTGAAGGGCCAGGTGAGTCCCGTCGGAAATAAGAGGATTTTTTGTAATCCCTTACGGGAACTATGGTGATTAGATAACAAAAAGAAGTCTGATACATTTAGTCAAATCTCAACCTAAGAAAATACTTGCTGAAATCACACTTGAAGCTCCAATGATCATTATATTATTCACAACAGATCCTAGAACCAGATCAAACAATCATAAAAACACAGGCACACACAGTCTAGGGCCCAAGATGGGCACAAACAGCATGTCCAGCCAAATATAGCAAGCATTCCCTCTGTCCCACTCATATTACATGACCCCCACCACAGTCATTCCCACGTGTTTGCACGTCTGTGGTGTCACAGATGCATCAAACTGTAAATGACAATCTGTGCTATGAAACTGTGAGAAAGCAAAAAACCAGTGTTGCATTCAGGATCTTTGATAGTTCACATGTGTGATTAAAGAGCCCACTTTGGTTTCATTTGGAAGTGATGTGTGTTGTTGAATGTCTGCACAGAGTTTTTAAATTTTTTAAAGAAAAGTACCTACTACACAGAGTGGATGATAGGAAATGTGATGTTTTGTTGTTAGTATATCAAGTAAAAGTACATGAGGAAAGTTAGTTTGAGTGATCTTACCACAGCATTCAGAGCCATGCTGGAAGAGCCAGAGGTATTTAAAGCCCATGGATCACATGGTCAGAAAGAGAGAGAGAGAGGTGGGAATAGAAGCCTCCCAAGGTTGCTTTTGCCTGGATTTGTCATTGACTGGTTGCTCTGGACCTGACAGCGTGAAGGAGGAGTAATAGTCAGCTGGAGGAAGGGCCCACTGCCCCAGCTTGTGGAGGACAGATATGAACTAAAAGATACAAAACAGAACCAGTGACAAGAGTCAGAGGATTGCAGCCATTACCTTCTCTCTTATGTGAAAGAGGTGCTGCGTGGGGGGAAACAGGAGTCGTGAAATAGTGAGGGGAAAGAACCTGGAGTCGTGTGCAGGCTGGTGGTTGATTTGCTGGGCATCAAAGTGGGGCAATGTGGGCCCTGGTGACAGAGCTCCTCTTCAGCTTCGTGCTGCTGGCTTTCCTGGTAATCAGCTGTCAGAATGTCCTCCACATAGCCAGTGGCTCAGTGCGAACCGTGCTCGCCTACGTACATGCTCAACTGGACCGTGAGCTCGGTGAGATCGAAGGAGTGGCTGATGAAGAGGAAAACGTCACCACCAGAGTGGTCCGGCGCAGAGTCATCCTTAAGGTACAAAGAGAAGGAGTCAGGCTGAAATGTGGAGAAAATATTTACTGGCAGGAAGACAGTAATGAAAGAAAAGGAAAGGAGGAAAATGTGGTGTGTGGCGAAAGGTTGAAGGATGTGGGAGTGACACAGGATAGTCTTGTGGTAATAAGGGTAAATGATTTCACTATAGCTGAGTCGAGTGGGCGTGACCAAAGTGACAGAATTAACTCAGGACACTGTGTGTGTGTGTGTGTGTGTGTGTGTGTGTGTGTGTGTGTGTGTGTGTGTGTGGACAAATGCACAACTTCACTCAATCCAGCAGTGATAATTAACCTAATCTAATAAATTTGTAATCTAATACATAATCACATCTGTGAAGATTGTATCAAATTACTGTGGGATTGAAGGTATCTCCTGTTGTTGTTGATGTAAATAGATGTCTTGGGCTTTAATGCTAGTTCATAGTGTGATTCATACCTCAGTGAAGTTTGTAGTTTTATAGTTTTGTATTTTTATTCAGAAACTTCAACCAACTTTGACCGACCTTTGTCCGGCTGAATTTCTTTCAGTTTATAAATACCTGTGTAGACTCATCGTAAATTACAAGGGCTTGTAATAGTATTGTCATGAACTTCATGAACTGTAATTATAAGTGTCACTAAAGCACATTAGTGAACTCCATGGATCCCAACTGTTGGACTGACATGCCTTTACACACAACATTTAAACCCCTCACCCATCTGTCGTTCATCTGCTGCTCCCACTTAGTGGATGGGTTTATGGCATGCATATAATTACACTGCAGTGACAAGTTTTAACACAGTGCAGATCCATAATTTATTGAGCACGAATTTTCTTTCCACCATCTTTGGAAAGTGAAAATTCCAGCACTTTCAGAAAGAAAAAGATGAAGTTTATAATTTATTAAAAAAAAAAAAAAAAAAGGAAAAAAATAAGGTACTGTAATAATAAGGGTACAAATTATTTAAATTATTGTCTTTCCTCAGGGTGATGAGGTTGAAGATCTTCCCGGGGAGCAAGTAAGCGAGGAACAGTTCACAGATGAACATGGAAACATTGTCACAAAAAAGGTTAGTTATTTCAACATGATTATATGATGTATTCTTAAATTGTTTCCTTTATGTCAGTACTGTCAATACTCTCATCAGCAGCTCCACAGAATGATTATTAAATGAATAATCATTACATTACATCACATTACAAGTTAATTCATCACACACAGCATTACACTTGGTATTTTGTGTTTGACTCCATGAAAAAACATTTGATTTGAGATTTACACAACTATTTTGTTTTATATTTCACCAATTTCAGTGTTCACTGCCTTATTCCCATTTTCTGCTTTCACCATCACTCTCTTCCACCCTCCTGTGTGCGGTTGTGTATTTGTGTGTATATGATAGATTGTGCGTAAGGTTGTGCGCAGAGGGAAGGGTTCAGGTGAGGAGGGGGTTCAGGAGGTGTGCTTGGAGGGTTCTCTGCAGGACGCCGACGAACTGGAGGTTGATCCTGAGCAGTTCTACGCCATCCTGGGCCGGGACGGCAGCAAGGTGGGATTCTGATCCGCAGGCAGCTCTCTGTTGGCCACAAGGCCTCGCAACACCTGAGGCTCCCGTTATTAGATAAAATGTGCAATGGACTGAGGCCCTGTTTGATTTAAATCTACTTAGTAGCTAGTTTACAGTGAACAGGGGACTCTATGCTGAAATAAGCTTGAAAGTCTTACCTCAACGTGGTTTCCCACAACAGCTTCAATGTAGTTTATCCTGCATGAGCTTCAGTATAAAGTACTGACAGACTGAGAACACAGTTTTTGTTTGTGTACCCTTCTCCAAAGCAGTAGCTTTGACTATGTTTTACTGTGCACCAGACCTGAATCATAACAGAGGACCGAGTGAGATGTGTGTTTGGTTAATTGTTTGAATGCTGACTTTCTGTAACATGAATGTCCACCTAAATATTTCTGCCACATGATCATCTCTTGCATGCAAGAAGGAACAAATAAGGCCACTTTGCTCTGGCGCGATTATTGCTTCGGTCATGGTGCTCACAGTTCATCATCCCACTCAGGGCGTCATCATGCCAGTCATCACTAAACTGCACCCACAGTCCATATGTTTGTTTCTTGCACATTAATGACTGAACGAACTGACTGTGGCTCCTTTGCATCGATTATATTTCCCATTCTCTCCCCATCACTTATCTCAATGAGTGACTCTACTGTCTTTTTGCCTTCATTAAAGTTTGTAGTCCTTCAACTGTGACTGTGTGCTGTATCACTCAAACCTACACGACCCTGAAGCAGAGCTGGGTCAAATATTATTTGCAATCACTCACTGTTTTTTTTTTTTTTTTTTTTTTTTAATGTCATTTCTTTTTATTAATTTTATTATTATTATTTGTTTCTTTCCTCCATTTTACCTGCAGAAACTAGTTGAGAATTTGGATTTTTAACACATTAGATAATTCAGATTGTGAATTGTCTTATGTGGCTTAATCCTAGTGGTTTTTGGAGCTTGAAAAAATATATCAAAAATGTATAATTTGGAAATATTTTTTGAAGCTACTCTCAATCCCAATTTCTGATGCCATCTTTTCTTCAACTGCTACCCATCACTTCTATCCTTGCTTGACTGTTTATACATTGTTTTTCTTTCTTTTTCCTCTCTTTCCTCCTTTAACATATTTGTCTCTCAAATTTCTGTTCCATTTCCTTTGTTATTGCCCTTTTTTTCTTTCCTCTCTTTTTCTTTCCTTACTCTGCTGTTGTTTCCATTCACCTTTCTCATCTTTCTGTTTCTTCCCCTTTTTTCCTTTATTTAACTCTCCTTTACTAACATTCCCTCAACCTCTTGTTCTGCTCCTGTCACCCTTCGTCTTCTCGATCCTCGCACCGTTTCTGCTGTCAACTCCCTTCCTCCCTGATGTAGCCCGATACTGTGGATGTGAAGAAAGGTGCTCAGATAGTGAAATGTGCCAGTCTGCGGAGAGTTAAGCAGTGAGGCAGACTGAGTGCTGCGTCCCCGCAGGTACGGGACTGACCCACAGTTCCTCGTCTGACCTGTGGGCTAGACCATTTAATCCAGTCTCTCTGGATTAAATGCATCTGAATGTACCTTTAATTCAGTACTAATGGTCTGAAATGTGAGGCTGGCACCGCAAAATGACACTTAAAAAATTGTCTTTAAAAAAAAAAAAATGACACATAAAATGAAGACAAAACATTTATGCCTCATTTTTATCCATAAAGTAAAAGAAAATATAAAAAAGTAACATCTAGAAAAATAACCTGCTAACTCATGAATAATATTGAGCCTGTCTAACTTATCTGAATATAATGAGTTTCAGTCTGTATTTATACAGGTGATATGAAGACATGTCCTTAGAAACCTGCCAACATCCTTAATGCTCCAGTGATTTTCTTTTTCCTTCTTTGGTTTTAGAGACAGTATATATTTTTTTTTTTTTTTTCAAATAAATATAATAATGTCATTTTATAACCTTAATAAATAATATAAACTCAGATTGCTTGCCCTCAAGCAAATGCTTTTCATATTTACTTCCGATGTATGGAGTTATGTATGTGAATAACTATCAGAGTTATATTTAACTATATATAACTATGTGTGGAGTTATATATGTGAATAACTAAATATATTGGTCGCAGAATTGATTTTTGTTTGCTCAAATTTAAATGTTACTCTAATGTAAAATGTGCTGTGCATTCACAAGTGTAATTCCATACAGATGGAGATGGACAATGCAAATTTGATACAAATAGATGAATTAATGTTGCCATAGATAATATCAAGTCATTTGGTTTCCTCATGCATGTTGTAACAAGCTGGAAAAGGGTTGGCACAATGTGCAGTCAGCCAAGAAGGATCTTTTTAAAGTGACAGCTCTCAAGGTCAAAGCTGCAGAAACAGTTGTCCAGTGAATTGCGATCTGGAGACCCTGTGTGTGTGTGTGTGTGTGTGTGTGTGTGTGTGTGTGTGTGTGTGTGTGTGTGTGTGTGTGTGTGTGTGTGTGTGTGTGTGTGTGTAAGGGTTTGTGAGACTTGCCCTTTCTAACCTAAAGGCCATGACATTCATGCGATTACTGATATTTCAAGTGACTACTGCTGAATGTTAAACCACTTTTGCCAACCATTTTTGCTTGAACGCTTTTGCGGCACTAACACGCTGTGTTATAATTTTAAAACAACTGATTAAAATAAGAAAAGAATCAGGGTGATGGATGGACATTGTAACTAAGGCCAAACTCAAAAATACTTGTCTTGCACATATCAATCCTGCTTGCATGCCACCTGTCGTGTCGATTCCTTATGAGGTTTTGCTCTGATCTGTTTCTGTTGTACAGCTGAAAGACAAATGTGTGACCTGTCCTGACTCCGCATGTTTCTCTCTCTGTTACAGAGCTCTCCGCAGGATTCAACCCCGTCACCAAAACCATCCTACATGGACACATGACCAGCAGCAGCTGACAGGAGGAAGAAACACACATAAAAAAAGCAGACAAACAGAAATGAACGGCAACAGACACCAACTTACTGACAACCACAGCGGCTATGCCGAATATCAGCACGCACCAGAAGAGAAGGATATGGATTTACTTGTAGTTTTTATTACCTTTTTTTTTTAAAGAAACCGTTGGGGAAAAAAAACATCTACTACTAGGCTAGAAGCATGATTTCGTATAAAACAAAAACCAAATACAAAGAAAGAAAAAAAAAAAAAAAAAAAACAAGCAACCAAAACGTGCTTCCTGTTATCTGTATCAGCATGAGTGACTGCTGCCGCATGGCCTGTCTTTAACTACAAATACTGAGGGGATTCAGGGGTGGGTATAAGGGTGGGGAGGGATGGGAGGAGACACTGCTGTATGGGACAGGCATGCAATGTAGGGTATGGTCAGTCATTGACCTATTTTCTAAACCAACAGGGGAAAAAAATGTCAGTTAAGCTTAAGAAAATGGGAGAATAATGAGAATTACATTATCTCTAGGCAACAGGTTACTCCCCCTCCTACCTGCCACTCTCTTCCAGCTAAGAGCATCACAAACTAGTTTTAAACCTGTCCCAGTGCCCTCAGAGTCCAGTAAAGCTACAATTATCACCCAAGGATATCGGTGTTGTACATAATATCGTATGCACTAAAATGCTCTACGTGACTGTGTGTTACGTGTGTTGTTTATGTCATAAGATCCCTATGTGAATGCCACTGATGCTGCTGTTTCAGGTACATAAGAAATTCCTCCCTGTTTTTCTCGTTTGGTTCGTTTGGTCTGAACCTATGTATTATTCTATATATCTTGAGATCTTCGTGGGTACAAGAACATACAAATGTTGTGTCGCTCTGCCTGTTTTAAACGTCAGATTTTTGTGTGTCAGGCTGTTTGTTTCTTTGTGCTTTCTCATGTGCTTTCATCCTTTGCTTTTTAACATGTCAGAGGGGAAGACATACTGTAAGTCGTTTAATGTACTGTGGGGTTTTTTGAGCTTTGGGAAGCAGGTTTCTGCAGTGAACCTGTCTCCCTGACCATCCCTCAGAGTGGTTTGCCTTGTGGAGACAGTGAGAGATATAAGTCTAGTGTCAGATTATCAAGAGAGATTAACCTACTCTACCATCCCACCCTTTTTCTTGTCCCCAGTGTGCTGTATCCTTGTGAGGTCTGTGTAAATAAGATATCTGTCTGAGCCAAAAGCCCAACACCTCTCTTCACCTTCAAACTTGCCCTTATTGCCCTACCTCCACCTCTCACCCCCTCACCCTCCCCAGTCAGCCTCTCAGAGTAGATGTAGCAGTCCTGTCCACCTCCAGCAGGAGATAGGATCCCACCTTCAACTTGTAGCAGCATCTGCTTGACCTTATCATGCAGTATCTCATACCGCCACGCATTAGGTGCACTTATTGACCATCTCACCACCACCAGAAGATGTCACTTGTTGAGGGTAAAGTAGCTGAAAACGCTGGTAATAATGTAGCACCGGTCTGACTGGTTAAAAAAAAAAAAGAAGAGTCAGCTGGAGAAAGGAGAGAGTCGCGCCGAGGGTCGTGGATGTGTTGAGCTTTGATGTTTGTCTACTTTTTAATTCTTTGGAGTGTAGCAAAGACAGTCAGTCACCAATCACTGTGATGAGAAACTGTAATACTGACCCGCAACTGTGAGCCTGACCCTTCCTGAAGCGTGTCTCTTGTTTAACACCTTTCTTTTATACTTTGTCTTCTTTATTTTTTTTTTCTTCCATGGTTTATTGTCTTAACTGTACTTCAGAAGAAGCAATAACTGCTTACAAAAAGGAAAGGATTGTTTGTGTGAGTGTGTTTGAGTGTCATAGTGAGAGAACGAGAGAGAGAGAGAGGATTTTAGGATCATAGTTCACATTCTTCCTGAAGCTCGGGCTCTCAATCTGTTTATCACAGTTTTAGGCTACACCTCACTACATTCAGAAATGATGTCAGTACATTAATATCTCTCCATTTTTTTATCAGTTTGCCTCTTTAGAAAAGAAAGCTATTGGATTTAATTTTTACACTAAAGACTGGGTAAATATTGGTACGACTGGATACCAGCCATCCCATCAGCAAAAAGTGCCCAGTGTTTATTTTTGTTGTTATCATCAGGGAATGCAGGTGTATTCAGTCATAGTTTTAAACCTTAATAACATCCACATGCACCTTGAAGGAAATCCTATCGGGTTTGTGTTTGTGTATTAGTGTGTGTGTGTGTGTGTGTGTGTGTGTGTGTGTGTGTGTGTGTGTGTGTGTGTGTGTGTGTGTGTGTGTGTGTGTGTGTGTAAATATCACATATTCAGTCCTGGATATATATTGGGACATGTCAACATTGTGATAATATCACAGGAAGTAATACTGCAAATGGACAAAGAGCACCAGCTCTTAGATAATTCACATATTTTTTAAAGTTGATTTACCTCAGTGAACACATCATATCACATGATATCAGTCGCCCACATGCATTTCTTTCACAGATTTTTGTTAGACATCAAATGCTTTATTATGGAATAAGATATAAGCCACAAAAACGCTGTAATATGCACCCATCAATAAGTGTTTAGTCTGGCTTCACAGTCTTAGATGATGAATGTAAAGTCTTGGTGTACTGTAAGTCTTGTTATAAAATAGTCATCTGTGCTGGCTTTGTACTTAGTAGATAATAGGGTATTCACTCTGTTGTTTCAACTCAGTATCTGCTATTGATCATCAAACATATAACTTCACTTTCATTTCATTACAAACATACATAAAAATCATATAAGAGGAGAGATTTAAAGAGGGAAGCCTCAAATGGATTTTTGACATTTTAAAATATATCCCTTCATCAGATATTATTTCTATATTATTATATTTTTTAATAACAGCAAAAAGTTAGATGTCAATAAAACTTGCACAGCAGTGTAATGGTGTAATACCCCTTATGTCACAGCATACAGTTAGCTCTCTAAGGGCTCATAATTATGGTGTGTGTTAGTTTCTGAAGCAGGGGGCTGTTTTATAAATCCACTGCTGATGTCAGGGTTAGAGCGAGGGGGGGTGTCTTATGAAAAGACAACACGTGAGGGGGAAGCACTTTGAAGATTTATGGAATCGTGAGGAGGCTTGGTGGCTTCGATGGCTAGTCTTTCAAGATGACAAGCATTTTTCCTCAACACAGCCCAACCCCTGATCTATTTCTGCCCCCTTACCAAATATAAGACTGAGCCAATTCTAAGGCTTCCACATGGTGACAGTTTGAAAAGCAGTTTGAAAAGAGGAGTTGAGTGCAAGCAGAGGGAGGAGTGGTCGCATCAGAGAAATGAACAATGGAGAGCCCCTCACTGAGGGACTGATGAGATGATGCCATGTACCAAGTTCATGCAAAAATATTAACTGTTGCAAAAACTAGAGAACACATGTATATTCCTTTAGAATGGATTGAAGACATTATTAACGCAATAGCATATTACTCAATACTAAGGAATGCAACTGCGCACATGCACAGAAAATGTTTTTAACATAAAAAGGCTATATATATATATATCTATATATATATATATATATGAAATATATGAAAATATATATATATTTACTTAGAATGCTATGCACCCTTACTTGTCAACTGGGATTCTAGTTATGTTATGGATGTACTTTTAGCATCATACAGCTGTAGCTACCAAGAGACTGTTGAGTTCTGGGTAATGCCTGCAACCTGGGGATAAATAGGGGTCCTTTGGATATTTTAACCCGTTTTGTTTGCTTTTTTTATTGTTATGGAGAGTCAAACATGAATTTAAAAATATACATGTAAAAGCCTTTTAATCCAATCAAATCCGAGGACATCTATTGACAATTTACTCTGTACACCAGCTCAACATTTACAAAATTAATAAAGAAATGAAATGTCTTTGTGTATAGTGTGTATATTTATATTGTCAGACACTTAAAATTTCACGTGCACTCGACTAATGATGATAAAACATGTGCGATCTTATCTTGACCTGTACATATTACTGAGAAAACACTTTTTTTTTTTTTTTTATCAAAAATGTTTAACAGGATGGTGTCACACAAGGACTACTCTTTCAAAATCTGCAAAGACATATATACAAAAAGACAAATCTCTACTTGTAAATGAAGTGGATAGGGGATTGTTTATGTTCACTAGAGTGGTGATAGTTTCTGTAAAAAGGACATAAGAAGTAAAACTGGTCCTGGAGTCTAGTTTAGTTTAGGTGAACATGCAGATCATTTATGTATTTTTTTTTATGATTACATGCTTTTGCAAATTAGCACAGACCATTGCACGGCCATTATGTGCCACTAGGGGGCGGGATAAGTCCACTTTGTCCACCTTCTGGAGCCTTTTCCCCTGCAGGCTGTCTGCTGTCTGTCTGTGTGTTGTTTTGTTTGCATGTGGAGGGTGAGTGGAAGTGGAGGAACGTGTGCTCAGGTCCTTTTTTAAGAAAAGAAAAGAAAAAAAACAAAGAACCTGGACATTGTGTGTGTGTGTGTGTGTGTGAAAGAGAGAGAGAGAGATTGCGTGTTGTAATGTTAGATACTACCTTTCATCATTTGCACTTATGAAAAACAGGTATTTATTTTTCTTTATCCGAAAGTAGACATTCGTTTTGAGCCAAAGGGGGGATCTGCAGGCACGGTTTGGCTTTGTTGTGTTTTGACTTTTTTTTTTTTCTTTCTTTCGACTGTTTCGTGTTATTTAGTTAGCTAGTTTTAGTTAATTATAGTTTTGAGAAGATGTCCACTGACTGCCAAAAGACCACTGCCAAGGCCATCCCGTCGACCAGGAGGGTGACTGTGAACGACGCGGCGCACATGCCCCACGACTACTCCACTACTCCCGGAGGGACCCTGTTCAGCACGACCCCGGGTGGTGTGTACTCTTGATTATTCATCATATTTTAAATAAAGTGTTGGGAAAAGATGTGTCGTAACCAACGGTCACACATTATTTATACTATTATCATCCACCAAACAGCTGCATTGTCGGTGGGTGCAGCCGCTGCTCAGGCTAACTCCATGAGGTCGCCTCCTGTCAAATGCCACCGTGCACAAGCAGCTGCTAGCTCCGCCTAAGCTAACTGCTAACGGCTAGCGGCTAACGGTAGTTAGCATGCGTTTTGAGAGACGAGGGGGCGTAAAACGTTGCGGACTGTGAAGCTTTTGTGTGTGATGTGAGAGGTGTAAACTTATTGATTCATTTAAAGGGCCGTGTTCTAGGTTGTAGTTGTCTGTTTCTGTCAGCTGATCACGAGACGTTAGCGACGCCTCCTGTCTACCTGTACGTCACGACTACGTCACGATGACAACGCCAGCTGTGATTGGTCGTTTCCAGTCTAAGACATTAAATCTGTATATAAAAGATCATGGATTGATGTGTACGTGTGTGTCTGCACAGCTGATGCACAAAAACAACGAGATCCTGCAAATATAAAACCATAGACTCATAAATGTATAGATTTTAGCATAAATTACAGTTAAAACCTTTACTAGTTTTATTACAGGTAATACTCAACTTAAATGGTAACAGGGTGTGTTACCTCGAGGGAGATATGAGACTGTATTCAGAGGTGGATTGGCTGTACTCAAATCAGATCAGTATTTTTACCCTGCAGGATACAGTCCACTTTATTTATTCTTTTTTAAATGATTCTAAAAAAGAAATATGTGAACAAACAATTCAAAATATGATCAAAGAGGAGAAGAAAATGAAAGCAGTAGATGGTATAGATAATAAGACATACATTTTATATAAGTACAAGACACAGAAAGACATAAGTAGCTAGCGTGTATAGCAGTGTCAAACCAGCTCAGATTGACCTGGTGTGTCCTAAAAAAAAGAGGTCAACTGGAGAGTTTTCAGATTTTTAAATTAAAATATGATATGACGCGTGATTTTTCAAGAACCAAGATTTTTATTTTTAACAGATATCTTCAATAAGGAGGCTATTACATGAAAGAAATCAAAACAGATCATTTCTTATAAATGAACAGTGTGATCCAAATTGTTACCAGAGCTGACAGACACATTAATGTGTTTACATTAAAGTATTTAATAGATATATTTATAGATAATTAAATATCAGCAATAAGCCCTCAATATATATATATATATATATATACATACACACATATACATATGTTTCAGAAGATGATTGGTGAGCTTATACATTCACCACTTCTTGCACATTGAGATAATTAACATGGAAAAATCTTTCATTTCCTCATAACGGCAGAAATGTTGGAGAGATTGTGGATGTTTTGATGTAGATCACATAATTCTTGTGATCTCAATGTCAAAAAATAGCCAGGTTTTTTTTTTTTTTTTTTGTTTTTTTTTGCAACTTTTGCAACCAATACAAAGTTATGAGATCCCTAAGATTTGTAAGGTACATTATTTTTTGTAATTCCAAAAGAAGAAGCAGTTGTGGCAGGAAATGAAAGATATTTGTTCTAAATCCTGCTGGTAGCAGGTAAAGAATAGCTGCCACAGGGAACTGGGGGAGGGTTAAACTTCCAACAAAGGACCAATGGATGGAAATAGTTGAAGAAATTCATGTAATGGAAAAACTGACACACTGGTTAAGGCTACAGAAACACAGCTGGAGGACAAATGGAAGAAATGAGTGTATAAAAACATACACGTATTAACAAGGTGTGTGTGATACATTCTGCACAGTATAAGAGAAGAAATTTGCTGAATCTCTTTTGGTCTTTCATAGCCAGATTTCATTATTTTAATGGTCAGATTTTAGTTTCTGATGTAGCGGTGGAATTATTAGTCCATCCATCGTCTGTGTGAAAAGCAATTTTAAAAAAAAAAACTGCTGTTTTCACCTTGAACTCAAGAGAAAACATAATGAAATTTTTCACTTTTCCCTCATGTATTACTTGTGGCAGACTATTATTTTTTTCTATTAGTTATTTCTATCGGCCTTGGATTAATATATCAGCACAGTAATTTTGATTCTAAAAAAGATGGACAAGTTGCACATCTGTGTACATGTCAGTCATGAGTTATCACTGCTGCCTCAGTGCTCTCTCATTTCAGACAGTCACACTTTGTTTTTTTCATCTTTTTTTTTTTTTTTTTTAAAACAAAGGTACCAGGATCATCTACGATCGCAAGTTCCTGCTGGAGTGTCGCAGCTCTCCAGTGGCCAAGACTCCTCCACGAGGTCTGCCCAACATTCCAGGGGTGACCAGTCCCTCCAGTGTCACCAGTGAGAAAACACATAATGGAGAACTACTGAACAACAACACCATCGCTGCACCTGAGAGCAACAACACTGGTACGTTCAAACTTCAAACCTCAGATACATCTCACACAAAGTTACATAATTACAAGACTGATTCTAATCATTGATAAAGCTTAAACTTCAGTTATGTTATGTGGCCATAAGATTTTATACCTATTCTAACATAAACTTGCTGAATGGATGAATGAGGGGTGGTCATTTGTTTAATGTAGTTCTACATTATTGTTCAGCCTGAGATTGTGTCCATGTTACTGAGGAGTTAGTTGTTTTTGTTACAACCAGTCAGTAACTGGTCAAAGATCTGTGCCACCGGCATCATTTTGGCCGCCTCAGATGCATTTTTTTATTGTTTATGTCACACAAACAAATATATTGATTCAATGGTTATTGTTTCTTGAAGTTAAATTAGTTTGTTAGATATTAGTTAGATATTCCTTGACATTATAGTCATGAAGCACAAGAACGCTGGTATAATGTAATGTCTAAGAAATAATGTGTATGATGTGGGATGTGATTTAGCCGATTGAGACAAATAATGACAAATTTCATTTATTTATGTCCTTTTTTTATCACTGAAAGAACTTTCAGAGCATTGTGAGTGTTTTTTTTATGTATTAATACAATTAAAGGTTAAAAGCTTCTTTCTTTTAAACAGTTAGATTATTTCAAATTTGTTAAAAAACTGTACAGTGTTTATGAACTATTTCAATCTGTGTTTTTAAGGTGATGACGCGCAGTTTGAAATGGACATCTAGGTGGTGCTGGAATGAGTACTACAATGTCAGACTTACCAACATGATGCTGTGAATAAATGTTCAGGACCACCTTCACTTTTCTCATCATCCATTCCATGAAGAAGGTTCACTTGTAGTATCCGCAGTGTCTTCTTCAAAGTCTGTCTTTGTCAATCCTGTTTGCTTGTTTTGTCCAGAACAAATCCGTAATGAAGCCTTTTGAAGTAATGAAATGTGTGTGTATGTGTGACAAAGTGTGCCTTCCTGTAATGGCTACAAGTATTGAAACCAACAGTAGGAAGTACGTAACACCAATAAAGCCTCATTCCTCACCACTGAGAGAAAAGAATTAAAAACATAAGTCCAGTTTTCTAAATTTTTGAGCATTCCAGAAGAGTTTGTCATTTGATTGTCATTTCCACACATTTCCTGACACTTCTCTTCAGATATTGCCTTGAAAAGTTCAAGTTACTGTACAATTTGATGTGTTATTGATAATGCTCTTAAAAGTTTAAAAAAGTACTTCACCTGAAGCGTCATGCAGAGAATGTTGTTGAAACAGAATTTTGTTGATGACATTTTGAAACCGATTTTCACACTTTGTAGGGTGACAAAAAGCATTAAAGAACACCATTAAAGCAAACACTTTCCCTCTCTTGTGTATTTTGCAGTGCGTATTGATTGTGTGCTACTTAGTGAACCGTGTGTCAGCAGATTGTAAAAAACCAACGCTCGACATCATCGGGGTCTTCATGTCCATCGGGTCAGTGGTTTGAATATACATTTGTCTTGCACAGCGTTGTTTGACAGACAAAAGTAAAAAAGACATAAATGTGGTTATTTCAGAGATTAAAACCCACAAGTAAATAGTTTGTACTTACAATGTTAAAGTAAGTGAAAAGCTAATCTACATTTTTAACTGATAATTCCTGATTTGGATAGTTTGCCCGTAGCACTTCCTGCGCTCTTGCAATTTGGCACAAGTCGTATCAGGAATTCCTCAAGCGGCTCACTGATAAGTCAGCCGGTGGACTGTATAAAGAGAGGTCAATATACAACTCTACATAGCTGGAAGAAACTCCTTCCTTTCAACATTTCCACCTTCACATCTGCAGCTGGCTTGTTGATTCACTTCGCTGTTTGCCCTTTGAAATATCAATCATTAAAAACTTCTAGATAACAAGATCTAATGGTTATGTCAGGACATAATTTTTTTTTTTTGCACAGAAACTACTCGCTTTTCTTTGACAGTGCTGCTTGTCACTGTGAATTAAACACTCTAAACTGCTCTGTGTGTCTCCGCTATCCAGAGAGATTATGAAAGTCAGGTGGATCAGACACTAAATTATTCAAATGTATGAATATAAACTGTTGTGTTCAGCCTGTGACGAGCTGCTGACCTGTCCAGGGTGTGTCTCAGCCTTACGGCAGAGGCTTGTTGCAACATGTTTCAGCTCCCTGTGACCTTTAACAGTTTTGGAAAGTTTTCTGTGACAAATTACAGTTTGTGTATGACAGTCACAGCTCAAAATATGATAGTGACCAAGAAACTGTTCACTAGTTTACTGACTGCAAAATATTTCTCTTGCAGAACAAAAGATGTGCTGTAGGCCCAACCACTGACAAATGTGTTAGAATAATTGCTAAATCATTTCAAATTATGTAAAACCAGATCTTTGTCAGACCTTTTTTATCAGTATTACCTTACTTTATCTCCACTAGAGTAAGAAAATACGACTCTGAGACAAACAGGCTTATGTCTGTTCAGGATGCTCCATACAAAAACTACACAGATTATAGCTGAGACCTGGTACATTAATGTAGTCTCCATTCTCTTGAAACACTGTGATAACCCAGTCTGGTCCTGTCTTGGCTCTCGGTGTGGATTGAACAGTTTCAGTTGATCAGTTCCAGTCTACCCTGTCTTTCCTCCACAGTAGCTTCAGCATCTAGACGTTGACTCTCCACAGTCCCAGTCTGTTTGTTTGGGGGTCCCCCTTGTCACCTCTACTTCCTGGCACCCCCCACCACTACCCTACCACTACAAAATAAACAAGTGCTACTGCTTTTTTTTTTTCCCCCCATTGATCGATCCTTCAGTATACATTTGGAGTTGTTCCACTTCCACAGTGTGCCTGTTTGATCACAATCAACAAAATAAGCCTGACCAGAAAGGAGCTAATGACCTGTGATGATGTGTGTGCACTGTAATGAGACTGAGGATGTGGACTGGAGGTGAAAAGAGCAAATACACTGAATTGTTTGCTGGGCACCAGATAGAGAAGACAAGTGGGATTAGTATGGAAATGAGTATCTACGAGCAGGTTGGGGCCCTTGAGTTGTTAATCCAACAGAGTTCTATATAACAAATGTCATAACTTTCATTATGTGTAAATAGCTATTGCTGAAAGATTGAATGGAAACTTAAAAAGTCCTGTTATTAATTGATTGTGTATGGAAGAAAATTGTGGACATCAAAGTGGCCATATTTCTATGAACTGGAATACTTTGAACAATCATCAGTCATGATATTATGTCAAATTTAAACTTTACTTTCTGTTGCAGCAGCTAAAGAAAATGAAGCCTTGAATAATAATACAAGAAATTCTTACAGGTCCCTCAGTGTTTGTTTAATAGTTTCAAACACTGTGTCTGTACAAAGGCATACTATATTTCACACACTCTGATGCATTATTACACATTATACTATACTACAGGGAACAGCGCTGCATATGTGTCTTCAAAATGATGAAAATAAAACTAGTGACAAACTGAGACTGATTGTTCAGAGTCTTCCTAAAGTAACAAATTTGTAAACAGAAGAGGAAAAGGACTAGATAATAGCTTCAAATAATGGAAGACCAGCACAGTCTGTAGAATGAAACCACGTGGACCTGGTTCGGGATGAACCAGACTAATGAACAATTCAAGTGCAACAATACTGGGAAAACTTTATGAATAGTAGCTAAGTATGATCAGCTACTGAATGAGTCAAAATGAAGATTCAGTGATTGCTTTTGTTTTGAATCTTTATAAATGATTTGTTCTCTGCTTTAATCTCAGAAACACTGTAACATTAGAAAATAGAGACTTCAGATACTGTCAATTGGGGAAAAAGAAACTTTTTACTGGTACTATAGTCTCACAGGGGTCACAAATGAAATAAAGCTCAAAGTCCCAAATATTCAAAAACTGTTCAATGAACTTGAAACAAAACACATTTTTAAAATAAAATCTTTTAATATATTTTACATATATTATGTACAAAATATACATGATAATGTATAAATAGATAAAACATATTACACTTGTATAATGGAGTTCACTCCATACAAAAGATTATTATGTAGCACCCAGTATGGATGAATTATAGTTTCATTCATTTAACTTTAACAGTCATATTTTATAAAAGAATATGACGATTTTTCAGTTTAATATTTCAACATTAATTATCACATGAATACGGTGAAGAAACAGTCGGATTAAAGTTCAACATTTGCTGCATCAGTAGTTGATCCCAGGACAGCGGTGAAGTCAGTGATGAGAGTGTTCAGTGACAGCCACACTCCTCAACAATCATGTCCTCATGATGCCTCAGAGCCAAATCATCGTTTTCGTAGTAAAGCATGGAGAGCGGGCTGAGGCGTGTGGGTACGCAGGATGGGCAGGTCACTCTCTCTGGATGGTGATGTCGCAACAGGCTCTGAAAAAGATGAGTAATTCACATGAGCAGACGAGCAACTATTTCAAAAAAATGGGGATGGGCGGGGGGTGTTTTAGATTCCAAACTTATATAAGATTAAAAACAGTCACCATCATACCTGCATGTATGCGTGGTTGGTGGGTTGGAAGGACTCATCCAGTGGTGTAGGACACTCTCCTTCACAGCGATATGCATTGTAACGTTTAGGATGCACAATCCACTCATCCCAGCCGATTTGGTCGAAGTCGACCCACATGTCGACCCTGCGACACAGCGGCCTCTGGACCTGCTCTGCTGCTGCTGCTGCTGCTGCTGGGTGGAGCTGTAGGTGCAGCTCCATCAGTCACTCTCATCCTCTCCATTCGGTTCCTTTTGTGGCGACGACTTTGACTGTCGCTCCGGACTCTGTCTGTGGTCACATACTTGGAGTTCTCCACTGTATGGATCAGACTATATGCTGTGTGCTCTTCCTGAGGCAGGTTCTGTTTGGAGAAAATAACCAGCATCACCCTATTGGTGGTAGGATGGTGGATTTTTCTTTTCCTCAAATTCTTGATGAGGGATTTGCTTGATATCTCTCCTTCCTCTCCAGCACCACTCCCATGATCCATATCATACTCTCCTGAGGCCTCCTGGCTTGACACTCTTTCTCCTTGGTACAACCAGTATTTTAACAGAGCAGTCACATTAAAAACTTTCCAGGAAGACTTTGTGCTGTTAGGTGATGTGCCAAAGCTTCCCAGGAAAAGATGTTCGTCCTGGCACGTTGTGCTGCCTGAGTCACAGTTTTGCTTTCGGGAGTGATATAAATCCACAGTGGCACGTTTAGAGGCTGAGAAAGCTGGTAGTCCAATACGAAGCTCTGCCAGCTGGACACGTTCACTGGTAGAGATGGTTGACATATCAAATGTGACGGTCCATCTTTCACCTGTTTGATGGCAACCTAAAAAATGATCCGAGACGTGTAAATGACAACTGAAATTCACACACACACAACAGTCAACAGTCTGGATGATTCTGGGTGAAACCAGATCCCTGGACAAATGTCAACACACTACAGTGGGAGGGTGAACAGAACAGGATGTGTATTGAACCCCCCCAGTGCAAGGACGTCTGAGGGCTAATACACACACCCTCTCACATAAAACAGAGAAAGCCTTTAAAGTCGAATAAGCATTTTGACACTTGCTGGGTTGTAAAAAAGGGAGGGTCTGATAACACACAGAAACTGCACCAAGAAACTGCTGCAGAATAGATACAGTATTTAACTTTATATTCACTTAGTAAGTATAACAAATTAACAAAAAAAAAAAAAACCTTGATGAACCATTTACTCACCTCTGGCCATCAGACTAAGGACAGAGTCAGAACTATGTGAAGACGTCTTGTCACCATGTGTGTTGATGGTGTTGACAGCTACTGATGATGAGGAATCTGCAGTCCTGAAGGAGCGATACAGCTGCATCATGTACAGAGGGTATCTGCTACGATGGTAAACTGAAAGATTTTTGAAAGCTAAACTGGTCTCGAGGCCTGAGCGATGTCTGTGCCCCGGTGTGGAGGAAACATTTCCAAGAATGAGCGCGAAGAAAACTGCCAACACTCTAGTTTCCATTTCAGTGAAACTCACAAAATCTACAGATGATGAAGGCTTAAAGAGAGGCAAAGGTCTTCCTTCCTTCCTCCAGCTGGTCTCAGGCTGAAATGATGCTGTGTGCAGACGGAGTTCCAGACAGGCCCCTTTATAGTGGACAGCTGCCCTTTGATGACCCCTGACCACTCCAGGCATCTCAACAACCCCTCTGATCATCCAAGCACATCAGAGGGGCAGAAAAAAGAAAACATTTACCCAAGGTCATTGTCCTGTCAAACTGCCCGGTCTTTTAAATTCATTAAGGAGCCTAATCCCTCTGAAATGTTAAAACCAATTAGTAAATAACTCTTTATAACTTGTACAGCAATTAGCACATTTCTGTTTCATGAAAGTGACAAAAATATCAAGTTTCTTAAGTTTCAAACCTTTTTTGATAATAAACTGAACTGACACCACAAAGCAATTTTAAAATAACAATTTTTTTTTATTTATAAATACAAAATGAATTCAGTACCCATTTGCTTGTTCCAGATAGTATGGAATGTAAAACAGTAACATGCTTAGTAACACATCTAGTTTATAATTTACAAAGGCTCTAAAACCACTTGGCTGATCTGTTTTTCTCAGTTATGTGAACATTTGCTAATTTCTTAGCATTAGCATTATTGGTAATTTCTCATATGGAATAGAGTAAACAAAATAACTACCCATTGACTCTCAAAAGTTTCAAATAAATAAGTAACTGACAAACATTACAATGTAAAAGTCTCCTGCATATGACTCATATATGGAAAAAACTCAACCACTGTGTTTCATATTAGTGAATCATGTAAAGACAGCAGCTTGTGAAAAAGAGATGTCTGTTAAAGTTACTTTATATTTCCCTTGCTTCGGATGTGTTATTGTATTATTATGTAAGCTGATGAGGTCTGACTGGTCTTCTGTGTTTCCCTCTTGTCATCTCACAAAGCATTGAAGAAGTCCTTCACCTGTAAAAAGAGAAAATGAAGCCTTCATTAAATCTGAGACAAAACTGTGAGGAGGAAAGGAAATGGCACCTCAAACATCACACAGCGACCTCTTGTGGTTAACTCTGGCATGGCAGTCACTAGATCAAAAAAAAAAAAAAAAAAGAAGCAATAAATCAACAAACCTTTGCTATAAATTGCTCCCGTACTTCTGGGTCACTCAGAAACTCCATGCTGGCATCAAGTTGTAACACAGGTATTTGTTTTAGCTTCTCAAAATGTACTCTGTAAAAGAGAGAGAGACGAGCTGTGTTAGACACTTCACCCACACTAACAACACTTAAGTCCCCAGACCACACACTGCTGACCATCATCTGTTCACAGCTGAGCAACAAACAGCTGCGAGGGAAAGGCTTTTAAGATGGCGAACGTCAAACAGGAATCTGAGCGGAGCATCCTGTATTACAATGGATGCCCCATTGATGGTGGTTTAAACAGCTAATTATCACACCAAAATAATTAACTTATTCATCATACATACATCTATTAAATGTTAACACTATGCACATCAAGTCTGTGTTTAGAGGAATCATCTGATTATGAAGGTGCTTAAATAAATTAGCAAAGCATATCCTCCACAACTACTGAAAACTGTCTAAAAGGATCTGCAGAGAACAAACAACATCCTTGTGATCTCATTATTACTCACTCAGTGCTTTTCTTAACAAGCCACTTCTCGTGTTGAACATGCAGCTTATTCAGATAGTCCAGCTGCACTCCCTTCTCCTCTGCCCTTCCTCGACGCTCCAGACGCTCCATACATTTCTAGGAAATATGCAAAACTGCAATGTCTTGTATGTGTGTTTTATGAGGAAATGTAATATTTGTCACTGATGTAACACTGCAGTAAAAGCTATAAAAAAAGTAAATGATTCTCTGGTCCTGAAATTTTATTGTGTTGAACTTGGAATTAATGTCCATACCTGTGGTGGGGCTGTGAGATAGATGATGCCCTCCAGCTCCACCTGGTGTCCAAACTGCTCCACCAGGAGGGAATGCCAGTCCTGGTAAACTGTCCACTCTGTAGGGTTGATACAACCCAACTCAAACATGTTTAAGGCAAAGATATATCTGAGAGAAAGGAAACTGAATTTACTCAATGGGTTAAGCAGTGATTTACACAGCAGTTCTATCCTGATTATTAAAACCAATAATTATATGACGATAAC
The DNA here is from genome assembly GCA_016801845.1 of Polydactylus sextarius. NCBI lineage: Eukaryota > Metazoa > Chordata > Actinopteri > Polynemidae > Polydactylus > Polydactylus sextarius. Next base: position 11,530,366 of record CM028915.1, on the reverse strand, counting down.
ACTTGAATTTATGGACAGAGGTGTCCAAAAACCACAACCTTGATCTGGTTTAAGAGGTTTGACAACAGACAACATCAGCATTTTCATAATCTTCATGTGTAAATAACAATCTGTGTCAATAATAACCTGTGTATATCCTCTTCAATTAAAGAGTTTAAATCTGTTCTTGTGTAGAGTTTGTCTATTTATGTCCATATATAAATTGAATTTGTGTTTATATTTAAGTAAAGAGAGCACAGAGTGAAAGTGGAGTCAAATTCGATGTTTGCGTTTGCATAAGAGACAATTAAAACCAGATTCTGATATTAAAATAGCCAAAATATTGGATTTTACTTGCTGAAAAAGTCACCTGTCACTGTAGATGGAGCGCTCATACACCTGGACAGGTGTCCCCTCTGAGCTGAGCAGACGAGCTGGTGGAGGCTGCAGTTGTGTCCTCAGACGACTCATACAAGAATAAGTCTGAAACGTGTACGACCAGCGCTGCGGGTCCTGGTACATCATCTGCAGCAGGTTGCTGACTGTTGTCTGAGGGGTCGCGTCTGTACCCTGTCAAACACACACAGAAACAAGAAGAGATTTTCAGTTTTGTTGTCTTTGATTTTTATTAAAGAGCAGATAAAGAGGTCAGGTAATGATCAGACCTGTGTGGTTTCACTTTCAATGTGCTGCCACTTGCTGACAGGTTCTGCCATCACCTCCCAGTCTGGACAGGCTGACTGCAAGAGTCTGGCAAAAGTTGACTTTCCTACAGCTGATTTTGGGAGGAAAAAAAACAAAACACAAGTATCTTATAAACTAACAACACATACCAACAACAGATGTACACTGAAATCAAGCTTTTGTTTGATGTAAATGACTGAAATCCTCATGATCTTACCGATGTTTCCTTCAATAGAAACTCTCTTCACTCGACCTTTTCCATCTTGAGTTGAAGTTTTACTCGACAAACACCTCGAACAAGAAACGCTGATCTTTTCTGCCTTACCAGCCATATTATTTATGATGCTCGTCTGTTTAGTTATTGTTGAGTTTCCGACTCGTAAAAAGCCTCCAGGTGTTTTCCACTGAGGAGGACGCGCGTTAAACGAAAATGTCATAACCTGAACCAAACCTGTTTGTCTCTTACACGTCGACGCGGCGCGTCGGTACAAAGCGGCCATGACGACAGACGACTTATATACGATTATAACAAGTGTTACCACGTTTATCCGCAAGTCACTTGTCGCTTGTTGTTGTTTGTGAGCGGATACACGCGGGAATATGACTTATACCCCTGAGTTCACCTCATGTTAGCTAGCTAATCCCCCCGTGGTGTATCGACTACGTTTCATCAGTTCATTTACGACTAATTTTACAAACATTACTATATTTATGAATTAAATAACATTGTTTGACTTGCTCCGGTGGCACTCACACTCTCAAGTTTCGCACATTTGCCGAGGGTAATAAGTTATATTGCTGATATAAATTCATGAGAAAATAGCCACAAGATGCTACAGTTACATCAAGAAGTACTTCCCGTACACGTGGTCTTTACTTTTCACAATAAAAGCCTTTAAAAACTCATATCCTGTGCCTCATGATCATATAATAAACTCCATATGACAGATGTCTATCTATCTATCTATCTATCTATCTATCTATCTATCTATCTATCTATCTATCTATCTATCTATCTATCTATCTATCTATCTATCTATCTATCTATCTATCTATCTATCTATCTATCTATCTATCTATCTATCTAATTATGTGCATTCATTTGTTGTTTTAATAATAATAATACCCTAATAAGATCCTAATAATACAGGAAATTTGTACAAAGTATTTATGAACACTTAAAATGTAATAATGACTCAGATTTATTTCCCCAGCAGAGCTTCAGTGACCAACAACCACAATACAAGGAATAAGTTGTTAACAAAGTCACTGTTCCACACTCAGATTACTGATAGACGCCTATAACTTTAATACTTTTATACATACATACATACATATGTGTGTGTGTGTGTGGTAATATTAAAATGATCCTATATCAATGATTCAGAATCAGAACACGAACTGTCTCTCAAGTGAATTATATAAAAATGTCTCTTTCTTTAATTAAACACACACCTCCATAAACTTCTCTTTATTTGAAAACACCAGCAGAAGTTAGAATATTCACAGGAAGTTAAGTTCAGTTAGTTCTAAATTAATTTTTTTCCCCAAACTTACATACATGAATTTAAAAAAAAAACTTGAAACAACTCTGACTATTTATTCACAGACAATTTAAGGATAATCACTGGTTGAAATAACAAAGGATGGAAAAATCTCAAGTTGATTCTCATTGATCGCAGCGGCATCAGCGGTGACTGACTCTCAGTAGGCTGTGTTTTTGATGGTGATCTTTTGAGGCGACTGAATCTTGTAATCTCCCACACCTAAAGGAGCAAATCAGCATTTATTTATTTTTTTAACCAAAGAGAAATAAAAGCAGCAGAACAAATAAAATGTGTTTGTGTGTGTGTCTGTCCTCACCCTCAGAGAGTGCAGTGCCATCAGAGGACAGGTGCCAGTATCTGCGGTCACTCTGTCTGGCCTTCTCTCCGTTCACCACACTTAAGAAAGGTCCCCACAGGCTGGTCTCCTTTTCAAACCTGACAAACAGTGGTGTCAAAGGTCAGATGAGATGAAGAAAAATATTAAAAATTAAACACGTAACCCTACATCACAGGAACTTACGTGAAGCCAATGTTTTTCCCTTGAAGAATTTCAAGCGCTTCCAACAGAGAGCTGCCCTGTGGCACTTCAACAGGGTAAAGACTAGACACCTCACTGGACATCACCACTTCCACGTGGATGGCCACTTTGGTGGTGCTTGGTAAAGTCACATCAGGAATAATTGGCTCCAGGACCAGAGTGTCTGTAGGAAGGTACACACCATTACAAAGAGAACAACAACAGACAACAGTGACCACAGAGACTAAAAATAATGGTGCACATACTATCCTCATTTTGACAATCCATGTTTTTAAGTGTCACATAGATTTCTGGTGGAGAGCTGGCAGGATCTGAGATATGGCCATGGGGTTGTGGTATTTGTTGTTTCTCGCATCTGTCCTTATGGCCTCCATTGAAGCAGCGCAATCTTCAACTTGGTTGCCCATTGCCAGTAAGGCCTTGAATTCAACAGATGAGTATAATAAATGAAGATTTGTTCTGCGAGATTATTTCAATAGAACTGATGTAAACGACGAAAAAGATTCGTACTTGAATTGCAAGACCTGTACTGAACTCATTGCCAATATGACCATCAGCCCTGCGAGAAGTCGAAAGCTTATCCTTGATCTTTTCCAGAGCTCTGTCCAGCGCAGAAACACTATGTACATGAGAGCCAGAGTCCTTCACACACTGGAGGGCCATCCCAGCCATGGCATAGGTGTCTAAGGAGAGAAAATAGGATAAAATATGTAAAAGTGTATGCCCAATATAAATATATGTTATATTACATATATTACATATTATATTACATATATTACACACATAGACTTGGAAATAAAAAATTATAAAACACAAACTTTCCAAAAACATTCAGTCTTGACTAAACACCATTTCATGCTGAAAATTCTCTTGAGAAAAATAATTTCTATAATAATTTTTTATGATTGTTAACTTTACCAAAACATGACATGACTCATTTTTTAATGTTTCACACACTTGACACACAAAAAAGAGAGTCTTTGAGTTTTTAAATGAGCCTTTGAGATAGTAGCATCTGAAGTTGTACATAGCTGAGCTCTACAGCTGAGTCTCTTTTTCTTATATAACATTTAATCGTTTTGAACTAATGGTTCCACTCACCAATACTGTCACCGTCTCCGTGTGTGAAACGTTCGTCTTGTACTGCCGTGATGAGTTTGTTGCTGACATGGCTGTTGACTCTGATGCTGCTTACACAAAGAGCAAGCACACCAAGAGAGTACTGGTAATAGTTGGTCAAAGGGCGTTGGCTGTCTGTGTAAAGAAGCGATGAGACCAAATTATGTTAAAACATAAGTAATCGAGAGGACACTTTATTTTTACCAGAGCTACTGCAACTATTGTTTGAGTTTTGATGTCAATTAGTTAATAGTTGCTCTGATCACTAATTCCATTAAAACTGAAATAAAATTGTGTTATTGTAGAATTCTTATATAAAATAAAAGACTTCTATCATTCATTTTACTGAGACATAATCACTGTTGTAAATCTAAATTACAGCTATTTAAATAATAACATTAATACATGAATGCACATTTGCATATGTACATTTTCTTTGGATTTCCTTAGAACTATCAATACAGATTGTTTTGCACAATGTAAAACAGTATGATGATCACATCTTGTGACAATCACTGGTGCCGTCCAAAAGGTCAAAGGCAACTTACTGAAAATATTCTGCTTCTCTTGTTCCATGTGACTCTTCAGGTGCGTCAGCAGTGCCTCACTTGTCTCTTCGACGGTGAAGGTGACGGTGTTGAGGTCGTAGCAGGACGACCTCAGAGCCAGAGTGTACAGAGCCAGGAGGCCGGTCACAGGCTGGCTGTTAGAGAGAGAACTGAGAAAGACACAGGAGGCGAAGGCTCAGGTGAGACCGAGGAAAAAGATCAATTCAGTGAATATACAGATTTAAAAATATCACTACTTCATTATGTTGCATTACGTTTGTATGTTATTGTACAAATCATTTTTCAGTTTGTCAAGATGTTCGCTCTCTTTGGCATGGTTGTGGAAACTGGAAAGTCGTAATGCCAAGTGCACGCTGGGATTGGGGAGTCCTTCCTGCGTGTCCACAGAGCGGAGCAGATCCTGATTGAGTGACAGAAGCAGCTGTCTGTTGGATCCTTCAGTATCTAGATTAAGACATTAAAAAATAAAATGTATTTCTTGTAAAATTTGATAACAGTTGTAAAAAAAAACTTCTGCATTGCTCACTGCTGACTTAAACAACTTATAGCATTACATTACAAGCCTTGCACAACTAGAACTGCAGCATCAGCATTCACAAGAGGAGGAAACAAAAAGTTCATTGTTGTGTTCAACTTCTTTGTCCTGAATTTTAATATCCAGTTTCTAGGATATTAGGACAAGGATGACATAATCTCTGAAATTTGGTAATTGGAAGTAAATACAGGGCTCTGAAATTCAAGAAATACGGTCATTGCAAAATCTGTGAATGTCCAAAACAGTGAGTCAGTGTGTCTGCAAACTGTTCTCTCTCCCAGTGTTGACACAGTGTCAATAAGAACCGTCAGATACTTTAATGATTTATGACAGCTGGATTTATTTTCAATACATTACATACCACATGGTTTGCTTGAAGCAAAAGCCAGGGAACATATTACTATGACCGAGGACAGCATTCTGAATATCCTGTAAGAAAACACAAAAAGTGGAAATACAATAAAATATGAGCCTAAAACGTTAAAAGTCACGATATAATAGAAGATGAGACGATCAGAAACTCATCCCATTATATAAACTGACAGGTATTTGAAACAACATCTACACACTTGTCAAACAAGAAATATGAAAATAATAGCAATATACTTTTGGATTAGAGCGATGGAGTAACTTTAAAAGATCCCTATTATAGTAACATTATAGTATTATTACAGCAGTTAGAGTTAGTAGTTAGCTTTTGTGCGCCATAAATTCTGCAATAAATAACAGTTAGTTACCTCTTCAGACAGCCACCAGTGTTGGGAATAAGAGCTGAGTAAGGAAACATCCAGACAACAGCTTTTAGTATGTTACTGTCACATGACTCGTCGTTTACGATGACAAAAGCAACGAAAAAAAAAAGCTCAGAGGAGGGTCCTTTTAAACGCCAACTGTGTCAGACTGTAATCCGGAAGTTACAGATAACTATCTTGTCGACGGTCTGTAATCTTTGGTAAGAACGATACAAGAGAATTAAGAAGGTGTTTATCTTGTTTCTATCGTGTTTTGCTGCTGTTACAACTGTTATTTTCAACCCATGTGGCTGGAAAACGTTTTAATCTACGTCCACAAATTTACATATTTAACTCCGACGGTGTCAAAACCGATTTTTTTCACACAAACAACACGACGTAAACAGCCATTTGTCCAAAAGAACTTCAATTCCCACAATCCACCTGACGTAATTTACGCATTTTCTAGAACCTTGACGCATCTTCTGGCGCGACTCACTTTTTCAGAATAGCTAGCTAACGTCAGCTCACCCCAACCAGCCTTTCAATCCATTCACACCATCGGGACCATCAATTTAAGGGCTATTAGTGTCCACAAGCGGTGTCACGATGTCAGGATTAGTAAAACTTGAGCACGCAGAGCTCTTGTCTATGTGCTAACGGTCACGTCCCCAATGGAAAATAGTGAGTGGACGGAGACAAGCTAGAGATAAACAGCAACAACAGAAACATCAAGGGGCAGGGCAGCTGCACAGGTCGGTCTGTAACACCAACTTTATATGTTTCTGCTCAACTCGTGCGAAGTTGTTATCCAGCACAGAAATGGAGCTGGCTGTCTTCGTAAATTACAATGTTACATTACAGTAAAAAATTATCCCGTAATGTTACAGTGACGGTAAAACGCAAAAATGGCGTAGTAGCCAGCTAAGATAACGAAGCAGCCGACCCTGTGTAAACAGATCCAGAACTAGTTGTGCGTCATGTCGGTAACAGAAAGTACTTTAATCATATTGTGTGATTGGTATTAATACTATTTTTATAGATCAGATCCGTTTGTAGCTATCTACCCGTGTGTATCTTAAAATCATCTCACTGACTGGACCCCATGCATCACTCTGCTCCCTCAAGCAGCGAGCTGGGGTTTCTGCCAGCCATGTATTCATTTTCAGGCCCCACCAGCCTTCCTGAATTTGATCTGGGACCTCCAAGTACGCCTGGTCAGCTACAGAGAGCATCGGTCTCTAACAAGTAAGTAACATGGTTTTGTGGACTGTTAATTCACAGCACGCATTCAGCAGAAAAACAATAACAACACTTGACATACTGTATGTGTCTGTCACTCAGCAGCTGGGAGACACGATGCCTCAGGAAGCACAAACGGAGAGTTGACGACGAGTAAGTTTAAGTAGTAGTAGGAAAAAAAAACAGTTTTGATTAACAAAACAGTTCCTGGTCTACTCACATAAACAGTGTGTTTTCTCAGGGGATGCAGTGCCAAACGCAGAAGGTTAATGGTGGACACAGAAGTGGATATTTCAGAGAACTCAAACACCAGCAGTCGTCATGACTGGTCTACAGCAAACAGCTGCCCACCTCTGTCTGCACAACAAGCCAGCCCCACACTTCCACAGCCCTGCACAGAGCCTTTACCACATCCATCGACTTTGCCACATCCCTCAGTGTCCCTGGCCCGTCCTGAGACAGAGAGCTCCTGTATGGAGATAGAGGCCGCTCAGAGGAAACTTCAGGAGATCGAAGACAGGTACGTGTATGTAGGATGTATGATTACTTTCCAGAATCTGACATTGAACTGACTGAGAAATCCTCTTGGAATCTGTCGTTGATGGGTAGAGGAAGTTAAATTAAGGAATATGAGAAGATGTGAATTTGGTCTAAATGTGGTTTCACTGCAAACATAACCTCAGTATCTGTCATTGATGCATTTACATGGAAATGAATACATATTAAACACTGCTAATAGTACTAAGTGCTGTGCATGTGACAATAATGATGATAATAAAAACAGCTATAAGTTTTCATGGACTATATAGAGAGATGATATAAAACATTACTTTCTTTGGTGTATCTTGTGTGGGTTCACAGGAGGCTGAAGTTTATTCTAACTTTTTATTAAAGGAGGCTACTCTCTGACAGGTCACTGACCCTTCTTCTTAACAAAATCTAAACAGAGATTTGAAATATTGAGTGGCCATTAGTGTTAAATTCATAAAATGACCTATACCATAACATCCGTATACTTGAAGTGAATACTGTGATACTGATGTGTCACAGAATAACGTTGGAAGATGACGATGAGGATGAGGATCTGGATGTAGAACCAGCCCCAAGACGACCAGTGCTGGTGATTTCGGACAGTTTGAAAGAGGGTCTTCAACGTGGTATCACCGACATCCTCCCACACAAAGTAGCTCAGTCTGTGTATGTTTCCCTATTGTGTTTTTTGAAACATGAAATGTTGAACAACATGACTTCCGCTTCAAGTAACTCGGCTCATGTTCTGGCAATGAGCTCATGACACATTTTCTTCCATTCTGATGTTTATTTTTGTCTCACCTTCTACCTCTTCATACTTTCAGGAGTCACTCTTGTATGGAGTTGGTTTTGTGGCGGCCACCTGACGACCCTTTCTGTCGGAGGCTAAAGGGCTCATTACAAAAACAGCGTAAACAACAGACAGTAACTCGACAATCCCCAACTCCTTGTCCATCTCCCACCCCTCACAGTTCCTTGAACCCCTCCAGTCCTCCTGCGGAAACACGCAATCCTCTGTACAGCTTTCCCGTGGCTCACAGCTCTGGGGAGGAAGACATGGAAATGTAATAAGGCATAATAACTTCAAAATCCATGTTGAAGTAAAAGACTGGACTGTGGTTACACAGAAGGCTGATAAAGGACCTGGAACCATTTTACGTTGGTCAGTTTGGCAAGGCATGTTGACTTTACATAAATATTCTGCCGTTTTGAACAGTTTGTGCAACATGTTTTAATTTGCAGTCACTTATTTAGGTTTTCTCACTATTATCCCAGGCATGTATAACATGTAACAATAACGCTGACCTAATTAATCCATTTTCTTAATTTCAGTCTCCAAGGTAACTATAATCTTCTGAAATCTCTGAAAAGTTCTAAAAACAGCCTTACTCAACCAGTTTTATACAAGTTATAGAACTGACCTTTGCCCTTAGAAATAAGGTGTTTGCCAATGCCTAGCCAACACACTGATGTAAATATGACTTTGTTCTATGTAAAACATCAGTGTTGAATATATGAATTTGTATAGTTTTTATGTTCAGCTTCTGGCCATCATTTACAGGACACTGAAATTTGCTCCTGTGGGCTAAAATTTGATCTCAGCATGGCTTGCAGTTGTACTTGTTGTAGAAAGATAATCTTCCTATCGTGTTTTGCAAGTACGCCATTTTGCAAGCTTTGTGAGACTTGTTAAGAAGTTATGGAAAAGCACCTTTTTATGATTTGATTGTATTTTCATACATAAGTTACAAGAACTGCAACTAGCCAATAAGTGTTACTTTATATTTGTTTTTAAATAAACTGAAAGTTGTCAATGTAGAGACTGTCCGTGGTGTGGTACTTTTGTCATTACATACAGAGCATCATGAAGAGAAAAGGGTTCTAGAATTGACCACTGAGGAACACTATATGTGACCACAAATCTGATACTGTATTTACATATTGAACTACAAAACAATTGTGTATATATATAATTTTACCTACAAACTACTAGGTTATTGAACACAATAGTGTCCAGTTTGTCACAGAAACTGAGATGATTTATTTATCCCCTAAATAGGGAATATATATATATATATATATATATATATATATATATATATATATATATATATATATATATATATATATAGTTAATGACATGATAACTACTCCAACCTGTTAACATAGCTTTGGAACAGAGGCTCAGTTGGCAAATTGAAATATAACATACAGGTGACAAGATGTGAGGATAGGGCACGTTTTGACAAAGTCGATTAAGATCTTTAAAGGTGTATCAATACATCACATAACATGTTTATTGTACAATCAAACATGTAACAATTCTGATTATACAAAAGATTCCCACAAAGAATCACCAGCTTTACGAGGTCGTTTGACGTAACTCACATGATCTTCAGTGTCTGGCGTAAGTCAGTTTGTCACTCATTCAAGGTTCACTGTAACCTTAAGCTATAAAATTTGATTGCTTTAACACAGAGGAATGTGAACTCAAAGACCAAATCTTCAATTATGTCATTTGTCACTGTGACCTGCTTGTTAATCTTTTTAAGCACATCTCACGGTCAATGATTCATCTGTATAGTTTGCAAAGAACTGCTGAAAACGCACGAGACTGAGACTGTAAGAATATTACAACACTGGTGTTCATAGATAAATGCACTTTGAGTACGGTTTCATTTTCTTAACTTGACACTGTCCTGAGTGTTGACTTGCTCTGAATCCTGACACTTTCTTCATCTTGAGCGATCTGTGAAGGAGATGCCAAAATGATCTGATGTTATGAAGAAAAGCACAAACAGAAATAACATTGATGATAATACTACATTCTAATTTTATTTGTTTTTATTTTACTTCTGCCAAGAAGGTTAAATGAAATTCGTTTAGAACCAGTTAGCGTTAGTGTTTCATGTTCATCATTTACTAATGACAAATTATCATGTCTTTTATCACATATCACTGGGACTGACTTTTAACCTTTGCAAATGTTGAAGGTGAGTTTTGAAAAGTGATCAAGATAAAAAGATCATTATTGTTACTATTTCATGATTTCTATTATTAACACACCTATCCTTAAGATATATTTCACGTACATGTGTTTGCAGTATACTTGTTGTTTGGCAGCAGATATGTCAATAATCAACAGTGGGTGAATTTACTCACAGTTGATAGATAGGAACCTGATAAATCTGAAGGGCCTGTACGAGGAGACGACGGGCTCCAGGCGTAGGCCTGGTTTTCCAGACGAAGCTGCTTCACTCTGCTCTGGAGGTAACGTAGCAGTTTAAATGAAGCCACGTCTGAGGGACTGTGGGAGGCAGCAGACTCCACAACATGGAGGGAAGGAGAGCAAAGTGAATTCTGGATTTTCTGACAGGAAGAAAACAGAGATAGTGATTATGAATAAACAAATGAACACTAAGAATCAACAGTACAACGTATTAAATATGTATAAACATTTACACTTACTCTAAGCATCATTCCTCCTTCAGGTCTCTCAGATTCTCTCTGCCTCTCCCCTCGAGTCTTTGGCGTTTTTCTGGAAAACAAATAAACTTACATTTGAAAGGTTCTTTACTTGTGAATGACTACTACAGCTGTTTCATGTATAGTTAGTGTTAGATCTCTGGTCTAAATGCCATATTGTGAGTTAAGGTGAGATTATGCTAGTGCAGGGACATGCAGCTGGTTAGTATGTCATCTATGTTTCACAGACATAGAAACCAGTTACCTTCCCCTTAACAACTTTTCCTTGCACCTGTGAGATGGCAGGAAATTAGAGTAAAACTTAACTGCAGTAAAATCTATTATGTGGATCGATTATACATGCCATAAAGAGGAAAACTTGTGTTCTACCTTTCTAGTTCAGCTGTCAGCTCCTCTTCAAACTTGCAGGCCAGACGAGCTGCCGTCTGTTCTTTCCACTGAGTCATGCTCCTCTGAACCTGCTTGAGCTCCAGGTCTTTAGCCTTCAGCTGCTTGCGGAGAGATCCTGCTACTCCTCCTCCCTCTGCTCCTCCATCACTAACACGAGCTCTGTTCAAACTGCTCAACTCCTCGATGTGCTCCTGCACAAATATCACGGTGCACTTTTCTGTAAAGCTGTAACTGTAGCAGTCATGAACATTATAAAGTGTGTAGGTTCTTACATAAATGAGCCGCTGCTTCAGAGAATCCAAAGCGTGATCTCGCTCCATCCTCAGCTGTTGCCACTGTACGTTCAGTTCTCTTTCCTTGATACATGCAAACAGTTAATGTGCTACATTTAACACCAACCGCTGTGAGGTGTGTGAATTTATTCTGTACCTTGTCTTTTCTCAGCTGCTGTGTGGTTTGTTTCTGTGAATCAAGCTCCTGGTGTAGATGGTGAATCAAGTGCACCAGCTGCTCTCTTAGTGCTCTCAGGTTCATAAGAGCCTCGGCCGCTGTCAGACTGCACAAAGGCATCAGGATGAGAGGCTAATCAACAAACACACCACGTTGCCCACAAAGAACCCCCTTCTTTGTGAAGCAGGTATGGATGAAAGCCAGACTGAGACGTTATACCTGGCAGGTAGTGGCACAGCTTTTTGTTTGGCTCCACTCTGCTCCACTAAGAGGTGTAGATGCTGGCACTCTGCTCCCAGCTCCTGTGCCCAGTGTCTGAGCTGCTGATCCAGCTCAGCTGTCATTTGGTTATGGCTGCTCTCCCTTTCTTCCAGCTTCACCCGGAGCTCCTCAGCCTCTTTCTTCGCCAGCTGAGCAGCCTCCATAAGTTGCTGCACCGCCTCCTGGCTCTCCTGTGACCACAGACCACACAGTTAGCTTTTTCTATAATAGCATATCTCCTCATGTGCCTATAAATTGTTAATGTCTGTGATTTTCCCACACCTGTGACATCTGCTTCTTTAACCTCTGCAGCTCAGCCTTGTGCTCCTCTTTCAGTGATTTGCAAATAACAGCCAGTAAAGACTCCTGATGTCTCTGCTGTGCACAACTTTCACTCTCTAACTCCTGCACTTTCTGATGGATAAAAAATAAGACCATACAAAGACAGAATGAGAATGTATTTCTACTGATTTAAGATAGTAATGTTATAATAGGTGCGAGTCACCTTACTGTTTTTAGTTCCAAAACTTTATGTTGAAGAGCGAGTGCTTTACTCTTCTCTTCCTCTTGTTCAACCTCCCATTTCCTCCTCTCCTCTTCCACTGTTTTGTGCACCTGGGTGGGAGCACATGCATATCATCCAATCGTGTTGAAAACGCTGCATATTTTAGGCAGATGATTATCAGAATACCTTCTCAGAGACATCTATATGCAGCTTCTTTTCACAATTCTTTACAGCCTCTTTCTGCTGCTCCAGAGATTTCTTTAAACTCTGTACTTCTTCTTCTTTCAGCTGTCAGAACAGGAGAATATTAATCCTTAACATATTTTCTGTTTAGTGCAATAATCCCAAGAACAAGTCAGGAAGTTGCACTCAAATTGAACATACATGCACTAATGGCAGTGCAAGGTACTTTAGATAAGAGTTCATATTGGAGCAGGTTATATTGACACACTATAGTGGTGGATTTTACAGCTGAAGTATGACACACTAACCTGGATGGAGCTTTGCATTGACTCAATGCAGCTGGTGAGAACCAGAGTCTGTTCTTTCAAGGCACTTGCTCTCTGCTCTTCAGCCTGCTGATTGACCTAAAGAGTAATGAAATGAATCAGTATTTTCCAAATTCACTGTTCATTTTTTAATTTATTTCTTTTGAATGAAAAATAACTTGTAGAATGAGAGAAACCTAAGAAAGTCTCACTCTGACTCAGCACATACCATCATCCTCTGTGTTTGTTCCTGGGCTTCCTTCAGCGTGTCGTGGTGCTGGGTTTTCAGATGTTGTAGCTCCCCCTTCAGTCCATCTCGTTCTGCTTCTAAGGCTCCACACTGTTCCTGGAAATCCATCAGCTGCAGGTCCTTCTGTGTCAACATCTTTTCCAGTGTACTCACCCTGATCTTGCACTCTCCCAGCTCAACCTGTAGCTCGCTTACTTGAATTTCAAGCGCCTGAGAGTAACAACACAGTAACACACACAGTTATTAGGGACAGTTAGGAAAGAACCTGCGGCCTTTTGCCTGATAGATAACAATATGATTATATTTTTATATTAGCTATAAGTGATGTGATGTGAAATGTGATAATGGAAGCTGCCACCTCAATTTGCTCCTTTTTCTGGATCAGTTCCTTTTCCAAACAAGCACATCTGTTCCTCAGTGACCTTTCTGTTTCTGTGGCTCTCTGGAGTTGCTCATGAACCTCCTCTAAATTCTGCTCCAATGTCATTTATGGAGACAAAAAAGATTAATTTATTATTCATTTCAAAACACAGAAATGAATAGTATGATAGTCATGTTGAAGGCACTAATTTAGTCTGTTATGACCTTTTGAATTTATTATAAAATTGTCCACTGGTACTATTGCAAACAAAGTCATTTACCTTTCAACCTGAATTACTGAAGATCCTTATTTAAGTCTTGATACTGTACCTCCTGCATGGACTCCAGTTTCTCTCTTGCACATCGCTGTTCAGCAAACAATTCTGTTTTGGCACTGGCCAGCTGTCTTTCCATCTCCTCCCTCTCCAGCACTGACACAATAACTCTGTTCTATTTGTGGATCAGTGGAAACAAAAACAAAAGCTGTGTACCAAGAACAAACATGTGTGTGTGTGTGTGTGTGTGTGTGTGTATAAAGACATATTGCTTAGTCATGTTTAATTACCCTCTCCACACAGGTTCCATCATTTAGACTCTTTCTATGTTTCCTCAGAGTTGCAAGTTCTTCTTCCATATCTCTGATCTCATGGAGACAGGATTCTCTTTCTTTCTGCAACTTCTCCAGCTGACAGCTACAACACATTTATTGCCGTGTTATTTTTCTAAGTAGAACTACAGAAGCATATGGCTTCAGATATTATAATTAGTGTGACACAGCGTTAGGATACCTAATCGAGTCCCTCTCTGCCCTGCTGTCACTCAGAGTGGACTCTAGAGTCCTCTTCTCTTTTTCCATCTGTGCCGTCTCTGCAGTCAGTCGCTCTAATTCCTGCAAGGCATGCTGGGTAATAAACCACAAACAGTGAATATGAGTGAAACGTCTATACACAGTTTTCTATTGAAGACGCTTGCTGTTACCTTTCTGGCCTGACGAAGTTCAGCGAGACACAAGTCAACGTCTTTTAACTGAGTCTTCTTCAACCTGAGTGCCTCTTCTTCTTTCTCACATTTCTAAACCACAAGCACAAACCAGCTCGTGTCATTCACATGAACACGGACGATTATACACAGCTGATTTCTACAATTATACTTAAATGCACCAAAAGGTTCATTATCTGTGTCTCACTTGTCGCAGATAAGTGATCCGCTCTTTCATCTTTGCCCGGTCTGATTGCTTCTTCTCTGACGTCCTCTCACACCTGCATCTCCTGCTGCAGTGGCTCATTTCTTCATCCGTGTCCTTGTCAATATCGCTGGGACACGAAAGAACACAAAGTATACAAGTCTGGAACATGTGCTTCACATAGAAAAACAGAAAAACTACATCGATGTAGATATAAGAATAAATAAGAGATAGAAAATAAAATGTTTAATAAGTTTTAAATCATTGTTCCTTGTAGTTTACCTGTAGCATTCTCTCTTTTTATGCAGAATTTTGCGAACAGGAGAAATTCTCTTTTGCACTTTTCCATATGAGGATCTGAGGACTAAAAGTTTAAACCTTTTAGGATCACATAACATAATATCGTCAGATCTTGAAGGCCAACGTGGGGATTAAAGGTCAGATGACAAACACTCAACAAAAATCTTTTCTGCAATTCTGCAGCTATTTACCTGTCTGCATGTGGACGTCCTCTGTGCAGACTGAGTCAAAGTTGCTCGTTGTGGACACAGCATCAAAACTCCTCACAGATACTCCTATAAGATACAAGATGCATTCAGTCAGTGTTTGCAGTGAGCAGATGTTCACACCCATGAACCTCTCACATAAACAGATTAGATAGACTGAGCAGACACAGTGTCATCTGTGTGAGTGCTACCTGCCGAGCTACTGGCATCAGGAGAACAGCTGTTAATGTGCTGCAGGTTTTCATGCTCTATTACAGTCAGTCTTTCAGTCTTATGAAAGACTGAAAGGGAGGTAACAGAGTCAAAGGTGAACTATATATATATATATATATATATATATATATATAATCCCTGGACCATAAATATTGGTTATATTTTAATTGCAACCTTTCAAGTAGCTTTGGAGTTGACCTGCTAGAAACCCAGATGGACAGACAGCTGGGTGGACGTGCGAGTAGACAGATGGATAATTTTTCTCTTACTCATGGAGGATTATACGTACTGCTGCTGTCATCATCAAGCCTCTGTGGTGTTTTGTCACTAATATGTTTAATATTCTGTCCACAGCTGCCAGAAAATTTCTCTCGTTGACCAGGTTTGCGGGACTGGGTGTAGCGAGCAGCTACTATGACTTTACTGCTTTTCTCAGGTGTTGCTGATCTTCTTATTTCAGCATCGAGGACACTCGGTCCTTTTTGTTCCCTCAGGCAAGTGTCACTGTTGGAAAACTCCTCGGTGCTCTCAGCCTCCTCTTCTTTGTCTAAAGTCTGTTCCACCATCTCCTCTCTGAAGCGTCTAACAAAGTCCTCGGTGCAGATACTGTCTGAAGGAGGAGGAGGTTGTGTTTCTTCTGCCATCGCGACGTCCATACACATATCTCCGAGCAGCCTCTCAAGTCTCCACATAACCTGCTCCCTGCGAGACTCTGTTTCCGCCTTGTCTCTTGTCCTTCTGTCTAACCTCTTTTTAGTTTCCTTGTGAGTGTCAGGACCACTGTGGCAACCAGTGCTCCTCTCTGGGACAGAGCAGTGGAGAAATAATTAAGACAAGCTTATTTTATTGTACTAAGACAAGACTTTGATAATAACAAACATTAACAAACTAAAACATCTGACAGCCATTACTGTGAGTTAGTTTCCAAATAACAGCCTGTAAATACAATGTTCTGAGAAGGATTTGGTCACATTAATGAAACTGAAACATTACCTGATGTTTGCTGCGTCATCATCGGGGTGTGTATCAAATCAAGACGAGACATGGGAGTGTCGTTTGTTTGAGTTGTACTTCCGAGGCCTGTGTCTCTGCTTAGTGACTGGCTCCATTTAAGAGGAGCTAGAAAAAAAAAAACACAGATTATCACCTAAAAAACCCTCCAGATTTCTAATAAGGTGTGTGATGATATGAATTACCCGAACTGCTGCAGTCAGGCTTTCTGAAAACCTCCTGATGTTTCTGGGGCCGAACCTGAGTTAATCACAGTAAATGCTTAAAAATATGGGCTACTCACACACAAATACAGACAAGACAACAAACAAAGATCACAGACCTGCAGCTGACAAAGCTGAGCATCGATGGCGTCCAGGAGGAGATCACAGTGGTCCAATTTGAGAGGCTGAACGTCCAATAAAGACACACTGCTGTTGTTGTCACTCAGATCTGTGGTCAGAAAAAATAAAATGGTTACAAGGACCGAGAGAAAACTCACACAGGAATGAAACTTGTAACATATTATTGTGATCAGACCAGTGTAAAGAAGCTCAGTGTCTTCGGCTCCATCATGGCTTCTGTCCGTCATGTCCTGCTGCTGGAGACAAACGTGAACATTCAGCAGAAACCTACAGACACATTTGTCCCAGTATCAACCAGTGGTGGAGCCTAACTGGGAGTGGGGGGTTTATGTTGCTCAGTTGTCCAGGAAACCAAAGCAATTTATCATGTCAGCAGGTCACACTCACTTCTTTTCACTGAGAAGACAATAAATTCCTGAACTTTCTTGTCTCTCCATTTTATTTTCAACATCAAGTACAAGAGCTGCTCGGGTTGAAGCGTAAAGCTCCTGTAGCACTGATGTAGGATTTGTTACCAGTGACTGACGCTTAAAAACAACTGTGACTAGGATATTAAGACTATTTCCCTTCTTTTCTAGAGCAGCTACATTAAAGCAAAATAAAACAACATCATCATCTGAACTTTCTAAATTACTCCTCCACCGCTGCAGTGCGTCAAAAAAAAACAACAAAAAAAAAAAACACCAGTAACTTACTTTAAGTCGATGCTGTGTTTGACTCTTCAGGGGTGAACTTCACCGCTGCTGCTGCTCGCTCCTGATTGACACGCGCTTTACTTGGTTTCCTCAGAAACAGTCAAACAGCTCGAGACCCGCACGGGAGGAAGTGCGTGCCAGGGGGAGGCGCACTGGCGCGCGCATAGCGGCAATTTTAGCGCCATAGGAGAAGCAAGATAATAGGCCTCTAAAATAAAACTTTTTTTTTTTTTTCATTATTAGCTCATTATCAATATTTCTGGTACAAACTTATTTCATTTCAATAAATGTTACCTCCATGGAGAATATGATGTCAGAGAGGTGTATAATCAATTTAGAAGATGTAGATTATCACTTTTATTTACTTTTGAACCGTAATGTCTTATACTGACAAATGTTTGTATTATTTTGTCCAGATTAGTCTAATTAACAGAAACACTTTTTAATCTAATACAGTGAAGTAGCAACACAAACATCCCCTTTCTGAAACAACATTAAAATCTTCATAATATAGGATTTTTTTTATTGCAGGACTGTGATATTAAACTACATTCATTTTTTTTTAGCTCAGTTACCTAAAAAACAGCCCATTGAGTTTACATTTATAAAAATATCTGTACAGTTATTCTGTTTTTCCCTCTCACTAATAAAATGCCCTAAATTTTCAATAACATTTACACACACACACACACACACACACACACACACACATATACATCAGCTAATTAGTCTGTCTTATGTGAACAATATAGGGACAACACTTGGATAAAATCAAAGGACATTTGTATTGTGTATAAGTGTCAGACTAGATATTTTGATTAAATCTAGACCCTGCTCTGTCCTTGTACTGCACTGACCAATGCAACATGTTTTTATTGAGTGGTTTATGATCGATTATACCAGTTAAATTCATCCCAGCATCCAACTTCCACTGAAAGAAAACAAAGCAGACGTGTTCAGTGTCAACAATATCAATTTTATTATCTTCTTTTTTTTATTATTGTGTCTTTGCTGTTTAAAGACAATGTTATACGAGTATAAATTAAGGGAGAAAATTCACAATTAAAAAAAAAAAAAAAAAAAAAACTGAAACAAACCCCAGTTGAATCTGCAGTTACACCTGAATACACTTAAGTGTATTTGGGGAGTAAGAGTAGTAGTCAAGGCAGGTCAGTCACCTTTGACCTCTTGTACCAGGCCGCTGTTGTGATGTGTTTCATAACTTTCAGCATTTTACAGTTTATTGACGTCAAAGGTCGAATCTCACAACAAAGTCGCGAGTCACAGTTGGAGGAGATGCAGAGTTTAGGCAAGAAAAACAAAAATCATCTCCTCCTTCCTCCCCGTCTTCTCTAGTTCACCTCAAAACTGAGCAGCATCCAATGAGAGGAAAATGTGTGCCACGCACGCACACAAATCGCGCTCATTATGCATACGAACAGTATGAATACACCAACATAAGAACAATGGCACCCATGAGAAGATAAAAATAAGACCGGAGAAAATAAAAGCAGAAAAAGTTAAAGCTAAAAAAAAATAAATCAAAAATCACACCACTGTGAATTAAGAGTCGGGTGAGATGAAATGAAAGTTGGATCCCTCTAACACAGGGAAGGCAGATGAAGAGGTTTTTTTTTTGTTGTTGTTTTTTAGTCAACACCACACTCTCCATTTACACTTTGGTTGATTTTTTTTTTTTTTTTTTTTTTTGTTTGTTTTTTCCCCCTTTTCTGCATGTGAGGCAGACAACTGTTTTTAAGCAACAACAGCCATTAACTAACAAATCTACGTCATCTCACTGTGTTATTGCTACAGCGGTCTCATACTGTACAGGCCGTCAGCGTCACCGTCAAGTACTGAGGTCAAGTTATTTGGAAATATATTGATTAAAACGTCTGATGAGCTCTCCATTTATCATTTAAAATATAATATGTATTCTCAAATATAAAATCATCTCAAACAATATATTGATTGCTGACAAAAAAAAAAAAGGAAATCACAAACTACTTTTTTTTTTCTTCATCACCTTTCAGGTGTCATGACTGTGCACGATGATGCAGAATTAGCTGTAAAAATGATCATTTCCCACATAGCAAAATAATAATAACAATAAGCATCTTGCCGCGGTAGCTTTCATCATTATATGCGACACAATTGATATGATATTAAGTGTAGACGACCTCAATGGCTGGTATTTATGTGGATGCAAATGGAAGTGTCTGAGTCTGTGTGAGGCAGATAAACAAGAGGAGAGGTAAAGCAGTGAATTAAAATCAAAGAAATCTCTGTCTCTCTTTTGTTAGGAAATATGCGCTTAAAAGTTAGATGAGAAGAGAAATACCACTCTCTTAACTGTCTGTTCAACATACTATAAGACTAAGGCTAGGAGCAGGTTAGCTTAGCTTATTTTAGCTTAGCTTAGAGGCTGGAAACAGGGCTGCTCTGACTAAAATCAATCCAATTACAAGTAGCTTTAATGTTGACTGTGATCTAATTTAACAGACACGTTATGGTTTGATCAGAAGTGAGTACGACTTCTTAAAGAACAAGATATAATGTGTATACAATGTTAGTGAGCTGATGGTTGTGTATCTTTGGACAGAGTAAGATTCGCTGTTTTCCCTTCTTTTCTGACTTTGTGCTAAGCTAAAAGAGACGTCAATCTTCTCATTCAACAAAAGCATATTTCCTTAAAAAAAAAAAAAAACACCTGCTGAATTATTACCTTTAGCAAGTCATTTCAGATGAGATTAATTTTAGACTAATGAAATCGTGCTCATGACAATCACAAATCAAAAACAGGTTAAAGCCTTTCATGTAAATAGGTAAAAGAAGCATCTTTTGTGCAAAAAAAAAAACAAAACAAAAAGAACCCGAAAACATCACTCTTCATTCATGTCATTATCAAGTCATTGGTGAAGAATCTCGCAGACGAGCGTTTTTACATTTTAAGGGCTCATTTTATCATCAAATATCCTTCAAGCTATCAGCCAAATATTTAGCATGGAGGGGGTGCTCTGTTGTCAATTAATCTCTCTCACAGAGCTTTATTCACATCTTTATGGCCTGCACGTCAGACAAAAATGATAACTGAACCACAGTAACTAATGTGCTAGTATCAAGGACTCTATAAAACTTATTTTCAGTGTGTTGCGACAATTTATGTAAATATAAAAGATGGATCTGCAGCCAAATTGCGGGCACCTCAGAATTAACCTCCATGTTCGTAAAATTACTCTGGATTAAAAACTAAAGATTACAGCAAATCTTTCAGGGCCATCCAGTTAATTTCTTTCGATTTGATCTATGCTGTACAGATAACTTAATATTCAGATTAGTATAATTATTCATAACTTTACAATATCATTCTTTTATCACAAAATATTCACAGAAATAGACTAGACGGTATATACAATACCTCCAGCCTTGAATTCTACATTCCTAACAATAATTACAAAAAAATACTAACTGGTTTTCAAAACTCTTGTCACTGGAGACATGTAGTGCACAGGTCAGAGGACTCTTTCCCTTGTTCAGTCAATTAAAGGCAAAAAGACTGAGGGTACGGTGATGAGCTGATCCCAGATCAGCGTGTCCACAAACACTGAATGAAAGGACTACACACGTGAGCTGTGGTGATTCCTCTGTGGCTGCAGTCGACCGCAGGAACCAGCCCTGATTTCCTGTCAGCTGAAGCCAGTCTGGAGAGAAACCACTCCGCTCTCACATGAACTAGTCCGACAGGAAACATCTGAACTACAAGTTAGTGACTGATGGAAGGTGGTGGCGCTATAGACGAACTATAGACACCAACACTGGATGTTCTGGGTGGCAATTTACTGAATGTCTCAGTGATTTGGCGCAGATTTAACACTTTGTAAGACCAGTGAGAATGATGTCACTCGAAATGGTCACCATGGATACAGTGTGTGTTGCTATGGGAGAGCACCAAAAGACAAGGTAAAGTACACGTACAAAGTGAAATCTTCTCAACATCAACACAGTTATGTACTAACCTATGGTCAACCACAGTGAAAAGTGCGTAATCAAGGTCTTTGATGGAGATTCCTATTAAAGTGATACGAATAGTTTAATGTTTCACTGCTGCAAATTGCACTAATGTGTTACAACTAAAAGACTGACTACTGCTAATCAGAACCACAACTGGAAGATGTCTGAAGTGTGTTTAGATGAGTGAGATGCATTGAAGCATAGAGGCGTTTCATATTCAAAGAATGAAACAGATAAGCAGCCATGTTATCACCACACAGACTACAGTCTCGCTGACAACTCAACACATCTGTTGCATGTCCCCAGAGAAACCCCGACATTCACACCAAATAAAACACATCTCTGCACTGCTGCATTTTTTTTTTTTTTTTTTAGTTCAGGAAAATCAGACTTTTTTTTTTTTTTTTTTTTTTTTTTTAAGAACAAGATCATTTGCCCAATTAAATATTAGCTGTTGATCATGGAGACCAAAATTGTAAACTGAAAATTAATCGAATAATTAAGACATTATGAAAAAAAAAAAACAGTAAGATGAATAAATACAGACAAAATAATTGTATAAATGCAATTTTTCCAAATTGTTTTCTTTTTTCTCAGCGATGACCATTTCAGAGAAGCATTTAGATCAGAGTAACCGCTGATCACATGAATGGCTCCGTTGTGTTTGTCTCAATTAACAGATTATATTGATGAATCGAGCAGTACTGAAAAAAATCATAGAAAATTAGCAGTAAAATATTACACTGCTAGAATAAAACAAATCCGTAATAAATCATTTAAAATTACAAGTTGATTTTTAAAAACTATATTAAATTATTATTTCTGTTTACAGGTGTATTACATTATTTGTCTGTAGTTATTAACATGATAATGTATTATTCATTTAATTTCCAAAATTTTAGGTCTCCACAATTTTAAACAGAATCTAATTCAGGCCTTAACCTTGATCGTTAGCGACCAAAGGAGGCAAATATAAGCACTTGAAATTATTCCTGTGAAGAGAAAGAAGAAACTAATTTAAAATCTAAAAAGACACGTTTCTCGTAACCACTGAAATACTCACAAGTATTCACCGTTATGTTTCTATGTGCCTCTTGATGATTTATTTTCCCCCTGTTAGTTGCCAGACTATAGTTGTGAGCTGCTTTGATATGGGTTTTTATCGAATTGGTAAAACTCTGTAATGGGGTGATCACAGAAAAGTGCATTGTGGGTAGAATTACAGAGCACCTGATTTCGAGAGTGCACAGGTGCCTTTATTGTGAGACATTACAACTTCACTATCTCACAGCCACACGTTATCTCACTACTGTTTCAGTATAGAGTCAAAGAGGACTATTCAGGGAACGCACCTTCTTTTTCCCCACAGTAAAAACAGATTGAGAGAGTACATTTGGAGGTACAGTGTAATCCAAGAATGTGTGTGAAACATACACAATCTCATGCTCACACAGGTCCACATAGTGCTCATGAGCCAGTTATGCCCCACTGCGTAAGGACCAGAGGCCGAGCGTTTCCCTGTCCATTGAGGTTAGGTGTGATGTGGGGTCGGTCCCTGGGTTAGAAGATGTCAGGACACATGCTCCAGTCCTGTCTCTCCTTTGTCTCCCAGTAACCTCCCTTGTACACAAAGATTGTCTCTCCAGTGACTGAGTCTCTCCTCTGGTGAAACCACAAGGGCTGGTAGCCTTCGTATTCTTTACCTGTGGGGAGAAACACAAGTCTTAGTCAGCTGCCGTTTTACTCGCACTCTAGAGGAGAAGCCACACTCGCAGGCGATTCACTGATTGATCAATTCATCTCCACACATACAGGATATGAGAAGCAATCAATCATTGTGCACTGCATTTTAAATAACTTATAACATAAACTGAGCACTTGTAATGACAAATAAGCTGACCTTTCCATTCATAATATTCAAATAAATACACATGATGCAAAAACTTGGATCAATCATAGTAGAGGAGAAAATAATAAACACATCTCTGGGACTTTTAGATTTTAAATGATCAATGGTCTTTCATGAGTAGAGATTTCTAGAAGTGTAATAGTTCAAATGCAGAGCAACAGACTATTATCAGGTGACGTTATAGTAGAAGAAATATTTGACTACACTTTCCTAATGTAAGTATAATGTAGATTGAATTTAAATGTCATTACTGGAGTTTAAATAAAATGTAAATTAAACTGTGTACTGCTGGTAACACAAGCATGATGACAAAGCAGTGATGCAAATGAATTAATCACTTGCTGATGTGGCTTCATCGTAGCAAAGCAAAGAATAAGATTCAAAGACTATAAAGTTGTAACGTATTACTGAGATCATGTCTAAATGAAAATGTCACATGTATGTAGGAAAAAAGTTTTTTTTTTCCTGAGTCATAATCTGGAGAAGTTAACATGAGGGGGGTATCATGCAGTTCCCACACAGAGGCAGAGCACACAGAACACATAGAGGATGGGGCATGTGTGTGTGTGTGTGTAAGCATATGTATGCGCATGTGTATGTGTGTGTGTGTGTGTGTGTGTGTGTGTGTGTGTATGTGAGGGAGTGATGCACAACAGAGGGGCACAGGGCAACCCCCACTCACCAGAGTCAAAATCACACTCTGACCACCAATAGAGGGAGGAAAAGAAAGACAAGTCATGGGTACATTGAATACAGTCTAACCTACGCACAAACACACACACAGGAATGCCACCAGGATGAAAAGTTTCTGCTGAGTTCTCCACAAATTTCCCGTCTGACTTTGACTACACCAAACTCCTCTTAGCTCTTATCTCCTAAACCTTAAGCTGTCTGTCCTGCAACTGTTGTACTTAATGGATAAGTAGTAAGCTACTTCTTGAATCTTGAAGAGAGATTTATGCATGGTAATAAAATACACAATTTTTTTTATAGCTGAACAGCTGTTATGTGGTTATCATTTTATACAACGCTTTTGTTTGAGGTCTGTCTGTCTTGGCTGTTTGTTGGAGCAAAAACTGGCTTGACCTGCAGCTGTAAACTGGCTCTAAATGATAAAAATAAAAGTTTGGTTGTAATATCGAGTTGCGAAGGGAGGAGGACAAGAGTCTACAAAAATGTTTTGACAATACAGTATATATATATATATATATATATATATGAAGCTAGAGAATCAAAGCTACTGTAAATTAAATAGTATTTATCAGAAATGAGAATTACTGACTGTATTATGTACAATAATCTGGACTGGATTTCTTTTGATTTGTAGTTTTTCTTTCCTCGTCCTGTTTTTATACAGAGATTTTTTTATCTTTGATCTTTAAATAAAAAAAAAAAAAGGTATTTTATAAGACCCTGAAATATGTCCTCCCACTTCGCAACTCAATGCCATTTCCCTCCCTTCTTTCTTTCCTGTCTATCATCTTTAGTTGTTGCTGTCTTTCACTCAGCATTTTACCAATCGTCACACTTATGTTTTCCATTTTATACCTTCATCCAGAGCGTCTGAGGCCTCTGCTTCCCTCCTCCTCCTCACAGCTCTTTGTTTCTCCTCAAGCCTCTGTTTTTCTGAGTTTGCTTCGTCCCACCGCCCGTCCTCCATCAGCCTCTGGTCTGGTCTCAGACGACTGTCGGTCAGTCCCACTCCTTCCTCCATCTCATTCAGGGTCAGTGCCAGCTCGGAGAAGTGGTACATGTTCTCAGCGTTCTCCCTGAGACAAAGAGGAAGAGTTACATATTTTACAATCAATGATATTGACTGAACATTGCAGCTGTTATACAACAGCTGTGACTCATGTATTGTGATATTCTGCCTCACAAGGCCAATGAGTTGCTGAAGTGCTTACGGTAGAGGGTATTTCTTCCACAGCAGCTTGGGGGGTAAAGTCTGATAGACAGTTTTCTGCTTCCCCTCTGATCCGCTGCCCCCTCGGCTGCTCTGAACAATCTTGGCACTTTCCATCTTATCATCCCATGTACCAGAGAGGATGTAGTGAGCCTGGCCGCCACTGTCTGCCACCACACCTGTCACCTAGAAACAGCAGGAGCAAATCAGAAAACAGATGTATTACATAGATTCTAAATTTAGACACTGAAGCAAATTATGTTTTAAGTGTTGCATCGATTTCCTACATAAGAAGGCAACACTGTGCCCCATTTTTAGGTCACTGGTTTGTCTCAAAGGAGGTTACTTCACTCGCACGGATGTCATACAATGAGTCCGTTCTATATTAGACTACTCAACAACTAATATAATTATCGGTTGTGCCCAGCAGGAGGCAGCATCGCACAAATAAACCCTGCTCTGTATGACGTCACACCAAGGTCAGGTATCAGCAAAGTGTGAAAAAGGAAGCGTTTACCTTCCGAGGAACGTCCCTGGAGAAATAACTATAGGGTGAAAACTTGAGTTGGCAGGTCTCCTTGGTCCTGTGATTCACAATCTCAATATCCCCCGACTGCACCAATTCAGATACATGAGAGAAAGAGAGAAACGTGGAGTGAGTGATAGAATGTTTGAGCAAGTAGATTTTAAGATTTCATAGTATATTTATGGCAGAAGAGAACTGGAACTAAAACATGCATGACAGACCAGCAAAAGAGAAAACTGAACAGTGAGGTGTGCTCCGGACTGAGACAGCTACTTCTGCCTTAACTGCTCTTAACCTGTCTCTCTTACAGGTGCATTAAAGGAGACCTACAGAGTGAAGTATTTCCTCTGTGTTACTACCATTAGTAGTAGTGGGGGGTGACTAAAGGTCACAAACATTATGTTTTGCTGTGAAATACAGAATATAACAAAAATCTACAAAATGTTTTAGTGCGCAGAATGTAAAAATATCAAAACAGTACCTTGAATTTACATATATATCTGTATAAATGCTCTTAAAGAGATGCAATGAATGTGACACTGTGACTTGAAAATGATGCACCATTGCCAAATTTGTGTTTTGATATGTCCACAGTTGATATTCTAATGGGACTTTGTAGTCAGAACATCTACTTCACATCTACAACACTGTATCCTACTGAGAGTGATGATTCAGAGGTGTAGCACAAAGTGACAGAGATGACGGACAATCTGAAAACTAATGCCCTCAGCTATGGTTGTTGTTGCAAACACAGACATAAAAAAAGGTGTGAGAAAAAACAAAAACATTCTTCTGGCGACACAGAGAGATGTGAAGTCTGCCCCTCCTACATGCTCCCACTGTATAACTGGGACATCTCAAAGAAAGAGGAGGCTGTTATTTCAGGGTGTTATTAGAGATCAAAGCTTATGATAAATCCCCAGAGATTGTGAAGCTCCTTATTCATGTACTGTCAGACTTTGCTCTGATTCATTCCCTTCTTTATGAAAGGAAATCAGAGCTCACTTGGACTATATCACACACTTTTATAGCACAGGAGGGAAAGAAAATTATCTACAAGCTTCTTTGGAAGGTCACAGGTATTATGGTTGAGTTGCTGGTTTGGAGCTGTTGTTGAATGGTGTTTCCCAGTGAGAAGTGCTTGCAAACAGACCTGGTCGATCCACAGCTTGCCCACAATGATGTTGTGCACTGTGGAGGTGACCTTTCTCCACACATAGTGGTTCCCAGTGGAGTGAAACTGCAGGTGAATGGCACCTGGGGAGGAACAAGGTCAAACAACCGTAAGAGGAAAGAAACATTACAGCTGCTTTTGTTACCAACCCGCAACCACAGACATGAAAGTGATGTATTCGATTGTGGATTTTCTTTTGTGATTCTCACAGCCGTTTCTTACAGCAGCAGCTGGAAAACGAATCATGCAACACATTTACGGCATCTGTGCAGGCAATACATTTCCAACTACTTTCTGTGTGGCCTAAACCCAGATGATTGATAACATGCATTTCATCATAAACACGTTCCACTTACATGGCACCTTACGACAGGCATACAACAACAGGAACTGAGAGAAGTCAGATAAATACCACTGCATCCCTCGGTGGACCTGCATCTATCAAATCTCTAATTTATCTGAGCCAGCAAACCCCTGCTAACCCCCGTGCCAGTGAAATAGAGACCTTCTTTACACCCATACTTTATGTTATGTGTCAAAAGGGTCATAAAACCCTCCTGATTCATTCTCACATCCTTTGCTGTGGCCTTAGATTGTGTGGGCAGTAGATCAGTGGTCTATGGTGCAGCTCTCAAACAGAACATGGAGTCCTTCTTAACTTAATTGTGGCACTGTGGCTGTTCACTTTGCACAATAGCGCCTCTATTTACACGTACAGTTCGTTAATCTTCAAGCTGAAGGTGAAATGTCTTACCCAGAGGCATTATAGAGAGGTATTTGCCACGGAACTTGCTGGCAATAGTGATTTCCTGCCACAGGGTCCAGCCTCGCTGGGAAATCACATGATGTGCAGCTGCAGGGGGGTGATGGCTCACCTTAGAAGAAAGATAAAGGTAAAGTATTAGAGGAAATGTATTCTTATCAGCAGCAGCTACCTGACAAATTGTTTGGAGAACACAGTCTGACCTTGTATGCTAAGTTTGTATGTCGTGTGTACATGGACATCAGAGAGCGTGTAAGCAAAAAGTGCCTGCAGCTGTGCCGTTACCTGCTCACACAGCGAGCGGTAGCCAAAGTCTTCCAGGCGATCGAGCTCGTAGGTTTCACCCAGGAGGGGGTTGAAGGGTTTGGCTGTCCGATGGACCGTGGTGGAGTAAGAGGAGACGGAGAAGGCAGCAACTAGGCACATCTGCTCCAGGGAGGAGTCGCAGCGCCTTGTCCAGAAGCTCATGATACTCCAGGTCCTCGGTGAGACGCTGCAGCATCGACAGAGGCTCGTTGAAGTTTACCTGAATGGAAGAGGAGAAAGAAGGGGTGAAACTCAAGAAATATAATTCACACAGATATATGCTAACCTGTCAGCAAAGGAGGAGGATCATGCCTCATACACTCACAGGCATGGGGATTTTAGAGAGCTCCTTGCCAATGCAGTTCTTCATGATGCTCCATAAATTGAGGGAGTAGTTGGGCTTGTCTGGGATATGAGTCCGCCTCTGTCTGCGGGGCTGCATCTCCTTCCCTGACACGTCGTTACAGCCTGGAGACATCTGGGGTGAAGAGGATGAGAAGTTGATATTTTAACTTTGTATGAAAAGAATATATGATATATTTGAATTTATGAAACACTTTCAACTTTGTGGCCAACTTGGCAGCACATCACCAGCCATAGTGACAGAGCAAGTGAAAGACAGGAGGAGAGGGGAAAGAAGACGCAGATGTGTGTGAGACAGAGAGATGTTGTAAAAAGGAGGTAGGGGGGAGGAAGAGCAGATGTTTGACTGATAATTAAGATCGAGTGGAATGATGCAGCTGTGTATCTTTGGCTCCACAGGGGTGATGACGAGACCGTAGGAAACACAGACAAAAGCTGCGTGTGTGTGTGTGTGAGGGAGTGGCATGAATGTAGGATAGCAAAGGAGGACTGAGCAAACAGCAAGTGAAGATGGTTGTAAGAGTAAATCAATGAGCTGTGCATTCTCCAGAAGCACAAATGAATGTATGTTGAGATTACAGAAGTCAACGGTGTTCACAAAGGTCAATCCTATTAGTCAGACTTGTTAAGAAGACAGGCACTTACATGGTCGTCCTGGTTCCAGTCGTTGGGGTGACCTCCACTTGCTCCGCTCAAATTGCTCTGAGATCGCCTGGAACAATGAAAACGCTTTCCTCAAAGGGAGCTTGACACACGCTAACTAATCGTCCATTTTGCACACACACGGCCAATACAATACACACAAGAAAGCAAAGACACTGCTGGGTAATACAGATAATTTCTATCATTTTAAATGGCGGTACTGGTGATGAGAGAGATGAGCCATAACAGTCATGAGGACATTTAAGGAAGGAAAAGACTTGAGTTGTCCAAAACCAAGTGGAGTATTCGGCAAGAAAATGACTCCAGTGCAATGAGAATTTACAAAACAGTAACTGGTTTACTTTTCTGCAGAGAAGCAGACAGGGATGGGTGTCTTAAGTTATTTTTATCTGTAGAACAGAGTGAACACATCTGACAAAATCCAAGAGTGAAAGAAGCTCTAGTCTATGATTTGTGTGTGTGTTGTCACATCAGGAGACATCATCACAGGCTCGTTCAGCCGTCGGCCTCAGTCAAACTCACCATAACAAATTGGAGCATGGACAGAAACAGTTTATAAAAACCATTTCAATCAGACTTATTTTTCATTTACTATAAATCATGTTCCAATGACCACAGACCACATGTGTTAAACTGACCTGTGCTGTGTGTTCTCAGTGGCAGTCACTGTGATAAATGCAGGGGAATCCTCCATGGCATCGAAATACTCAGTATCCTCATCTTCATCACTTGCCTCCTCTTTGAGCGGCCTCTCACTTCCTAGATTGGGAACATATGCATGTGTGAGTACACACACACAAGGCATGCAGCATCCAGCACAAACATCACGTGTTGAGTTGAGTTTGTATTCTACAGAGTTTAGTGGAGAGCAGCGTGTAATCACATACCCATGGCAATTAATCAATGAATAATCAGCTTAGACAAATTGGCAATGTTCCTGCTGCCTAACTAGCCTGAATGATGCAACTTCCTCAGGGTGTGCTTCTCATATTCGGTATCCATGATTTAATATTGAGTTCGTTCAGTCATCTGTGATGTGTATAAACTGGAGCTTCCAAAAGAGAAGCACGTTATGTAATTATAATGCTCTCTGATAAAAAAAACAAGAGAGTAAAGTATGACCTTCAAACAAATACCATAATACTCTATGATCAAAAGAGAACCTACTATTGGTCAGGTCTATGAGCGCTCATATAATATACATTTGCACAGTAAACCGTGAGCATCCATTCTCCACTTTTAAAATTTTTCATTTCTAGACATCGGCAGTGTCTTCCTACCTCTAATTATAAGTTGTGCTATAAAAAGTACACATCTACTGTCTGTTACATGTCTTTTTTACTTCCTATTTGGATAATGCATATTGGGCTGTCTTGTGTTATATGAATCACTAGCGCTGTCATTTTCTAGAGAGGACAGTTTTACATAAAAACGTCACAGGGTCACTAAAACCAATGAATTTTATGCCAGTCTGGCTGTTCTCAAAAAATGTTGCTCAATGATGAACAACCAAGAAAAATAAAACAAAACAAACAAAACAAAACTGAAAAGACTTACAGAGGAGACCACATGACCTACAGCTCTAACCGAAGGCAATTCACATCTCTAATTGAAGGATAATCCAATCCAGTCCTTCTGACACAACTTCTCCTTCCTCCACATGATGAATTCCTATAATATTGGGCCTATGGCCACACATGACTTTTAGGTGATAAAGTGAAGTCCACTCTGTGACCCACAGGAGTTAAATAACACACAAGAAAAGCAGTCTCACCCTTTTTGGTGGTAGGGGCACTGGGCGCGCTGGAAGTGAGCGTGGGTGCTTCTCTCCACGCTCGCTCCAGGCTGTTATGCTGCTTGGCTAGTTGCTCAATAGTTTCCTCAAGGTGAGTACGCTGCTCGCGCTCATACTGAAGCGCCCGTTGCCATCTCCTGCTGTGAGTCTCTGCTAGGTCCAAGAAGTCTCGACACGCCTGAAGGAACACGTGAACACAAGTGTATGAGCACGCGGAGCGTACAGAATTAAATATGTACAATGCATAAGGAATGCGTGACATTTTCCACTCAATATGACTAACAACTTATACTTATGTATTAACAATAAAACTATTCTGTAGTTTAAGTTTAGGTACTATTAAAATCAAAAATCCTTTTATAAATGTTTGATTCGATAAATGATGCACAAACAAAAAGTCGTCAGGATGTAAATACACCTGACAACTGACGATAGAAAAAGGATAAATCGAGGTATAAAGACATTTGTGTCAATCACTGTAATCAAGACTATTTGTCACCACTGCTGCAAACAATCATCATCAATATGTTAATTATCTGTATGTGGAGCATTTACTGGGTCTCCCTGCTGTGTCAAATGTGCCTCGGAGCAAAGTGAAAACACAGAAAACATCAATGAGTGATGAGCTGATTGCAGAGCAGACTGTTTGTGAGTCAAGAGGGGGCAACATTGTTACTGCTTTGGTTTCACTGCTCAAACAAAGAGGTTACTTTAGATCAAACACACATGTCAGCACTCGTGGACACCGCATCATATGTCTGACAGCTATGCCTCCTAGTGAGCTTAGAGGTCAATGAACCTAGGTAACACCTCACAGCTGATTGCATGCGTGATGAAAATGTTATGTGACAGCCGCTGAGCTGTCAGTGATTGGGCTTCCTGAGGAAGGAAGTTGCACTTTTCATTAGGTGTTTTTGTGGTATTTTGTGAGAGCTTGCCATTGTTTGTTCTCATACGAGAGGAATGGCATGATTACATCCACATTGTGTTTGAAGAGTGTATGTGTTTGTGTGTCTCTTTAGTTCTGGAGCCAGAGGGACTGCTGCGGGATTGTTTGAATCATGTAGATAACGCTGTGGCTGCAGGCGGCGTGCCGGAGGAATGAACGTGCCACAAAGCTCAAACAATCTCTGTGTTTCTTACAGTTTCACCTTTAGGCAGCTGGAAGAGAAACGAGGATGTAGCAGCACTTCCAGTAAAGAGGATGATATGTATATCAATCTGTCTGCTGAAAAAGTCGTTCATTCATAATCTGGGAATATTACAGACGTGATATTTTTAATGAAATGCAAAAACTGGTCATAAAAATCACATTCTGCGGAGATATTCACTTACCAAGTAACTATATTAATGCTCTATTTTTAATAAATCTATCTATTATACAGTTTTCATGATAGATAAATAGAAAGACAGATCCAGAGAGTGATTAGTAGATATGACAGATTAGTAGATTTGAAGACATAGAGCCAGGCAGTTGTTATACAGGTCCAGGTATGGTTTGATATATTAATGTCTTAATTTTAACTGGAGACAGTTGTAATGGTTCTAATATAGTATTTTAAAATCATTCAAAACAAATCATTCCAACTATGGTCATGATGTTTTCTTATTATACATTAATACTGCAGTGATACACTTCTTTATCCTTTATAAAGGCTACTTTTCAGTAGCTTATAATGAAAATGTCACCAGGCCAGTTGTCAGTCAGTCTCTTACCTTCAGCAGTCTTGCATGAAGCGTCTAAAACATCACTGTCTGAGCATTGGTTTAAATGTTAGCTGCGCATGTGACGTTGTGATAAACTTCCTCAGACATAACCATGATATGAAACTTAACACGCACTTGAAAAAGTATAATAGTTCCACTTTTTTTATGCTGACTCTCCAGTGCAAACACAGATTGCATGTGATGTGCGGTGGGGTGGGGGCTGGGGGGAGGTAATGGACATGAAGGAGTGGATATTTAAGTAAGAGGTGGCGTGTGCTGTGTGACCAAAGAATGAAATAAACTTTAGTAACATTTGATTAAACCACGCAAAATTTCCTCCAGGCAGGAGGTTTGTAAGTGAATGCACACAGGGGCAAGGGCTTAGATCCTTGTGAGAAGTTACATTGTCACTGACTGACCTAGACAACAACCCTCTCCTCGGGCCGGGGTCAGATCGCTGAGAACATGCACTGGTGTCTGGCCATTATGGCTTCCTTCTACTGTGTTCTACCCTGAACCCCCACCCCCTCTGTTACCCACCACCCCCTTTAAATTCACAGCCCAATTTCTTTGGAGAAGCACATAAAAACTCATTTTTATTTCTAAGCAAAGAACATGTCTTTCCAATGGCAGATATTCCTGTTGCATAAATTCAAATATCCGTATCCTGTGCTGCTCTCTGCTTAAAAAGAGTCATTTACAAGACCAAAAATGACTACAGGGAGTTTGTGGAAGCACTTCTGTCTCATTAGAGGCACATTCTGGGCAAACCTGGTGGCAATTTTAATGAGACAGGCGATCCAAATTCTGCATTTTATTGCTTTTCCAGTAAGTTGCAATTTCCCGTACCAATTAACAAACAAATGGATGTCAAGAAACAATGGCCTTGATCTTGATCACAATCTAGATTAAAACTTTTTTATTGATTCATTTTTTTTTTTTTTTAGAAAAAGTCTTTTTATATTAACCCATTGATCAAGTCCCTTGGCAGGCACAATTAGCACATACTTAATCACATTATGAGTAATAACTATTGCTGACTGATTTCAAACAGCATTTTTAGGTTTAAAAATATACTTAACGTAATAATAATTTAACAACTATCAACCAGACAAGCAACAGAAATATTAGTTAGACACTGTTATAATATGTATGTAAATAAGAAAGTATTTTCCGGACCAAGAACAGACAAAGCGATCAACAATTCAAAGCCATCGAGAGAAACAGGAAAAAAAAAAAACAAACCTTGTATGATTGTCTGGCTTTAGTCAGAGCAGGTCTGTCTGTCTGTCTCACTGTTGGTCTAGAAGGCTCTGACATTCCTCACCAAGCAGGGAGGGTCAGGGGTTTGAGAAGAGGGGGGGGGGCAGGGGCTATTCCTGTCCCCCCACCCACGATCATATCTAGTATCACTCCCTCAGGACCTCAACCCTCCCTGAACTCATCTACTACTAACATACTGTTAAAGCTCATAGTATTTACCATTGAGGAGAATGGAACAAGGCCAGACATAGTAGAGCATTTCTTATTATGATGCTGCTATTCAGAGCCAACACATCTGACGCGGTGGTAACAGAAAACCTGGTTGTGTTGGTTGCTGTGTTTTGTTAAATTTAGCAAACAAGGTGAAAGTTTGTATCTGTATCGTATTAGGCTAAAAAGATAAGAGCCTTATGTATATCACACAGTTTTTTATAGTTCTTTGAGAAAAAGTTTGATTTGATTTATTCTTATAGCGGAGATGTTAGTATTCTTAACACACACACAGGGATCCATTATCACATTTTCACTTAAAAAGTACCAGCTTAGTTTTCATCACAACCTCTTGAACATAAAGTTAGAGACTACAACTGAACTGATGTGGTGTAAAACTTCATTCTCAGCGGCTACTCTATGTGAGGTCATCTCATCACTCCCAGTCCACTAATCTCAGCATTATAGATGCCTGGTATCCCTGTCACATTGATCATGACAAACCAAGCGAGACGCAGATTACCCTCAGCTCGCTGCAGCTACATCCTATATCCTTGTCTGATCCAGCCACTTACATTGATCATAGCATTGGAGGTGATGCGGAAGAGGGTAGCTCGTTCGTTTACTGCCTTGATCTTCTCTCCTCCCTCCACAGGGACTTTCAAACCCTCGAGTTCACTCAGGGAACGCTGCAGGGCCGCCCCGTGCTTGGCAATCAGGTCATTACACGTGCTGAGGTCGTCGAGCTTGCTGATGAGTATCTTCAGGGTGCCCTGAATCTCACTGCGGTCCGACTGGGACGTGGGCTCCTCATCTCCTGAGTCGTCTGAAAGGGAGAAGTCAAACGTCACGTATGCTATCTCGGACAAGACGGGATTAATGGTGTCTGTGAGTGACGCTAGCACTAGAATAATAAAGACACATTAGTTAATTAATATTTAATAGGAAAATGTTTCTTTGACAGCACATTTAATGTACAACATATTCAAAACTGTGTTAGACAAATATCCAGTTTGTCCACTGTTCAGTGACCTTCACTGTCAAACCTCCAACACAATGACTCAATACAACAAACTCAGCTTTAAATCAGTGCACATACGTAACCATGACAGCAAACCATTTTATGTCCTTTTACTTTTAGTTTTTAGATCAGGTCAGATTTTACAGATGGCTTCTGCTGACTTTCATTAATACACATGAAACTCAAGAATCAGAACTACTTTAAAATTGAATGCATATAAAATGTAAACATGAGCTGTATTGTGACATGAATACAGACAGCTCATCCATACCTATGAACCTTTGCTGTAGCATTTGCTGCATGTCTATGATGTTGCTAAAGAGAGGTTACTCAAGGTTGAACGGGACATATGAGCACAGTGTTGCAGCGTCAGCAGCTCCATGTCACACACATGTACACATACTCACACACACACACTGAAAGACAGAAATATACTTGTGAGGGTAGGATATACTTAAAGGCCATAAACAGGCCATTGACACGATACAAGAACAATCAAAATACAGTTTCTGATTGTATATAAACAAACAATCTTTTTCTACAGAAAAACAACAGAGAATCAGCATGTTGGATTTTAAACTCAAGAAATATTTGCACACCTGTTGATCAAATATTAATTCAGAACAAAATAATATTTCCCCACATAAAAGCATCTGTGTTTGTGAGCTTTAATCTAAATGAATCAAGCTAACAAAACCACACCAGAGGAGTGATGTATAAAACTACTTCTAGTGAAGAGAACAGATGGCGGAGGAAGAAGCAGGGGAATGTCGTGAGAAAGAAGGACTGTGAGGACAAGGAGTAGATCGCAGTTTATCTTAACGAGAGAAATATATTTCTGTAACAGTGATTTACAGGTTTGAGAACAGAGATTCTTTAATCCACCTGGACGACCCTCTGTTGTCTAGAAAGTTCTCTTCTGCCGCCTCCTACACCCCTGCAGAGTCTGCGTTGTCACAGTGAAAATGTGTGTTATGAAGCTGATAGCAGAGCCTGTCACAGTCCTGGTGAGAGGCAGCGCTACAGCAACACTTTCTCCCAAGAACACGGCAGCTGACTGTGACCTCACAGTGGAGGAGACTATCACCTCTGTCAAACCTATTTACACCATGCAAGTGTAACATGGATATCTGCCTGTGGATGCCGGTAGCCTAGACTACATCGTGTAATGGCAAATATGACAAGGACCTTTGTTTTGAGACAAGCAGCACACACACACATCCACACAGAACTAGAACTGGTGCTTCACATTAAACAATGCTCCAGCTCAAGAATTTATTATTAGAAACTTTTCAGTAATGATCTGATAGAGTATTGACATATATCAATACTGACTGAAGCAAGTTAGATACTTATGTACACAGATGTTTGTTTGTCGCTATTTATGTTATTAGCAGATAAGTCAAAGGCCCCAAGTGACAGGGAAAGTAGTATTTTTTTTAGTTGGCAGCAACAAATGCTTATTTTTTATTTACACTGTTTTTGACCTTAAATGTGAAAGTCTCTACTTTTGTTACTGGCATGGCTGCTGCTTAGAAAAAGAGCTGAAATAATGTACTAACACAAGTCTGATATTTATGGTCTAATATATAAACGTCTTATAAGGCTTAGCCTATATCTTTTTATTATTTCACAGTCTCGGCCTGAAGGATTGCCATAAAATTTTGTACAGATATTCATGGTTCCCAGAGGATGAACCCAAATGACTTTGATGACCATTAATTTTGTTGTCATATCACATAAAGTTGACCTCTGTGTTTTTCAGTGAAATGTCATCACAAGCACTGCTTGTGGTTTCAACCATTGTCATCGTTTCAAACGTTTAATCTTTCCAGACATAAAGATAAAAGTTAAAATTAGTTGGATTTGAAAGCAATTTGCTTAAGTTTGACTAAAATGCTCATTCTTGGTCTTGACTAGCTAACTGAACAAGCTGAAAATTGACTAAAAGAATTTGATAAAAACTAATATGGACTCTTTTTTTTAATCTCAGAGCTAAAGCTAAATCTAAAAATAGCTTAACTGAAGACCACTGTCCTTTAAGAGTAAAAAACACCAAGTAGAGTTAATTTAAAAAGAAGTGGAGCTGTGCAAAGGGGAGCAAAAAGGCCAAAAGAAAAAGGAAGAAAAAACATCTCTCACCATATTTGCATTCCTGGGCATCCATTTTCATTTAGAGGTAACCAAAGTTCAGCCAGGAAGTAGCAGCATACACACACAAACACAAAGGTCTAGCCTAAAAGGTACCGTGTGAACATGTTGAAAAGGCTTTCACAGTGAGACACCATCAGTCTATGAGAGGAGACAAAAACAACAGTCCAGCTGAAGGTCAACCCAGCAGAGTGCCAACAAAATATAAAGGAACTTAGATCAGAAAGTGACTATTTGCCTGTTACTGTCCAGATATAAGGTAGGTATCAAATTACACTGAATTAAAAAAAAAAAAAAGTCACTGCAGAGAAGAGAGAAGGTATTGGAGTTGAAATAGCTGACGACACAGAGTTGGAAAAACTGACTGGAGAGGAGGTCGAGAGATGAGCAGCTGCAGTGCAAATGAAAGCAGGAGACAGTAAAAAAAAAAAAAAAGACGAGGGAGAAAACTGAAGAGTTCACAGAGAGACACGGAGAGAGGTGGATAATGAGATAAGCCTGAAATTGGTAAAGCGTGACAGTTAAATTAGCTGGTGAGTTGGTGGAGTTTTCAACTTCCTCCCACGAGGCAACATTAAGTCTACCCCAAACCATATTTGATTGGATAAATTTTACATTTTAATGTTTCACTGAGAGAAAACAGAATTAAAAGAAAAAAAAAATTTCAAGCATCTTTATTAGGTTGAGAAGAAACAACATGCAACAAATGTTTGACTGAAATTAATCTCTGCCTTAACCTCTGAGCCACTGGAGCTTCATATGACATTTACTCACTGAGAAATTATCATAAAAGAATAAAAATAATTTATTTGTGATTTATTTTATCTTACCAGAGCTGGAGATATAGAAAGGTCAAGTCAAGGATATCTCGAATCTCTAATTTGAATATGAATCTTTAAAAGTTAAGAATTATTAAAACTTTTAAGTTTGCTAAATAAGGTCATTTACAGAAGCTATTAAAAGGCCAGAAGATAGTGCTGTGATGTGTCCTCAAGGTCTAGAGATTATGTCACACATGGATGAACAACCAATCAGTGCAAATTAAACCTGAAACGCCAGAAACCTGAAAGTTAGTATCTCTCCAGGTCACAGACCTCTTTCTAAATACAGCTCATCTGTATAAGAAGATATTGTTATTATGAAAGTAAAAGTTACAAAACTTATAACCTTTAGAGACAGTTCCAGTTAAAGTGGGTCTATCATGGAGAAATACAGGGTGTTAGTATCAGACCAAAACAAAACAAAACAAAACAAAAACCTGACCCATAGTAACCCCAGTGAGAGAAATCAAACAAAAACACCAGACCTTCTTTTGTTCTGATGGGAAACCAAGGTTAGTCAATGTCAGAGTCTGAGTTACAGTGAACTCAACCCCAGTGCTCTGCATCACCTCCACATACAAGAGTGTGAAATTACAGAGTAGGTTCTGCATGATATTATAATATGCAGCTCACTGTTACAGGGAACACTGGGTGGTGCTGAGATATTTCAGTGGTGGAGTGAAGAAAAAACAAAAAGCACAGGAGAGAGAGAGAGAGAGAGAGAGAGCAGAGAACATTTAACACATTTTTAATACTAGTATGTTGGTTCGAGTTAATGATGTGTCCTGTTTGAGGGTAAACTAAAATAAATGGCAAAGACATTTGCAGCACTGTAGTGAACACTTGGTCATATTATTCAACCTGATTCTGCCAGTGAGTTCAGCAGCTCTAAGCAATGCCACTTAAAAATAAACTGTCACATGTACCAAGGCATATTTGTTTAGGGGAGACTCTGCTTACAGCACGTCGTCTGCAAAACTCATTCTCTTTCCTAAACCTCGCTGAAACGAGCTGCAGGAGCACTGTTTTTTTTTTTGTTTTTTTTTGCTGTTGGCTCTGCTGTGAAGACAGGCTGCGGCTACAAGGAGACACCAGGACACAAAGCTTTCTTGAATCTACAACAAAGTATGTCACAAATGTCCTTTCTGCACCGTCCTTTCAGTTCACTGAGCCAGATCCATATAGCATCCACAAAATGTCAAGCGCTGCAAGTTCAAACACGAGATATGAAAACCCTTCACAACATATAAACACACTCTATCAGCTGTATATCACTCAAACCTGGAATAAAAAGTGAACGCTGTGTTTTACACTAAACCTGCGTCAATAAATAGTCTTTCTGTGCTCGGTGCTGCAGTGTCACTGCCAAGCTCGCCCCTTCACATCTCTAACCCCGTCCCTCATAACAGCAGCTCAGGATGGATGGCTCTCGATAGTATAGTCCACAACATTAAAACGAGGCGAGGAGGCCATTACTACCCAAGTCATGCCTCAAGGGCAGATTACCTCCTTTCCTCCCCCACAGTCTACCACCTTGAAGAACAACCTGCATCAACACAAATGCAAGTGTGTTTCTCGGGCATCTCCTCCTGAGAAGACATACAGTAACTCAAGCAAATATCTGTGTCTGAAGCAAGCAGAAATACAAGCTTAGAGGTAAATGCACATTCATCTTCCCTCTCAGCGTGCGTGTAACTTCTTTGTTTCTTAGCTCCCTCCCATGTCTATGTCAGTATGAGAAAAAAAAAAGAGCTGGGCAAAGAAAAAGAGAGATGCAGGGAAATAGGCAGCGGGAGAATGTAATTGGGAGAGCAGTGTGCTGCTATCCCACTGTCAGAGCTTGTCTCCCCGCTCATCCCTGAGGACAGGCTGTCAGATCAGTGGAGCCAGGCCTGTGGCTGACAAGATGTCACCCTGTGGTGGAGAGATGTGCACGTCCGGCAGCCAAACACATGGGAGCAATGTACTGCCCCTCTGGATTAAAGATGGTGTTTAAACATCGTGTGGGGCATAATCAGATACTTCTGATGATTTATAATGTTAGTTACAGTTCATTTTTACAGACATGTCACCATGACACTGTGGAGTAAAGAGCAAATTCATAGCAGTAACATTACTATGAGGCAAATGTGTTTACATTTTATCTGAGTGTTGTCACATTGTGCTCAGGTTTACAGCTTCAGGTCTATAAATAACAAATACGCTTTGTGAAACTACTGGAACTCATATTGTCCTTAAATTGTGTTTTATTACTAAAAATGATGTGAATACTTACAAACAGTTGGACACAGGAAAAGCAAAGATACATAGACACAAACCATAAATTACACTGATCATTACGATTAGAAGATATTGATCTAACATAAAGACTATGTTTATACCAGTGCCTGGAAAATCATACTTTCAGCACCAACAGCAAAACAGAGGGATATGACTGTTTTCCAGATGACTGTTTTTGATTGAGTGAGAAAAAAGGAATAAGTATGTGGGAAATATATCAGAAAGAGAAGACAGAAGAAGCTGGATGAAGAGTGAGGATGCGTCCCACGGGATGGGAGTGTAATCCTGACCAGTAATTGCTAACTGTCTCCATACCTCCCCGGAGAAACATCACAAGCAGACAAACACAGGAGACAGCAGGTTAAAGCCAGTAACACAGCGCTCAGCTCTACACAAGCAAATGAGGAACTGTGCAGTGCAACTCATCATTGTCCCCAAAGCTCTGCAGTACAGCTCTGGCAGTGAATCCGATCGAACACTCTCAATACGCAGCAAACAACAAAAGAAAAGATTAACAGCAAACAGCAGCAACTATGCAATGAGTTTTAATATGGGAACATTGTGGAATGTGCTGGGACAGACAAACACTGAACAATCAGTTGTTTGACTACTTAACTGTAGATTTATTCTCTGGTATGTTGAGTAAATTTGATAAATTCCCAGCTGGTGCACCAAACCCGTGAGAGGAAAAATGGCTCTTGCTTACTGCATAACTCCTACAGTCTGAAGACTCAGGTCATTAATTATCCTACAACTACAGAATACCAACAGAGCTCATCCACACAAGTCTGGTCACTGTGGTGGGATTTCCAGGATATTACTGCAGTAATAAAAAAAAAAAAAAAAAAAAAAGGAGAAACAACGGATCACAAGTAAAATGTGAAACCGTGTGAAACAATCTGCAGTGATCTCTGCAATGACTGTTGTACACTGTGCATAGATTTTTTTTAATCATGAAAGGCAATTAGTTTAATTAACAACAATGTATATAAGACGAGGAAGCATATATCAGCTAAATGAAGCTCACTTGCATTAATATTTCACTGGCTTGGATTGTGAACATCTGCTCAGCCTGAGAAGCGGAGGGTCTGTTGACATCTGCCTTGGTTTGTGTAAAAGAGGGCAGGCATATGAAAATATAATAAAAGATAAAAAAAGAGAGAATTATGGTAGACATGGGATATTATTGTTCACTTAAAATGATACCAAATCCAGTGTTACTTTTTATAATTTGATAACCTAGATACATGTGATAATATCATATAACACTAAACCACACTAACCAACTATCTGCTCAACCAATTATCTGCTCAATCTGCAGCTCTCCTCATTTTATATGAAGCTTTATTGCTTTATAAGTTTATTGTTCATCTTTAAACAGTGGAGCATTTAGCAGCTCCAAGAAACAGAAAAGGTATTTTGTTAGAATCTTAATCATTGTATTTGAACCTCTCCTCTGTGTGATATGTTAAGTTCATGTACAGTTTCCTAGAAGCATATTAGCTTCATACAAGCAGACGATACCTGAATATTACTTTGGGTAGCGTGATGCTATCAACCATGAGACAAAACTATTCTTTTCAACCATCAGATTTTGCAGATTCCTGTCTATTCTGAGGTTCCCGATCACTTCAAAATCAGCTTTATTGTATTTAGGCCAGCGATGTTGCTTATCATGTTGGGGTACATGCATGTAGAGATTTGTATTTGGATCTTCAATATGAATAAAAAGAAAAGAGTTCAACACTGAGGTAGACATGTAATATTGTAAACAAGTCAAGTTGGACACAAATTCACCACTTGTGTGGAGCAGGGAGAGGATGACATTATCTCTGAAACTGACTGGACAGGATCTCTGTGACACTCAGGATGACTTGACATAGAGGGATGATTTTCACAGAGAATGGAATGAAAATGAAAACGCTCACCCTGCAGTTTTTTCTGTGGACTGAAATTGCTTCAAAAGTGCACTGCACTGTGCACTGACAGACACAGAAAATGATCATGCGACTATTGGGAGGCAGCTCTGTTGACCAGGTATATATTAAAGTGATGCTCCTGTCTGCATGTCGTCTCTCCACTGATGTTCTGAATAATTTCATGTCATAATTTAAGGTTATTGCGCTAGGAAATTAACGCATTTGAGGATTTCATCTAGATTGCCCTCTCAAACTTTACCAAACGTAACAATCTTGACTTCAAAGCTTGATGAGCATGTTGATTAGCTGAGGGGACCTGCACGGCACTGATATGAACTCACTACTGTGTTACTGTGACCGTGTTTCACTGAACACCATGAAAATGTAGAAAGTCATGAGTGAGAAACCTCAGAGGACAGCAAGCTTTGTGATCCATCATTATAATTGCTGAGTCGCAGCGCAGATAATGAGCCATGAAGGTAACCATAAAGCCAGAGCAGAGGTGACTACCTCCTCACATCATCGGCTGAGTTGTCTCTACTCAACTCTTCAATTATGTGCATTAATATTTGAAAAATTAAACATGACAAGAGCACAGCAGGAGCACCAGGGGCTAACCATGCCCGCTGACCCTTTAAAAAAAAAAAAAAAAAAACAGTATGTGCGAATGTAGGAATATAGGAATTATAAATTGTAAAAAGAAGTAAAATGTCAATTGTCTGTAAACGCTGACAAAGTTTTCACTTGCTATTTTTCTGCACAAAGTATCTCAGAGAAGAAACACAGACTTCACTTAGAACTCATCATCAAAGTGATGCAGAATCTCACAAGGTGGTGCAGCTCCACAGGAGTGTTAACGCTGCAAATTCATAAATACAATGTTTCAGTGGTCTGGTGCTGATGCTTCTGTTAAAAAAAAATGAAGAAGAAAGAAGTGATGTGTGTGAGAACTTCAAAAGAGAAAGGTACAAAGAGAAAAGTGTTGACACGCTCTGGGAGTGAAGCTGACATTATCTGTGTCTCTGACATTTATTCTACATGACTACTTTGAGGATATTTTGCACGTAGGACTCAAATTTAATTAGACACAAGTCACAAAAAGTTTCAGAGGCTTGTCAGATTGCTATCAGGTTTGTTAGGACAAAGAAATCATCTTTAAGGAGTTACCGAGAAACGATTGTAGATTTCCCTCACCGCTTTCTTAACAACAAACTCCAGCGCCTTCCTTAAATATTACAGTGACACTGTCATGGCTGTCAACCAGATATGATTGTTTGGCATGTGTGCACATTTGAGTGTTCTCTAACATGCAGAGCTGCAGCATCGTGAGCCATCTTATTATTCAGCCTGTTTTTTGTTGTTTGTTCAGTGGTTGGAAAAGTTAGTTCTTCAATTTTCAGGATTAAAGTAGTTTATATTGGTTATGAGCTACTACTTAACTATTGTTATTGTAT
Organism: Polydactylus sextarius; assembly: GCA_016801845.1. NCBI lineage: Eukaryota > Metazoa > Chordata > Actinopteri > Polynemidae > Polydactylus > Polydactylus sextarius. The sequence continues at coordinate 11,486,510 of CM028915.1, read as the reverse complement.
TCTGCAAGTAATTTAAATTAAACTTAGCTCCTCCGAGAATTATACTTTATTCTGATTTTGTTGCTTGGTAACAGCGGATGGTTAATTTACATCATCTATGTAACTAATGTTACATGTTAATGTGTGTGTGTGTGTGTGTGTATCTTTATCTATGTGGACACAATTAGTGAGAAAAAAAAAGAGAATTGGAAATGAAATCTTTTTAAAAAAAATAATAATTATCAACATCAGAGTGGTGACATTAAAACTGCACACAGATCTATATGCAGATGTCTGTAACAAATTCAAAATGGCTTTACAGTTGAAGAACAAAGTTGCATTTAATTAAACTCCAATTCACAGCAGCTGACACTCTTTGTATTAAAAGCATATCAAATTCATATTAGAACAGGATGTTCTGATACATGTGTTTGATCTGCTACATTATACTGTGACAGTATAAGAGAGAACAGCTAGCAATAGTTTGTCTCAGATGATTTCAGGCTATTGCATACTGGATGAATATATATAGACTCGTGATATTTTGGCTCTGATTCATGTTATTTGCAGAATTCTAGCAGATCCCAACATTCATTCATTGAGGAGATTAAATAGAGGACTAGAAAGAAAAATCTTGAAATAACACGTCCTATACAATCTACGCCAAACAAGTTTCAGTGAATGAACAGACAAAGTGAGGAGACAGGAAGCCCAGAGCTCAAGAGCACAGCTGTTCAACTCAACATGGTCCAACTCTGCCTACGGCAACAAAATGACAATACAATGAGAGAGAGGTGGGAAGATAAAACAGGATGAGCGAAAATGCTAATATATCTTTCATTTCTCTTCCAAAGGTAAAATAATCATATACAGACAACATGAAGCACATTGTATAGGATGCTATTAACCTGTCATGGGCAGTAATAGAATATAGATTTTCCTCTGTGTAAAGTCTTTTATCATTTAGACTACATGTTACTCTACACTACACACTACACACACACACAGGCTCCTGAGTGGACGGTTCTTTAGTCCTATTCTCTAGTCCTACTGTTCACACAACTCCTTTACGACAAATTAAACATGTCCCGTCCTCTAAAAGACAGTGCTCTAGGATCCTGGGTAATACAGCATGTCCATTTTAACAGTTTCTGACAGTGCAAGGAACTCTCCACACAAAACAGTCGTACACAGATGCACTTTGCCAACACGACACGTCGGCCTGGCAGGTTTCAACTCATCCGTATGCAAATGTGAGGTGGAGCAGGCGCAAAGGAGAGTGAGGAAATGAGTCTGAGTGAGAACAGCATGGGAGAGAGAAGGCAAAGAGGAAAAGGAGGCTGCATGCAGTGAGGAGAGCAGTGAGAGAGGATGGACGCTGCTGCTGCATTGGTAAAGCAGGCTGCAGAAATGTAAGCATCCATAGCGACGGATGACAGATGCTACAGAGGGAAAAGGGAGGAAGAGGAATGGCAGGTACCTCGCAGACATGCGATAAAGAGGTGATGGCAGGATGAGGAAGGTTTTGTCGTTAGACAGATGGGCAGGAGTGTGGTAGCTCCGTGCTCCTGTGCTATAGCTTTAGCCATAGCAGTACTGACCCCGGCTGAGTTTACTCAGGCAGCTTGAGTTGCAGAGGGAGCGGACCGTCCCCGGTTCCCAACAGCTCCGACCCTTCATCCCACTCTCTGTGGGCCTGATCCCCACTCCACACTCCCTGAGACGCAACGCTGCCCTGGCCCGCTACATAATCCCAGCGAGTGGGTGAGGGGGGGCTGAGGCAGCGACTTTCTCCACTCAGCAATGCAGCGTGCACACGCAGACATGCATACTCACATACATACTTACAGTACATACATACAATGATGTGGGGAGCAATGCAGGTGCTGCTTCTTGTAATTCCTATCTCCTCTCCTGCATTGCTTCCCTCTCTCCCAGAAACATACAGAAACACACACACGCACACACTCACACACACACATCCGGCATACACACATTCACAAAGCTCGGCACATTTACAATTCTCCTCCACATGCTTCTCTCAGTGCAGTGCAGATTGGAGAGGGAGGAAGAGAAGGAGGGAGGGAGGGAGGGAGTGAGTGAGTGAAGCAGAGAGGAGATAGGACTCGGCAGCCAGCAGTCATCTACACAGCTAAGACCATAATGCATTGCTTCCTCTGTTACCTCCCTCCTCCTGTCTGCTGCTACTGTAGCTCAATGGCAAAACTCAACTATTTCAGGTAGTCAAATGACAGAGACGGTTTTAAGCAAAGACTCTCTGTGTTTCTTCATGTATGATACAGTGTGATAACATGAGGAATGAAGAGATTTCAGATTACTTTAGAGCGATGTCAAATAGTGTTTACTTCTTCTTTTGATTGATATATACCTCCTCAGTTGTCATCTGTCACAATCTCTATGACAAATGAGTTATTGTTGATCACCAGCTGCTGACACATCACTACAAATGTGACCTCCCATGGAGAGGTCTGGGTCACTACAGCAACACGGAGTAATTTGTATCTGTAGTTAGACCTGGGTGGTAATAACAGATGTCAATCCCTCCCTTTTAAAGGCAGAAGATGGTTATTATTATTTAGTACGTATCACAATGTACTGTGACTCAAGGTCACCCTGACCACCTGAACCCAAGCTCTGCCCTTAACATTAATATGTGTCTCTGTCGACATGCATGTTGACAGAAGCATTAATAAATACACACAGGAATCACAGTGTGATGTACAATAAGACAACACGCTGCTTCTTCTTTTTGTTTAAGACATTATGTATGAAGAGTCTCATATAATGTAGCAAAGCAATTGAGGGCAGAGGTCATTATTTCACCGAATAACTGAAATGTAAAAACTCCTTCCAGACAAAATTGACTGTTTGTAATTGTTAATAAATTAATAGATGGAATCTGGTGTATTTAAAAACAGAACACTGTGTCAAACTGTGACGGATACAAGTAAACAAATACATCAGTCATGGTCATTTAAATGAATTTTTAAAAAACATTTCAAGAATATTTGCATCTGCATTTGCAAGAACATATATTGGGGTGTAATAAATAACAATAATAATCAGTGTATTTTAGGTTTGTTAAGACATCCAACACCTTGGATGCAACACATCCCAAAAATATAAGTCTTTTCCTAATCACAAATCTATTTTTACACTGAAATGAGCTTCCATCCATCAGTTACTACTAATATCTTTGAATCGTGGCTTCAAGAAAAGCATCGACTACAGTGTAATGATGCAACACAAGTTCTTATTCCTTTTCCCATGGGTGACAGCATGGATACAATACACAGAGCTGTGAAAATTAGGGCAACAACATATTGAGCTCTTTACTGAAAACACTGCTTCATATCACATGTCATAATATGTGTCACAGTAATTCTGTGATATGAGTCACAACAGCAAAAACAGTATTTTGACTCAATGTTTCTTTTGTTTTGTTTTCAGTAGTTATTCACTTCATCTCCACAAGAGGCATCGAGAAGTTCTGAGGTAAAATATATAAAATACAAAATATAATACACAGATATCACACGAAGCTCTTTTACAATGTCAAAGTTAAGCAGAAATTCAGCTCCATATTTCCCTGGTTATTTAATAAAGGAGAGATGGCTGAAGGCCAAAACTGTCTGAAAGACAAACTAAAAAGACAGTGTTTAAAGAACACAAGTTACAGTCTCATTAAGCTCATTGCTGCATTAAGAACCAGAAACCAAAACACTCCCTCCAGCCTGGGTGCTCAAGTGTCGAGCTCATTAAAACCAGTTAAACAGCTCAGTTCAAGTGAAAAAAGCTGTTTCATGGTCAGAACAAACTAATTTTAAATGACATTTTTGATGTCATGTTCGAAATCTGAGACCGTTGAAAACATTAGACTGTGTCCATTCCTGCTGCCAGATAAATGTTATTGATCCATGCAAAAAGAACTGCATAATGCTGGATGCTATGCTGCCTCAACATCACTGACGTAACAGGAGACCACATGCATGGAGGAACCAGTAGGACAAAAATTGACTGGCGTGAAACGCAAGCTGAAACTGAACTGTCTCCTAATGGATCCCTCCTGTGGTGATAACAACCCACTTATCCAAAGGATGTGGAAGATCTTTAATTAACTACAAATGGAAGATTTAAGAGTAATTGCTTCCTGGTTCATCCTGGGCGGTTTTATAGTAAGAAAAACCATGCACAGACTTGACAATTTTCTTAATCACAAGTAGACACAACAGTTTGTGTGAAGGCGTCACGCATCAAGCACGGTGAAATTACAGCTGACACTCAATACGCTGGAGCAATGAATCATCCAGCCCTGTGGACTTAGTCATCACTGATGGGTAGACTCAAGCCCAGGTAGCATCTTTGCATAGCAGCTGTTAGCGTCAGCGATGGAAATACCTCTGAGATGTCGGTTTCAAGTTTTTAAGGTTTTAATATTGGAGTCGAATATATTTTCATTCAGAAAGGACAGACTCTATTTGAAGAGAACCTGTTCTTCACAAAACAAAGAAATGTGACATGATGGCAACATAATGTCTGACAAACCATGTACCTCTTTTATGTTTTATAAAACCTTGAATGTAAAGAGAAAAATTGTACTTAGTGTAATTCTGAAGATCTTACTTAAGCAGCAAAAACCCCGGACTTTAAAAACTATGCTAACTTTACTTTTTAGGAAGTGATAAACCTCAGCCAAATGTGTCCACTGCTGCTGACCAGAGCTACAGGAACTAGCAGTATTTTATACTGCTGCTCACTAAAAAACAGTTTCAGTTCAGTGGTATTTCAGTGACATCTTGCATGTATAGTTTAACAGGCTAAAGGTCAAACTTATTACTTTCATTACAGCAGAATCAAAGCAGTTAAAACCTGCTGTGGAAGGCTTAATTTTATACCAGTGTGATTCATTATCACAAGGTCTGACCCGACTTCTGTTTCAGATCCAGAACTTAGACAGAGACCCCCTGTATCGTCCTTTTAAAATTCACAAAATTATTGGAAATTCACCATTCATTTGAATGGGAAGAGTGTCTCTTGAGCATTTTGTGGTTCATGGTAACATGTTTTAAAGATAATATTGTTGTGCATGAACAAACACCACTATTGCTATTTTCATCATTGTTGACTGATGACAATGAACAGTAGACTGAGACTCACTCCCTTGAGATTTTACAGCACATCTGTAATTATCTTTATGGATGACCGACTCCTTCAGGGATTAATCAGTGTAGTAAACATTTATTTCCGTGTTAACTTTTGGAAGTCCATGTTGTTGTAACTGTTATGTGTTATGTTACTTCGATTACATTATATTAGAGATCAGATCACAAAGCACTGCTCTCAAAGAAACAGTTATCCCAGTTTCACCTACGTGCTGTCTTGACAGTAAACATACATTTACTGTCACAGCAGCATGGATGTGAAACTGTCACTGAAATTGTACTGAAACTTCAATAAAACATAATAATCCTACAAACTCAAGTCATCTGCTCTAACTAACCCGAGTGACATCTTCTCTGTAAAACCTGATCCCAACTGTGCAATCGCTGTTTTCATCCTGTTTCCATTGTGGACATTGTCACATGAAATCAGCAAACAAGGTGTAGACCTGTCCTCAATACTTACACAACATGTTTTCTTTCCACCTTCTTTTCTTATACTTTTAGAAATACTCCATGAGCCTCAGACCAGGCTGTAGCTCAAATCAAAATAGCTAAACCAAAAATTAAACTACTCAATCTGTGCACACCGATATGGTAAAGTTGTTGAGCTCAGCTATTCTGTCATCGTGTTTACTGTACTGAATCAAGAGCTCGGCTGAAAGAAATACTTCATTTAAAAAATGATGACTTTTGTTTTCATCTCTCACAGCCCTTAGCACGAAATGCAAGACAAACAAGTTTAAATTCATCTCGTTCACAGAGAACTTGTTTTTCCAACAGAGGTGGCCTTTAAACAACAGCAAAACAATACCAAACCTACTATGAGGCTAAAAAAAAAAAAAAAAACACCCTCAGCTCTCGGCTGACTGTGGAGAAAAGACCACAAGTTGGCACAAAACAGCTTCACCTGACCAGAAGAAAAGAAGCGTCACAACATAGAAATCCACTAAGCGGATAAAAAGAAAAAAAAAAAAAAAGGAAAATGGAAAACTGAACTTGAGCACTGAGCCACCATTGTCCTAGTTGACCGACTTGCACAATGTTCAACTAATTTATATTTTAATGACCTGCCTGTATCAGCGTTCTCAATTTCTCAACTTCTCGCTGCTGATGAGGCAGAAAAGCGACAGAGAGTAAATGTGTGTGTCGACTTGGACACAATGTGAGCCTAATGATGAATTCAGGTTTCATGCAGCGTGCGGCAGGTCACTGCACACACCGTCGCGCCAGACAGACCCACACACAGCTGACAAATCCTGGTACAACAAAGGACGGCACAATAACACAGACAATGCTGTGTGGATTCTTAACAATACAGTTCTTCAATGGTGCTGTCCACTGACTGAATGGCATGAATAACATAATTTATATAAATCCATTACAATGGTCTATAGGAAACAAAAGGCCACAAGCAGAACGATCGAACCTAATTATCAAGATTAGACTCCTTCATACAAAATCATGAGACACACAAGCAGGTTTACAGACTGAAATATTCTTTCAACCCTGATCTCAACGCTGAAGTGAAATATAGTTGTTGCATCGATGCTGACAACAAAACACAAGTAAGAAAAAAGGTAAAAGCTGACAGTATTCTTATGAGAACAATCCACATCAAAAATGTTGACAACCTCATAAACAGAAAGCTTGAAAGGCAGAAAAATTTGCAAACCAATTCACAAAAACTAGACTAAAGCTCCAAAGCTCTAAAACAATACCAGATTATACAAGGTACTAGATACTTACAGGACTCCTGTTGTCACAATGACAAAGCTGCAGCACAAACATAAACAATGGGGGGTTTGTGGTCAAAACAAACACGGTAACTTTTAAAACCACATCTGCAGTATAATGGCTAGAAAAGGGTGCAGTGCATTTGGTCTCAGCCAAGAAAGCTCGCTCTGTTCCACATACCTCAGCTAAAAAGGTACAGTTCCCCCAGTGTGGTTTTCAAAATATAATGACGAGGAACAGGAAAAAAAAAAAAAAAAAGGGGGAGAGAGGGGTTGAAAATACCAAGCTGGTTTAGGTTACAAAACGGGCAGGAAGCCCAGTAGAAACAAGACAATAGGGTTGATTAATTTAAGTTGTGTATAATATACTGTGAAAAAAAAACCCAACACAATAACAACAAAGGCAGAGCAGAGGGAGAGGAGGCAGGTGGTATGTCACTTCAAGATCAATGTGCAAGCCATGTGTGGCCAACAGTGATGGGTGGGATGTGCAGTTTATTGAGGGATTGCGAGTCCAGAAAATTGATTGTTAGACAGTAAAGGTCTGGTTTCACAGAGACACAACAGATTCCAGGTACAGATAAGAAAGAGAGAAATTAAATATGGCTGAGACATAACAAAACAACAACCCCCAAAAAAAAAAAAAAAAAAAAAACACCCAGATCATCTTTCTTGGCTGGTTGACTACTTGGACATCTGTAGTGTTTATGATCTCTGTTGGTGATGTTTGTTATGTCACAAGAATCTGACTCAGTTTTGTCAGTGGGGGCAGAGTCGATCCAGCAGATCAACCTCGTCCAGTCCTCGTTTTTAAATCCAAGACAAACAGGGACAAAGCGATTCGATGCACAGTCGCTGCAGAACTAAATGATGAGGATGATAAGTACCCCATCTGTCATTTCATAACTTAGTTTCATCAGCTCCAACAGTAGCCTGTTGTATTGTAAATGAAGCAACTGGATATATTTAAAACTAGATAAATATTTATGACATACGTGTAATCTAACAAAATAAAAGAGACTGTTTATTAGTAGTTGATAGAATACTTTAAGATGCAGTGTGTGGCTTTACTTTGTGTCTTACTATCAGAATAAGACAAAAATCACTATATTGCTAATGGTTCAAATAATTTATCAATCATTTACTGATTGAAAGGAATCCACACAAACAAAACTACCACACACATTACTGTACATGCTGTGTCCTACAATCAGAGGCTCCTGCCCTGCCCAGAAACATTTGATCACAACAAATGTCGTATACAAAAGGACAAAACAATGTACACAACTAGATGAATTTGTACCAACTGTTTTCCATTTTCTGTTGATGGTGAAAATGTATGACTTCATTTGTGAGACATTTTTTTCCTTAACAAATCCTTTATAATTATCTTGTCAAAGCTCTTCTCTATTGAATCTAACAGTTTCAGTGGCAAATGTCAACTATATATAGCTTCTCTATAACATTCAAAGTACAGATACCACAGATTTATCCACTTTACATCAAGCTAATTATGCTCATGTTATATAAATGATGGTATATAAATACACAGCAGCCTCATATAATCTTGAGCAGATGCACATGCATGTATGTAAACACTTACACACACACGCACACACACACACACATTCCTGAGCACAACACAACTAGAAGAAAAGCTGCATACTTACAAGGAGACGCTGCTTTATCCTGTTTCTATTCTTTCCCCCAGACTTTGCAGGACAATGGCAACGTTTTAAGCAAAAGATTCATGTGAAGATGAAAGAGTTGGACAAAAGCAGAAGGTCATCCCATTCAGAGCTAAAAAGCCAGCTCAAAGAAAAGCAGAGTAAACGGACGGCTTGCTGAGAAGGGAAGTGGGGAAAAAAGAGGGAGAAAGATGGAGGGGGCTGGTAAACCAGACAGCGAGTGAGAAGGAGACAAGAGGAGAGAGGAAGCGCGAGTGCCGGAGCAAACATGAGGGAGGGAAAAAAAAAACATGGAGAGTCACAACCACGACACAGGGAGAGGGAAAGGAGGGGCAAAAAAAAAACTTCCTTTTTAAGGAAATATTGCTAATTTGTCCTCATGTTCTCACTCTTTAAAGCTGCTACTGTTTCAGGACCATGGACAGAGCAGTACCTGTGTCTGGAAAGAGATGTAGCAGCTGGGAAGATACAGGAAAGCAATAGGACTAAAGATGACATGAGTAAGAGGATGACTCTAAATATCTACGATAACTGAGCTCATCATGTAAATCATGTGACTCTCACACACACACACACACAACCAGAGTCGGTTTAAGTACAACCTCAGTGCAGGACTGTCGATCGATGTATTCTTATTCAAGATATAAGATACGCATCAGTTTGCATGCTGAGCAAATCAAGATCAGGTGGTTTTATTCTCCTGCCAACCCCAACTTTATCTTCCTGAACTCAAATAAACCCAGATAAACCACTAACTCAATAAATGGTTCCAGCATCTATGAATTTCTCTTTTTTTTCCCCCAACTCACCAACTTCCACTAAAAATGTTCAGTTTTCATTAAAATTCAACTTCTAAACTAATTTCTTACTTGTGTTAAATTCAAACAGGAGGGCGTGTCAAGCTTAAAAATTCAAACCATCACTAGAGGAAAGCAATTCAATTGGGCGTGATCCCATTTTCACAGGCGGTGGTAAACATAGTCAGGCAAACCAATAAGAAAGGTCATGTTGAAGTGAGGGTAAATACTGCCACCTGCTGAATGTACGTGACTACAGTGAGTATCTTTAGTAAACTGAAATCCAATCTAAGCCTAAATTAAAACAGGACACACAGAAGGACAAGTAATTTACGAGAGAAGGCTTATAAATGGAAAGGCTGAGGTGACACCGGTGCTAATGAGAAATCCAAGGAATCGATTTGAAGCTCAGGTCAGTTGTACAAAGACAGAATCTCAAGACTGATGAACAAAAGGAGACTCGAGAGGCAAGTCAATACAGGAATTTTACAATATTTAACTGGATGTAAAGATTTTAGAAATGACACTGCATTCTGAAGTAGAGGGTTGAAAGTAAAAACATAAAGATATCAAATTACAACATTGATCTCTATCGGTAAGCAAGATATGCCTGCGGTTTATACACTGCGCTGTCCTGCAGAGATTGATAAGAGCTTTTTGTTCCACTGACTGTGAGGGAAGGGCAAGTGAACAAATATAGGCACTCTGTCACTAATGCCTGTTTGTCTAACATGGACAGACAATGAGACATGATGAAAGACAAAGATGGAAAAATTACCCATGTATTTCATTTGGATATGCACCGACAACAAAATGGTCACTAACAAGTTAAAGCGCTACTCTTAGTAGCAAATAAAGACACTACATATGACTCAAAGGATAAAAAACTTACTACTTCAAATCTAATGTATGGCAGATAATTTAAGCATTAAGTAGCACTATAGATTCTGTCTGGCAGGGTTACTGAAGCTTGGACTTTACACAATTTATAACAGAGCTAATAATCCTGCAATACAAACTGATAGTGTGGAGCTGAGAGGGTCATTATTTGACAGGGAGATGCTATTCAGTTGCATTATGGGAATTGTAGGAGCCAACTTTATTTGCAGCTTGGGCCACACTAAGTAAGAACACCGTGACCTCCACTACTTGGACTTTGAATATACTTGTCTGTCACTGGTGTCTCACAAGTCTTGCTGTGATTTAATAGCACCAGATTTCAAAAGAATTTATTGTTTAGCTTTTGGAAACCCGCTTGTTCCAAATATAACACAAGGCATCAACCTGTGACGGCACAAGAGCTGACGCTGACCGTCAGTAGAAATAGACCAGGCTGCATAAATATGTATACAAAAACAAAAATACACAATCAGACACGCATGACACACGTACAGATAAATTAAATGATGTGGGCTGTTCAATAGCCTAACCTTTTCAAAATCCAAATATACCAGCATTCCTGTCCTGCTTACTGGAAGTGGTAAGCTAAAAAGTGCTCACATTCTCTCCTGGTCTATATTTAGTGAGCTGACTTTCAAATGGAGGCCAGAGGAATATATAGCCCGTCTCAGTCTCTGTAGACCCTGTCTGTAAAACACTGGGGCAGGCAAAGCTTTGGGATGATGCCAGGGTAAAACGTGAAGAAAATGGTCCTCCCAGGCTTTTCCCACAGCCTTTGACCACAATCACCTAATACAACCATACAAGAATAAGTCCCTTTGGAAAGGAGAGTGTTCTCTTGTCAGGAGAAGGATGAATGGAGACTCAGTTCTCACGGCACCATTAGCATACTCTGCTTGGTTTCCAACTCGACTGAGCAGACAGCGCTGCCCTCTCCTGGTTCACACTCGAATCTGAATTACATTAAAAAGGAAGGGCGTGAGCTGAAACAGCAGCCCTGCTGAATATCAAATACCAGTGAACATTAGACACCAGTGGTTGGGAGAAAATAATAGCCTAAATATACAAATTTTAGGCTGTTCTAAGAACCAGTATATCAGTAATGAACATACCATTCAAAGCTCAAGGATCTTTCCTGAGCCAGCAATTCAGTCAGGAAGATAAACACGCTCTGAGCCCAGCCTTTATTTATCAAGGTTAAAGTCTTCGCCCACCATTCAGGACTTATACACCCAGAGTCAGGAAACGGGCAGGAAACATCCCTGCAGACCCATCACACCCTGGTCACAACCTGTTCGAACTTCTTCCCTCCGGCAGGCGATACAGATCACTGTACGCCAAAACAGCCAGACACAAGAACAGGTTTTTCCCCCAGGGGCCGTCACTTTGATGAACACTACTCAACACACAACACCTTGTACATGACTCTGCCACTCTTACTGTCTGATCTGTAATTTGCACTATGTACATAAAAAACAACACACTGTAAATAATGTTTAATATTTATATACATATACATACACAAATACATAAATATAGATTTAATATTTAAATAGACCGGACAGATCTACACACTTCTATTCATTATTCACATTCGTTCATATTTATTCTATACTGCAGTCCTCCAGCTCAATGTCCATATAATGTTTATATAATTTAGTGTATATAATGTTTATTCTATGTATGTCTGTACATTTAAATTGTATACTGGAGCAAAGGAAAAGAACCGTGGCCAAATTACTTGAATGTGTTCACATACTTGGCCAGTAAAGCTGATTCTGATTCTGATGCCTCATGGGAGCATTTGCCCTTGCAGCTTGAATTTAGAGAATAAAAGGAATGTCATCCAGCTTAAATTTTTTCATGTAAGTAGCTACTTGCTTCAGCTACCCTTACCAGACTGATCGTTCATCATGCGGATGGCTTTAGCTTTGGCCAGCTCCAGCGCTGTGACCCATCTCTGACGCTCCACTTCTGTGCTGGCCTTCAGGTGGTAAGTGCGGCCACCGCTGCTCAGGACGATATTGCAGGCGTCCTCCGTGTCGATGTGCGCCGTGGCCAAGTTGATCGTTCCGCGGCACGTGTGTGCCATCTCCGCCTGCGTCCTGCAACAAAGAACCACGCAGAATGAGAGACAGAGAAAGACAGACAAGAAAGGGCTGAAGACACGGGCTTGGATAATTGTCATAACTAACAGTATTTGTCCAGCAAGCAGTTCATTCATGGATATAACATTGCAGATTATTAGCATAATTCAGCAAGGATGTAGGTAGGACAATGCAACAGACATTCCTATGGCCAATAAGCACAAGCAGGGAGGCAAGGAAGGACAAAAGTGCGTCCATATTGATCATGTCAGGAGTCACCTTGAAAGCCAAGCAGCAGTGGAAGTGAACCTGTTCGTCTAACTGAAGCACATTCAGTCACAAAACATAAACCTGCATTAGTTTATGTAAAACAAATGGGATAGTTTAGACTTTTAATTCGCTCAGCATGACCTGCCTGCCCTGTTGTGGGTGTGCAGAATTGTGGATATTCTGTGTAGCCTCCACCAAGACCAACTGTTGCACATTCAGTGGGCCACAGTAGTCTAGATAACAAGGCCTTTGTCTGGCTCCAAGCCTGTGTAGTGAACAAAACCAAACAATGAATAACAGTGCGAACAAAGAGAGAACAGAGAGTGAGAGGTGGTAAAAGATGAGAGACAGAGAGCAGGGGGGAGAGAGAGCTGAAGCAGCAGGGCAAGAGATTAGAACAGAGAGGAAGGACAACAGTGTGTGGTGTATGTGTCTTTACATATTAGACAGAATGATATACAGCTGTTATACAATACATTTTACCAGTATAGCAGAAGAATGAAAACAAGAGTGTAAATGCTGTTGCTCATCTTCCAAAATACAGTAGATAAAGACACTCTGCATGATTTTAAATAAGGTTCTTGTTAGAATTGCAGGACTACAACTAATCACATTAAGTGAAAAAGAGAAAACTGAAGACAAACATTGTATTTGCAGCTGTGGTGAAAAGCTAGCATTCTGTCACAGTTAGATAAGCTAAGCTGCAGGGCAGGGATGAACCATAGTGTCTCTCAGAGAGCTGAGTGTATGCAGGTTTTCAGTCCAGCCACAGACAGCTGATTTGGCTGATTAACACCCTCAAACCAGAGGGCAGGAACTAATCAGCAAAATCACATGCAGTGGCGGGTGCTCCAGATAGAACAAGCATATCCTCAGCCCTCCATGTCAACACTGTCCATACCCTTGGAAAGAGCCACTTAAAAGCATGCGGCCATGCAATCATGTGGATTTGTCTGTGGTTGCTAACATTCATTCATTCATCCATTCTTGGTGAGCCCTCACTGCCACGAGCAGCTGCCTCTCAGCAGCACTCAGCTCTACACCAGCTCCTGTCTCAGTTGATACTGACAAGGTGGCTGCCGCCTTGTTAAGTCAGAGGTTGAAGTGTATTTACAAGCTCTGCCAGGCGGTGACTTCCTCAGTCTGCCTCTACTGGCTGAAGTCAAGTCTTGTTACGGTGCCAATCCAGAACAACGCGTCAGTGTACCGCTCCTCTGCTGGCGCTCGTCGCACATCGGTTGCGCAGACAAGACCGCGCTTGGGGCCATGCGAAGCCGTGAAGAGAGCGGGCAAAAAATCCTGAACAGCCCCAGTTTCCAGCCTCACCAAGCAGAGCTCAGCTGCAGAGTCTCTGCTGTAAGTGGGTCAACAAACCGAATGCGCTGCTGATGAGTAAGATGACATCCATGCGGATCCCTTCTGCCCTGTAGGGAGGCGTGGCCATGCAAAGGCCGTGAAATTATACACTCAAGGAAACTACAAAAGCTGGAAAAAAGAGATAAGGACTAAAGGGCATGAAGGTTCTTGCAGGGGGTGGGGGTAGCTAAGGACATGAGAGAGGGTCCTGCATGTTGCACTGAGCTGGGGGAGAATTGCAGCGCTTTACCTGTCAGTCCCCTGTGCACACATCCTCATAAAACACAAATCCACCGATCTGGAGCATGTAATGACAGAACAACAACCAGTGAACAACACAGAACAGACAGCCATAAGCATGAGGAGGCATACACAAGACAGGCAGAGGAAATAGGACACAGTTCCTAGAGCACGAGAATGTAGATAGGTTTTGTTGTGGCTGCAGGCTGAAATATCACAAGACATGAAGCAAGAGGGCCCAAGAAACGCTGAGGAATGAGCCGTGCTGAAAACAGGAAGGAAAAAATAAGGCAAGAAAAACAAAGCAATGCAATGCAACATGGTCGATGTGACATGACCTGCTTAAAGACTGATGCAATGAGATGGTGAGAATGTGGCAGGATGCACTGCTCTCTCTTTACCATCTTTCTGTTGGTCTCACTTTGACATAAATACACATGCAGATCACCCTGACAGGCACACGGACACTTTCACATACACAAACTTGACCACTGAAGAGCCCATTAACAAGATTAGGTCAAAGCATCCACTTCTCGTGCTCCAGTCATTCTGCTGATGTGCCAGGTTTGTAAGCAGGGTTCAGGCCAGGCTTTACTCTGCAGCCGGGCCCAAGGTTTAGCTCGCTCACCCTTCTCTCACCACGCCTCCTTTCACCCTCAGGAGCTCAGGAACACGGCAGCAGTAACACCATAACCTGACTCCACGAGAGACATGAACAGTACTGAACCCCCTACTGAGCACTTAAACTGATACTATCTTGTTACTCTCCTACAGCTGAGAAGGAAATGTGGCCGGCCGTGTCTACAACGAAAGACAAGGCCGGATTCATTGATACAGCAGCTCCAATAGCACTCAAAGCTTTGATGCCCTGTAATCTTCCCTAAAACACCGAGCCGGATTTACTTTAAGAGGTGAGTAAGTAGTGCTGAGAGTATTAAAACTGGGAGGAAAAGTCAATTAAGAAATTAAAAATGAAAGAAGTTCAGCGAGAGAGGGAGGGGAAGGGTCTCGTCACATATCCTGGCCAAAACAGCACAATGAGCCTCTTTGGGTGATTTAAACTAGAAAGGACACGGCACAAGGCTGATGTGGAATAAAACGAGAGTCAGCCTTGCAGAGTCAGTTAGAAGTAATCAATAACAAGTGCAATGTTGAATCTCTATAAAACTCATTACAATTTAACAGATAAAGGTGCTGAGTGTGTTGGTTTGTCCACAGAGTCAAAGCTTTCTTTACAGTCCGCTGCACTTTGGCTTCCTCAGCTACAAGTTAAGAGAACTAGGCCTCCGCTTTGACAACAACAAGCTTTGAGAATGAAAGTGATCCCTCAGGTTATTGGCTCCACCTCTAATTGGCAGTCAGTCACTATTGATTCATCAGAAATATAAACTGGCCTTTTAAAAAGGGCAAACAAATATTGAACCCAGCAAACCAAACAACTGATCGATGTACGCTAGGCTACATCCAGTGTGACGTAAGTTGTCTGGGAATTAAAGAGCATCTGTTATCATAGACTATTACTATTAAATGTCTTTTCATTAAACCATGTCACACAGTGACCTTTCATTAAAAACGTAGCCTTAAGTCAATGAATATAGAGTTATAAGTGCAGCAATTGCAAACTTAAGCATCATTAAAAAGTGAGCTGTAAGACATGTCTGCATATTTGTCTTGTAATTGTACAACAAGAGCATAACAAGTGTGCATCTAAAATGCAGCACAATTATCACTTGACTTGACACACAACGAAGACAGTCATTAACATGTTGTCACATTTTGTCTGCTTGATTCCTTTTAACTTCACTCGTGACAGAAGTGCAGATAATGGGTCAGAGGCGACAAACAAAGCCCGAAGTCAAGCACATGGAGTGTGATCTGCCAGGAAGACATCAGCGGAGGGGACAACTATGCTTCACTACCTCTGTGCTCAGATGTCAACGGGCTACCTTTACCTCGGGGACAGCAGTCACCTTACAATATAATGGACTATTAATAGAGGGTAGAAGCAACAGGCATCTTTCCTTTCACCATGAGTGGAGGCAGGAGTAGTGCTTTGGCTACCATTCCTCTGTGTCAAATAACACTTTGCTGACAACAAAAAACAATCAGCTGCTTGAGAAAGTGTGGCACAAGGGGGGGTGTTGGGGGAAAGACAGCAGCGTGGAATGAAATGGGCTCCAGATATAGTTTTAATCAAATTTTCTGAAAGCGCAAAGAGTGTTCTCTGTGAAATCTAAAAATTTTATATATATATTTATTTTTTAGGATTGCATTCATGGTAACTGAAGCTGTAGCAAAGCATCATGAGTCAAAATCAAAAGCTTGCCTTGAAGTCACAGGACAGAGATTTAAACCCTCATGTTGACAAGAATTCACCCTGCAAAAAAAAGCCTTAAAACCAGGCGGCGAATCCCTCCCTGCCTCAGAGCCGATTCTGCAAATCTAACCTCCGATGAAGGATGTTATTTGAACAGACAACTATCCTCCAGGGATCAGTTTAGTGTCAAATTAATTGTGTTTATTACCACAAGCAATTACAGTGTATATTAACATGCTCAAGTCAAAAGTTGGAAGGTTTTTTTTTTTTTTTAATCATTTCCAATTTGTGAAAGCGTTTAAACTTGACTAATTTGACTAATAGTCGTGCTGGCAGAGGAAGGTGGGTGCACCTTCATTCGTCTGTGATCCATTTAATTAAGAAAAGTGGGTCAGGCAGGGTGAACAATTGTTGCAACAAATACTCCATCTCTCCTTTTATGTGGAACATGCGTATACACGGGTGGTTCAGAGTCTCCTGTTGAGACATAATTAATCGCTTCATGCCCATCCCGTACTGTTAAAGGTCAAAATGTGAAGTCTTTTCATTACTTGTTTCTCTTGAAAAGAGAAACTGCATTCAAAGTAAACATACCAGGAGTAAATATTATGTTTAAATTGGTAAATTTGCACCAAGGGCGGTGTGACCTCAAAGGCAACGGAGCAGAGTTATTCCAGTGTTGACAAAGGCAGTCGAGCGGTAGCATGCGAGCTAGTTAAACATGCAAGGACCATGATAAAAGCGATGAAAAGAATGAGGCTCTCGTGACAAAATAATCACAACATGGGTTTTTCAGAGCCTTTGACTCTCCATGTTCATCAGTGAATGAACCTGGCTCAGGTGAAAGTTCAGCCAATGCAAAAAATAGTGAAAAGTTAATGTTAATTAGTTAGTTGAGCTAAATTTGTCACATCATTTTACTATTAGTTCCCAAGGTCAAGATTGAACTTGTTTTGGGGGAAAATTGAGTTTAGACTTGTTTTAGAAATTACACAAAATTATATAGAAATAAACATATTGAACTCAAGAACAAGATCTTGGTAGAATAGAATCAAAACCTTAGTAATATACAGTATACTTCTCTGATCAAATAAACAGAATGTGTTGAAAACTAAATAATTGTCATCCAGTTTTTGGACATGTTTTATCCCATTCATTGGTTCCAGGGTGTACCACTACACCCACACCTGTGGAAACATGACTCCCTCGCAGGAAACACCTGAGCCACAGGTGTTAGGCTTGATTGTATAACCAACCTTAACTCACAGCTTGCAACTGTGTGACCAGACTCAAGACAGACTGATAATTACAGCGACCATCTCTGGAAACATTATCTGGTCCCAGTGATCAAACTGAGCAGCTCGGTAACATTAGATAAATGCGATGAATGAATGAATTTCACAAAGTGATCTGAGGCTCGTAAGGAATTAAAAAAAGGAGGAAATTGAGGACTTAAAAAAAATATTATTAATATTAGGTTTTAAAACAATTAATAGCACGTTTAGTTGATGAGCTACGTGGTATCTGGGCAGTGTGTTGTGGTGTTAGTGGCAGCTGGATCCTCAGCTGTCATCGGTCCAACGGCTGAGTTAGCTTGTTAGCCTTCTTTGCTAGCTAAACGTCGGGACTTGATGTGGCTGCATTTCTGTCACTTTAACGACTCGTACACCTCCGTACTGTCACTGCTTTATGTCCGTATATCTACCATTGGCACATTTTCTTTTAAAAAATAAAATAAAAAAAACACAATCCGTTAAGGTAAAAGGAGTGACATTTATTAACTGTCAGCTTGAAGTAAACACACGTCTCTTAGCCTGCCGTTAGCCAGCTGAGGCAGCCAGCTGTAATGATGCACCGACACAAGGATATGACTCGACTGTGCGCGTTGATTTTTTTTTTTTTTTTAAAGAAATGTTGCGATGTGTGTCTGGAAAATTTACCTGTAATACGAGAGCAGACCGTTGCTGAGGACAAACCATCTCCGCTGGTACCCTTTCAAATAGTTAGTCCATTTAAATAGCCAGCCTTTATAAGTATCCGACCCTGGAGCCGGTGCCGGGGCCGCGGCAGAGGCGGATGCCGAGCCCTTCCCTTGCTCGCTCATCCTCCGCTCCGCCGCACGCCGATTGAGGGTGCAGGATGAACCGGGGACAGCGGAGACACAGACACAAGCCCACCGGGACCACCACCGGGGGCGAGGCAAGTCGGTGCTGACAAATGAGCTTGACGTGCGGATGAGTGTCCGGGTCTAGGGGAGGGGGGCGAGAGATAACTACCGTTAACCCCCTTTCACATGACGCCGGAATGGACACCGGAGGAAGGACGAGAAGTGATGCCAAGACACTTTGCTGATGCAGACTGCAGAGGATTCAGAGCACAGAGCTGCACTGGATAGAGAGGAAATTCCTTACATGGCCTCCACTTAAGCTGATAAGGCTGCCACAAAACCAACAGTGATTACCATGACGACAGAGCCAAACAGTTTATGCTAGTAATTTTAGGAGGGAGCGGCCGCTCGTTCCTCCTACGTGAAACACGCACGTGAATGGGAATGACCGTTCTACCCGTTCAAGTCTATGGTTCAGATCTGTAACCACGTGACGTTGTTATCTAAACATTCCTAAACATTTGACATGCGGCGTGGCTGCTGCTGATCTCAGATCTGATCCTGGATCCTGGTCAGATGCAGGGTGGAAACACACACTCATGCACACGCACACGCACACACACCTGACCCCCTTTCACCTGTGAAGAAGTCCACTATAATTTACGGGTGTAGAAACCCGGAAATCAAAATAATATGAGGTCACATTAGGGACATTCAGGGACACCAAAGCCTCTATAGCATTTATTGATTTTGGGTCATTTCCTGCATTCATTTTAAATCTTTTTGAGCTTCATTATATTAGCTTATATTGTGTTTGTTTCCATATTTTTATTTTTCATTTGTGAAATAAAAAACTTACTGACCTTTGGACTTCACAGGGAATTTTGTAGCAACAGTAGGTAAAATGTAGATAAATGGATAAAGGAGTCGACAACAATGACTTACCCGTGGGGTCTACAACATAAAGTTATGGGAACCATCGTGTTTTGACTCCCTATCAGTCAATCAGTCTCTGCAAGTAGTGAGATAGTTACTCACATTTTTATTAATGAGTTGAAATATAGGTGATTATCATTGTCACGCTGCCACTTTTTTTGTGCAAAAATCCAACAAATGGAAGCATCAAATGTGATGTTCGATGACATTGCTTCACCACAAGGTGGCAATGTTGTCAAAATGTTCATAGTGTGGTGTATCAATGACCCAGGATTGAAAAGACCAGAGAAAATGTTACTGTTCTCAAATGCATTTAATAATTCATGTTTCAGAAAAAAAAGTACTCACATTACTAACACAGTAAAAATAAATACATGTAACGTTTCTGATAAAAAACTGTAGCCCTTTTTATTTGGAAACGCGCACACAAAGAAACTGATGAGACCTCATGCTACACACAGTTGCTTTCTAGTGAATCTCTGCTACATATTTCTTCGTCTTCTTCTTTTCTTTTTTCAAAACTAGAAAAAGAAAACAAACCAAAACACAGCCGTCAGTCCTGATTGAAGGGTTCAACACTACATCTGGTAGAGAATCATGAGCTTGTGCTCTCACATGCCGGTGAAAAACAAACCACATTCACTCCATTCAGCTGCTCGTTACAGTGTCAGAAAATAAAACGTTACAAAATAAATAAACAAACAAACACGATATCACATTTTCACACATCAGTGCAATTAAACCCTGACCCGTTGGCTCTACCAACAAAAGCATGCAAGTCAATTACTCTAGGGATCACTCTTATACTGTATACAATAGGTCGGCTTACTTTCAGAGCAGCCATATTCACAAAGTGCCCAGCTAGGCCTAATCAAATGAAAAAGCAACTGTTAATTTCACAACATTACCAATTAGATACTATTCACATACTGATATGAAAGCTTTATTAAGGTTCCCTGTGTGTCAGTGATGCACTCGTGGGACTTGTTGTGGAAGTCATTGAGCTCTGCTTCCTTATTTCTGCAGGATATCTGAGCACAAGAGGCATTTGTAATATAATATGGTGGTGCCTGTAGTGAGGCAGAACATCCCTGTGGGATCTTATTGCTCCTTCCTAATCCAAAGCTTCAACATCTGTCTCTTATCTTGCTGTGTTTGTCCTTTGCTCGCCTGAATGTCAGATATCAAACCTGCCCCTCTGTCTCGCTCTGCATCTCTCCTTTAACACACACGCACACACACTCCCACTCTCTCTCTCTCACACACACACACACACACATACAAACAAACAAACACACACACGCAGATACACACACACTTGCATGTACAGGTTCTTGTTTCAAGCTCTGCAGTCTCCTGCAGGTCCTCAGTTCTCTGGATTTAATGTATTCAACAGAAACAGACACTGAGTGAGGAAAGGGGGCAGATTAAAGTCCTACAGTACATCATGATAAGGGACTGCAGCATTTTCTGCTGCACAGCAACCTTAAAACACCCTTCGTCTGAGCAAACAGCTTTTATCAAGTTGTTAACAGGGACAAGGAAAGGTGAAAAAAAAATGTAGGCTACTTCTCACAATCTAAAACCAAACACCATCTAATCGTACCTGTACATTTCCCAAAAAGCTCTCTTTTTTTCTATTTTAGTTAACCACTACTCTCAAATGAATTATCCGCAACTGACCTTACTGAATATCTGCAGTTGACCCTACTGAATATGTCAAATTCAAAGGAAGACTTGATGATATTGCTGCCTCTCCATTTTGAGTGTCAAAACAAACACAGCCTCCATCCGTTCAGATCCAGCTACAGCCACAAGACAATCCTCAATCAGATGTGCTGCTGTGTAAATCTGGGAAGCACAGTCTAAAAATGTCTAACTGTCTAGTTTAAGTGAACAAAATAACTGTGCTATGTTAATCATATTGGTTATCACCATCCTTACATCTACACATTTGGCAGAATAAGACTAGGAACTGGTTAGATGACCATGTGTGAAATTTTAGTGTCTTTTACAGCGCAAGAGTCTAATAAACCTCATTATGAAAAATCAGCTCAGTAAAGCAGGAGGCCACGGGGTATTATTTTTTTTCCAGCCATTTAGATAAAAAGTTCTTTTTTTCCTCCACTGCCACTCCACTCCTGGCAGGTGACAGGGGTGGAGGGAGCTCTCAGGGTCACATGATGGTGCAGCGATTCCTCTGTAGCGCCCCCTGCAGACGGATGGAGGTGTGGTTCTGGCGCATGCCCCTCGACACAGCGATGCCCAGCAGCTCTTTGAAAAGCAGGACAACATGCCAGTTAAACTTGGCAGAGCACTCCACATAACCGCACTTCCAGGTCTTCTTTACTAGAACTGACACTGCCCTGCGAGGCATGAAACGCTGGCGCTGCAGATCTCTCTTGTTGCCCACCACCAGGATTGGCACCTCACTGCTGCTGCCCTCCCTACAGGAGCATGTGAGAGGTAAAAAAAGAAAAAGAGGTTAGATTCAAAAAAGGCACAGCTATCAGCTTGGTTTTTGTCTCTGTGGTTGGCTGGGCGTGTGCAAGATGTCTGTGTGCAGATTTATTTATTTTTAAAATTTTTTCCCCCCTCCTTCTGAGGTATGCGGAGGCGGACTAGAGGATTACAGCTCACAGGCTCAAGGGGCCTCCCACCACACTCTGCAGTAGCTGGTTTACAGAATTATGAAGTGTGAAAATATATGGCAAGCCAGAGGTAGACATAAATTAGTGGCTCAAAAACCTGTGTTTGTAATGTTTACTCCAGCAGCGTTAATGAAAAAAACATCAACATCTACTAAGTCCAGTTGCTAAAAAAGGAGAGAATGGGAGTTTATTATGGCAAATATAGAAGAAAAGTAGTTACTGAAGGAAATCAAATAGATTGTAGGTTGATTATATAAATAGGATTTCTAATAATAAGAAAATTGGGAGCCAAAGTCAATGAAGCTGAAAGCTTTCATTATTATTTTTCCATGAGAAATAACATTAGCACATGAGTTATTAAAAAAATGTAGTAGGTTGAGTGGAAATCACTGAGGACTAATAAGCAGGTGCATTATGAAACTTGAAGTAGCAGTAAAGTGTGTGAGCATAAGACATCTGCTGACTCGGTGTCAGCTGAGGTATAAATTGTTAAAGCTGCTGCGTTGACAGTTCTTTCCACCCTCTTATGATGAATAAGGTTTTCTTTTTTGTCACATCGTGCCTCATCTTTTGACGAGAACTTGCATACATATGCATATTTTCACATCTGCCTCGGCAGATGGACGGATAGCTTGTCAGAGAGGATGACGCTGATAGAGAGATAAATAGAGAGATACAATGCGTATGGTACAATTTTCAAGCCCTGCGGCAAAGTTCTTAAAGATGTGGAGCTGGAAAAACACATTGCGGTAATCATCTCTCTTTTTCCTCCCTTTCACAGGTTGTGCTCACATAACAGACTCAAAAATATCTCTGAGCATATCTACTGCTCATGCTTCAGTGTTTTAGCAGAACAAGATGTGCTGAATGTGTAACAGTGTGTGCATACATCAGTTTGTGAAAACTGGCAGGAAACTATACAGAAGTAATGGTCACGGACTTCACATTGTTGTGCGTTTTGGACAGTTTCGTCATATGAACTTTGGGGACCATTTAAAGTATTTTGAACAGTTTTACTGTAAAGTCAGTAAAAAACAGACAAATTCCACAAGTTGTCATGTTCACCACAGGCAGTCGGTGCTGCAACAGCTTCAGTTATTCATGAGTTCAGTTAAAACAGTTGGAGCAGGAAGTATCTGGACAGTTACACTTTTATTTTTCAGTCTCTGAATCTGAGCACATTCAGTGTAAAATAAATCAATGGACTCTACATTAAAGTGTCAGAGTCTCAGCTCTAATTTGAGGAGGTTTACATCGACATAAAAAAGAACCATGTGAGAAATATAACCCTTAAAAAAAATAGCGCTTGAATTATTTTAGGGTGAAGTAATATTTCTTGTGAAACTGTGTGTGGTTTCTATCCTCACATGTGACTCAGAGCATTTAGACAGAGGTGAAGCTCACTGTCAACATGAGGAGTGAAGAGGTGATAATGCAAGTGAAGAAGAAAATAATAAGGCTAAGAAAAGAAAAGGGAAAAAAAGTGCTTCCGAGACACATCAGAAGTAGCTGATTTGCCAAAATCAGCAGTTGGTCACACTTTTAAAAAAAAGAAAAGAAAGGTGTTTACAGGAAGCTAGAAATTGTCAACCTTCCTGGTAGACTGAGGAGAAAACACATTTTGCAGATGAAATAAAATTATTTGCGTGGTAAAAAATCTCTTGATGACTGCATACCAAGTCAAGAGCTTTCACTAGGATGTAGGCAAACATGTTTGTGCTCAAGAGTATAAGGCATGGCCGAAATTCCAGAGGTGGTTATGCTGCAAAATAAAAAAATCAACCTCTATTAAAATTATAAAAGGAGGAAACAGTTTTTGATTTAAAGCGACCACCTCAAAAATGTCAAATGTGTTGGTGGTTTTGTTGCTGTTGAGGTGTGTGTGGCTGCCAGTGGATTTATTGATGATGCCACTGCTGGCAGAAAAGACAGGATGAATGGAGAGGTATACAGGAGCATCCTGTGCTCATATTCAGTCAAGTGAATCAAAACTCTGGCCGTGAATTCCAGGCTCAGGTAGTAGCAGGGCAGCACAAAATTGAGTTCTTTCCTCGTGGGGCAGAAATAAAAAACCCTGCAATTTATGTCTACAACTCGGTGAAAGCGACTGAAACTTTAAAATAAAAAATGAGGAGTTGTGTTGGGGAGTAACATAGAATGAGAAATGCAGGGGAGGAAAAAAAAGGGGATTGAAATTAAAGGTGAAAATAGTGACAGGAGGATGGAAGATGAATCCTCCCACTGCACCCTTCAAAAACTGGTGAGTGCGGAGGCAGCTGAGGGCACGAAGGACCATAAATCAGACATGGAAAAAAGACTTGTCACAAGTCTGACTCAGTTTTCATGAAGACACAACCAGACAAGCTAACAACTAAAATAAATCAAGAGGTCAGTCTGGCCGCGTCCGTCTGGCCACTGGCCATAGCCAAACAGGAGAGGTTGCCAAATGTCTAGGAATAAATGGAGAGGAACATGGCAGAGAAGGAGAATTGGGGCATTGGAGTCAAAGACACTCTCTGCTTAACAACCAGAGGTCAGTCTGTGCGTGTGGATGTACGTGCAGATTGATCCTCATCAGCTGGTTCTTACTCTTGTCAGAACATAGAGACAAAGTGGGAAAGTGGAGCATGAAGAACTTGCTCTGTGTAATATGTCGTCGCCCCCCCCAATCCCTCCAGGGTGTGATATTACCTTCATCAGGAGGATATTCTGTCAGATCGCTGCAGAAACATGTTTTATTTTCATATGTGCATAGTTATGAATCCCAAATTAGACACAACTACCGGAATGAGAAAAAAAGCAAATAAATAAACTAAAATCAAACAACTGAAAAATTAATATAAAATAAATAAATAAAAATAAATTCACCTGGATCTCTGTGAAACATGATATTTATTCAAGAGCTAAATTGATTTATTAAAGATGATCCTAAAATGAGTCAATGCAAATATGAACCGAGGGACCCTTGTAATTATTCTGGATAGCGCTGAAATTACTGTTCAGTGGAGGTTGAATACAGGCTCATTGAATAGAAATGCATGACTTTTGACTGGATGATGACTAGAAAATGTTCTTGGAACCTAATGATAATGTAGAGGTCAGTCCAGTCATTCAATGAGCAAAAACAGCAGTGAAAGGAGAGATCAATCAATTTCACATTGAAGACTTTGAGAAAAAGCCAAGATTTATGAAATGAAGGTATGAAAAAAGAAGGATCTAAGGCAACCGAGTCACAGACACAAAAACAGACTAACATTTGAAAAGAAAAAGAAATCCTCGCATTATGAGGCCTCCCTTCCATCAGTTGAGTCAAAATGAATCAAAATGAAAAATCTCAAAACTCAATAAAGTAAATTGATAGAGTAATTTCAGGCCTCAATACTAACAAATCCCCTGACTGTGATGCATTCCCTTCAGAATGATATAAGTGTATGAGCTGCAGCCCTCACTAAAAGCCTCATTTAATTAAATCCCAAAATGGAGGATAACAATCACTGTTTTAGAGTCAGACTTTAAACTGTTTGGAACCACAGAGAATGGACACAGTAATGTCTTTGTTAAACGATGAGGACAGGCTTTTGAGGAGAACAGACAAACGAATGATAATGTTATGAGAGTCCTTCATATTATTAATCACATTTTTAAAGGGAAATTGAGCACAGTCCTGCTCAGACTCATTACTCAAAGGGCTTTCGACTCACATGGACCAGACTATTTATTTCAAGTTAGGAGCAGATTTAGATTTTTGTAAAATATTCATGCAATGCATCAAAGCACAGGGAGGCCCGGCTCACTCTTGTCAATTCAGCTGAGGCCTCAGAACAGCCTGTGAGGCTAAGAGGACAGACATCAACCTATTTTTAAAGGACATGTATGTACAATCAGTCTTAACTCTAACCCTAACAGAGATCATGAAGGACTATAGCTCCATATTTAATAGTTTGTTTAATGAAAATATGGTCACAAGTGGTAAAGACATTAGAGTTCCTGCAGGAGCTGAAGGTGGCTGCTGTAAGGCTCCAAGAGACTATCACCAATGTGTGTGGAAACTCCATTTATTTCCACAGTATATCAAAAAGGATGATTTAATTTGGCTTTATGTGTACGAGTCTATTTTTTTAATGTGGTCCCTGTGTTTAACAGGCTATATCTCACACATAGTTCTGTATATATTGATGAAAACTCTGACAGTAACTCTAAATATTGATGAAAACTAAAAGTGAAAAAGTGGAAATGACCTCAGAACGTTGTCCCATGATTACACATTCCCCCTGTGTTTGCTTTTCCTTCCCCAGCTGCTGCTGATGGTGGTTCTGCCTTGGACCGTGAACATTGGTGGTAATGCATTTGTAGCTTCAGGAAGATGGGGATGAACTGTGCAGTGGCAGTTTGGTCATGTACAACTAAGCAGAACAAATGAGGTGACTCATTAAACCTATCGCTATGTAAATATATGCAACTATGCCAACGACAAGGATGATCAATAGGTGATGCCATTTTCAATACCTGCGCTGGTTTAAAGCCAGACAGATACTGTTCAAAGCCAGATACTGTATGATATCTCCCTCTGATTCATAAGCCTCTTATCTTTCCAATAAAAGTTTAAATATCCTAAATATAATCTGTAACTGACTGGTGACGTGTCATGTGGTTTTCATGCAGCAACGCCAGAATCAAATGTCATTACTAAGCTGTCAGGATGTTGTGAGAAATGTGCTGAATTAAAAGATATCACCACTAGCAGACCATCTATCACTGTCACACTGTCACAAATGTGTAATTGTACGGCGTTTTGGCTGGGATGTGAAATTACTTGCTGTCTAAAGATGGGTGGACATGTCGATACCATTAGAAAGCACCAGCCAAGGTTAACAAGCTGAATGTCAGTGGCTGGGTGGTGAGTTACTGTTTTCCCAGTGGACAGTTACCGTACCTGTGCTCCACTATTTGCTGTCTGATCATCTTGACGTATTCGAAGCTCTCCACACAGCAGATGTCATACACCAGGATGTAGGCATTGGCATTGCGAACTCCCCTGCAGCGCAGATCCAGCCACTCCTAGTGGACAGACATAAAAACATAAATATATAAAACTACACGGTGTAGACAAGTTTAAGTCACACTAGCAGAACTGTTCATGAGGAAGGCATCAGTCTCTTTGTTGGTCCTTTTCAAAGGACTATTAAATGGATTTGCATGACTTGGTTTGAAATAGGCATTCATGTTTAGCAGAGGATTAACCCTAATAACGTTTGGTGACTTTTTTAAAGTTTTGTTTTTGAGTCAAGCAGTTGATAATTTGCCATGCATTTTTGACAATTAATGTCTCACTCTTCTGAGCGGTTAGTGGAGTTTTTAGTTGATTTCCTTGTGTTTAACCAAATGCTAATTGGTTGGACAATAGCTAGTGTTCTAGTGTCCTCTAAAGTCCTCCAGGATTAATCCATCATTTTCAGCGGTGTAAAGGAATGTAAGAGTGAATATTTTCATAACTTTTAACATACTAAACCAATTTTAATGAACATTTGGACAGAGGACGTTTGGTGTATCTGCATTGTAGTAAAGCCCATGACCATATAGTTGTGTAGTAAGTAGCCTATCGCAGCTTAACAAAAAATTTGAATAGTGTCACCATCTGTATATTTCAGTATAAAGATATTATATCCAACATCCTGCAATCACTTGTAATTTTCCTTGTTTCATGACAAAATAGCTGCAAAACTAATGAAATTCTAGTGAGCCTCACTCATTTCCAAATGTTTACACACTAACACCCTGAACTAAGATTGTAAATACTGCCTGATTGCATTGTAAGTGTGAGCGTATTATCCTGCTAATGTCAGCATTTATCGTCACAGAGCTGCTAGTTTATAGCCAAAGTAGCTAACTGAACAGCATATGTCATGTGTTTCAATATTTATTCTAAAGCTTTGCCTCAGTGTCATAGTTCACCTGCCTCTGCTGCTTATAAAGTGCTGAGTCAACAAAGTCCTAGGGAGTCTCACAGACTAGGACAAAGCCATAAAACACGCCGACCGCCCAGCAGAAAGCACTGCACGGCGTCCTAGCTACACATGGTCAAGGACACCAACAGAAGTTACAGCTTATAAGAGATTAGCAAACAAGGCAGCCTTCTGTTATGAGGAGAAAAACAAACTTACAACACTACTTTTTGAATTTTTGTTGCCGATTGTCTTTGCTTAGTGATACTTTGTACATAAAACGGGGCAAAAGCCAACATTTCTGTGATGGTAATGAGTTTCAAGCCATAATTACAACACAGAACACGAGTGGATACATTTGCAGCTTAGTGGGAGACGGTTAGTTTAAAAGAGATATAGTGACCCGTTCTCTTATTCTTGCTGTTTCCTTTTGCTCCTATCAGCCCAACACTACCAACCTAACAGCATGTAATGAATTTGTAAGTATCTGATCTGATAGAAGGATGGAGAGGAAAAGAGAAAAATGTCAGGGGGTGTGATGAAAAAAAAATCAGCTGAGGGAAAGAAATGAGAAAACAAATGCAGCCCTGAGAGAATTTCAAAAAAGATGAAAGAGACAGCGGTAGATCCATGGATGAGCAGACAAGGTTGTCAACATAACCTCTGGTGTGCCCGCACGCTGCTAATGAAGGGTCTGGAGACAATGACTGTCAGAAACTAAACTCAGTTTAAAGTCTGTTCCATTCTCATTCCTTTTCATTCTATTATTTCAGTTCAATTTAATTTAATTTAGAATAATTCATCAGGCAAACGCTGGACACTGAGCTCTGTTCAAGAAACAATAATCAAAGACTTATTCTGTGTTTTCAGTCCTCAGTGTATTACAGAGATTAGATGTAATGGGGTAAATATTACAGCACAGAGGACTAAATATGAAGCGGGGTGAGCACCTGGTTGGTTTATCTCAGCACAGTCCTTACGGTTTTAGGATTTTGAGAATTTTTCTGCCAGATGGTGATGGTGATTTGTCATCAAAATCTCTAAATCTTGGCAAGAAAATGAATAAAAGTATTCCCAAAAATGTTTATCTGTGCTTTCTCTCTTGGGGACAGACAAATTATGAGTATTTAAGTCTTCCAATTGTGTCCAGATTCTGGGCATTTTGAGTAAAATAAACATTTTTGAGGGGAAGACTTCATACTTTCCAAATTTAATCTAAAACAGACAATATCTTCTCCTCACACGTCTGAGTTTAGACCCAGACATAATTTCACATTCCATTATTTCATCACATATTTGTTTTCAAAGCTCTGCTTGATTAGTTTATTTAGAAACTATGCCTTTGAAACACCTGAAAATTTAGCCTGTGTTTGTTGTATCATGTTGCTGACTGAATTTTCATGCCCGTAAGACCCTAATTAGCAGCAGTGCATGCTATGATGATCGATTTGCCACAGTGTTAAAGAAACTACAGTGTTTTCTAATGATTTGATTTGTTACAGTTTTTTCCACGTGGTGTTTACATTAGTTCTATTAGCAACTTGTGCAAGTTGAAATAGGCTCGTGTGAAATGGATTTACATTGCTCTCATGGTTGCAGTACATATATGCCCTTTTCAAATCAACATACTGCACACGCACATTTGTGCAAATAAAATCAGCAGACAATTTGTGACAGGAGAGGCTGAAGGCGATCAGTGTACCATCTAATGATGATAATGCAAACACATCTGTGAGCGTGAGGAATAATTTGCTTTCATTCACGTTAAGGAGGAGAAGCGTTTATGTGGTTGTGTATAGGTGAGTGTGATGGAGAGACGACCTCAAGCATCAGCAAGACAATGAAGCTCATCAGGAGACAAAAGACGAAACACGTGGCCTCAAGATCACTGACATCAGAAGAGAAAGAGAAGGCAGACGAACGGAGGGAGTGAGCCGAACGGTGTGTTGTAAAAAACCGGAATAAAAGTGTGATGACTCTCTCCGTCTCTGTCCAGGTTGAATGAGGATTTTAGAAGGAAAACAAGTCACAGATGGCACGATTTCCACTCTAATATTATGTTGTTGCTTCTGTTGTCGAGTGTCCAAAGCAGTTTAAATCCAAAGTCATGACAAGGCCTTGTAAAATATTTTTTTGTTTGTTTGTTTTTTTGCCAAACAAATGACACAACCCTTG
The DNA here is from genome assembly GCA_016801845.1 of Polydactylus sextarius. Lineage (NCBI taxonomy): Eukaryota > Metazoa > Chordata > Actinopteri > Polynemidae > Polydactylus > Polydactylus sextarius. Next base: position 11,456,149 of record CM028915.1, on the reverse strand, counting down.
TCAAAACACAGCGTATCATAACAGCTCGCTGTCTGTTGATAATTGAGGCTATTGATGACGTGAAGTGCACACAGTGGCTTCAGTTGCAGCCTCATATCCCTGAGGCTAAAAATAGCAGCTTGTGTTCTCATCTCATATCTCTCTGTCATCCAAGTCCTGTTTTTAAATGTGGAGGAGGGACGAGAAAACAGCAAACACCACTTCTCTGTAAAACACAAACAGGAAACAAGGGGCAAAACAAAGAAAAAAAACAACTACAGAAGACCAGGGCAGCAATACGCAGCCGATAAACTGTAATGAAAGACATTTAAAATGCATGTGTGGGCATGTTTATTTGTGTGTGCTTGCAGGATGTGAGAGTGTACTTGTGGGAGAGCGTGAATGTGAAGTGTGGTGCCACTGTCTGTGTCCTCCAGTCCATCTTCTTAACACGGCGCAGGAAAAAGAGCATCTCATCCTTCACTCCTCAAGAGCCAAACAGAACATGTTTCCCTGACAACCGCGGGGCATGGTCAGTTTTTAACACGCTATGACAAAGCTGTCGTGTCTCCTGATAGTTGAAGGAGGCAGCTTAATGGTAATGAGTGGTTGTGATGGATCAATACTTAAGCGCAGGGAGGGAGGCCTGTCAGTGTTACCTGGTGGGGGAAGGGTGCTAAGTAATTAGAGATATGCCACACAAAAGCCACGCTAGACGATTGGCAATTAAAATCTATTATATCCACTGGGGATGAAACTGCCATTACTCAATGATGACCCGCACCAGGAAAACCATTAAGAAGATAAAACGGAGAGGATGGTGTGTTATGTAACTTGACAGAGAAATATAGTTGTGAATTGATTTTTTTTTTTTTAAAAAACAGGCAACAGCTTTAGAGAAAAAGTCCAACATTTTCAAGTCAGACATGACCCTTGGGCCAGTGGTCAGTTAGCGTAGCTTAGTTGAGCACAAAGACTGGACTCAGGGTGGAACAGCTTTATCAATAGACTCTAGACCTTGGACGGCAGAGTTAAGTTAGTTAGCTAATTAGTCAGTCAATCAGTCAGTTAGTTAGTTTGTCAATTTGTTAGTTTGCCACCTGTTCCCCTTGTTTTCAGACTTTATGCTAAGCAAAGCTAACCATCCTCCAGCACTATTCTCATATTTTGCATATAAACGTGACTGATATCAACTTTCTCATCTAACTCTTCCCAAACTGTGATCGTATAACAGTAACAGCGCTATTCATTGAGCTGTAAAATGCCAATAATTCATTGTTTATTGTTATTCTTACAGTAACTTGTCAAATTTCTGTAAAGTTCAAAATCACATGGTTTAAAAAAAAAAAACAAAATCACGAACAAAACTCTCCGTCAGCAAACACTTTTCCATACAAACACTTAAATGGCTGGTAAACACCCACTTCATGGACAGATTAACTGTTGTCTTGAAAGTGTCAAAATTACACAATGTGTGACATGAAAAGCAATAATTTCCAGCCTGTTATCACAGACCGTATCAACAGAGACAACTGAGAAAAAATGTCCAGAGAGAAAGAGAGAGAGAGCAGGAGAGGGAGAGGGAGCATTTCATGTGGGAGGAAGTCATGGAGATATGTTATGGCAAGAACAAAAAGAAAATAAAAGAACAAGAAAAATCACTGCAGAGCCCGCTGTCAGGTTTGAAACCATCTGTCATCGTATCTTATCGACACACTGTGACAGATGCTCTTTAAAAGCAATACTATCAGCAACAGACAGACACACTGCAAAGCAAACAAATCATTACACCATCACAGCCTCACAGTAAAATAATAGAAATCTGGCCTCTCTTCGGCCTTGGGAAGAATAAATATGGCCGTCTATGTTGTTGAAAATGGTAACCCTAGTAACCCACCGGAAACATTGCTGTCCTTCTTGCAAATACAATCTGAACTGAGGAGAAACTGCCACGCTGCTTTAGCATGGAGGCGTACTGACTCACTCTATTCTGTAACTTATTCATCACAAATTTCAGAGGACATTATGAACCTCATTTGGTAACCCTCGCAATGACAGTGTCCACTGAACTCTGCTCAACCTTTCTAATTGAGTGCAGCAAATTCTTACTGTCTCATCTGTTAGTCTTTCATTCCCAGATGTATTCTACCGGGGAACTGTGCTTTAATTCAATCTGCTCTTTGCTGCAAATGCATTTAAATCAGTTTTGTTTGTGCTGGTTTTTACTCGTCATCACTCATCATGTCTGTCGCCCTTGACTCAGGTTACATTTCTCTACCCACAGGGGTAAATACAGAGCAAGGCAGTGAGTAAAAAAAAAAGCCCTGTGTCTCATCAGTGCTCTTGCTGTCACCCTACACAGCAAAGTGAGCAGGATTTAGAACAAGCAGGACATGACGGGAACAGAGTACAGCAGGCATCACCGGGTCATTCCTCAGCGATTGAGTGACCATAAATCTGTCTGATACAAATGTTGTAGTAGCACTCAGCTAATGGTTTTCTCAGCCTGTATACCCTCCACAAAGGACCTGCCAAACAAGTGCCTTCCTCTCTAAAAATAAACATGAAATGTTTTCAGTCTGGATACAACATAATATCATATGAAAGCTGTGTAAGATTAGAAACTTTCTCATGTGACTTAAGCATAGAGACACACGCTCAAGCTTCCTCAATAAAGAGACTCATCCTGTCTCATTCCTGCTTTCTGCTCACACCTTCCAGCTTGTTCCCTAATAGAGGTTAAGCACCATTAAGTGAGAAAGAAAAAAAAAGAACTCAAGAGTGCTTCTATAGTAAGTCTCTGTGGGCAGGAAACAACAAAGCAGACCTCTTAACATTTTCTAACAAAATGTTAAATTGTGTAGAACAGCTACATGTAATTCAGCAGAAGCCTGACAGGATGATGGCTCTGGCCTCTCAGCCTGCCTGTCAGATGTCTAGCATGTTAACGCCAAGATTTCTGAGCGCACAGCAAACCAACACTTTGGGAAAGCGCTTGTTAAAACATTTTTTTTTTGTTCCTCTTCCTCAGCCTGATCTCATTTTCACAGTGGTGTCTCGTGTGTGTAGATAACCACAGCTGTTTAGGGAGTAAAGCAACGTGTGACACCAAAGGGGAGAGAAGGAAGTAAGTGTTCAGCACCAGCAGCAGCAGCAGCAGCCGTCAGCTTGGTGTGGTGACCTTGGAGATTTCTATCTCGAAAGCGTCACAGCCATTCCACCCTGACTGCAATAGACAAGAGTCAAATAAATAAAAAAAAAAAAAAAGGAAGAAGAAAGCATAACACACCTCAAGGCAACAAACACTTGGAGTCAGGATCTTTCAATGCCCAAGAGTCTCCCACACTCATATAGAGACATACTCTAAAATCCATACTTTTTTCTCTCTTTTTTGGCAGAAAATACTTCACCAAGAGGTGCTCTTTGGCCAAAATCTTATTCGTATGGCTTTTCTGTGCACTGAAACAGGTTTTGGATGCTGTGAAATCCATTTTATAGTCATTTCAAAATGACTGACTCTTCTGATTCTGATTCTTCTGGGACAGTTGTAGCTATGATTTGGCTTTGGAGGTTTAAATTAGTCAAATCAAATAGATATATTCAACATCACAGTCATTTTTACACAAATTTACCCTCTTTTGTCTCAACATGTAACACAAAAAACAAGAATTTTGTACTTCAAAGATTTGGAAAAGTGTTATAACTACACGTTGGCCTCAGCCAAACCTTTTTTTTTTCTACACAGGATGAGATGTGTGGATTGTGTCTGTGTTTTGAAAAATAAAAAGACAAAAACCTTTGGGGAAAAAAAGCTGCACCTCAATATCCTCAATTCTTGGCAAAAAAAAAAAAAACGAAATAATCAGCTAAAAATTTGGTTTGCAAAGTGACTCCAAACCTCAGGCATTTGGTGCTGCGGTGCATGTTTGTTATGATCCTGCTATCAGATGTGTCTCCAACTAATGAGGTGTGACATATGACCTGTGGCCATGAATAAAAGGGCAGTCTGTTCTATTTTTACTCTGGGAGTTGAACCAGGTGCAGTGTGGTGATGTCTGCAGCATAAAAATTCTGTTATTATTTTCTAAACACATATGTCACATTGAACACAACCACCGGTGTAATCATCATCTGAATATAACCAACACTGTTCTTAGTCAGGAGCCTACAGAAGACACGTTATGATTTCTAAACAATATGCAAGCTGGCAGTCCAACCACATGAAAGGGGGAGAGAGAGGGAGAGAGTTTACAACGTAAAGTGAGGCTCTCTCATGTCTCCATAGCAACTACTAGACCAGGGACATCTGATAGTGAAATAAGAATAAATAAAACTGGTGGTTTTGTCTTTTGAGGAGGCGCCACTGGTAGATGAGCACTTGTTAAAATTGAGTAAAGTATCAATAAAATACAATCAGAGAATGGATCACCATAGCTCGTATGAAATCCTTCTCTGATGGACTTTAAATGGTTTGGGATTTAAAAAAAAAAAAAAAACTCTATATCCTGACACAGAGACTCACGGTACCTGGCTGGAGCTCGATGGAAAAGAGGAGATTGGCGGGACGTCCAAAACCTTCAGCTCGTACATGTTCCCGTTCAGAATGACGGAGGGTCTGTACACATATCTGGTCCTGGTCGGTGTGTACACCTCCGAGAAATCGTTATAGATGAACTGGCGGATTATAGAAGTTTTCCCCACTCCGGGAGCACCGATGACTGCGATACTCAGCGTCTCCACCATTCCTGGAGCTCGGGTTCAGCACCATGGACAGCGACGACGATAGCGAACAGATGTGCGCGTCCTGAAAACACAGCTGGCTGCCGCCGGGGTTTTAAAAAACACCAGGCTCTGATGGAATTCAGTCTATCCTCTACCACCTTTTATTTAATTTTTTTTCTCTACAACCAGCAGCCTCTAAATCACCGTTTCCAAGCTCAACTGCGCGCAGTTAAAACGAATCAGTGACCGAATTAATCATCCAGGCGTCGAGCAGAGAGAAGAAACTTTATCTCCAGGCTGAAGGTGAAAAGAAAGAAGCCGCGCAGCTTGGAGATTGTCATAAATAAAGCTCAACCATCATCATGCAGATGGAGGGATTCTCGCTGCCTCTGCTGCAATCCTACGCACAGAGAGAAACTCTTGGTTTTCAGGGGACACCCCCGGGCCACCTCGTCTCCGGAGAGGAAGCGTAAAAGTCCGTCCTTGTTGTCTCCACATGGACATAATCTCATCCAGGCTAGACTCTTTGACCTTGGCCAAACGCACCGGGAGCCCTCGGTGTCACTGATTATCTCCTCTGCGCCTCTCTCTCCTCGCACATTTCCACTGATGCACCAGCGCCGCGCTCCTCCATCACACAGAGGACGGGCGCGCGGTCGCCAGCCTCGCAGATAAGCTTTCCACGTGTTCTGAAATTTGATACAAGCCCATAATCTTCCCGTTTTGTTTTGTTATTTTTTTTTCGACGACGACAAGAGAGATCAGTTCACATCTGCGCGGTTGGAGGAGAGGTGAAGCTATCCACACAACCCGCAGACGTGCGTTTCTTGTGAAGGCATCTGGAGCCTATTAACGAGCATTGTGTGTGTGTGTGTCTGCCGATGGAGAGACGTGGGCTGATGATGCCTGCCCCTCTCTCTCTCTCTCTCTCTCTCTCCTCTCTCTCTCATACACCACGAATAAATGGCAAAGAAAGAGGAGGCCACGCACCATGCATCATCTCAGTGTGAGGGTCACGGAGAGAGAAAGCGCAGGACTGCACACCGTATCTCTGAGGGCCACCACTTATTACTGAGAGGGTCCTCGGGCAGGGGCAGGGACGATGTGTCCCATCAATCACCGGCTTGGTCGGATGGCAGTGGCACTCGATGGCCACAAATCCACTTTAGGTGACAAGTGTGAGAAATAAACATCGCACACTTTTATGATGCAGAGAAGAGAAATTGGAAATGAGCCTGTAAACTCTGGAACAGTAAGAAAAAAGGACGTGTCTTAAAAATATTATAGCTTAGTTGTAAAGTAATTCATAAGAGAAACATGGAGGAGTCCAGATTGGCCCCTAAACCCTCTGGGGCCCCTCGCCCACAGATTCAATTACTTTGTCATTGTTTATCCTTTAAGACTGGTAATAATGTGATAATAAACGTTAGTAATTCATTAATAATAATAGATTCTAACACATCATCAGATCTGATGTTATGTTACTCAGAAATAAAGTGTTTTGGCAACAAACCTGACAGTCTACAGTTGTAAATGTTTAATAGGTTGTAGGTTGTCTGTTATTTTATATTTGCAGCCATTCAAGGAGTTAATTCATTACAAATAAATTGCCAAAGCAGCCAATAGTTAAAACTGACGATCCCTTCTATTTATATTCTATTAAAAAAAGATGCCTTATTAGCCAAACCTCACAAATGTGAGATCTGTAAATGTTTCAGTAGAAAGAAAAATACAGGAGAAACGTCTTCATGTGTCAAAGGAAGAAAAATGTAAATGATTTCTTTTGTTATCAACTCTGACCTGAATTTATGGGCTTACTCCCTGGTACGTGCACGTGATGAAAGTGCTGCTCTAAAAATACACTCTTCTTTTTCATGCACCGCTTTTAAAAGCGTCACACCAATCAAACAGAGGAGTAGTTGGTCTTTTCAGCCTCTACAACCGTGTTTTAACACATTAAGTGAAGAGTTATTGTTTATTGGTGTTTAGATTTAAGCCAACAAATGAATGAAAGGGCGTGTAGTCTTGTTCAGGTTGGGAAATAAAATTAATAAATGTCTGTGTCCATAGCGACACTATTGTAAATCAATTTTTACAGCATTCAAATATAATTTTTCTTGGTGTTAACTTGCTCAGTGGTGTGGAAATCGATAACAGGTCCATTTATACGGATGGAGAGGTCTTTGCCAAAATGCAATGCAGTGGCGCCCCCTGTTGGAATGCATTGATCACACCGGATCAATATTATAGATCATTCATCAGTAGAGGAGTTGGCGAGTGTTGTCACAGCTTTGCACCGCTGACTTGTCTCTGGTCAGTGATTTTGCGTCTGTGAACGTGGCCAACCTTTGTCGCTCACAAAGGAACAGATCCGAGATCAGTTTGTGTTCCTCCTTTCCAGCTCAGACTTTAAACTCCCGTCATTAGAGGACATGTTCCACCTGGAAAGATGAATTTGGTTGTGGATAAACCTCAGACCTTTCCTCGAGCTCGAGAGCCTGCTGAGTTTTGTATGTAAAAGATGTGGCGGCTGCAGGGTTTGTAACACCAGAGAGGAGCAGAGGAACCCGTGAGGGAAGAAAGGTGAACACCTCAAAAGGTCAACAACAGTGATTGTGGTTTTAAAAAAAATAAATATGCACCGTGTCTTCCAGGGACATGAGGAATGTGAACTTTAGACTTCAGCAAATAAAACTTAGATAATGTTTTGCCTCCAGTGACGCTGAGACTTTGGCATCAACACAATGTGCCACTAAAATAAAACATTCTATTAACTTTTGGCAAAATATTAAATAAGCGAGAGAGAAAAAAAACCTGGATTTATCAAGACTTTTAATAGTTTGTTTTCAAATGATGTACACACAATGAACAAAATCATGTCAATCAAAAACATCTGATTAAACTTCGTTTTTTTCTATTTTCTTTTTTATTTTTTTTAATTTTTTTTACAGCATTTCAAATGAATCAGCCGTCACCACACACAAAGACACACACTCAGACTTACACAGCCACCTCTGTTGTAAAGTGTAAAAGGTGTTCGTGTAGGTGCGTTCACCCCGTAGAGCTGATAAAAGGGGGTTTCAGTGTAATGACTCGAAAAGAGAAATCCAATTAATCTGTGATTCGAGGGTAAAATGGGGACACTGGATGTTGTTGCCTTGTTTCAGCTGAGATGGGGCGCGCCACCGACATGTGCACTTTATTACACGTGAGTGTTACACTTCCATGACGTCAGACGCTCAGGAGTCATCTCACCTGAGCCTTCATCTCAGGTGGCCATAGTGCTCAAAAGGCTGCGATGAGAATATAAAGACAGAGCAAAGAGGCAGAGGAGCCCAAGTGGCTGTCACTGACGCAGGGGAAAGAGCAGCAAATAACAAAACCTACGACACCTGAGGCTCTCGGCCAAATTGCCACACAGACACTAACGAGACACAAATTAAACCATGGAATGAATAAGTAAGAGAGCAGTTGGTGGAGGACCGCTGCTAGTCTATAAAATGTCCAGATATTGATGTAAAAATTAAAAGAATCAACTAACTGACAAACAGTTTCCACGCACACAGCACACGTTTGACATTCTGCCTTTAGGGGAGAGCAGAGGATCCGATCCCGCTGCTAACCGCTACACTAAAGAAAACTCTATAAAATGACAAAGACAACAATAATGTAGTTTGTAAATATTTATGTCTCTTCTAAGGCCTAGACAGCCACCTTCCACTTCACACAGGCAGAGAGAAGGGTGGGGGGGTAGGAGAGTTAAAGCCTTTTTCTGCCGCATTTTAATTGAAATTACCCCAAATAAATATGCCCACAGTGATGATTCACCTGCTGATTGCAGACGCTAAAAATAGTCTCCTAGTTGCAGAGCAGTAGGGATAGATAATGATTAAAGATCCTCATGCAGAGAAAAGAGTCAAGGGAATACAAGTCATACAACCGTCTGTCCCCGAAAAGAGTAAAGGATGTCACAGAGGGCCTGTTCAGCCTCAAAGTGTTCATTTGGATAATTTATCACAAGATAATTTCCTGAAAATGAAACTTATACACAAACGGTAGCATAGAAAGTGACCCAGACATCTCAGTCTTAAAACAAAATAAAAAAAAAACAAATGAGAACATGGTTTGAAATGAGACAGTAGATTTTTAAACATCCTAATTATAAACAGCTGGATGACATACAGAGTGCAGAGCAGGTCCGACACGGCAGGAAGTGGCTCCTGAACTGCGAGAGGTTTTAACGTGGTCCCTGGGTCAGGAGAGGAGAAAGCAAGAGAGGAGGCGCCAGGAGACTCTGAGGGCAGCGGCCGGGGTGATGTGGGTCGTTGGGGTGGATGAAGAGGATTAGGGGGTGAGGGGTGGGGTTTCAGTTCTTCAGCACCGCCTCGTAGCTCTGGAACACACACTGGGAAACCTCTGGAGCTCTGCACTTCAGAGAGACCTGGAAGAAGAGAAGGTTTTGAGTATGATGTGATGTGACTTATAAGCTGTTCTGTTAAAAGAAGATAAGCGGGACAAAGTTCACAAGTTACAACAAGTCATACGAAGTTCATTATTTTTAAGACGGTAAGGAAAAAAAAAACAGCTTTAGGATAAAACTCTTCCTAATTAAGTCTTTATCGGACAGACAGCAGTAGAGATGCACAGCTACACTTGAGGAAATAAAGGCAACTCTGGTCTTTGATGCTGGTCTCAGCTGGGAATAAGTTGAGGATTTGATACAGACTCACAAAGTGAGTTTCTTCTCCCCTGTTGTACTGCACTTCTACAGATTTATTTTTTTCCCCCTTAGACACGGAAATGGGCTCTTCACAGGAACGTATCTGTATCAGGACACGTAAAATCATGATGCTGCACCAAAACATTTTCTAATCAACAAAAGAATCTAGAGATTCTGATTATTTCAACAATAAATTGCTGCACAACCGCCTGCGCTTTGGCCTGTGACAAATGTAGCCCTGGATAACCTACATGTCTCTGTGAACACAACACACACACAGTTGCCAAAAGTATTCGCTCATCCATCCAAATAATCGGAATCAGGTATTCCAATCACTTCCATGGCCACAGGTGTATAAAATCAAGCACCTAGGCATGCAGACTGTTTTAACAAACATTTGGGAAAGAATGGGTCGCTCTCAGGAGCTCAGTGAATTCCAGCGTGGAACTGTGGTAGGACGCCACCTGTGCAACAAATCTAGTCGTGAAATGTCCTCGCTGCTAAATATTCCACAGTCAACTGTATTATAAGAACATGGAAGTGTTTGGGAATGACAGCAACTCAGGGACAAAGTGGCCACGTAAACTGATGGAGCGGGGTCGGCGGATGCCGAGGCGCATAGTGCAAAGAGGTCACCAACTTTCTGCAGAGTCAGTCGCTACAGACCTTACAAACTTCATGTGGCCTTCAGATTAGCTCAAGAACAGTGCACCGAGAGCTTCATGGAATGGGTTTCCATAGCCGTGCAGCTGCATCCAAGCCATACATCACCAAGTGCAACACAACACGTCGGATGCAGTGGTGTAAAGCACACCGCAACTGGAGTAGTGGAGACACGTTCTCTGGAGAGACGAATCACGCTGGCAATCTGATGGATGAGTCTGGGTTTGGCGGTTGCCAGGAGAACAGTACTTGTCTGACTGCACTGTGCCAAGTTTAAAGTTTGGTGGAGGGGTTTATGGTGTGGGGTTGTTTTTCAGGAGCTGGGCTTAGCCTCTTAGTTCCAGTGAAAGGAGCTCTCAATGCTTCAGCATACCGAAATATTTTGGACAATTCCATGGTCCCAACTTTGTGGGAACAGTGTGGAGCTGGCCCCTTCCTCTTCCAACATGACTGTGCACCAGTGCACAAAGCAAGGTCCATAAAGACATAAAAGATTACAGAGTCTGGTGTGGATGAACTTGACTGGCCTGCACAGAGTCCTGACTGGATCCAGAAAAGTTGAAGCTGTTATAGCTGCAAACGGTGGACCAACGTCATATTAAACCCTATGGATTAGGAATGGGATGTCACTTAAGTTCATATGAGAGTCAAGGCAGGTGAGCGAATACTTTTGGCCATATAGTGTATGTTCACATGGGGCAACTCTGCCTTTCAGCTTTCATCACCATCATTTTGCAGTATCACATTTGTTCCACTGGAAAATAGTTTAAGGGGTTGGTTCACGGTGTTAGTTTGCTAAAGATAACAAGTGCAGACCCTTGTCTGTCCTTGACTGCTTTTCAATGACAAACCGTGCTGCAAGACAAGACAGTGAATCCAGGAATACTATGGTTTGGTGGAGTGTTTGTATAATTGCCTGCCCAGTTTGACAGATCCGTGCTTTTCCTCTGAGTGATTCATTTTTTATTTCCTTGACTTTCCAGGAAGTATTTTGGGCATTTTCTGCCAACTATGAGACAGTCGACAGGTGAAGGGAAGAGAGGAGAGGAAGAGGATAACATTTAATGAGGGTCCCTGGTTGGTACATTGTCACGAGGATCTTATTAAATTTTCAGTGTTTTCGTCTTGAATTTAGGATAATATAGTTTTTTTTTAATAAATATCCAATATTGTTTTTTGTATTACACGGTACAAATTACTGTTTTACTTCCGTGTTTATTTTTTTATTCAAATAAATCATTTAAGCACAGATGTGTCTTTGTTGTTTAAAATAGTGAAGTTGTTCCCTGCTGTCAGTATTTTTAACACAGTCTAAGTGTGATATCATGATGGGATAATTACATTTTCTCTTAGAGACTGACACTGATACTACTGTTATAGCAACAGTGATCAGTTACTCAACACGGACTTGGTGAGTCAGTCACTGATGTGAATTTCATAGCGGTCCAACTCAACAAACGCCAAACTTAAACCAAAGGAAGGTGATGGGATGTGTTGTGGTGGATACCACAGTGCTACGGTGGAATAAAGCAGTAACACGGCAAGTGTTGCCTCTGTGCACTCAGGGCTCTTTATCGATGCATGCTGCTACTGCTGCTGGCAACATTTAGACGGCCACACTCCTCTCAGCGTGGGGTAAGATGTGAGAGAATGCGGATGTTCTCGCCGCTGTGTGCACCCTGCTAATAAAGAGCTGCAAACTGTGGCATTCATGAAAGAAGGAAGAGGGAGCTACAGTAATGATGGAGGAGGATATGATCTCCTGAAGGCGCATCTACTGCGGAGGGAGAGATTAAAAACAAAACAAAAAAAAAAAAAATCTTACTTATCAAGCTCAGGTCCATCATCTCAGCATAATGATCCTAAACATTTTCAAGGTGTTTATAAAACACTGTGTTTTTTTGGTACAAAAGCAGCAGCATGTGATGCATAATCCAGTGAGACATGCACACAAATGGATGTCACTCACTTGGCTGCGTGATCATATTAAAAAAAAAAAAAAAAAAAAAGACATATCTTAATCCTTGTGTAGAGGGCAAGGGTAGTTTATGAAGTCAAAATCCCCAAATCCTATTATTATTGTCATTGTATATGTGGGTTTATATTGATACTATTATATTGTCTCTTTGAAACAAAATCAATTCAATCAAAAAAAAAAAAAAAAAAATACTTCTCATTGGCCAAGATATTATAGAAAAATCTATATATCCTCACCATATAATTGATCCCACTCGTACTAGAGGGACTGTAGGAATAGAGTATTTGTGCGTGAGGGAGCACTGTGGCGTCCATTTCTGTGTTGAAATTCACTTTAACCAAAACCCTCAGAATTACCAGCTCAAGATGTGGGAAGAGAAAAAAAAAAAAAAAAAAAAAAAATCAGCCAACATCAGTGGTCACATAGTTGCCATGGGGACAGGAGATGGCAGATGAGAACACTACGTTTAATATAAAAAAAAAAGGTAAGCAGTGTCCCAGTTTTCCCACTATAAATACTATAATGTATACATGCACATGCTCAGTGGAAGGCAAAAGAAATTAGGGAGTGTCTGAGGTTTTTCTTTTTAATTTCAAACCTGAATGCAGCTAAAAATCGACACCAATATGAAAACCATGTGTCATTGTTAAAGTAGCCACTTGTGAAATTTCTACCGGTGCACACCGATATCCTTTCATCATCACAGTCAAACCGAGCTGGAGGCAGAATGAAGTGGAAATGGGACACGGCCATAACAGTCAAATATAACAGATGAAGCCAATCAAGTTTGGAGATGTTAGGAAAAAAATAGGCCACGCCACATTTAAACCTTAAAACAGCATGTGTAAGCGGCTGCAGAAATTAAACATGCTGCCATGTGTTTATGCCCATGTCCATGAATATTAATCTTTTTTCTTTTTTTTTTTTTTTTTAAATATCTCGTCTTCTGAAGCACATTAAAAGCCAGAAAACATGCAGTGGTAGGGCTTTTACTCCTTCAAGTCTAAAAATAGCTGCCGACAAACGGCTTCGGCAGCTTGGCTTTAATGTGCCATGCCAAGAGAGCGCAGAGAGCATGCAGCAGCCTGCAGCTCACGGAGACGGGCGTCCGAATACATGCTGCACATGCAGCACAGCAAAGTTTAAACCAGTTGTCTGTTCGCTAAGCAATTCATGTTCCACCTTCACCCCACCTCCATCCCACCTGGGAGCCACAGCGAGGAACAATTTGCACTTGAATATATAAAAAAAAAAAAAAAAAAAAAAAAATCAACAAAAGACAGAGGGAGCAGAGAACTGAAACACCTGTAGGCGGAAGAACAATCTCCTGAATTAATGGGGTTATGTAAGAAAATGCCACACGGGAAATATAAACACAATGCATCAAATCAAAATGAGACATGAAAAATGTTCACATATTCTTCAAACAACCCCCACACCAAAAAAAAAAAAAAAAAAAAAATAAAAAAATCAGCTTTCACTTCAGCTACGTCGTGTTTTCTTTAATCTCCTGCACCAGGTCAGGAGAAGTAATGACGAAAGACGACAAAGGTGTAAATAAATCTGAAAAGCAAGAGGAGTTAAATGAGCAACAGCTCAGTGACTGACAGAGCCTGAAGAGATGGGATGGGGAGATAAATATATATATATATATATATATATATAAATACAATCTGAAAGCAGACGGAGTGATAAGCGAGGACGCCAGTCACGCCAAGGTCATCGTTCTGGACGAGTTACGCAGAATTTCTATGCCAAACGCAATCCATCAAAAGCAGAGACCATGACAGAGCTGAGACACGCAGCAATACAATGGAGGATGTGCATAAATTCACGTCGGGGATGAGGCGCTTTGATGCTGTGTACTGTGGAGGGTGGAGGGGAAGTGTTTTCTCATTATTCTGGACCATTACCATTACAATATTTATAACAAAAAAAAAATCAGTAGGTGCTTTCACAGTGCACTTCAATATTAGCAATAAGAAAAGAAATAAAAATATGCTCACTGTTAAAGTGAAATGCTCTGAAATAATTCTTCACGTTTTTGTTTGTCCACCATACAAAATACTACTAGTAAAACAAGACTTGAATAGATTTGAGCAGCAATTTTCTCTTCCTCTTTGGCTGTTGGATAGATTTTTCTCCCCGGTTCATTTGCTCAGTAAAGACATAAGGAGATGTTAAGAACTCATTACATTTTGTACAAGCTCTGCCATCTAAATGACCAGCGCTGCCGGTGAAGTATTAGCGATGCTGCAGTATTGGATGGGGCAGTCAGTGGGCCGTCAGTTGCCAATCTCATCCCAAGGTGACGAGGTATAGTCACATTGCACTGGGGTTGAATTGCAACTTTGACCACTTAAGTCATCAAGACTGGGGTCTAGTATTGTGTACATCAATTCCCAGTGGCCTTTGCCTTTATAGATGATAAACAATATCAAAGCTCTTTAAAGGGCAGAGCACAGACTAAAGGGAAAGAGTAGATACTGCGCATGTGCATAGAGCTAAGGCAGTAACATTTCTCTCTGGAGCGACAGGGAACTGTCAGGAGAGTTTTTCCATTAATCAATTTAGACTTTCATGTCTTGGTAAGAAAATACTCTGCATTGCAAATGACACGTCTAATCTATATTTGACATGTAGCGACTGTATCTCCTCATCTCCATCATACCACTTTAATTCAACTACAACAGCTGTATGAATTACAGAATGGAAGTTTTGTACAATGTAAAGCTGCAATTAACTTGCTGAAAATTCATTTTAAAAGTACAGTTTTGCACTGCGGACACTCCTGAACCATTATGCAGATTAAATTATCAGTTATTTTAAAAATCTACCATATTCCAGTTAAGCTTCTTTAACCTCTTAAGGACAGGTAAAATCAAGTAGAGTACCACATCTTTAGCCAAAACTGTTGTTCATGATTATGCAGCAGGTATTGTCATATTTAGTCTTTCTTCGTGAACAAAGTAAACTCCCCTCCATCCCGACAGTACAGCAGTAAGTGTAATAAACTGTAACAGATGTGTTTATATCAGCACATTAATTCCATTGCTTAATAAAACTAAAGGTCGTCTTTACCTTTTATCAGCTTTTTGTGTCAGATAATACAACCGAGTACTAACCGTGTAGTTGGGGTTTCCCGCTTGCACCCTCAGCTCAGCCAGGACCCAGATGCCATTGGTGAGTTTCGTGGACTGATACAGCATGTCCTGACCGTCCACTGTACGCTTTGCAATGGTGAAGATGTTGCTGCCCTGGAGTTTATTGGAGGCTGCGTCTGTTATAGGGACAGAAAAAATACAGTCAATATAAACTGAACCCGTCTCTTATCTGAACATTTTACCTCTCATTTTCAGTATTCAGTGTCTTTGAATAAACCTTAATCAGAGTGTCATTCACTGGCTCCTGTCATGCTCTATGGTTATCTGTTGAAACAGTCATTAAAAGTACCAGACCGTGTAGATTTCTTTTTCACTTATCATCCTCTAAAACTTATCTCCAGGAAGTCTGTGCAGCAAAGATACAGATACTAATTTGAAATGAACTTTTCTCCTCAGCCTCTGTGTTAGTGCTGTACCCCAGCAGGATGTGAAGCCCTCTGTCTTTGTTCATGAAGAGGAAATTTAATCTGTGCAGGGAAATCTCCATTAGGCTGTCATTAAGAATTCTTCCCCAGTTCAGTTACACTCATGCTTGTGTAAAACTAAATCATCACACATAAATAAGGGCCGTAGCCGATGAGCTCTAATCAAATGCATTTTTGCTTCATTAGCGAGGATCTGAATTTGAGATCGCCTCCATTGCTTCATCCTCACATTTAAAGAAAGAAACCGCTGAATGGTTGATGTGTTTTTCAGCCTGTAAACTCTGTTCCCTGTTCCTACTTCTCACCTGAGTTGAGGTGGCAGTCTTTGATTTGAAACTGGGACTCATTGTCATTAGGAATGTCTTTCCATGTGGCCAGAAACACCTGTCGCTCTGTAGAGGAAAACAGACACAATCACTGGATGAGCACAGAGACATGGAGCACACTGAAGTGAACATAATACGAAGGTAACAATAGGATTTATGATGTACACTCTGTAAGTAGTGTGTGACAAGACTGATTCCTCAAAAAGACACAAGGTTCCCTGCTGCAGCTTAGGCTCAGGAGCATTAGCTGTGAGCTTTTGGCAGGTGTTTTGTTGCTAGGCCCATTGGGGAATCTCCGCAGGGTGAAATACAAACACGTTCACAAAGAATAAATCAAACAATAGCACGACAACAAAAGGAAAAAAAGGCTGGAAATGGGACGGGTGTTCAATCTGGAAGCAAGTGAATGATTTGAGGAAGGTGTTTGTGTAGTCATACATCTAGATCACACAACTCCTTAAAGTCCCCTCACTGAAAGAGTGACGTACGTGTGCAGTGTTGACGTCAATGGTTTTGAGGCTTTTGAGTGAAGAGATTTATCTTAGACCCACTCACCCATCTTTCCGTCCTCTACAAACAACATGCTGATGGGGTACTGGCAGCTGAAGTAGAATACGTCAATGTTGTTCTTAACAGCCACCTGCGAGAGTGATTACATCCAAGGAGGGGGTGGGGGGGTGGAGGAGGATGAGAGGAGAAGAAACAAGAAGCAATACAAGTGTAATTACTTTTCAAGTGTCCTTCAAAGATGGGCATAGCTGGTTTATGAGCGCTGTTTACCGAACAAGAGGGCACCGGTTCTCTGAATATTATCCTACAATATCACCAGCCCATGTTTTTAATGGTCTCATCACATCTCACAGTAAATGTGAAGCTTCTATTTGCCCACAAAAAACATTTCCAAATATTACCAACAGGCTAAATATATACAATATAAAAAATAAAACACAAAAAAAACACAAAAGACAACGAACAACTTAGACAGAAAAGTTCACAACGGCTGATCTACATGAAAAAATTAAGATAAATTATGAGCCTGAACTATTTACGAATGACTTTTCATCCAGGATTAATAAAACATCTATGATTATGATTTGCAGTCAGTGGTAAAAGAACAACATACTCAAACAGAAACAGAAGAAGAGGATCAAGTGTGGTGTGATGGGACCGTCTGATGTACGAAGCAGCAAAGACCGATATTGATCAGGTTGCTCAACAAAGAAGTGCTGAGAGAAGGACAGTGAGTTCAGCCAGAGGATAGCAAAAGAATTACTTGTGAATAATTCATTAGGGCATCTTATTCCTGGGTGCAATGCAGGGCTGCCGGTAACATGGCGAGACAAACAAAAACAACACAAAGCATCAGTCTGTGTGTTTGTAAACCTGAGGGGCTCTTTTATAAGAGGTTAGATGGAGAAGAAGAGTTGGTCAACCACAAATCCAACTGAAAAAATACTGTATTCATCTTTGATAATATTAATACAGGTCATATGTGCTGTAACGAGTTAATCTACTGACCCACTGATACCAAATTCTTGTTTTGTACCAACAACTCTTGCTTGCTGGGACAACATGTTGAGTATTGTCTGCATTTTGGTTGGGAAAACCTGACTAAATTATTTGATAGTAAACTCAGTTTTCAAATACTAATGCCTGTTTTCAACCATATGTATTTGATGAAAATAACCAGCAATTATGAAAATAATCATTTGATGTTGCTGCACTGATTAAAGAACAACTAGTATCAGAAGAAATTAGGGAAAAAGCTCATCACCTCAACACATTTAATTAAAAAGTTGTTAACAATGCTCCCATGTAACTAGATTTGTTTGATCGAGTTAATTAAATATTTACAGGACATTTTCAAATCTTAGACAGTGGCAAAGAATTTATTCAGCCTCCATCGTTTTGGGAGCCACTACACAATACTGCTTTTTGAATGTCTTTACTACTGAATTGCTCCATATCCGTGATCAGCAAAACAGAAAAAGACGCCATTTATTTAATGGCAATGGCATATAGTGGCAAAAAGCAGCTGAGACACTAGCACCAGGTGTTAGTAAAGCATTCCCATTAAATCCAATGGTTTGTGAAGACAAAAAGGCTTCTACAACTGTAACATCAGTAGTTAGAGTACTCACAAGGATATAGTGGAACATTATGTTCCATCGAGATAAAAATAACACAAAAGCTCCTAAAATATAATATCGGAGAATGTATCAAAACAGACATCGGCTCTCATGAAAGCAGGGCCTCCAGGCGGTGGACTATAAAGGTTAGCAGGACTGCTGAGGCCAAGAGAAACAAAGGAATCATGTGTTACGGGACCATTAATGACGCCCCCACCTCCACCGCCCCCCCAACACTCTTATCTTCAGTCTCCAGCTGCACGCAGCATCCAACCGCCATTCTGTCTAGTTAAAAGAACCACCCTGATCAAAACTGAGCCTCTGCCTCTGACAGTCTTTTTTTTTTCCCTCTTTTACAACTTATCAAAACTGAACTGACAGCTGTTTTATATTTTAATTACATTTAATTCACAGCATGAGAATTCAGTGGTAAAGGTGAACAGCAATGATGTGTTACTAATCACTGAGGACATATGGTGATATTTCCAGAGCAAAACTAAATGTCTCAAGTGATATGAATCAGGCCCATGAATATTACAACCACAAAACATTTTGATTTGCTCTGTAAGCGTGGGATATACAGACGTAAATGACAGTAACAACAGTGCCAACTTGAATGTGGACTTTGACAGAGTGAGTCAGCCGTGTTTGCTCACTCTATTTACATTATAGCACATCTCTGATGGAGAGCTGTCATTGTGTTCCTAGCCTTGGGCTTAGTAAGAAGCTGTATTAAAGACAGGAAAATTGAGGCATCAGTATCCTGACAAAGCAAGTGTTGAAAAAAATGAAAACAGTCTAGTCCGTAGTGCCAGGATAGCTGAGTGGTTAGGGCGCACCGCTTTGGCACATAAGTCGTGAAGTGATCTCCAGTTAGAATCCCGACTGTGACAATCATTTTTATGTCATTCCCCACTCTTCTTCCCCCTTCCTGTCTACTTTCACTTAACAATGAATAAAGACAAAAATGGCCAAAATACCTTAAAGAGTCAGTTACCAAGTTACCATTCCTCCACAAAATAAACAAAACTTCAATCCTTAGAGGACATGAGCAGTGTGTTACCTGCAAGTTATTGAGAGGCTCCATTTTCATGACAGGTCCCACAGTATTGAGGGGAAGGGTCACTTCAATACTCTGATTAGGGCTGAGAGGAGTAAGAACCTGCAGAGGACCTGCTGGAGCGAGACCGAAGCTACACAGACAGGAAGTAAAGTGTCATTGAATGAAAAAATATATACAAAAACCTCAACATCTAGTGCTTGTTGCATGATTATACCTGTTTCTGTTAAACTGGATGGCAAAATCAGTCATGACACTCATGGCTTTATTAGTGAGGGTCATCTCCATTTGGATGACACCAGCACGGCGGGCAAAGGTGCCAGTAATCTCCAGGCCCTTGGCCTTCATGGCAGGAAGCCAAACCTGAAGAGAGACAAAATCAGGTAATTAGGTATTAATTGTCTCACTATAGTTGTTACATCTTTCTGTTGTAAGTCTAATGCCAGATTATCAAGACTCACCGTTTTAGGGGGGCTGTAAGCTCCCATTGGCATACCAACTCCACCACCGAGATCAAACAGGTCATCCAGACCACCGCTAACACCGCTGAAAGAAGCTGGCATCGCAGCCGGAGCGGCACTGAAAGCGGCCCCCATCTGTGAATCACAAAGCAGCATGTTACCCTGACACACTTAATGTCAGTGCATGTAGAGCAAAAGTTCAACAAAACATCTCAGAACAAAATGACTTACAGCAGGACTTCCTCCGAGATCTCCACCAAGCTGGGCATGAGGAAGAAGCACATAAGAAAAAAAGAAAACATTAAAACATGCTGCAATGTTAAATAATATTCTGGGACGGTTGAAGAGGATGGATGGAAGGGTGTGAGGGGTTGAGATGTTGTACATTATTGATGACAACTATGGGCTTTGCACCATTAACAAGTAACAGCCAGAACAACATTTTTCCTTTTAAGTAACTGTGTCACTTTGAGTGTCTATTAAAATCCATTTGGTTTTGTTCAAATGCTACCCACTACATGTGTCTATTGTGGCGACTAAAAGGTTGAGGGTACAGTGAACAAAAATATAGTGATTCAACACAGTGACACAGCTAAACTACTGTGTGTTGAAGAACAAAATGTCACCAAAATGGAAACAAATAATATAACACAAAGTGCAGCTGCGGGGGAGGACAATTCAAAGGACATAGTGATACAACAGGGGACAAGGTGGGGGGTTCTACGCTGGTGCTGGCCTTTACAGGTCCAGTGTGGTCCCCTGGACCAACCTCAGTAGGGCTGTAATCAGGGGGCGATGGGGACTGATGTGAGAGTTGAGGTGATTGAGGAGTGTCCGTCCGCAGGGGAATGGGCGGCTGATTGAAAGACGAAACACAGTCTCAGAGTCCAGAGATAAGAAGAGGTGGACTCAAGGTTTTAACAGCATGATTACTGAAAACACCACGATAATAACTGATGAGAAATGATGAATGAAATTGTCACACTGATGCAAGAGGACTACAGCAAAACAGCAGCGGATAATTAATTTTCTACAATGATCTGACATGGATTATAAATGTTGTGCCCTCTCCCTCTGTGTAGTTACCGGCTCAGACTCATCCCCCATCTGCAGGTGCAGCATTGAACAAAGAAAGGAAAACACACAAGGGTCAAAAGAAGAAGAAAAAACAAGAAAGAGAAACAAAAAGCACCAGAAGATCGAAACAAGAAAAAGCACAGACAAGATACATTACCGTCACTAGGTCTCACCGACATTAGACCAGGACGAGTCATATCAACCAGCTCCTGAAACATTCACTAAAACATTTGTGTTGAAGACCTACCAGGCTGTCCAGTCCTCCTCCAAGGAGGTCCATAGCACCCATCTGCATGCCAGAGGGGGGTGGTGGTCCTGTGGTGGTGGGAGGTGTCAGGTCCAGATTGAGCAGATCTCCCAGGAGGTCTCCTTGGGATGGGATGACAGCAGGGGGTGCCTCAGAAGCTCCAGCAGCAGGACCTGCATCTGGGCTCTCAACACTTTCCCCACTAATAGAAATAAAATGAGACATGAAAAAAAAGAATCACATTAAATAAGATTTCCTGTTGTGATGATGGTGCTGTTGACGTTGACGTTCCAGTGATTTCGTCCACATTGTAAACCTAATTTGTCATTTTACTGTGACTATAACTCCTTTTAACCCCCCCGGGAACAATGGCAAGTAGATATGAGTTGTTTTTGAAGGCAGGAAGGAACAAAGAGCTGCACAGCTTGACACTGCTTGCAAATGTGTTACACAGCAGATTTGAGGGACAGTCGCAAAATCGAGAAGCTGGGCCCACTTGAATAAACAAACCTTTGCGCCTACAGTACTTAACAAATAAAAAGGGTATCACTCACGATCCAGCGCTGCCAGGAAGTCTCTTGTGCTGAACACCACGGCTGCCCTCGACAAAGGCACTCGGTGGCTTGTGGTAAACAGAGGCCAGAGTACCGATGTGGCAGATAAGCTCCTCCAGCAGCGTGGGTTCGATCAGATCCGTTTCCTCGGAGATCAAGGGCTTCTCAGCCAAGACAACCTCTTTGGCTGCCACAGGATCTGTGGAGAGCAGACGCCAATAGATATAGCCTCTGTCCCTGAGATCTGGATTATCAGAATCCTGTGGACAGAGATTGAGAAATGAAGACGAGGGGTTATTATTTATAGAACACGTTACGGTAATAAATACTTAATGTCAGACTCTTCTGTCTTGACCCCAATAGAGAATCTGAACAGTGACTCAAAGACATAAAAGTCAGTAAGCCTTGGGGTAGTGATAGGATTTGTAAAATGTACAAGGCAGCAGAACATTGATCATTTTTATTGGAGTAAGCATTAAGGTCAAAATGTTTGTTGTACACCTGCTGCTCCAACACACATTTAGCAGTTTTCTACTGTAGATACATCTGTTATGTGCTGGCATTTTCAATCTGGAATTGTAGGTAACCAACATAATGACACAATAAGATAATACAAGACAGCTTTTCCTCATTATGGAATTGATTTTTTTTTAATGAGTTCATAATCTGAGGCCTGAAAAACTCAGTTAGTGTAACTCTAGAGTAAGCTGGAGTCACTGTAGTGATTATTGTAAGTTCAAGCCTCAGATCAATAATGCCACTACAATATGCTGGTCCCCTCAGAAAGGTAATGTGATAAAAACTCTTTGGAAAAGACATAAAACTGAGAGCTAACAGGAAAACTCAAAGGTCCTGTTGATAAGAACAAATTATTAATGCCTAAGAAGGAAGACGAATGGTGAGTTCTCAGTAGCAAACAGCAACAACATTAGACAGAGATGCTGACAGGAACATGAAATGTGTAAAATGTCTGTAGCTTTTAACTCACCTGTGTGGCCAGGCTTAGCACCTGTTGCACCAGCTCCTGGGTCTCAGTGGGCTTTTTCAGGAACAGCTTCACGATTGCCGTCAAAAGCTGCAGCTGCACCTAAAGAGTAACAAGAATACATATGTTACAACTGTTCACACGCTACTTTAAAATCTGTAATAAAGTTGCATGGTCCATCTCAACAACAGTCATTTAACAAAGCCCTGTATTAAATAACAATAAACGCAAGAAATAAATCAAGGTTTAAACTCCATTCATTTGTCACAGCCTTAGGTTTCCCACAGATGCCACATCCTGCTAAATAGTAAACGTGCCCACTACCAGTCTAATCTACCAATACAAACAGCAACACAAAAGGAAACACTTGATGCATAATGCATTTCTTTCAACCCACAAATCACTTAATATAATCAGACAAAGCTCTACAAGCCAATAACATGGATATATTACTTAGAAAGAGCCAGCTAACTGAACACAGCTTGGTGTAAACCCACAACGAACTGTGGCAGAACGCTCCGAAGAGTAAAAGCTGGCTTCTCTTCAAAATGTGCCTCTGAGCCACATATAAAAAATGTTCCAATTACTGCAGTGTCTTCGGTTAAGCATGGTTGATCTCAGGCAAAACAAAACAACTCATCTCATCTTTGATTTCTCTCAAGGTTACCACAGCATTTGTCAACTAAATAAAAGCGTATCTCTGTAGTCTTTTTGCATTTGTTTATAACATGTCACTTTCATTTTCAGGGGTTTTGCAGCAGCAAACGATGACTAACATTAGTTATTTCCAACTAAAGAACCCAAAGTGTGCTCGTACTGTCACTAGAATGAAAACCATCTGTGCCACTGTTGTTAAAATGGACTTCACATTTATGAAATACCAATCTCTCCTGAACACACCTGGGTGCTTTCGTCATGGAAACCCTCCAAAAAGCTCTCCAGCAGCTCGTCGGCGTTGTCAATGCGCTCAGCGTACTCTCCCACGATCCAGATCATGGCAGCACGTGCCTCCGGTTCATCCAGTGAGTCCAGGTTTTCACACAGAGTGGCAATCACGCTCTCGTACCTAAAAACAGTTGCAAGAGAGGACATACACTCAGATTTTTACAAATTTATGCATCATAAGACAGAAAAAAACCCAAACAAACAATTATGGTGTGAATTACTATAATTTTCTTATAACTATAATAATTAACTTTTTGACACCTGGGACAGCAAACACAAGAGGAGCAGCAGAAATTAACATAAGAATTGTCCTTGAGCTGTGTTTTCTGGCACCGTGGCACAAGTAAATCCAATATTCTCTTTTCAGATGTGAGTGAACATCCTGGTTTAGTCTTTGGGGCCTTTGCTTGCCAGATGTTAAACAAGTTAATGTTTTCCATCGTGGCTTACACATTTCTAATCTTCATAAAATGCCTGATACTAAACAATTCCATGTAAATAATATCATCTTACAAAATACATCAAGGAAAAGTGATTTAGCTGGAATCTAATTACTAAAAAAAGGCAGATGTTGGGCTGGGCAGTGACTCATTTAGCTAAAGGCTTGAGACATGCTGAGGTGCGAGGTTTCCGAGTCACGACTCCAGGGTGACGGTCTACCGCTGTGTGGCAGAGGACTGTGACTGTCTGTCACATGAACCCACACCGTTGGTGATGTTGGCACTGCAGCAGAAGTCACGCAGCCATGCAATCAAGGCAGGGGGTTAAGTGCTATCCACTACAAAACACAATCTGCTCCGCTTGAGGAGGAGACTTTCCATCTCTTTTGCATATCCTCTGGGAGGGAGGCCAGACTAAAAGCACTCCTTGTCTACGCAATGAGCTTTGATTACGCCAAGTTTACGACCAAGAGAACATTATCTGATACTCAGGGCATGTCCACATGGCAACGTTTTTAGGTTGAAAGGGTAAATTATTTTATTGTTGCGGCCTTTTATCCACATGGCACCAGCGTTCTGGGTGCCCTGAGTGGGAAAATCTGACACTGCTGCTTTGCAACATTGTGCAAACATTTACTTTCTTTAAAACAATGATGTTGCCACCCGTTGTCGTCATGTGACCCGAAGAACAATAAAAAACCCTGCACACAATGGCAAGAACAATGGTGGGTAACAGAGTTATGTGTGTGCTACAGACGCTGTTAGGTTTACTAGCATTACTGAAAATAAACCTCATCGCACTCTGGCAACTACAAGAGCCACTTTGTAAAATCATTGAAACTGAAAAAGACATAGACATATTGATTAGAAGGAAACTTACTTGTTGGGGTACTTGCGGAAGATGTCCTTGATGACCACGATGGCTTCCTGCACTACATAGTTGACCTTGGTCTGGATGAGGTCTAACAGTGTGCTGACACAGCGTTCTGCCGATTGCTAATGAACGGAGAGAAACAGTGTAGAAATATCTATAGAACATGTATGTGTAATATATTTTTAAATTGATTCATTTTCGATTATTGTTTTTAACCTCTAACATTTATTTTCTGATATTACTAAAGAAATAATAAGCTGTCTTTTTTACTTTGTATGTATTTTACTCATGCTGAGGTTTCAAGGACTCTTCCTTCAAACTCCAGTCTGTTTAAATTATGATAATTAAATTATATATCATGATGCATAACACATTTTTCAGGCAGTACTACACCGACGTGATGACAGAGCCACCTTGTGTTCATCACAGAGACACTACAGCTGAACCCCACCGGTGACCTTTTATTATTCAGTGATATAAAAAAAGCATCTGACGACAACGTTACATCGTCTACACTCACCTCTACTTTAATGGCGCAGCGACCGATGGCTCTGACTGCTTTGCGGACGAAATCCACATCCACCTCAGTGGCGTACTCCTTCAGCTCAGCCAGCACCTACAGCAACACGCAGCCATGTTCCTCAGATGTTCTTTTTATCTCAATGTCACCACTGATGTATAATAATTGTGTGTGTGTGTGTTACCTGGGCGATGTTGGCTTGAGACGCGAGGCGAATCATGATGTCCAGCTTCTCCAGTTTGACATAGATTGGGTCGTTGTACTTGACAAAGAAAACCTTCATCTCGTGTTTCAGGATCTCTGGACTAAAAAAAAAAAAAAAAGAACATCAACATTTCTTATCATGCGTGGTAATGACTGAGATTATAAGCAAGCAGAATCTAGCTGAAATGTGGGGTGATAGGGCCACAGTTAAAGAACAGTAAAGAGGCTTTCACCCTTCACCTTCTCCTTAGACTTACCGTCTCTGTACGATGAGATTGATGTTCCTTAGTGCCACATATTGCAGCTCAGGCTCAGCAGAGAGCAGAGTGACCAGAGGAGGGGCGAGCTTCTTCAGCAAGGTCCCATAATAGTCCAAGTCTTTGGGCAGCATCTCCATGAATTTCATTAAAACTTTGACGGCTGATAAAACCACCGCAGAGTTGGCATGAGAGAGCCGTGGGGTCACACGCTCGCAGATGCTGACAGATGTTAATGATAAAGGCAGGGAAAGAGCAGAAGAGTAAATAGAGTTCACTCGCAATATGTGACAGATGACATGCAGCGATAATGAAGCCAGTGTTTGCCTTTACCTTTGGGACTCACGATCATCACGAGGCGTATAATTAGCCAGGCAGTCAAGAATGAATATCTGTCCCCACTCTGTGCACTCATTTAAAGCTGTCAGCAACTTGTTGATGGTCTGAGGATTCAGGTCCATTAGATTACTGTTGGGATGAGACTCTGCTATCTCAGACAGCGCTGCCACTGCGTTTGCTACAACCTAAAGATGAAAACAAGAGCACAGGTAAATGCTGACACAAAAATATAAGAGCAAATGATTATATGACTACGATATGAAACAAAGGTCATTGTACGAGTATCATTCTGGCTTCATGTTGAATATCTATATGCCAGCACTGGTCTTATCAGTGAAAGGCAGAGCAAGAGAGTGTAGCCAACTGTGTCAGAAATCTGGCAGGTGGGGAGCAGAATGTGTGAGAGAGTCGTACCATGGGGTTGGAGTCAGAGATGAGGTCTTTAAGAGTGTCCAGGAAACCTTGGTCCTCCACCAACTGGGCGTTGATATCATGGAGTTTTGCAACACACACAGCAGCCGTCTTCCTCACATATGGGTCTTCGTCCTTCAGACATTTCCTCAGCGGCTCACAGAGGTACTCAGTGATCTTGTCCACGCGGATGCAGCCCATGGTGCGAACAGCAAGGGCCCGGATGAGAGGGTTAGGGTCTTCACAGTCCTAGATTCAAATAAGGGAGAAGAATATTTATACAACTCGGACATGATCTGAAACTTTCAGGTGCCAAGAACTGCTCATAATGGTTAAATTATAATAAATGTTTTTTTCTGTAAAATCTGAAATTACATTTTTTTTATGTCTAAAATCACTGGGCAGTTCAAGGATTTCACATATCCTACCTATAAAGATCACTGCACTTCAATGATACAATACAAACTGACAGTTTCTGAACTTTACCTTCACAAAGGTGTTAACAGCCATGATGGCCATGTCTGGCTGACTCTTGGCATAGTTCATCAGGTAGAGGTAGACCAGCTTTTTCAGCTCCAGGTTGTCCGTCTGCATGCAATTCACAACATCTGGGAAAAGAGCGCTGAGAGGAAGGACAAGCTGTTATAGACTCAAAATAAAAGATGAGGAGTTACATTACATAATTCCAGTGTGAATATTTCTGGTTTTATTTTCCCTTGCTCACCTGACATCCTTGCCAACTGTCATAGACGCAATGACCTTCTTTACAGCCTCCTTCTTCTTCTCTTTCTTATCACTGTTCAGCTCTGCCTTGAGCTCGAAGATCTCTCCTGTGAACAGGTAAAGAAAAACCAGGAATTATCCATCATGCGAGTCATTTGTGATGCAGGTGGTGAGAAGGAGTACGATGCAGCAGTGCTCACTATTCGCACATCATAGTGCCCAAACTGGCCTGTGGATACACTGACATGACGTATCCACCATCCTCTCATCTACCTGAACCTCTCATAAATACAGAATGAGGACACAGACATCCCAGCAGTTTATCATTCTCGTGGGTGGTTTGGTCATCAGGGGTTTAAATGCTGTTTCTTCATACTATTCAATAATAATAACCAATAACGAGTTTGCACATCACTGACTGCAGTAACAAAGGAGACACTTCAAATTGCTGCTGCACCCTGTGAGCCTTCTGGCAGTTCAGAGACAGAAGGCTTTTATTGTTTAGACACAGCGGGACATGTTTGCTTTATTAGCAGATAAACAACAGCAGACTTACAGCTAGTGATTGGTGGACATATTGACCGACTGAATTAATTAATTTCTGAAACATGCGGTTTGTCCATGTTTGTTTGAGAGGATCTGCAGTCTGCTAATAATTATTCTTAAAAAATGCCCACAAGTAATCAAAACATGAACTCTGATGTTTCTGCTTTTTTTTTTGTTTATTAGCAAAAAACAAAAAACTACCTCAAAATTTTTTCCTTTCATCAATTTTACGTCTCATTTATTAGGAAACAAACTGCTCTGTTTCATCAGATGCAAGAAATAAAAACAGCAACATAACATCTGCATCATAAATCCTCCTTCTTCTGCACTGCTCTCTAAATATGGACATCAGTCAGTGGGAAAAAGGGTTAGGTGCAGCAAGGCCTTGTGGGTATTTCTGAGCAAACAGTGAAGTTCAGCGAGTGCAAGATCAAGAAAATAAAGTCTCACTTAGAGTATTATAATATTTGACTGTATTTGTTTCCCCTCACTGCCTTATATTAAGCAGAATCTCAACTGTGAGGGTAGGTATCAAATAAAACTTGTTACCGTGTGAACTTCCCATGAATAACGACAAAGGAGTTTCTTTTTTGTTTACCCATTCATGTTGCTTCAGCTTAGTTTTATTTAATTTTCACTTCTCGGCGTAGTGTTATTGTAATGCCTCTCTGCACAATATAAAAACACACATCGTCAGTACACTGTCAATTTTGGACTTATATTTGAATCTGTCTGCTTAGACTTTCCCAGACATTGCAAACCCATAATCTGCTTCGAGATGTTAGCAACAGACTGAGCAAAACCACATCGAGTAAACGCACAGAATAAGTGAAACAAACATGTTCTTACAGAATGAAAGAAATCCAAAACAAACATTCACTCATTAGTATTTGTTGTCTTTTTCTAAATCGCGTATGTGGGAACAGGCACAGTTCTGGGGTGTGTGAGAAGAGGCAAAAAAAAGCAACAGGAGGCAGAAGACAGTTAAACCTCTGAGAGCTAATACTCAATATGACTAATCTGATTTACAACATGTGAACATGTGACTACTTCGTATGATTACATCTGACACAAGGAAATAAAAATAAGTTTCAAATAAAAAAAAAAAAATCAAATTCACAAATTCTTGGCAACACAGTTCAAATAAAACCTCCAAGTTACAAAATAATCAAATCATATCAAAATATGTTTTTATTTCGACCTATGAATGCGTACGTTATGCATGATCGACTGGGAATATACCCAATTTGATTTCTCTTGAGATCATGCAACAGCTTTAAAGTAACTGGACAAAGTGTTTCACATGTTAAACCATTTATTTCATTTATTTATCGAGAAACATTAAAACTACCAGACCTTTCTTGGTGGTGGTGAAGTACTTGGAGTCCGTCATCTTGGATCCAAATTGTCGATTCTCCTGAAGAAAAGAGAGATAAGGAAAACGATGACTGTGAAATCTTTTTCCTGAGTGGAAGCTTAGGAAGTACTAGAAATGCAAGCACAGGGAAATAAAAGGAATTCCTGTCTTCTCCAGAACAAATGGGAGTGAGCTATCAAAATAAAAAAACAATGGATTCTAGCGAGAAAACAGACACCAATATCTCATCTTTCTTGGTCAGCAAATAATTTCGAAATATTTCCTGTTGTTGTTTTTTCACTCTTGATCCAGTAACAAAGTCACTGTCTTTGTTAAGAAATTCAAGCTGTGGTGAATGATGAAACTTTCACTGCTGTGGGGAAAATAACAGCCAGATTTCTAATCATGACACTTTTTTTTTTGTCTAATGAACTTCAGTGCACTTTGAAAACATATGTCCTGAGAACACAAACATTACACTAGATATTATGTTCGAACTGTCATTGACTCCTTTGCAGTGAATATTTCTATATATACATACAGATTACAGGTATATTACATATTACAGATTAATTTATACAGATTTTTAGGTACATCCAGCTAAGATAAAATATGTCCTTATTGATTCCCATCGGGTAGATTTAGGAACCTAATACAGAAGTTATTCTAACCGTTTAAATTCTCTATGATCTTTTCTGGATGATGCAGTTGAAGTGAAACATACAGAGCGATGTTTCTGCAATTCAGTCTATTCTCATTGATATAAACAGGAAGGACAAAATAATAGAAATACCCGACACAAAATGAACATTAGACGGTTTACTGTAGAAGTGTTGCAGTGGGTTACATTAGTTTTAGAAAAGTGTACTTAATAAAGCGATAACTAATACATTTGAGCATATATTATTATAAAGTCATAGTTGTGTGTGAACAATTCAACAGTTTATACCTGAGGCCTGTTAAATATCATGAAAAAATATAAATATCTTGTGACAATAAGAATGAATGGCAACCTCATACTGTTTCGTTAATTTAACTGTCTGATTGAGCTTCAGGCAGCTAAAAATATCAGACAGGTTTGAGTTAAAACAAAGTCAACTCACCTGTCCACTTAGTAAACAACTGAAGTTAGCTTCCAATAGGTCAGTTAAGGGAAAAGTTAAGGAAAGATAAAGACTCACTAATGTCTGAGGCTCACTCTCAAACTTCAGTTTCACTGAAAAAAAAGGCTGGTTGGCTTATTTAACTTTCAGCTCATTGCAACACAGGATGTTAACAGAGGCAGAGGTCGGCGACTGTTGTACAGTTTGTTTCCCTTAACTTTCTCCTTAAATCCCGAATCAGAAGCTAACTTCAGTATCGTCTAACAACACTTTAGTAGCTGATTACAATACATTTAACGAACAATTCACGCTACTACCACGTCATAATAGCACTGAACTGATAGTGTAATATCATATAGTTTGAAAACGGACAGTATAAGTGACTCAAACAATCTGGGTTTTAAGTTAAACAGCTAAGTTAGCCTCAAAGTAAATCGCTAGCTGGTTTAGCATCAGGCTACGATGACGTTAACGTTAGCATAGCCGGAGGTGGAATAAAATACGTAACGGTAACGTAAAGTTAGGTCCATTAGGCAGGTAGTTCTGCATTTAACGATGTCTCTCGATCAGTTACTCACGCATAGCTGATTCGCCCATTCCTGCATGTTTACTGTAGTTCGGGTTAGATGAATGAAACTGGTGCTAACGGCTAGCTGTGCGGTGCAGGCTGCCTGTCAGTGTCAGCTAGCGCAGCTGAGGCATGACCTTCTAAGCAGCGGCTTAAGGAAGCCTTTGCCGGGATAGTTAAGCTCTTAATCTGTCGGCTCGGTTTAAACCTTACCCAACGAAATAGCGTACCTCCAGGAGTTAAAATTAGAGTCGCCACACAATGAATATGGAGAGAAAATCAGCTCAAACATCTTACCGTCACAGGCGTAGCGAGAACTGTGATGGCCTTCGTCCCCTCCCACTAGATTTACTTCCGTCTTTCCACTAAATATCGTTTGCAAACAAATGAGCAGCGTTAGCTTTCATTCAGAGAGGGTTGTTCATTCTGGCAGACAACTAGATCACCGATAATGTCATCTTTTACAAGAAAAGTGTGATCAGCTCCTTAAGATTGGTGATCTTTGAGTTTAACAAGCCACATGACACGTCTACAGTCCTGTAATAGAATAGTTCACATTGTATGACATGTAACTCTTTGATGCTCTTTAATAATTTAATCTCTGCAAAGTAGTAATAAATATTTGAATAATAATGGTGATACACTCGTATATTATTATATATACTATGATAGCAGATTATAGCTAATTTATTGTAAACCTTAATAACAATAACTTCCTTATATAAATATTTTGTCCCTTATCTTTATTACAATTGTCTTCTTTTTTTTTTCCTTTTTTTTTTTTTTTTTTTTTTTTGTCAATGAGGCAGTGCTAGACAAACTGTTAGAAACACCTCCAAAAAACACAATAAAGTTGAATTTACTACCCTCTGAAACATCAATAAATAAACTGGGTAAGTGCAGGTCAAATTACACAACACATGGGTAGAAGAGAATGAGGAAGAGAAATATCAGTATTTCTGGTTTGTTCCAGTTCCAGTGTTCTGGTTTGTTTTTTCTTTTTCATTTTATGAACATGTTCCTTTTTTTAATCTTTTCTGCCACATTTGTAAGTGACATCACTCAATGTCATTGTAATAAACATATCAGAGGATTACACACAATATCTTCTCAGTGTCTCACGCAACAAATGTATTTTGTTTAAGGAAAAATCAAATTGTAGATGAAGAATTGTATTGTGACTTACCTCAGAATCCAAACGCTGTCTCCACGTATGAAAAAATAATCAAAGCAAAATCATAAACTTCAGAGGAAAAATATTTATTACAAGGACAACTTGACAGCATTTTTTTTCAACTTCAAAAAAAAAAAAAAAAACAAGAACAAACAAACAAAAAAAAAAAGAAAAACAGTGAAATCTTGCAGTATTGCTATTTCATACATACAAATTCCACAATGTCGAGCAAATCTGTACATTTAACTGAAACTGCAGTGAAATAATAGCAAACGAGAAATTGTCTGGTCGTGATGAACATTCAGATTTCGCCGACTGGGGATTCACAGAACAGGAGAGAGTTGCATGAAATTGTGCAGGACAAAGAGCAGAATATGTAAAGACAATCACTCTTTTTGTGATTGTTTTATTTTATTCATTTATTTTTATTTTACCTATGTCATAGCATGTTTGTATGAAATCACAGTTCACATTATCGGTAGATTTTTATAAACCACTTGACCAAAATGCAAACGTATTCAAATAATCCAAAACATGTAAATGTAAATCTAAAATAATTACGATATATGTAAATATCTGTTTACAGGTGAAAGTTAAACCCGGCCACATGCTGCATCAGTGTGGCTCTAACAATACTAATACTTACAAGGAGTCTGCATTAAATCATGTTAGTGTTACTCTGAATATTGCAAAACAACCCAAATATGTTTAATTTATCTGAAAGATGATTCCAGTTCTTAAACTGGTGACATTTCCAGGGATCACGTCTGTTTACAGTGTACGGTTGAGAAAATGGAAAAATCTAAAAATGCCCCACCTCGTTTGGATTTCTTTAAACACATATTCATTTACAGTAGTTGGGATGCAGATGTCACTTGATCCCACTGAGACTTGATTTCATAAATAAATAAATTAGACCAAACACCACTCCTTTCTTTACTTCAACTTCTGTACATTTTCTCATACGGTATGTACACATTGATATACACACTCTTCATTTTTTTTTTTTTTTTATCCCATTCATTCAGTGTCAGTGTCCTGCAAACATTTTTTAAAGAAACTGATTTTTTTTTTTCTTACAAACACTGTTTTCATAATACCTATGGGGGAATATTTCATCTGATTAAAACTTCTATAATGAGCAACTTAACTGTCAAAAACATGTCTTTTAAGGTTCTGAAGGACGCTGACACCACAATTCAATACTTTCCCACTTTCAAATATATTTTTACAAAATCCACAAAAACTTAAAACACCAAAAACAAAAGTACTGTAGCTGGAGTCTGGCTTCTCATACCGATCACAATGTAACAAGAAAACCTCGATCTCCAATTACAGTATCTATTATTCATGCAGTTACACACATGCAGTCTCTCAAGTAAAAGTCGCTCTTAATCCATCAAACTTCACCTCATCATACCATTATTATTGGCTCTGATCATCAGAGAACACGTGATTCCTGAAAATATGGAAGAAGCATAAACAAAACAATATGTCTTTTTTTTTTTTTTTACTGTGAATAAAACGTGTCTTTCTTTAGCCACTAGATGTCTCCATACATTACATCATGTCTGAAATCAGTCTGTTAAGTAGGTTATCTGGCCTGTTGTGTTTCATAACAACTAGTAGGATTCAGAGGCAATAAATTACATATGTTTATCTTGAATTGTTTATCTACATCAACTATAATTAATAATAATATTATTGGCAATATTCCTCACTTTTTCTTTCCACATTCACACTCAAACTCCTCCACATCTATGATCATCTATAAACATGTAATGATGGCAATGTAGTGTTACCAAACTTAGTGATGGTGAGCAAAAACATTCAAAAAACTAACCATGAAAATAATTTTAAGGCAAAGGGAATTGTCAAGGCATTTCCAACACCAATATTGCATAGCTAAGGCAGCAATGAACTTAATACAGTGAATATGTACATTAAACTGTATATTCAATGCCTTTTCTTATAGATATATACAAAATACCCACATCTCTCAGTGAGCACATTGACATTTATGGACACATTCATTCCCCTTAGCATCTGACTTCTGCACACATATATTCATCATTGTATTCCAGAGTACAGTTTGGTCGGAGGAAGAACTCTCAACATATCTTGTTTCAGTGACAATGACACAAAATAATAACCTTCACTGCTCCTCAATGTTTGTTTGTTTGTTTGTTTGTTTTACACTTAATCCACTTAAAAGTCAAATCTGAAATGTTTTACTGCTTTGAACATAACCTTGGAAATCTGTAACACATTAAACATTTTAAAAACGTATCGTAATCTATCTCAACTACATCAACTGATTGTGAAAAGCTGACGTGATACATTAATATAATAACACCAGATGACTTTACAGAGATTGGTAGTACATGTAGTGTTCATAAAGTCACAAGAATGAATGGGGTACCTTTGTCTATGTTACCTATTAGTATATTGTAAATGTGAGTATACTGAGTTGTATATGATTATCACTACTGTGGAGAGACTGAAAATATCAGTCATCTTACCAGTACTTTGACTATGAAGGCAAGCAGAGAAACTATGGCAAACCACAAGAGGGAGCTAATTGATCTGACTACAGGTTTAGTGTTTACACTGTTCATAGAGTTGCAGCTTTAAATCTCTGGCACTTGACCATGCCCCCTCAGCAGGCCACATGGCCGCACATATGCTGCCGCTCTACCTCTTTGTGTCAACCATGAGAATTGCTGTCTTCCAAGTTTTGTGTCTTGCTAAAAAAAACTCCAGGTTGGCAAAAGCATCCCCATGCAAACATTAAAATGACAATGAAAGTAGTATCAAAGACCATTCCTTTGGTAATAAATAATTTGGCTTGAGTGCAAAATAAAAGCAATGTGAACACAAAGTGAAAAAAGGAGTGTTTGACATGCAATGAAAACAGTCTATCGCCCAGTCTAAAGTCTGTTCTCTTTCTTTACACAGTAGTCATAGTTCAGTTCATGACAACAACCGTCCTCCCGTGTCATACCCATCAGTTTTGTGCTACATCCAAGCTTCAGTGTCCAGGCTTCCTGACTGTCCAGGGTAGGTGCAATCTTTGTTGCCCATGGCTGGGGAACGTGGTTGAGAATGGATCATATCTGCAAAAGCCTGGTGCAGCCCCTTGCATGTGGCTGGATGACCAGTGGGATGAGAGGTCTGAGGGG
Source organism: Polydactylus sextarius (assembly GCA_016801845.1). Lineage (NCBI taxonomy): Eukaryota > Metazoa > Chordata > Actinopteri > Polynemidae > Polydactylus > Polydactylus sextarius. The sequence goes on along the minus strand of CM028915.1, from coordinate 11,421,016 downwards.
ACAGTGGCGGGGTGTGGCAGGGGGACAGAGTGCTGTTAGCCTGCAGATCTCTGTATCTGACTGGTGTCGGGATACGTGAGGGGCTGTTTTCTGGTCTGTTGTCAGCACGAGGCCTGATTCTGTTTCTCAGTTTGTGCTTCGAATTAGAGTCTACCCTGCCTGCCTTCTTCTGTCCTTTCTTTATCTGTAGTACTTCTCCATCTGTGTCCCCGTTAGCCAGGGGTGACAACGGTGGGGGGGAATCAGATCGGGATTCGCTCAAGCTATAGCACATGGATGAGTTTTCACTTGAGGAGTCCTGAAAGGAGCAGTCTTCAGAAGCAGGGAGTGCCACAGGTGAAGGACAAGCCTCTGGGGGAGGAAGGTCATCACTGCCATCGTTATTGTCCAGGTCATAAGGTAAGTTTGGCTGGTGATTCTCCAGAGGAACATCTCCTTCAGGCCCTGTGCCCCAGCCAAGTTGACCCTGCTGACCTGTCAGCTCCCCTGTAGGAGGAAAACCTCCATGGTCTCCATTCATATTCCTACAGTGGAAAGCAGGTTGTGAGTGAACCTGATTCATTAAACTGTCTGATTCTGAGTCTCCATGGAGAGGCAGGGAGGACAGATGCTCCCTCTCCTCTATTGAGCTAGAGATCGCTGGGAGTTTCTTGAGACCCCCTTCACGCTCCCCCCAGTGTTCAACCTCCCCTTGTCCAAAGTTATGTGGTCCTCCATAATTATTTCCATAAAGTAAATTTAAGGGATCCTCAAGCAGGAAGTGACGGGGATTCGATCTCTTGGATTCCCTGAGGTCAGGCAGAGCTCCTATCTTTGCCCCTAAAGTCAGAGAGGAGGTGGAGGAGTTAGAAGAGGAATAGGCTGAGTCAGTGACATTAGGATCAGCGAGTGTTGGCACTGAATGTGTCCCACCTCCCTGCAGAGTTGTTCCTCCTGGAGCTTTATTAGAAACTCCTCTCGCCTGCTGTGTGTTGGCCAGAAACTCAGCCTCAAAGCTGCGATACAGGTCCTGCTCCCTCTGGGGGTCTAGCTTTGGCAACATCTGGAAGCCAAATCCTAGTCCTTCTTCTTCGGACTCTTGTCGCTCCGTGCCAGTCCAGTTCCTATGGTGACCAGCAGAACGAGGACCCTGCGACGGTCGAGGAGAGCGAGCAGAGAAATGATGAGAGGTGCGGGGAGTTGAGTGTGGCGAACGTCGACCTCCTGAGTTTACAGGCGGCAGTAGTCTGCCTTTTCCGACGGAGGGTGAGCGAGGGGCAGGAGGTCTCGGGGTAGTTACGCTCTTCTTGCTGGGGCTGCTATTATTGCTCTGGACTCCTTTAAGAGGTGAATTAGTGCATGAGGATGACTGCCTTTTGGAGAAGCCGCCACCTACTCTGGGAGATGATGGGGGCATTTGTTTACCCCGAGGGTCCTCTCGTCTGTCTGACGGTGGGGCCTGACGCTCTCTGTGGGAGGCAGCAGGACTCGGGCTGGCATCGCCAGACCGAGTCCGACTCGATAACTTACTCTGGCTGTGGGAACGCGGAGTGTGGAGTCTCCTCGGGCCCTCGTTTCCGAGAGAGCGGCCCCTCTCTGTCCGTGTACCATCAGAAGACCCTTGTGGTGGGTTGGGTTTGAGCACTGGAGCGAGTCCACGTTCCCGAGATTGACTGCGTGCACGGGGCAGTGAGGGACGCAGTGTTGAGGTCTGAGTTCCTGCCCCAGGCCTCTCAATCATGTGCTTTCCCTCCTTGCGATTGACAAGCAGGACAACTTCTTCTCCAGAGCGCCGTGAGGCACCACCAAGAGAGTACCGTCCTCCTCCTCCTCCTCCTCCTCCTCCTCCTCCCTTAGATGAAGCTGTAGAGGAGTCACTGTCTCCAGACAAACGTCTTGTCACTGGTAACATTGTCTCCTTATTCCTATAATGCAGAAAAGAGACACTGAGTCATTTATAATTTAATAACACATACCACAAAATTCATCAATCACAGTTTCTCATTACTCATGTTACTACACAGTTACACGGCTGAATAAACTTCAGTAGATTTCATCATAAAAATCCCCCAACACCATCAGGTGACATGTAATGTGGGATGTTTCACGATGAATTTAAAAAAATATATATTTTCCACTGCTCACTGTTGCAGACAGATAGTGTTTCTGACCTGAGGCTCCGTGTTTCTTGGAACAGTGGGCAGCGTCACCCACGGGGGATTACAAAGAAGATAAGAACAAGTGGGGGCAGGATTAGAGGTCTAGAAGATTTTCTCACCCAAGACACAGCACTGCCCTTTTTTAACCCAGACATCTCTCAACTGTCACGCACCAGTAGGACCAGTAGGTCAGAGTTTAACTGTATAATCAGTTCAAAGGTCACTTACAGTACAAGCAAAGCCTGAGACAGATTTGATGAAAACAGATCAATGTGTCAAATGTAAATTTGATATTTAAAGACTCAGACTAAGTTGTGTTATTTGTTGTCATTTGGTGTGTTTCTTGAGTAATCATGATAAAGCATATTGGCCTGTTAAAAGAATAAGAAAACAGTGTATTAAGTTGTCTGGAATCTATGTTTTAACACTAGAAATATTGAGTGTACTGTCCTAGAGTACTGTCCATTTGTGAATAACTTTGTCCTTTGTATGTCTTTGTTGTATGTCTTTGGTATACAAAGTAAATGTCGATATTACAGGTCTTCAACTCCAAGAATGTGAGGGGTTTTGAAATAGTAAAAATATAAGATATGAAGGTTTGAAATTGAGATAAAAAATAACCTAAGAAACTATCCTAATATAGTTGACATATTGGCATTTTGTGTACTTTGATACATGTATTAAAAACTATTTTTATTATTAGCTTTTTCTTGATCTATCATCATCAAACCAAAAGTATTATAAAGCCCGCACTTCTGAAGCTGAAGGAAAAGCTCTAAGTGATTTTGTTTATATGCTTAAACTAGTCACATGATGTGATCACACCAGCATTGACAGTCTATTTGGGAATAAAAACATGTTGCAGTCCTGTGTTTTCAACAACAGAGATACAATTTTCTTTTGTTTAAAATCACAGATTGTGCCTTTAATTAGTATATTTTTTAAACTGGATTTCTAAAGTTATCATTGGACATTAGATTTGTATATATTTAGACATGGTAACTGTACAGAGCCCAACTGTTGACCTACTTCCCCTGTTAGTCATGAACAGTTGTCTGGGGATAGTTGTCAGATTAGTCTTTATCTAGTCTGGCGCACTTGAGAAGGGATGACCCAACCACACAGGGTTAATTCAAATGTGATGTTGCCTTGACGTCTGGACTGAGCTATCGCTCAATAAAGGAATGAGCTACACACTGGATGGAAGCCAAAGTAAACCACAATTCAGCTTTTAATTGTGTTAAACAAGGCTGTTTTCACAGTCTGACATAGAGGAAAGGTATGTGATCAACTAAACATTTTGCCAGCTTTGTGGAGAGCATGAGCAAATCTTATAAATCCCATGAAAACAGCCACCTGTAAACATTTAAACATGCCACTGCTCTGTCCCTGATCTAACCTGCCTGCACACTGCATGAACACTGATATGCCACAAAGAGTACAACAAAGAGAAATGATGTGTAGGTTCATTTGTCTTTAGTTTCATAGAGATTCAGACCATCTGTTTGCAGTGGAGAGAGAAGAGCTCTCACAGAACAGCTCTCATAGAATCGGAGCCACAATAGACAATCAATAGTCTAATTAACTGATTGAAAGTAGATGAAAGAAGAGTGTGGAGAGAGGAGAGCTGAGCTTGTAGCCACTGGATGGTGCAATAGAGCATTTTTGCAGGAGATTTATCACATCTGTGTCACCTGAGATTAGATAAATGTGCTCTGGTCTAATCTGTGGCTTCCTGGCATGTTTATTTGTTGTGTTTATACCCTCTTCTTTGAGGGTGTGTGTTTGTCTGCAGGAGAGCCCTGTCTGTCTGTGGGCAGGAAAGAGCAAGGGGCAAATACTGAGCATGCCCTGCCAGGCTACTTGTGAGAGATTAATTTCTTATCATGATATCACACTTATCCGTGCACTTATCCGCATACTTGTGTAGACACACATACACTCTCACCTGAGAGGATTAAAGTGGCGAGGTTCTGAACGGTCCCGTGGTGGCCGTGGGAAGAGAGTACGAGCTGCAGAGTCAAGCTCGGTAGGGCCAGATGTGTTCTGAGACCGGCCCGACCGTGTGGATGAGGAAGAATTACATGGAGCAGAGGAAGGCTCCATGGAGCGTCTATCAGGAGGCTTGTAAGGTGCTATGCCTTCATTTCGCCAGTGGGGACCAGGACTCGTGGAACGGGAGGAATGAGCACTCGAGGATTTGCTCTGGCCTCCCTGACCTTGGCTGCTGGCTTTTGCCTGGTGATAGCGGTGGGCTGTGGGGACAGATTGATAACAAGTGATTTAGACAGACAGCCTGTAAAATCTCTAGGTCATTTAGACATCCAGAAATACACAAGAAGTAACCGCATCAACACCATCAAGCTGTTTGACACCATCAAGCAGGAGATAAAATACAGTTGGTGTTTCCCGCAAAGAGATGGGCTTGTGACCAGGGACGCTGATGATCCCACCATTTACAGAGAACATTTATAGAACACAACAGGCATATTTCCGTAATCACAATCATCTTCAGCATGACCTCTTGTTGTTAAAAATGTAACACCAATTATGAATTCAGCTGGTGTCAGCTGTCCAGGCCAGACGGTAGCAGCAGTTTGGACACTGAGGGACAGTCTCACCCAACATAGTTATGACCCTGCATCACTGCTGTAAACTCTGAATGGTTAGGTTTATGTGCAAAAAACAGTCTCGGTGTTCGCATGAGCTGCGACACAGATGTGTTGTGGGATCAGGTAGTGGTTGAAAGAATAATGGTGTGGGAGTACAAACTTTCCATTACCAACTTCAAATTTCCAGATCTGAATTTCTTGGATGATTGTTGAAGGATGATGTAACAAAAACATTAATCAACAGCAAAAATTTAAAAAGCTAAAATGGCTTCAAATCTTCAATCTGGTTGAGAGACATTACTTCTCAACAGTGAGTGTTCATAGTCTGAACACTGTGCATCAGACATGAATAAATTGTTTATAATCCCAAAAAGGGTTATGAAACACGCAACACTGTGACAAAGCAATGAGTTGTTTTGTAAGTGCATGATGATGAATCGTATTAGGAAGTGATCTCACCAAAAGCAGCACAGCGACATGGGTCATGTTTGTCCAAATAGTGCTCTAATGTGTCCCAGCCCCCTCCGACACGCACCATCACATGAGTGCGAAGTACCTGAGGCAGAAAAAAAAAAGAGAAAACAAAGCTTTAATAGATGCAGAAAAAGTAACATTAACACAAAACTAAAAAGGCAAAATCTTAGATATATAATACAAGTCAATAAAAATGTAAATTCCTCATGTGGGGCAGTTTGCTGAAGGTTGGCTGATTCTCAGCGTTACATAACATCTAGATGCACCCCTACTTGAACCCCCCCTGCAATTTCCTCCCCCCACCAATCCTCTTTCTCTCACATCACCCCCAGCTGCTGCCATTATGAGGGCAGTTCAGTACAGTAGCATAATAAAGAACCAAAAGAACCAAAGCGCTGTGAAAGACACTCTTTTTTTGGTCTGCCTCTCCCATGCCTCTCAGCTGGCTTCTCCGTGTTTTCACGGGGTAGCAGGGTGAATTAGCATGGTAACAACTCACCCCTGCTGACCTCGCTACTCCTCAGCTGAGGTTTCATTTATTAGGGAAAGAAAAGGGGGGAGAAAACAGAGGGAGAGTTTGAGGATATGTCATTTCCTACTCTCCTCTGTTCTTTGAGGCAAACACATCCACAAGATCAGACCAAGGAGCCTCAGTCCCTGCAGGCAGAAGCTGCCTTCACCGAAGCAGCACACTTTCGCCTGATGTGACAAGACCGTGAATGCGTCCCCTGCCTTGGGTTGTATAATAGGGTCTGCCAGCCACATGCTCTAAAGGTTGTGCCCATGTTTCAGAGGGCTGGGAAGGCAAAGCCATAACAGCACATCTGTGTGTGGGCTAGCACAGAGTTTATTTCCACCAAATCATATACAGCACACCAACTCATCTCTGGGTTCCTGAGAGGCCAGACACAGCATATGCACCATGATCTGACCCCACCTCTTAATACAATCCCTGCCATTCCACGACAACTCTGTACACTGGTCATATCCATATCCATCTAACAGCTGATCTGCTTATCTTTATCAGACCTGAGCATATAAACTGCTTACTCTGGATTGGTTAACTCTTTGGCTGATCCTGCAGGCCTGCATGAGTTTTACATTTAGTCACTTGATACTTTTATTCAAAGTGAAGGAAGTAAACAAGTGCTGGATCAGTCTAATGAAGCAAAGTGCTAGGAGATAAGGTAAAAGTGAACCTACTACAGACTAAATGTTAGTTAGTTGGGATGTTAGAATGTTATTAGATGTTAATTAGATGTTAGTTACAATAGAATATGATGAGACTTTAATAGATTTTTGAGGATAGAGAGGGATTCCCCTATTCTGGTAGCATTTGGGAGCTTGTTCCACCATCAGGGAACCACAAATGAGAACGGTCTGGACTGTGATCGCCATGTTTTAGGGGATAGCAAAGCCAGACGATGTTCCACTGTGTTATGGACCATCTGTGGGGTTTTCATTTTGTAAGAAGAGAGGCCCGTCAGAAGGGAATTGCAATAGTCAAGTCAGGAGACGACCACGGCCTGAACCAACAGCTGGGTGGTGTCCTGATTGACACAAAGCCTGATCTTTCTCATGCTCTAGAGACTAAAGCAAAGGAAATAGATTAAATAAAGACAAATTTACTGTTGATGTTGTGATGTTTGATTGGCCATCTGACAAGATAAAGTTGGGTATCACCAACTTTACCAAATGAGATGTAATTTGAACCAATCTGACATGCTAATACTGGAGAAGAGACATAAAGACACAAGATGTGTTTTTTCTAGCATTGCTGAGATATCAACTTCCACAATAAAACGTTCATAATTCTCAACACAGGAGACATACTACTGTGATTTGAGCAGTTTACAGCACAGATCTACTGCCACTGTCTGTCACTCTGATCTCTCATTTTAGCTTTTGCACAGTGTGCAACATACTATATTAGAGATGTTGTTGTGACAAATAAAGACATGGCTTCATGTCTTATTGTTTTTGAGTGTGGAGGAGGGGTGGCTGCCATGATGATAACATCCACTGGGAATCCACACAAATGTCTCTCTGCAGTGCAGTAAGTGCACAACTATAGTCAATTATCCAGGGCAATAAAATTCTACTTGCACCAAACTAATTTCCAGACTATCAACTCATTCAGTTCACTATAATCCTATAAAAACAGACTCTTTGTTAATGACAATGTTTTTTCTTTCTTTTTTGATGTGAAATACTGAAACACAAAATTTTACGGGACTAAACTTGCAGAAATATTTAAGATTATATTAGAAATGTGTATATATTTGATAAAAATTCACTTTAGATCTGTGGCTAAGCTGCCAGTTTTCCCAGCCACTGAAGCGGTTTCACAGTCTCCACCAGTATAGAGTATAGCCCCAGTCCCTGTTTCTATGGCAACAGAGAACAGGGAGACTTCTCAACATCATTCCGGGGGCGTGTTGAACCACTGTCTCCTTAAATCTTGCTGTTGAGTTCAAAAATTAAGCTCATGGTTCATTTCAGTTGTTTTGCCCACAACTGAAGGCATCTCCTCTCTTTAGGGAGTGACCTCCCTGGGGACAAAAACGCCTTATTAACTCCCCCTTCTATTCATATGGCCTGTTCGTCCATTCGCTTTTCACCACTTCAACTCGTGGTTCAGCCTGAGATCCTTGCCACAGCCTTGGCAGCTGAATAGGGGTTTGTTGGCTTTCAAAGCGGCTGCCCGCTTCCTGCCCTCAGAAGAATAAGGGAAGTGTGTTGGGTGCACTTGTAGTTGCTCGGGCATATGTACAACCACCGTCATCCCATGTGAAAAATCGGGAGAAAGGCAGAAACAGTATAAGGAGCTAATCTGACAAGTTAAAGACTCACAGACACAAATGCACACACATGTTTAACTCAGACTAGCTCATTCAAATAAGTGTGTCACATTAAAATGGCTGCTTCAGCATGCAAACATGTGCTTCAGACTTTCTTAGCCGTGCTAAATTATAATGGGGTAAACAGAGATCAAATAGGGGGAAGATTATATGTATCTATTTTTAGAAGAGCAGTGAAAGAGCTTTATTGGGATGTTTACCTTTTTTATAAGTTGGCACTCCCTTGAAGGATTAAGTTTAAAAAAAATAAGGGGAAAGAGGAACAAATAGTCATAAGTGATGTCTTTTATGTGAGTAATAAAGGTGCTATATGCAGTTGACAACAATCTTGTTTTTCTTCTGAAGTTAAAGAAAATATGAGCCAAATTATCCCCACCTATATAACACTTTTCAAACAGTCCTGCACAATTACCCGTCCTAAATTCAGTATGGATAAATTTCACTTAAATAACATGATTTCAGACTTTAGCTTCTTGAGTAAGGGTATAGCTCATTCTGTAGGACATGTGGGGTGTGGCCAACATTTTAGAATGAATGAATCATGTCTCCTTGTCTGGGTAAAGTGGTGCCTCTTAAGTGAAAAAATATTGATATTACTGAGTTAGGCAGTTCAATCCTGTGAAGGAAGGCTACTTGGAAAGCCACCGGGAGAGTCCATTAATCTGGCTCCGGTACATTTTAGGTAAGTGAGACCATAATCGATCGCCAGTATCAACCATCCTCCCTGCCCAGTCCTCTGAGGCCTAACCGGGGTACAGTGACGGCTCTTAAACTGAAACTGAGACAAACAATCCAGCAGAAACAGGCTAAAGCCAAGATAAGGACCAACTCAGGAAATGACCTAAAACTCTATTTGCGTCTCAGTGGAAAAAAAAAGTACAGTCCTGGGAGTGAGCCAGATGAAGGCAGCGTGTAAACACTCACATGAGAAGCAGAATTCACAATGTTGTCACATTACAAACACAGTTCACCAGGCTTTAATGCAGCCAAGCAGGTCAGTATTTTATCTGTTGCTACTACACATAACTTTGCTCTTCAATAAACAACATATGATGCCATATGCCTGCACCGTATGGTTCCATGCAATTACAGCAGGCCTCGTGGAAAATTATGATGAGAGAGTTGAACCAGGTGGCACACGTATAAAACTGTTTTTGCAGGTGCTGGAAAACAATAATACACAGCCACCTAATTAATCAAATAAAAGAACAATTTGGAGCAACAGAGCTGTCCCTTCTGACTTCTTTGTTGTGATGTTGCATTGTTCCCAGATCTCTGTTATTAACATTGTGTGTATGATGTTTTAAATACTGCCAGGAATGATGATCAAAACTACTAAAATGAGCCTCAATTTGTAATAAATTAGATTAGATGTTCTTTTAAGCTGCAACCAAAATGGTAGTGTGCATATTTTTGCTGTAAGTAAGGTAACATAGTCTAATTATAGACAGGGTTGGAATTAAAATAACTGAAAAAAAATGTTAAAGGGTTTCTCGTATTCACTGACAAAATAATGTGCAGTTGTTTTCATATAAAGTGAACAGTACCTTTATTTGTAAAATGAAAAGTAAAGTATACTCAGACATATTAAACATTCTGTTATCGTGGGCTCACCCTAATGAAGATCAGTGCACTGGAGTCTCCCACTTTGTATTTCCCCTCCGACACCTTAATCATCGGAAACTGTGCTGGACAGGAACATCGGCCCAGAATCTCACGCACCTGGGGAAAACAAAACAGGACATCGAAACAGTCAGAGCATGTAAAGATGAAACATACATCTGAGAGGAACTCAACAGTGATCCCTTCCTGTTCTTGAGGTTAGTGCCCCCACATGACATCATGTTTAGACACATATCTGTGACGGTGACCAACAGGATGGTGATGGTCCTGAATGTTATGTGTCAGCAACACAAAAGACTCTGTTTAACGGTGTGAGAAATGAGCAGTCTTGGCTGCCTGAGTATATGAGGGTGTTTGGAGTGAGTGCGTCATCTTCCTGTCAACTTTTCTCCCCAAGCACCTACTGAGTGATGAAATGCCCCGCCCCGTTCTCTCACCACATTAAAAGCCCTGCTGCATCCCGTCTCTCGAGAACGTTTTGGTAATTAACTTCACCACCAAGTGTCACAAAAGCACAAAAATACATATGTGGACATGTTAAATGAATACTCTCCTTCTCCAACTCTCTGGGGCTGTTACATGACAATGTTTGTGTGTGTGACATCACAAACTAAAGAGAGAGAGAGAAAGAGAGAGCTCAGAAACCAGACTGGTGGTGTTCGGTGATGATGTCAGCAGGCCTGCGCTGCCAGCTGCGTTTTGAATCGAGAGCCGGTGCCCTTGCTGTGGTCGGGGGTGCTTATTAGGCAACTGGAGTCAGACACAACTGCAGGGTGGAGCGAGATCCGCCTGTGTTGCACAGGCGGATCTCTCTCGCAGCACTGGACAACTTTGATGTTTTTCTTGGCGTCACTGTCAGACAAAAGCGTGTACGTACTTGTCGACAGGGAGGGAGAGAAAGTCAAACGACAAAAGGACGGAGAGAGAAAAGCACAGGAGGAGAAGAAGAATGACTGCTCCGTAATTGTATGCGCTAGGGCAGCCATTACAAAGAGCAGGAGTATATTTTATTGACATTGAAGTAATTAAATGACGTGTTAGAGGAACATTTCAGGTTGTGAGCTCCCACCCCTTGGCTGTTTTAAGCACTTTTCATGCTGTATACATGGCTCAAGGGCTCTAGCTTGCTTGTGGTGTGAGTGTGTGCTTGGCCTACATACACCTACATTATGGTGAACTCAGAAGATTAAGGATATACCTTGTTATTTTCTTGAAATAGTAGCCTTCTTTCCTTCCCATGCAAATTAAAGAGGGAGGAATCAGTCCTAAGCCTCAGCATCTCACCTGGCGCTCTGTTCTCCCTCTCACCTGTCTCTGCTGAGCCTTTTTTTCCTTCCTTTTCTCTCTCATCTGCTTTGTTGTCTTTCAGCCTTCATTTTTAGCCAATCCACCAGCTGACCAGACCTATATTTGTCTTTCTTTGTTTTGCTTACATTTCTACATCTGTTCTCTCACTCTCTTTTCTTTCTCAGCTTTGTCAATCCGTCTTTCGTTTCTGTCAGGAGGTGGACAAGCCCTGTTTGGAAAAACCCCAGCCAGTGAGTTCATGGAAAGATTGCTATGGCAACAGACACACATACACATAGCCTTACCCTTCCCTTTTTAACTGTACAGTTAGCCTTCTTTTCTTTTTTCCTTTTTTTTTCATTCTTGCTCTAGTAAAGCCTTTCTGTCGTCCCAAAACACCCTCCCCCCAGAGCTGTTCAGCTGAGATCATGAGTTTTCCTCCAGAGGGAAGGTGTAGGCTGCACACACTGTCTCATTTGAAACACGGAGCAGAATACAAAGCGTTTTAATAATCACCTAATCAATAGCAGCCCTAACATTTGAATTATTTTCCCTGTGGAACCTTTCACACGTAATGTGTGCGTTTCCCATGTCTTCATTGTATCAACAAAGAGGTCGACTGAAACCAAAACACACACACACACCTCACACACACACATACACGCTGCAGAAAAAGAGATAGAAGGAGAGGAATGAGACAAGGTCATGCAGGAAACTTGCGGAAGTGGAGCTGGAGCACAGAGAAAAACTGAAAGATGAATTATGGATGCATGCTGGTCACATGAGAGACACTTTCAGCAGAAGCTGCAGATGTTTAAAAAGGAAAAAAGAGAAAAAGTAACAGCAAGTGAACAATCCACAGCGTGCCCCTATACTGGGAATCTACTGCATCTATCTTAAGATAGGAATGCAGAGATGTTTTTGCAAGACCAGAAAAAGAAACTTTTTTTTCATTATTAAGAAACTGCTGCAACATTCCTGCTGAACTTCAGTCAGGGCTTGTCTCAAATCAGTTTAATGTTCAGGAACATATATTGTACATATTCCTTTAATGATCCCACTCTTCTGATCACGTCATATCTGCTCAGAGTGAGTCAACAATCTGCTCATTCCTTTCCTTCCTGACCTGCAAACATCTGAAAGTACATTCATGGAAGAGATACGCCACAACTGAGAACCGAGCAAACCCTGGGGATGAAGAGAGGAAATGGGAGGGGGAGAGATAAACATGTTTAGGTTTCTTTACTGATTTGTAATGTGTACTAACATGCTGCACTAAGACCGAACACTGTTGTTTGGTAATAATATTATCGTAAAAGGGGAATGTACATAGTTGCCAATATTGTTTTATAACATCAAGTGTATTTCCTGTCATATGATTTGAATTTATTGCTTGTTATCGTGTGAATGAACAAAATACTTTTTAGTTTCCTGGATTTATGGTTCAGGTTTTCTGACTGGGTTCCAAATGTCATGAGTGTGCTCCAAGAAGCCACGCATCCATTGGAATATTTGTCTGCTCTCCTCATGAGTCAACAAGTTCAGTTTGCTCTAACACTCTCATCAAACATAGGTGTGCTGCAACCAGTTCCTTTCATGATCACTGAGTGAAAGACAATTATCGCAAAACTCACACAATAAATGCTAATCATTACAACAGCTCACTCCACAGGAATTTATGTGCGAGTGTTTCCAAGATTTGACTTCTGTACCGTCTGTGAGACAGTTATAGGTTAGAAGTTAATGACAGAACAAACTATATTTTCAAAGTTAAAGGAAATTAAGGTGAATGAAAGATTAATTGGTATTGTGCATTGTACATACACATTCAATGTTTTTTTTTAAAAAGAAATGACAGACTTAAGTAACTCTTAGGATCTTCTATCATGACTGGAAACTTACCAGCTACTTCACCATCAGATAAGCACAAAGAAATGAAAACTAGGCCACAGGGGGTGACGACTTGGCAACACCAAGATTTTTGAAACCTGGAGATTTATGGCTCCACCACCCACAAGAAGCATTCCTAGAGTCTGTGAACGCACACTGAAAACATATCAGTCTATCCTCCTATTAAACCACTGGCCTGACAACTTTTATAAACATCTCCTCTATGGGCAAGCAAACTGCATCTCATAAACATGACATAGCTTCCTTGACCCAATGATCTCTTTAAAAAAAACCTAAGGTTATGAATAACTGAATGATAATTATGATACTTATGTTGGATCTGTAGCCTGAGAGCATGAAGAGATTGTGAAAATATAATGATTTAGAGGCTGTTAGCAGCTCGTCCAACAGACCAGACTACAGACAACAGGCCGAGACAAGACTAAAAAACAAAAAGGCAACAACACCTTGGGGCAAGGTATGTCAGGTTAATGCTGGTATCGTGGGGTGAACACAGGAGAGACCTAGAATATTTTCATATTTAATAACTGAACACAAATAAAGAATTCATTCATGTTACACTTGAAAATTTTGGCAAATATAATGGTTTAGAGATAGCTGATAAGATTGATGGTTGACCACTGTCAAATCTGTCAATTAAATGTAATGCTAAAACCAGCAGAAGATTAGCTTAGCTTTGTGTAAACAGGGGTGAACGTTTAGCCTACCTCCACCCAAAGGTCACAAGATCCCCTGAGTTTTAGTACTGCTAAAGCTTTTCATAACCTTTAAACCAAAACAAGCTGTCTGTTTTTACTTGTTTCCAGTCTTTATGCTAAGCTAAGCTAAGATAAGCTAAGATAAGTAGCTGCTGGCTCCAGCTAACTATTTAGCAACCAGATATGGTTTCAGTCACCCCTTTCTGGAAAATATCAATGCATTTCCTATTATCTTGAAATATCCTTTTATCTCAAAATAATATGCTTTTTATTATATGTATTACATGTTTCATCAGAGTGAAACATTTAATTATACATGCTCCTGGGCAGACATCACCCACTGCTTCAAGAAAACCATTCTCTGAAAATCAATGCCTGACAAACTGCCCATCTGGGGCTGGAAGGATATAAGAAACTAATGGACATCAAGTGCTGTATAGTAAATATCACGATTCATCTACTTCAGTCAAACAGCAATGTAATCACTCAGTGCAGGAAGTTAAATATCAGGCCAGTGTCCAAGTCATTTGCTAGTTTGTTGTGATGAGACAACAACACTCAGCACTATAATTCACAGAGGCAAGGTTAGAGGAACTGATGTACTTGTGAGAACTCTCTTCACATTTCTGTCAGTCTCCAGCTGAGACCACGCTGAAGATTCCTGTAGGCAAATTCAGGAATAAACTACAATACTCACATAGACAGAGGTCTGCTCAGATAAGCTACCAACTTTAAAAAAAAAAAACAATCATGCAAAAGATCAGCTGATAACATCAAACCCTGCAATAAAGACATAAAGGCAATATGCAAAGTGTGGAGTCAGCTCTTTCCACATGCACCCTGCTGCATGGAAAATTGTAGTTAGATCTAGTCTGTGCTGTTCATATGCAAAGAGCAGCGGGCAAAATAACCTTTAAAATACTTAACCTCTAAAATCATGAGTGCATTTAACATGAGAGGGAGAAACACAGAAGGATGCCACGCTCTCTCAACAAAGCGTACAAGTGAGACCCAATGCAAAGCAAGATGACCTACTTTTCCTTTCCTCTCTCACCACTGTAGCTCTCCTTCCCAGTGCTACATCCATCGCAGTCAGGTTTAACAGAGTGTACAGTAAAGTCACTCTAGGCACACTATCTGTCTCCTACTCTGCTTTTTTATTTCCTGAATGCATGAATTAGAACATAAGGTTAATGGAGCGGAGTGGATGTACAGGCATAATACACGCATATTCTGTCTTTATCGCTCTCCCTTTCTGCTCCACTGCTGTTTCTATCCAAAGATTGAGATGTCAGCCTGTGATTACCTCTCTGCCAACAGTGGCAGTCTATTTATTTCCTCTCTTCCATGTCACCAACAAGACATATTGTACTGGTCTTTGCTTTTATCATCTCCAGCCGAGACAGAGATGGGGGATGGGAATGAGGGCTCACACATATATGACCTAAACACAGGCTGAATGTTGAAGCCTGGGGTGAGAAGAGACATGTACCAGTTTATATGAATGAGCAGAAAGAAGGAAAGATGGCGAATGAAGGCCAATAATGGCTGTAAAGCTCTTATGGTCTGTTGTTTATAAGATCAGATATTGTAAGTATAGATGCCTATGCATGCAGAATGCATTTGGACTATTAGAGGGTGCATTAAAGGGGTCAGTCAATCTAATTTTAATGATTATGTCAGTTTGTAAAGCTGTTGTGTGTGTTTTTAAAACTAAGCCCAGGGCTTTAGCACAAGACCCTGAAAGCATTCAAAAAGGTAATTGTATAGGTAGCTGCCCATGTTTCTTTGCCTAAGACTCAGCACAGAATAAAGGAAAATACTGATTCAATTGAAGTCTCTGTCATAATCCCTCTGTAGTGGTGATATGAAAGAAAATCCCATAATGCAAAGGATAAACTTTATGTCTATGTGGACAGACAGCGATATGAACCAGCTGCTTTTTATACCTATTCCTGAGAAAAAAACAACTCCAGGAATTGAGAAAAAAGGAACTTGAGAGACTCACAAGTATCACTGACTCAAACTATGATGAAGGAAATGAGACGCGGGCCATTTCCTGAACTTAAGAGTGGAAAGCCTTCCTACTGTGAAATGAGTAAGAACATACATAGCACTTTGGTGGGAAAACGCTGGTGGTGAGTATTGACATGTGGGTGTATTGTAACCAGGGAAGTAAACTGGATAGACAACAACTCTACTATAGATTAAATATCTATTGCATACAGAGGACAGATGCTGTGACACAATGGGTTTCATGAGTCATTTTACTGTGAGAGAAGGCAAGTATTCAGTCAAATCATAATGAATGATGTGCATCACCACACAGTTACTGTGATTACTGAGTAGCCAGATGTCCTAAGGAGTAGTACTTCTGTTTGTATTCTCATTAGAATAACAACACATAATCCTATTATCACTCCACTTGCATTGTCTCAACAAGAAGATTAGCCTGATCATTCAACAACCACGCAATGTTTAGGATAATACAAAGTGGTGAAATGTGCAAATCTGATTGAGCTGCATAAGAAACAAATGGCACCCTTTTCAACACCAGATTGCTCTTATTATGTTTTATATTAACTAAGAACAATAATAAATATGAACCCTCATACAAAGAAACTGCCTTTCTCCTGGTACTGTAATATAAAACACTCTGTGGTCATGGATAGATTTTCTACTTAAGCTTTGATTGGATATGAACATCCTTTGCAGGTATACAGGTAATAATAATAATAATGTCCTGGATTCACATGTGAACTATTTGTTGGTTCATACTATAGATTTGATAACAACATTAAATGGAAGATTAACTTTTGAATTTTAGTTTACACAAGCCTCTGAGGCTGCCATGTTTGTTTCTGTGGGAGCTAATGGTTTGGTAATTAATGAATGACATTTCATCAATATTACTGGATATGAACTGGCAGACGGTTTAAGGAGAGGTTTATAATTTATGCTTTCTTTTTAAGCAGCTTCAAAATTAAGTCAGAGTGAATTAATGATTTTTACATGAAAAATGATAGCAACTGAAAAAAAAAAAAAAAGAACCAAACCCTTTTGTGAAACACAATCCATCTTGAATGATGCAGTAAAGGCGCCTTTAGCCTTCATGAGTGAGGGTGGCAGACACACAGTCTGGTCTGTGTCACAGCTGTGGACCAGTGTAACTGACCCCTTTTTAACTTTCTTCCTCTCGCTCACTGCCAGATACTCGTGTCTTACTGGCAACAAGGTTTCCAATCACTACAAGACACTAATCTCCTGCAAGTTCACTACATCGAATTTGTGACTGATGTTATGGAGACCAGAGAAATCTGGTCTGATCTATCTGATCTTATCTGATTGAACAGATATCGATCAAAACAAAGAAGCAAGATAAAATCATTTTTATGAGATATATTTTTTTATGAGAAAATATTCTCCAGAAATTAGGTGACATTAACTGGAAGTATGTTTCATTCAAACCACAAACACTGACCACGAAGCTGAGGTTATTAGACATGATGTGTTAGTATGACTTAGCAAACACTGTGAAGTCCTTTTGACAATTCTGTACCTTTTTCATAATGCTACTTCCTTTCTTAGTAAACTGTGGTTTCTGGGTTGAAAAACCTTGTGTCGCTGATGCGGACTGATCTGTGTGGTGTGTATGAAAACAAGTCTCTAAGGACTGACTGGGAGGATGGAGGAGATTTATTCACCAGACACACGAGCAGGAATGCTACATCCTAAATCAGTCAAAGGCTGTGACTGTCCATCAGATGATGGAAAGTGTTGGTGAAAATTACAAAATAAAACAAAGGAAAGACAAGAACGTGCTCTGCGGCTTTCTTGTGATCGTTATGTCCTAATTTTGCTTGTATAATCCTCGGCTCTCAGTGAGAGTGTGTGGACTCAGACAGTCTGGATATGAACAGCACACATCCTCCTCCACACACTCTCCTATTTCTGTCCGCAGAGGTCACACTGGAAGCTTGCTCTTCTCCGCTTCCCGATCGGCATGAGTGTGACTGCCGTCTGTGCTACCCAGCCCCTCCCCTCTCTGCTGCCCCTCGCATCTTTAGAGTCAAAGACGGACATTGTTCTCCTCATCAACATGAAAATATTAACTTCACTGTTCACAACCCTGGCATGTCTCTGCTTGTTAGCTTTGCCCTATAACAGGATCTTTGCCTCTCTTGAGTGCTCATGTCCACTGGGGCCTGGCAAAGGTCAACCGGTTCAACAGGACACATGACAAGACCTGATGATTTAAAAGGAGCTGCAGAAGAGGCGGACAATTAACAAACTCCCTCCCCTGCAGGATAGCGTATTGATTATTCTTGATGGACAAGTTGAGATGAGGCAGAAGATTGACCATTGACAGCGATTAAAAACAAATCTCCAACAATCTCTGCTAGAGGCATCAGCTGACGTTCCTGTGACTTCTCAGTTTTCTCCTGTGTGAGAAAATTAGAATTCAATACAGGGGTGACACACAGTCACCCTACAGGTTGGCAGGAATTTAACAGCCCCAGTCTAAAACAAAGTTATGCTTGGATGCATGTACACACCCGCAGTGGAGGGAATCTATAAGGTCTTCTTCATAGCACCTACACGATCTTTTCAGAGAGTGTACTTCACTTTTGACACATTTCTGTGTTTTACTGTGGAGGTGATTGGTACTCTATCAGCTGCTTCATACTGATTGGTAGAAGATATAACACACTGGATGATATTTACTCCTCAACAAGGTTAGAGGGTGAGGAGCCTGTGGGAACATGGATTTATGTTCATGGAAGCAAAAGTAGTGTATTTAGCATTTATGGTGTGATTAAGGTCATTACACTGGTCTGGGATAAATCATGAATCAGAGTGTAGTTATGAAACATTTTTGGCTTCTATGAGATAAACTAGGGTTACACAACACTAATATTAGAGTGATTTGAGTTTTATGTTTTCATTGGAAACTCACCAACTCATCCAAATTTCGCATGTCACATAAAACTCTCTTCTGCGGCCAGACAAACGGCTCAGGATCAGGTTCATCTTCATCCTCAACACTGTGACTGCTCTCTTTACGACTGAAACACCTGCTGGGTGAGCTCTGCTTGGCTGGCTCCCCTGCATCGATCTGCAGACTCTCCTGGTCCCGGATCTCCTCTTCGATCTCCTCCTCTAACTGGATCAACATTGGGGCCAACATGCCAAACTTGGACCCACGTCTCGCCACCTCAAGGAGACACAGAACAAAATTCTTCTCGTTGCATCTCTCCACCAAGTCGTTGGTCTCAAACATGAGGACGTCCTTGATCCACAGCTCCTGTCTGCACCAACTAATGAAGTTGGAAACGTTATCTCGAGCCACAAACGATCCGGCCACAACATTGCGCGACTGAAAGACAACATCTTTAGTTGGCATTTTCATGGACTGTGCAGCATCTGGATACTCCAGCTGGAAATCCTGCGCGGCGCGGTTCACGTTGTTGGCGTGCCGACAGAGGGCACAGCCGGTCTCCAGCCCGTCCATAAAGGTGTCTGCAGTGATATCTAGGTCGTAAAGGGTGTTCAACCATTCAGCCAGATCCTCCTTCATGGCATACAGGTATTCCTCACTGGATTTAAAAGGCCGAATACTCTTAGAGGCGGCGGACTGGATGTTACTCTGATCGGCCATATTGTCTGATTATGTATCAATAAAGTCTACTTGATAATTCCCATTTGATTCATTGCCCGTCTGCGCTCCAAAGCCTCACCAGCAAAATGTAGCTAAATGACCGCGTTGGCGCACCCATGCCGATTTGCATGTGTGGTTTCATATCGGAGCTCCTTGAAGCCAGGCTTTGTGATGTCAGAAGCATTTCGGGATGCGGAGTGGCCAGGCGCATGGATGCGTTTTTCCGGATGTCTCTGCTAAACCCGTTTCCCTTAAAGAGAGCATCGCTCCGGATCCCGGAGTGAGAATGAAATCGTAAGCGGTCCGGGGTGGCGGCACACACCCATGCGTCGACCTGTTAATAATAATCCACCCGGTGGTCGGTGGGTCCTCTCAGCCGCAGAAATCCACGTGTCAACACCGCCGCCTCCACCATGTCTGTGCGTCCGTGAGGACGTCAGTCCAGATCAGCTTGTCACCGATGAAATCACGACCACGGTGCAGCACTGAATCCACAGCTCATCTTCCCTGCAAATAGGCTCAGCCCATGTTGCACCGCCTCTTGTGCGCTGAATATGTTGACCTGCTGTAGCTTAGACCAGCAGAGCGACTCGGTGGCACATCCCATTATGAGGGATAAACGCTCGACAGAGGAGGAAACTTTAACCCCATGTTCACCAACACAGCATTTACTCTCATTACAACAAACCTGAAATAATTAACTACTGCATTTTAAACTCAAAGATCCTAAATATACTCTACTACTCTTAATGGAGGGTTGGGATTACCCTTTGGTTAGGGTTAGAGTTACCCTAACACTAAAATAAAGTAATGCCTTTTAGTCTTTTTTAGGGTGTGTATTAAGTTTCTGAGCTATAACTGCTGTATTAATGAATGAATGAATGAATGAATTACAATACAATCTTTGCAATGGTAATTTCATCTATAAAATCCCATCATATGTGAAATTATTACATGTTTGAAGTTAATCACTTAATTGATAATATTTGAGTACAAAATGATATTTAGGTTCAATACTCACTGAAGTTGTATGTACGTATTTGTGAAGCTCATTTCTATTAAGTGTTTTTCATGATTTTTCCTTTATGGTTAACACAGAAGCTGGTTTCACAGTGTCACAATAAGGAAGTCTTTGTGTGGCCCCTTAACCAAATAGCCTGAAGTGATGATGGCTTTTAAAGTTTGTATCACAGTATCATGAGATAACCATTGTGCTTAGTGCAAAACATTCCACCCCTCTGTTTAACTTAACCAGTGATTAAAGGTTATGATGAAGCGGTAACTATGTTAGTTAAGCTTTAACAGCCTTTTCTAACGCTGCTGCAAGTTTTTTTTTTTGTTGTTTTTTTTTTTTTTTGTTTTGTTTTTTTTTTACTGATTGTGTGATTATTGGTTTGTAAGACGCACAACACAAAAATCAAAGAGCCCAGAGCACAAACCCTCTCAGGACAGAGCCTGTAAACCTCTGAAACAGCAGGAGATTTGGGATTAAAGGACGAGATAGTGAGAGATACAGTAGATAGACGTGTTAACCAGTTTAGTCCAACAGGCTCTAAACAAAGGACAAGGAACAGTAACTGATTCAAGAACATGTGATCTACTACATGCATGTGTTTGTCACATATCCCACAAAAGGGGTGTTTCTAGTGTAGGACAGGACAGCAGCTGATTTTTATGAAGTTTTCCAGTAATAAGTCAACTTTTATTACATTAACTGTGACTAACTGATGTTAGACTTCATATCTTCTATCATC
This sequence comes from Polydactylus sextarius, assembly GCA_016801845.1. Lineage (NCBI taxonomy): Eukaryota > Metazoa > Chordata > Actinopteri > Polynemidae > Polydactylus > Polydactylus sextarius. The sequence continues at coordinate 11,399,999 of CM028915.1, read as the reverse complement.
TATAAAAGACCAAAATGACAAGCACCAAAACAGAATGAACTTAATGCCTGTAGCCTTAGTCAAATGTTGGTGCAGGAGACTTGACTTTCAGGTTTTGACAGTATGTTTGAATTTTGAAAACATCAGGGAAACTTGCTCAGACACAGTCAGTGAGATAACTCTAAACTAAAGGGGTAGCAAAGTTAGAAACTGCTACAAAAGTTCAACATATCTTTAAATACAAACTCAACCAAATATAACTTTATTTTAATGTTTAAGGTTTAATGTCTTTCCCACAGTGTCATGTCGCCTTTAAACAACTTTTTTTTTTTTAAATTGTGGGCTCTCCTCAGTCAGAGTGGCTCATGTAGTCTCCCAACGTGTGATTGTTTGAATTACAGCAAAGTTCGCTGCCAAGAGGGAGGGCTTGTTTTCATTTAAAAAGAAGCATGTGTCTGTTTAAGAGAGGAGAAAGAAAGAAAGCAAGGAAGGGAGGGGACGGAAGAGAGAAAGAGAGGGAGAGACAGACAGAGAGAAAAAGAGAGGGAGGGAGGGGGAAGGTGGGGGTTGATGAGATCATTTTCTGGGCCTGGATGAATCAGCTTTTCTGTCAGTAAAGAGAGTTTGCAGCTCTCCATTAGTCCACATGAACAACTGGCCACAGCAAATGAGAAGCACTTCAAGATGTCAGCTGTGACTGTGACGGTTTCTCCAGCAGGACTCATGCACATGGACACGAAACTTGATAGTTATATCTCATCAATCAAAAGCCTGAGAGGCCGGAAAACTTTTAAAGTAGCTGCTCTGCTGTTTTATAACAGAGTGACCTAACGGTTTTTATAATCTGAGGAAAGAGAAATTCATTCTTGTTTTTTTTTTTTTTTTTTCTTTCCCTTGGCAACCCTAACCCTTTGGCAAGGAAGTAAGTATACATCAAGTAATAGAAATACCAAATGTCTCAGCAAATGACACAAAAGTACACCAGTAGGTGTATTATATATATATATATATATATATATATATATATATAAAGATCAAAGAGCTGTAGGATGGTTTAAACAGCCATATGCCCGACAGATGTTGATGATAAAATATGCTAGGGATCAACATCTGAAATTAATAAGAGCACTTAATTCAATGTGATCACCTTATAGGGAAACACTGCTCAGTTTAGAAGAGTAATGAGACCTGATGTCTGAATGTAGTTAAACTCTGAGAAAAGAGAAAAATATTGAAGGTTTTTCTCCAGAGTTGATGTTGGTGTTATGATCAGGTCAATGTGTAATTTGTCTCTAATTATGACCGTTATTACAGCGCAACTGGGTGCTAGGTTACTGTCAATAAATGTTATTTATATCAAATGAGTAACATTATACAATTGAATAATTCATGAAAAAAAGTGTCATTTCAGTCTTTGGATAAACCGCTATGTCTCATTTAAAGCAGCGCCAGCTATTGGAGAGAAAACAAACTGCAGTGGCTATTTAAACCTGTAGAAGTGCTCCACCTACAGACAGAAAATATTCTGTAAAATAAATAAATAAATAAATAAAAAAAGGGGGGGTCTGCTGCAGTATTTTTGTGTCTAATGTCCAATAGCTGATGCATTAGAGGGAAACTCTTACTGAAATGCTCTTCAACATATAACAGGAAAAGAGAACATACCAAGCCCACATCCTGGCTGAATTTAAGCCAAAGAATACAAAGGCACTAACCTTTTATTTAATCATAAGTGTCTGCTTCCATCATATTCCCAGATATGCAAACAGCGGAGTATGATCCTTATTCAAGTATGCAACTCACACCCACACAGACTATAACAATAGTACATTAGACTACTTCCTGTTCTGTTGAACCAACAACAAACCACTTTAGTTGGGAGCAGGAGCTTCACACTGCTTTATTATAATGAAATGTTTTCACCACTTCTTTGTACATGTAGTTAAATTGTTCAGTCGTTTGATTCTTAGATTAAGATGCATTATATAAAACCCTGCTGCTGATTGAAGTAACTGTAGCTGTAACAATCTCATTCCCATTCTCATAAGAACAAGTTACCAAACATTTAGCAGCAACATAATCAAACATGTCAACATTTGCTTTAACAGCTTTAACTTCAATGCAAGTTTTTTAATATCACTCATCTGTGCTCTCTGACCTTTGTGTCATTATTTTTATCTAGTGGACATTGTTTTGTGTAGGGCAGCTATAACTCCCATAATACTCCACTGAGCACTGACAACAGTGTCTGTCATGTTTTGGATTCTGAACACTGGATAAACAACAACAAACCCAAACACTACAATGAACTGCATATTCATTTTTGGGTTAAAAAAAAAAAAAAAAAAAAAAAAAAAAAAAAAAAAGTGAGAGATGCATTAATATCAGTTCTAAATGATTTCAGTTAGTGAAGTTGTGTAACAAAGTAAAAACAACTCAAAGAAATCAAATCGGTAAAATTTTATTTCCCAAATGTAGCATCATACAACTGTCAGTTATGGGAACTGGAGGCAATTATGTAAATGAATGAAAAATATTGCATTTAACCATACAATGTCAAACCTAATCTGCATATTTAAAAAAAGCAACAACAAAAAAAACAAAACAAAAACATGCACAATACAAGATGCAGCATAAACATGGGTGAACTAAAATAAAAAATAATAAAAAAAAAAAAAAAAACACAAAAAGAAAAACAAAATAAGAAAACAACGAAAACACGAGTAGAATGAAACTGCACAGGATGTTTTGAAAGCAGTTCCTGAACCATCAAAAAAAATGGAATCATAAATTAAAAATTCTCATCTTTAAAAATTAAATTCCAACAACAGGAATAGTCACGAAGATCTCCTTCAGTAGGGCCGCTCTCTGCGCTCCTGACGATGATCCCTTCGAGAACAAAAACACACAAGAAGAGTTAATAACAGATCTTCATATTCACACATTCACTTTCCTCAACTATATACGCTCAATAGAAACTACAAAAGGGGGAGACGTACCTCATCATTTCCATCTTTCCACCTGGTGGGCCCATTCCTCTTCCACCTCTGCCACCCATCCGGTCCATAGGTGGTCCTCCACGCCCCGCCCCACGGAAACCTCCCCTATCCATTCCTCCACGTCCTCTGAATCCACCGCGGTCGCCTCCCCAGCCGCCACGGAAACCTCCAGGGCCACCGGGGCCTCCTACTCCTGCTGGCCCACCGCGGTCCATACCTCTGCCTCCACGCATTCCCATTCCACCTCTGCCTCTGTCGCCACCGGGGGGAAATGGAGGACCGCCGCCGAGCCCTTCTGGTTTAGGGGCTTTGCACTGGTTACACTCCATTCTCCAGGCAAAGTTCTGGTTGCCACAACCCCTGAACACATAGACAGACCTTATAAACTCATCGTTTACAACATAAACAAATTTAAAAAAGCTGGGCTATAAAGGTGATACATACGGGTTTGGACACTCCCAGTCACCGGCTCTTTGCTGCATGTTGCCTCCTGTGGGTCCACCTCTGCCCATACCACGTGGACCACCACGTGGGACAAATCCACCACGCTCTCCTCCACGACCCATCATACCTAACAGGATGAGGAAATGACAAAATCATTTTACTTGCCATCTCCAGCAACCAGGATCCAGTCCACTGTAGTAGATCTTCAACGTACTAGAGGTCGTTGTGTGCAGCTGTATTGTACAGAGGAAAAGTGACTTGAGCAGAGAAAATGTTTGAACTTTAAGTTGTTTCTTTTAAATATTTTGATGAGACCAACACTGGCTCCAAATCATAAAGGCAACATGAAGAATGTTCCCTAATAACATAACACTAACAGACAGTATTTACCTCCACGGCCCATCATTCCATCCCGCATGGGCATGCCACCTCTCATTCCACCCATCATGGGCTTTCTGCGTGCCATGGACACCTTCAGCCGTCGGCCTTGGAACTCCTTACCTACAGTTAAAATACAGACAATTCAGAGGTTACGTTAGTTATTTGCGTTTTAACACGTATTCGGCTTCGTTTTAGTTTGTTGAAACATTGTCAGATCTGTTGTGTGGGCGTTAAAACATACCATCAAAGTGTTCGACAGCTGCTTTAGCACAGATCGGCTCCTCGTAGGACAGAGTGGCGTCACCCTTGGGCTTTCCGGTGTCCTTGTCTGTGTAGATGTTAATGGCTGGTTGGCCAAGTCTGCGGTTGATCTTAAGAAAAAAAACGACAATCAGTTTAGTTTAGTCTTTGGTAAGTTGTACTTCACACATTCGGAGGGAAGAACTCGTCTTACCCTGATTGGACCAACGTGTTTGAAAAATTCAGCCATATCCTCCAGGTTGGCTTTTTCGGTCAATCCTGTGATGTAGATTGTGCTGTTCTCAGAGTCATCCTGCTCTTCTGGGCGTCCAACTACAAACACAAAAAAATTCAAGACACGTAGTGAGTGTGTGAACCAGCCAAGTCAAAAGGTCATGACGATCATACAACTCTAGTGAGCGACTACTTACCCATTTCACGCTCATCGCTGTTCATCGGTCCTGTAGTCCATCAGTTAAGAGGGAGAGAAACAGATCGGAAAAAGTCAGCATGTGCAACTGAAAGTCAGCGTACAAAACCTGACGAGTACTACAACAGATAATCCAGACACTCCTTTATAGACGCAGCCAGACATATTGGGAAGTTGAAAATGGCACCTTATGGTACACCACAATTCCCACGAGTGATATATTGAATTGAAAATAGAACACCTCAGACCCTTTGGCAAATAATTGTGTGTCATTTCAAAAGCCTCTAAGACCAGTAACAAATCCTCAAAAAAAACCCCGGGAATTCAGTTCATGAGATTTGTTAAAGCAGTAAAAACCACATTTGAGTGAAAATTTGTCATTAACCTGTCAAAAAACTCCTCGTCAAAACCATAAGCAGTGACTGAATTATACCAAGTACCCCAGAGAAAATGGTCTCAGGCATTGAAAAAAATTCCCCAATATTTTCAGATATGTTCATGTAAATAAATTTTGAATACCACAATGTAAGACACATCAATACTCAAAGCATATTTGCTCAAAAAGTTTAAGGCTTTTAAAGGACTAACCAGTGTAATACTCGTTAACTTACCACCAGGCTTACTGAAGCCACCTCTGTCTCCAGCGCCGCTATGGGAGAATAAATGGAGATATGAAGGCGTTTTCCCTTTTACAGCCACTTCCATGGCTCGAGCAAAGTGGCTTGATTGAGGGATTAATCAAAACATTCTAACTAGTCCAACAGCAACTAAAAACTCCCCAAAATTATAAATACACAAACTAACTGAGGGGAAAGTATTAACTATGCGCCATACCTTAGCTAGTAGCTGAGTACAATCTAAGTGACAGTTTTCAGTAGTGGATACATTAGTGCAAAAATAATAATGACTAACATATTTTCACTGCCTTTGAAGATGTGACATAACCCAAACATTTGTACAAAAAGGTAGACAAGATTTCAGATGCATTGATGGCACAAACCAGCACCCTAATAACAATGGTTCTAACAAAAGTTACAGCTGAATCAGATATTGTACAAGTGTAAAAAACACACACAGTCCATGTGACATTTCACAAGATGTTCAGGTGATCACATTCAGCAGGTAATTAAAAACAAAACAAAAATTATACAATGTTCCAAGAGAAATTAACACCAAAAAGAACATTTTTTAACAGTGTTTGCTGGTTTTATGTTAAATCAAAAAACAAAGAAAATTCCCATCATGCTTATTAAAATAAAAAACCACCATCCTCAGTTCTTGAAAAAAGGCAGACCCCCGAATCTTTGTTTAAGCTCCCTCCTGCTGCTTAAGCTGGCGGCTCTGTACTGAGTACAGATACTTTAAAGAGAATAGATGCTTTTAAATGGCTCTCACTGTTACCTGTACGGTATAAATGTGACAAAGCATGTTAAAAAGTGCTCAAAAGAATGTGATCAAACATTTGAATTCCAAACCACAAAAACAAGTTTAAACATTTCAAAATGACAAAATGTGACCCTCCCCACCCCCCCACCTCCCCCAGAAAACACAAACATACCTGTGCAAAGCTAAAATCATGCTTAAGAGGAAATTTAAGAATAAAAACATCTAGATATTATTTATAAATGTTTTAAATAATTTTTTTTTTAGGTTAGGGTTTATCTCTAGTTTTGCTATTTGTTTTTGTGCATTTTTGTTTGTTGCTACTTTGGTAAGAGTTGTTCAGTTTTTTTTTTTTTATATATAAAATTCAGTTCAGTGTCTGAAGGCTGCGTTTCTATATGTATGTGTATTCATTGTACCAAAAAAAAAAAAAAACCAGAAGGAGCAAGTCATTACACCGTTGAACCAGAGGAGATGAAACTCTCCAAAAAAAAAAAAAAAAAAAAAATACCTTAAAATAAGAAATATAAACTGATGGTTTGTGTCCTTTCTGACCCAGGGTTTGTCAAGACTTAAAACAAAAAATTAAACGCTCATTCCAAACACCATATCCTAAAAAAAATGAAAACCTATGTCATCAAAACTTATACTCATGAGTGCCTCTGTAGTGTCTTAAAAACCAAAATATGCTGAGGTTGTCATCTTTTAGTGTTACAGTGATAACACATCTAAACCAAAACAAATGCACAGTACAACTCTGATCACCGTAACACCCCTGGACTCTCTTCGGTTTAACCATTACAGTTTCTTTTCAGGGGAGTGGAACATCATTGAATTCGATCAGAGATTTGGTTTGAACCATTTTCAGCTACAGACAACGACTGTCAATGTGAGCAAGTCTGATTAGCATCACAATAAAGTTACCAGAGTAAATGCGTCCAAGTCCAGCTCAATTGTTGTTACTGTACAGTAAATAATATCTGTATTTCCCCATGTTGGTAACATCACTAGATCAGTTTTTGTTCCTGCTAACTTGGCCCAGGAGAGGTAACAAAAAACACCGTCTGTGCACTGGTTGTCAAATAAAGACAGTGGGTGTGTTAAAAACACAAATCTAATTTGTATCTCATGTGATTTCGATCCATTTCAACCCTAGAGTATGTTTACAGTTTCCACTTAATTTATATCTTAGCTGGATATTGAAATGTTGACCACAAAATACCATTTAAGAGATTCAACAACTTTTAGCACAAGTGGTGTAAAGTGATAATGTCTGATCATCTTATAGAACCAATGACGACACTACAAGAAGAGGATTCTCAAGTTTGAGGAACTTGAAAAGTTCCACATTCCTTTGTCTCTCCATGGATGATGCAATGCACTGCTGAGGTCCTACAGTACCATTAGCAAATCCAACACTGCTATTTTTTTTTTTATTCAAATGCGCCATTTCTGCTCCTTTTCAGCATTACTTGATCAGGCCATTTAATTGGGGACAAGTATTCATTGCCACTGATGGGCCTTGCAGAAACCAACCATAAAACTGAAACCAAGTGAATATGTTTTATGGTAAAAAAAAAAAGTCAAAAAGAAACCTTGTCAAGAGGAAATACATTGAACCAAAAACTGCACTTGAGGAAGCATAAATCTGTATATGATATGCAAAAGAATGTATGAGGCCAGCCTCTATTTATAGGAATCTTAGAATATCAGTGTTGTGTTGCGAGGTTTTGCAGAGGAAATTAAGTTTTAAAAAGCGCAGGACTCCAACACCATAAATGGAAAAAAAACTGCAGCTGAAAGTGTTGAATTATGCACCATGGTGAAAAACTTATTTAAGGGGGTATTGTTGAGACAGCATTTGAAAATTCCCTAAGGAAACCCGTTATAGTTGTGTAAATGTGTGGATATTTCGGTGACATTCCCTGACCAACCATGAATTATGAAACTTTTCAGGTACTCTAATCATTTATTGCGGCTCCTGATCAAATTATGTTCTATGGTATACGCTGATCGTCCTAAATGTTAATGCACAGGTCTCTGATCAAAAACACACACAAATAAGGGAAACCGTTGTCTTACCTTTGGCCAAGTTAGAGACAAGGCTGAGAGAAATTAGACAATATCATTGATTGCGCTGAATGTTGGCACTAACATCACCGTCCTGGTGTGTTATGGAAGAGGCCCATGATTTATCAGCATCAACTGATGACAAATCATGACCTTTTTTTTTTTTTTTTTTTTTAAATATGTGGCAGGCTACTTTTTTGCATTTTTCCAACAGTTCATGATTGGGGCTTGTCTCAGCCTTGCCTCAAGTGGCCACTGCACCTGTAGAGTTAAAGTATGTGTCAGGTTACATAAAAAGGACAGACACTTACCCCATACCACGGCCCATGCCTCCACGCCCACGATGCATCATTCCACCTCGGTCAAAGCCGTCCCTGCCAGGGCCCCTGCTCTCCCCTGCCCCTGGGTACCTTGAAGGCTCAGAGCCAGAGTATCCAGAACTTCCACCCTGGCCATCTTGTCTGTAATTATCTACAAAAATGGAGCAAAAAAAAAAAAAAAAAAAAAATCGATCAATCATGTATGCTATGGCATTAAGCTGCACAGAATTAACCAAGTTTAAACAATTTTATAAAACATCAGCTCAACAAAGATGAGGTACAACACTTACTGTAATGGTTGGACTGGCTGTAACTGGGTGGTCCACCTTGTTGGCCGTATTGGCTGGCTGGAGGCTGTCCATAGGAACCAGCAGCCTGAGGAGGGTAAGCAGGAGGAGCCTGCTGCTGTGGCTGGGCCTGCTGCTGGTAGCCCTGCTGCTGACCGTAGCTTGCCTGCTGAGCCTGGTATCCAGGCTGTTGCTGGCCGTATCCTGCTGGCTGGGAGTAGCTGTTTTGGTTGTAACTAGCTGGCTGACTGTTAGCATTGTAACTGAAAGAGCCAAAGTAAAAAAGTTCATTCAGTGAGAGGACAATTACATTCTTGTGCAATTCACTTGTTATTTGACCCCTAACCAAGAGGGTTCATACCTCTGTGGTGCAGTTGGAGCAGCCTGCTGGCCATAACCAGGGTAAGCAGACTGGGCAGTATATCCTGGCTGAGAACCATAGGACTGGGAAGCAGCTGGAGCAGCTGCAGCTGGAGTGCTGTCATAGCCACTGGCTCCATACCCCTGGGCTGACTGTGAATAGCTGTGTGTGGTAGACTGGGCAGCAGGATAGCCAGCTGTGGAACACAATGTCACAAGGTTATTTTCTTTATCCTTTTTTGAAATGAAACAAACAAAAAAAAAAACTATCAAATTTAACATAAACAACAAAACACACTGAATTTGTCAGGATCTTGAAAACATAATTCTGCAACACCCAATCCAACCCACACCTGAATAGAACTAAATAAAATCAAACGCAGCCATTTTTTTAGGACTGACCTGAAGCTGGTTGGCCGTATGAGGACCCATACTGCTGTTGCTGCTGAGGGTAGCCTCCAGCAGCAGGCGTTGCCTGGGTATAGCTGCTGTCAGCAGCAGCAGCAGGTTGGCCATAGGATCCATAATTCTGCTGACCATAACTCTGCTGTAAGAAAGAAAACAGGCCATGTAAGAAAAACACTATTGTGTTTGTGTTGTAGATTGTTGAGGGTGAACAAAGTCAAATATATTACAGTTCAATAACAAAAATATCTGATACATTGACTATTCTTATTCTATATAGGTGGTGGAATCCATCCGAGATAATTGTAGGCAATTAGAAAGATGTGCTAAAAATCCAGATATGTATGCAGTATATGCACAGGAAGAGTTTATGCTCTTTGCTGGAGAAGCAGCAAGAAAAAAGCATTTACAGATTCTTCTCTGGGATCTTTTCCTGCATAATATTCCTTTAATCAGTCATCTTATAGGTGAATACTGATAAACCACTACCATCAAAACTGTTACAAGTCAATTTTGCCCCATAAAAAGTAAATTGGCCAACTGATGTATCCCCTGAGGTCTGAACTTGAATGCTCACAAATTGACCATTTTATGAATTTTCTTATCAGAAAAAAAAAAATCACAAGCTTCTTTTTAGTACTATTAGTTGTGTCTGTAATAAATATCCAATATCCTCTTAATCTCTGTTCCTGTTTGAGAACATGTGTACCACTTTACATTTGTAATTTATAATTAAATGACAAATTCAGTCTTGTAAAGCATATCGCAATTTCCAAGCACAGCTCGTAAGTCCAAGCACAATAAATAAATTAACAGGATTATTAACTACCTTTAGTAGCCAAACAACAACCCGGCTGAGTTAAATCTCACCTGTGCAGACTGTCCATAACTTTGAGAAGGCTGGGCAGCATAAGAGGCATACCTGTAAATCACAAAAAAGTACAATAAGTTTTTAGCAAAACTGATGTAACATAAAACCGAATATTTCAAACTGAAATGTTGAAAGTCGCATAAAGTAGCAAAAACGCAAATACTCAAGTACGAATACTACAAAACTGTAATAAAAATATATCCTCATCATCAGAAACATTATACATACACTTAACATGAAATGAATAAAATTAATAAATAGATTAATCTTACCCTTGCTGGGCGCTGGTCTGGTTGTAAGAGCTGTAATCTGTTGAAAACAGTTGATGTTCATCAGCCAACAACTCAACACAGGAACAAAGCATTCTTTGCGCGCGAGTAGCACGTTAAGTAAAACCGGTTGTTAGGTCGCCATTGAACGACGCCACAGAAACGCTACTTGTTAAACAACACGACTCAAACACGGTTCAAACGTAACTAGAAATTACATGGACGTGCGTATAATAACCAGTTGCAAAAACTACGCAATTAAACGCCCATTATTATCGTTTGAAAGCGTGAATGAGACAGTAAAAAAAAAAATACCGCAACGACTCAGAGGGCCAACATGACTAGGCCTTATGCGCAGCGCTAGCAAAGCTTTACGTTGTCGCATCGATTGTAAACCGGCAAAACGGATTAGCAGAAATAATCTTCTTAAAACGAACACGTCCGTGTTTGGGTCATATTACATTAACGTGCATTAAAAATATATATGTAGAAATGATCAGTTTTATTCACTTACCCTGGGTCGACGCCATTTCAGCGTTTCTGTGCAAGACGACTGGACAGAGACGGAGCTGTCTGCAGCGGCAACGTTACTCTCTTCGCGTGGACCACAAACTATCGCGAGATTTGCGATTACTTGTCACAGTGCGCGTTTTACTGACCCACTGTAGAGCACCGCTTTGAGCGACCTTATTCTGCAACTACGACGACTTATATAAGGATATACACACACACACACACACACACACACACACACACACACACACACACACACACACACACACACACACACACACTACATCAATATCTATATATCTACCTATATATACATATACACATGTACATATGCATATATACATATATTTGTTTATATATGTTTTTGTTTAAAATACACGTCTGTTTAAGTTTCAACTACATGTTCTCTGAGTAAAATGTGTTTGTGTCACAACTCGCTATGAATCATATTCCATGCATATTTTTTCTACAATTCTACCATATCAATAATTTCACCATTCATTCATACTGGAAACAAAAGACTGTATTAAATAATGGTAAAGGTAAAATGGCACCAGCTTGGTGAGCTACAACAGCACAAGCGGATTGGCCATAGGGAGGAAATTAAATTTTATACAAAAATAAACAGCAATGAATACATTAATAAAGTGAAAGTCATAATAAAACACAGAAGAATGACATTCACCCGTTGAATGTTATGTCCGACGAAATTTCTCTCATTTAAAGAAGATAAATCCTATGACTTTTGAGCGGCTGAATTGTTCAGCTAAATTGTAAATTTTCCAATGTTAATTTTATCAATCAATTAACAGACAGTGTTCAGCACTAAGTCATAGAATAACTACAGAAAACATGCAGGCTACACAGTGTGTCCTACGGGCTCTGGGTCATCCTCATGTCTGCTGACACCTTGTGGATACATTTGGAAACTTACCTGTGGAAAATCTTGAGTCTATAAGTTTGACCTCAGTGTATAGCAAGTCAACACAAGTACATTAATGACTGAGTCCTCCACAGACTGCAAAGAAAATAAAAGGGTGTAGTAACTATTGATGTATATGAAAAAAAATCCAGATCCTGAGGATTTGCTGCAAACATCATCATTAAATACCATTGATTATCACTTCAGTGTCAGTTATGAATCTTTACTATGTGAATCAGAGAGTTCCTGTTTAGACTGATCGAATGTGTACTTGATCTTATTCACAGCAACAGATTTAAGTAGTGTAAACACAGTAAAAAGTACTGAACTAAAACCCAGAGGAAATAAAATATTATTTGTCCCTAAAACTTGGTGCTTCTGTCTCAAGGTCACCTGGTTTGTATGTTAATGGTTAGGCTATAATAAAGTGAATATTTATGCTGATTATTAAATATTATTATGATGATTATTAGTAGTCTACTAATGCTCACTTGGCTCTCTCCCTCTCTCATGTTTTCCTTGTGGGTCAGTCTGGTTACATCAGGGTGTTTGCATGTTCTCACCAGGAAACTCAGTGATGTGGGACAAAATAGATTCTATGTTTTTGCACAGACTGTCATTCAGTGATAATTCTGTCTCAAAGAACCATGTAATTAGTAAACATAATCCATCACAGTATTGTATTAAAATATTTCAAGTTTGGTTCATATTTGATTTTTTTTTTTTTGTAAGACCATTGTTGAACGGGCTAGAGGATTATAAATCTCACTGTAATTGAGTGTCTGTTGTGGTAAATAAATGAAACTCTTTCTTGCATTCATACACTGTTAAGATAGACAAATCCAGACAATGCTATCAACACATATAAGACAATATCATCATCACAGAATAAAAATCATCTCTTACTACTGCCACGGTGTTCTGTTTGTACAAGGATTAATGATCACATCTTTGATTAGCCTTCAACCGTGTCTTCACTGCTGAGACTTGTTCAATTTCTAATACAAAATGGGATTGAATTACATTTTTCTACTGCTCTGATAGAAAAAGCTGATTGACTCAAAGCAGTCTCCATAAAGTTAGGCTTAGATATTTAATCTGTCAGGGAGAGAATGATATGGGAATAATATGGAGCAGCTGTGCTGCTCTCTGCACACATACTACAAGTCAATTCTGCCGTAATATAAGAGAATTGGTTGTTTCGTGTTCTTGTCAAACACGCTAGTTTAATTATGTTGTGTTTAAATTATAAATACATGTATATTACAACTTTTTAGAGGTTGGTAAATTGTCAGATTGACACAATGTGGCATCATTGAATGTCTGGTTTTGTCCAAGATCAGTTGAAATCACAAAATACTCAATTAACAGAATCTTGTGTGTGTTTCAATCCGTCCAGTCGTCTCTGTCAGGTCAAGTGCTTCTCCCAGCTCGTCGTCCTGCACTGACTTGGACGACGCTCATGACAGCTTTGCCACCTCAATGGCTTCTAGCCTCAGTTTCAGTGATCACACCAACAGCTTTATACCATGAAATAAAATTTTATATAAAAACTGACATCAGTTCCAACATGTTGACGTTGATTCTATACAAAACTTTTGTAATTAACAGATACAGTTTTCAGAGTTTTCACAAAATTTTGTCCAGCGGACAAAATTCATCATCATTTTCCTTGTGTTCATCTCACACAGTCTTATTCACAAAGAAAAACACAGGAGCGCCGGTCAAGATTGTTTTGTTTAGACACCTCAGTCGTCTGCGCCGCCTTCGGTTTCCATAGTTTCCAGAATTCCCTCCAAAACCTCGGCCTTTCGCTTCTTTTTGGCAGCCACTGATGTAAGGAATAAATTAGATGCAAGGCATAAATTAACGCATTACAAATTTTCTTTTATCCTATGGATTATATTAAGTAAATTGTCTAAATATTTGGTACATTTACCGTGAAAATGTTCAGCTGTTTTCCGTCTCAGTGTCTCCACTGTGTCCTCAGCGTCAGCCCACTCCAGCACAAGACGTCGCCCGTACAAATGTGTGCTGTGGCACAGTGCAGCAAACGCTTTCTACAGAAAAAGCAGGACACAGCATTTTAATCATCTCAATCATTGTAATCATAGAGTAAAACTGTAAACAATAATACAGGAAAGAAAAAAAGAGAATCAAATCACATACAAACCTTAGCATCCTGTTTGGTAAGAAAATCAATAAAACCAAAGCCTCTGTGATTCCCCGAACCAGCTGCTTTTTTAGGAAGACGGACTGTTTTCAGTTCTCCGAATGTACTGAGAGGACAGAGGGAAGAGATCGCAACATTATTAAATGATATCTCTCTAAAACTCTGCCACACATAAAGTGAATAAAAAAAATTATTGACAACTACCAGAAGAGTTCTCGAATTTCCCTGACGGTGGCCTGGAAAGGAACATTGCGCACAAGGATCTTTGTTCCAGTCTGTTTCTTTTCCACTTGCTTCTTTTTGCGTGACACCTCAGTAGTCCTGCACACAGCAACAAACACTGTTTTTTAAAAGCCCCACAAAGCTTTACCTTTTATTCACAACAGTTCTGGCTTTTATTCAGCAATGTTTATTAAAATAACTCTGAAGAAATTCTAACCTTGTGGCTTTTTCAGAAATCTTCAGCTCTAACTGGTGATCATCCACAGTACAGTGCTGGTGAGAGGATGAGAGACACATCAGTCAAGATTCAGACTGTGGAGACAGGTGAGAGACTCATTGAGGAAATGAAGCCAGTACCTGTAACTGCCTCAGGGCCTTCTGTGCTGCCTCTGCTGTCTGATACTGGACGAAACCGTAGCCCATAGATAACAACTTTCCTGGGGGTAAAAAACAAAAAAATACACCATTTGGTGGTTAAATCACCTGAAATTCTCATTCAGAAGTAGATGTTTCCTAACAGAATCAAATTTATTTAGATAAATGACGTTTGGAACCTGTTTTATCTTTCTTCTTGGAGATGGTGCAGGACCTGACTTTGCCACATTTGGAGAACGTCTGCAAAAAATGAAGATATAAAACAATATTTAACATCAGTCTGTGATTTAGCACTTCTTATCTTCTAGTATATATTACTGAGAAATGTGTTTATGAATTGACTTACCTCTTGTAGTTTCTCCTCAGTTGTGCTGAAATTAAGATTCTTGATGAAAAGTGTGGAACCTGGAACAGCTTCCTCCTCTTCCTCCTCCTCATCCTCCTCTTCTTCCTCTTCCTCTCTCTTTTTCTCTGCCTCCTCTTTGTGTGTCACTAAGTTAAGCAAATCCAATACATGCAGTAATTTATGTTATCCCTTTCAAGTCTAAAACATACTAAACTTGAAAAAGATTAAAGGTTACAAATATTTATTCGAGTGACTCTACCTGGTTCTGGTTTGGCAGCCACAAACACTCCGACTGGTGCCCACTCCAAATACAGTGGGATGTGATGGAACTGCAGTTTGATGAAGAAAAAAAAAAGGTCTTCAGCCTCTATAATCAACACACGCTGTAGGGACAGATTATGCAGGTGAAAAGCAGCACACACCTTGCTGTAGGCCAGCCGTGTGAAGGCTCGTTTTGCTTCAGTCGGTTCCAGGAACTCGATGATGGCCGTGAGTCCTGAAGGTGGCAGCACCACTCGACCCAAAGAGCCGTGAGGGGAGAAGAGCTCCTCCAGCTCTGACGCCGTCACTCCAGCGGGAAGATTTTTCACCAGGATCACAGTTTTACTCCTCTCCGCTGCTGCCTGTAGACAAGGTGGAACAAGCAGAGAACAATGTTCATCAAGGTTAATGGATTAAAGACACTGCAGGAGAAAGTATGGAAAGAGTTAATGTTAAACTTACTTGACTGAAGGAATCTAAACTGACACCGTTGTCCAGCAGGAACTGTCGGGTCTCCTGGACGATTTGAGTCTCTCCCAGCGCCATCCTCACTGCAACGCTTCCCTTGGACTCCTACAGAGAAGAATCAATGATCAATGTGTGTTATGCTTAATAGTTAACATGCTGCTCTAACCACAGCTGGATACATTAATACAGAAGAACAGTATGCAGTTTCACCCACATGGTCCAGGACTTGACTTTTGGTGGTGTTGTATTTTTCAGCAATGGCATCTGCCACTGCACTTGTGCCAAGAAACAGGGTGTTCCAGTTGTGGGAACTGCAAAGAGGCAAAAAAAAAAATTGAGTCCGTTGAATTCTGTCTTGAGTCTTTTTAAGAAAATCACAGAAATGCAGAGTATTAATGGGATCTTCTTTTACCTGGAACTTGAGGCTTTATTCTTAGCATCTTTTTGTCGTTTGTATGATGAAGAGCCGGGACCACCGGCGTCTGAGGAGTCAGTCTTTTCTTTCTTCACGGTGGAGGGAAGCAGATGAAGCATCCGGCCCTAAAAGCATGAGAGAGAGAGACATTAAATTCACTTTAGTTTGTAGGTCAAGTTACATCTCTAAATCCATCATCTGGGACAGTCAGATTTCTCAAACATCAAAAACAGATCAATACCTGAAAAATATGTCCGTCCAGCTGAGCAAGAGCTGTCACAGCATTCTCTGGTATCATGTATGTTATGAAAGCGAATCCTTTAGGTTTCTTTGTGAGATTGTCAATAGGAAAGAGTACTTCAGATAAAGGACCTGTAAAGATTGCAGAATTATTAAAAACTACAACAAAAGATTTGGTAGGCGAAAGCTTGTGTGCATATATGATTATCTTGTTTAATTCACCATGTTTGGCAAACAGCTCTTTAATCTCTTCCTCCGTGCAGGTGTAAGGAAGGTTTCTGACGAAGAGTCGACCCGAATCTGCAACGTCTTCCTCCTCCTCGTCCTCCTTGAGTTTCCTCGTAAAGTTTCTGTCAATTTCTTTGTCCTTTTTGTCCCTTCTGCCCTTACCCCCGAAGGCTTCCACAGAGAAGACCTCAATGTAACGCTTCCCTGAAGACACACACACAAAGTACGGTATAATTAGCCAAAACACGTTTTTTTTATTTCTATATTAAAAAATGTGAAATTAAATTAAATTATGAAAAACATCAGATTATTCCAGGAACAATGTCACAGTATTTACTAGTTAATTGCATGTATATCTACAGTTTACCAACAGAAACTATATGATAAACTCAAAATACTATAAAATATTTCTTAAAAATATATAAATATCTCTCTTTTTCTACCTATGTAGTCTTTATTCTTCTTCAAGGCTTTTGTCACCTCTTCTTCAGAGTTCAAGTCCACATATACATAACCTGCAACACACATGAAAGACTGGTTTTATATATAAAGTATATATATATATATATATATACATATACACACACACACACACACACACTTGTAGGCAAATGTTGCTTATGCACAGAAAGTTAAGAAGCACATATTTAGGTGTGTTTAGTAACATACCTGTTCTATTTCCAGTTTCATTCTTCCCGATCCTGATCGCTACAGGCTTCAGTGGTGTCATAAACTCTCGAATTTGTTGCTATTGATATCATCAAAAAAATAAGATGTTACTGTCAGTGATGCAGAAACTGAAATAGAAACCCAGCGAGTTGACAATCACTCACCTCTTTAACGTTGAACGGGGCTCCTCTGAGTTTCACTGTGAACCCTGTCGTCGACTCCATCTGCAACAAGAGATGAGTGTGTTAATAAATACAGACTGAAGTTAAATGCAAATATAAAACTATGACAATTAACTTTAGATCTCTTTCTCAAAAATCACCTCCTGTGTGGCAGTTTTCTTGGTTTTGTTCTGCTTGTCGTCCTCAGAGGAAACTGAAATCTTGGCCTTGGAGCTCTTTTCTCTGTCTCCACTCTCATAGGCGCTGTCTGTGTGCT
Organism: Polydactylus sextarius; assembly: GCA_016801845.1. Classification (NCBI taxonomy): domain Eukaryota; kingdom Metazoa; phylum Chordata; class Actinopteri; family Polynemidae; genus Polydactylus; species Polydactylus sextarius. The sequence continues at coordinate 11,382,291 of CM028915.1, read as the reverse complement.
GCACAGCACCTTCACCCTCATCGTCTTCTTCTTCCTCCTCCTCATCATCATCTTCACCTTCACTGTCATCATCTTCTTCACCATCTTCCATGGTGTCATTTGTCTGCGCCACCTTTGAGCGCAGGTACTCCATATCTGACAAGCCAGACTTCAATGCTTCTTTAGTGGCACCTGAAACAACAACATGCACTTGACTTATATAACTACATACTGCATATATCTATATATATAATATATAGCATAAATATGATATTAACTTTGATGAAAATGTATTTATTGCTTGGGATTTAGCACACTGTAACCACACAATTTAGGAAGCCCCTGACATCCCAGAAAATGGGTAAATACTGGTGTAAAATTTCAAAATACTAGTATTATTATCAAATCCAGACATAGCTTTCAGCAGGCATCACTAAACAGAGACCCACTAGTACAAACCTTCATCTTCGTCATCTTCATCATCTTCATCATCATCCTCAACCTCCTCCTCATCTTTATCTTCATCCTCCGACTGTTCTGAATCAAAGTTGAGGTAATCGTCTGAAGAAACCTTTTTCTTGTCCTGAGTCTTTGTCCGTCCACCGTCATCAGCTGTTTGCTGAACTGTGTCATTCACCCAGGTCGGCACTTGGCTTCGATTCTGATGTACTGACAGAAACTCCTTGAATCCCTGATCTCCCTCCAGCTGAAATGAGCCAAGAATGTGAACATTCAAACATGAAACACTGCGTAATTAACAAAATGACAATATGTGTCATCAAAAACACAAGAGAGTAAATCATCAAATATCACAGACAAACCAATAAATGACAATAAAGTACTTGTGCATTGTGTAGTGTATTACACATAGTGTACCTCTCACAGTGAGAGGTAAAATGCATCACTATTTTAAATGTTCAAGCTTGGATTTAAAGCCACAATATCTGGTTGACTCTGGGAGACCTAAACAAAATAACAGTTTAACATAGTGATAATTGCTGATAATAACTTTTGGTCGTATCACCTAGTGCTGCATACTAACTTTTTTTTAAACCTTCAAAACAGTTCAGAAAGCAGATAAATTTCCCAAATGTTGCATGTTTATAATTTGGATTTAGATAAAGAAGTATGTAATTAAAGATATTAAATGCTCTCCAGTTTATACACCATAACATGTGCATCTTAAAAACTACCACAACTTCTGAATGAAACATTTACTCACGTCTCCGAGAGAACTTTTGAGTTCCTCTTTGGACTGCTTCTTTATCTGAAGACAGAGACAGATTTTTTTTTACATAAAGTGATAAATATAAATATTCATCTCCATTAACACAAATTAAAAAAATATGGTGGCTGCAAATAGGAATAGAAAATATACCTTTTTGCTGTCAGTGTCTGGAGCAGGAGCAGATGGTTTGTCCTTCCCTGCACTCTGACTGTGTTTACTCCAGGCTTTAGCTTTAGTTGGGTCTCCAAACGCTTTACACATCTCCACCTGGAATAGACCACAACCACAGGTTCAATGTGGAGGAATAAGAATAATGTCAACGACGACATGAGAAGAAGAATAAGACTGAAAACATACCGTGACTCTGGACGTGTCCACGAAACTCTTGTTGAAATGTTTCAGAGCTCTGTTCGCATCCTCTTCGGATTTAAAACCCACAAAGCCGAACTTGCGGAACTTGCCATCCTTTGTAAACTTCAGAGAGGAGTCTGTCAAGGTGCCAAAGTCAGCGAACATGGACCTAAACCTCTCCTCCTTCATCTGCTCACAGGACAAGACAGTTCACGTTACATTTTGATGAAGACTGAAACAACATGTGACGGTTATTGTCTGGTGACACCTCAGCGGGTTACTCACCCCGTTAGGGAGGTTTTTGACGATGAGTCTCGACATGGTTGAAGTGGCTGTAAATCTTACTAATAAATAATAAACTTGGTTTTTAAATTATTGTCAACAAACGAGCATGGACTATCCTCTACGACGCCATGTTGAGTGGGAGGAGCCTCTTTTCTTCTTCGTGTTCGTTCTTCTTCTTCTGTGCTTTAGTTGATAGTAGCAACACGCCACCTGCTGGACTGAACAAAGGAGCGATATATTTTCATAAAACGGGCAACACAAGACAATTTGTTGATGAAATTAGAAGAACAATATATGTTCAAAGCACAACATTTACTTCTAGAGACATTTTCTTGAATCAGAGTATTTCCAGTTTTACATAAGTGAAAAAAGGGAGGGACCTGATGTATAAACTCTTAAACTCTTACAATAAAAAGCCTGATTCCTAAAAGTTAATGCTATTAATTCAATGCTAAAGCCTAAACATTCAGTAATTAACTAGAATCCTGGATAGTCCAGGTGACTTTACTGATAATGTTTTTAGATCTATGTGGTTTTAGATATAAATAACTACAAGCAGACAGTCCAACAATGTCGCTAACAGGCCTGTATGAGTCATGAGGTAACAGTATACCAACTGTAAACAATTATCTCAGCCCACTGACTGGGTCAAAGCCTTTTTTTTTTTTTTATAGACTTTTACTAACTAACAGTAGATTTAGTTTAGGGTTTTACCTGGGCCATGTAATACTACTGCACATGTGTACTGTTAATTGGGCAGTCTTATCTGTATTCTGCACTATTTCATACACACTGCACAAATGTGGAAGGACTGAATGTTCAACAGGCTTATTTGTGCATATTTTCCCCTCCTGGGTTAATCCAGCTATTTAAGGTCAAAACCTCAGACAACAGCAACTGCTGCTGCTGCATGAAACTCTGTAATAAGTTGCACTGGGAAAACCTGGGATGGTTGTATTTTCATGGAAAAGAAAAAAAAAACTGCATTTAAATCAGTGCTTTGTTGGTGTTTTGATTATGTAACATAAATGAGATAACAATGAGCCACGGGGCATTTTAATTTTTTTTTTTTTTTTTAATCTGTTGTTTTCAGTTCATTGTATCTGTTTCAAGTGATGATGCTCTAGAAACTTGCAAAGAAATAAATTCCAACAAAATATTTTCTCACTGCTACTGTGTTTATTTTTAAAGTTAAGCTCATTATAGGAGCTTTTAATTTGAGTCAAATGCTCATAACCAGTTACTGTGGGACTGTTGTGACTCAGAAGTCAACCTCTCTTTGCTTAAGTACAATCTAAACTCATTGTTACAAAGACTGAACACAACTTATTTCTTACTAAGAATTGATGGTGAAAAAAGCTCATGTGCTTTTACTTAAGTAGTTTTTATCATCTCTGACAATGAGTGAGTCACACTAAGTTACAACAGATTCACTCATTAATACGCCTCGAACATGTTCTTTTCTTCAGTAATCCCTTTGTTCTGCATGTCATATGATTTGGGGTCAGGCTGTAAAATGGGAATGTCAGTCAGCTTTGATTATATAAGTTCCACAACACAAGACATTTATTATGAAATGTTTTATCATAAACTGGACTTTATTAAAACATCTCAGTAGATACGAAATATAAAGGTTATTCAAACCAACATGTATCAGACCAAAAACATTTTTTTTATTTATACTAAGATCATGTTTGTTTTACATTTTGAACATCTTCTGTTCAATGCTACATCTATAGTGATTTAGTGTGTTTTGTGTGTGTGTATATATAATAAACCTTAATAAACCTTATTGGCAGTTTCTCATCTTTGCACATAAATATTTTCATATAGAAGTAGACAACAGTGTCGCTCCAGCAACATCAGCAACGCTGGCCTTTCTTTTACTGGACGACTGGAACTCGTTCTGGATTTCAAGGAAGGTTTTGTTCTTGGTTTCGGGAACAAGGAAGAAAATGTATATTGACACAGAGACACAGATGACCAAGAACACCATGAAACAATACTGTCGTAGCCCAATCTGTGAAAAGAAAACAGAAGAATTTAAGGTCAAAGATTTTAAGTATTGTCTCTTTAATGTCAAGGTACAAGGAAGATAAAGATACACTGTCAGTCATTGTTGACACTCACCACGACGAAAGGAAAGATCATTCCAACAAAGAAGAAGCTGATCCAGTTCACTGATCCAGATATAATGCTGGCTGCAGGTCGTGCGTTTTGTGTGAATAGTTCGGTGGTCAAGATGTTAGTTACACCACCTTCACAGATAACAAAGTAGCAAAAGAAATCACTGTTAGTTATAAATGGTGTGGAAAAAAGCAGCTATTGAGAAAAAAAGTTAGTAATTTGTTACCTGGTCCTAAACCAAAGCTCAGGATAAAAGCAAAAATGCACGCCAGGCTCAAGTATGGAACAACAGGGCTGGCATCCTGAGAGAAAAGGAAATCATATGGAATAAATAGTAACACCAAATTTATCTGGATTCACATCAAAAGACACAAAAAATGCTTTAAATATATTTTAGCTGTTACCTGATAAGTGAGCGTCAGCGTGAATAATATGCAGCAGATACTCATCAGTGTGTATCCTCCTGTGATGAGCACTTTCCTTCCCAGACATTCAATGAGCATACCCTGTGAGACAGACACACAGCATGTCACAGAGGCTCCAGCAAAACGTCACTACCCAGTTTTAGTTATTTTATTTAGACATTTAAAACTTCCTTAGTGTTCTTTGTCTTTGTCTTGACAATTGACCTTTGTCATCTTGTGTATATATATTGTTCTGTTCTTATTTTAATAGAAGATAAGTTTCATACAAAAGTCATACTCTATTCTAGTTCACCCTGTTTCAGGTGTTCTCATATGTTTCAAAATGTTTACATGTTTTAACATTGGATTTGAACATTGCAACATCATAGTTGTGTGTGTGTGTGTGTGTGTGTGTGTGTGTTTACTGATTAAAAACACATCTCATACTTACACATGTTAAAGCAGTGATGCATTCACAGGCACCAGTGCCGACAGTCACATATAGTATTTTATCGTTGGGAATACCAGATTGTTGGAACACGTAAGTTGAGTAGAAATAAATCTATAGGAAATATAAAACCCGATTACTCAGCTGCATGTTAAATGAACTGATGAATGTTTTCAATTGGGACGATCTCATCTTTCTGGGAAACGTGTACTAATGTCTTTCAGCGTGTACATACTGCGTTGATGCCGTTCAGCTGTTGTGCGATATTTAGCAGCACGATGGTGAGAAGCTGCCAGCGGACACTGCGATCAGCGATGAGCTCCCACGGTTTCTGGGCCTGAAAACCTGCTAAATTATTCTTCTCCTTCAACATTTCCTCCAGTTCACTGTGACAGTCAGATACATCGTGTAGCTGCTTCAGAGCTGCAGGCAAACAAACAAATTTCCCGTGTCAAAGAATTTTTTTTTCCACCTAGTTGCAGTTTTACCATCATCGTGATCACATGTCTGTTGGAAGTATCTGCCTCTGGTGTTTCTGGTCAAAGGAAGTCCTGAGGCTTTCTGAACCACGCTGTCACGTGTACTAAATTAATCATTGAGGGCCAATGATAAAAATCACCAGTTTTGAAGTGAAATAAATGAATGAGTGCTTTGTCGGTTCACCTTTTTTACACCCCTCCTCATCTCCCTTGTCAATGAGCAAGTAGCGTGGACTCTCTGGGAACCAGGGCAGGATCAGGAGCTGCAGGAATGCTGGGATACATGTGGTGGAGAGCAGGATGGGCCAGTACTCTTCTTTGCCTAGGAGCTCTCTATAAAATCACCAAAAATGTCTGATTTAGATCCTTTGTAGTGATAAAGAACATCCAGTCATGTTTATAATTTCTAGACAAAGACTCATGTTTTATGTTCATACTTGAGACCCATCACTTGTCCAGTCAAGATACCAACAGTGATGAAAATCGAGGTTCCCATCCCCATGGCACCACGAATTGCAGTTGGTGCGATTTCACCCAAATAAAGAGGTTGAGCACAAATGCCAATTCCTATGAAAATAAAACAAGATTAAAGCCACTTTTCATAAGTTAGACATGCAATGATCAACATGTATCCCTGAATTATTTACCCGCATTTACTCCAGTGAGAAAACGTCCGACTACAAGTAACTCAGATAATCTTGTAGGGTAACTTAGACCCATCAGCAGAGCAGCCAGTAATGCAAATGCATTATTAGTCAATAGTGTCCCTTTCCTGGGGAAGGAAAAAGACAAACAACTAAATCTAGTCTGTTCACAAAGGAAACACAAAAGCGAAACAGTAGTTTGATTAATGTACCTTCCCAGCTTCACAGACAATATCCCACCAATTGATGTTCCTATGAATCCTCCTAAGGTGAATATAGACACAATCGTGGACCAGAGCAGGGTGAGAAGATCTGCTGATATGTCAGTTTGGTGACGCTCCCTCCAGGTTTGGTTGATGAAATTTTGCACATACTGGAGATCACATTCATAAAGTCATATATATATATATATATATATATATATATATATATATATACTATATATATATATATATATATATATATATATATATATATATATATATTATCAGCTAAGATATACTGTTTGGGATTATTACCTGTGTGGGTGCATTGATAACAGATATGTTATATCCACATTGAAAGGTTCCTCCTATACAAGCAGCACAAGCAGCCAGAAGAAGTGATGCGTTTGGAAGCTGCGAAATAAAAAGAAAAAGAAAGAGACAGAAAATAAAAGTCGATCAAAATATAACAAATTCATGCATCTGATCGCATAGTTTTCAATAAAACTCCACATACCTTTAGTCGCTTTCTCTCTCTGGTGTCTTTAATAAGCAGAGGTTCATATTCATTCACGTGTTCTTTGGGCATTTTTTGTTTGTTTTTTGTAAAGTGATGTTGGAGAGACTCTGAGTGTCCTGTCCGCGAGGAGCTCCCTGTCTACACTAAAGTGACGGGAAGGGGATCTGACCATATCACCGAGGATCAATGACAATGATCTGCTGTGAGGAAGCGACCGTGAGGCGTGGAGAAGTGGACAAGTTGTCCCATGTTTACTGAGATTTCACAGCAGCATCGAAATGCTGAAGACAAACTCATTTCACAGAGAGAGAGGGAGAGAGGGGGAAGTACTTATGTCACAATGGGCTGATGTTATTTACTAGAAAACATGGAGTACAGTAAAAAAAAAAAAAAAATTTATTTGAGTTCTGGCGCCCCCTATGGTTCAAAGTGTATTACCACAGCTACAAACAGGTTGAATGGATTAAGAAGCCTAAAAAACAAAGTCCATGAAAAACTTCACATCTGAATGTCACCACCGAGGAGAAGCAGTGATATTCATGATGGTTAATAAAACAAAACAACGCCAACTACTCACCCATAAATACACACAAAATGAATCAGTACTATTTTAGCCAACATTTATAACACATTATATTTCCACATAAAAGACTAAAGATGAATACAAAAGGGATTTATTTTTGAATGATTGACTGTTGAAAAAGAACACTTCAGATATCCAGTAATCTCATTAAGCAGCAGTGTTATATCATTTAAACTATTATTGTTATTTACAGTTTGAACAGAAAAGGTATAAAAAATAAAACCATATCACCACCTGTCTCACCTGCTTCACATACAGCCCCCTGTGCTCCATCTTATCAAGGTAATAGAATATATACATGGTGAACAGACCCAAAACAAACTGGTTAAAGTTCAGAAGTGAATGACTCAGACTTCTTTGAAAACTGTGACTTAATTTATAACTGTGAAATAGGCAAATAACAGTGCATTGTTGGCAAATCATACATAAAGTCATCAAAGTAAAAGTGATGATGATGCTACATCATTTACTGAATCCAGGATTATGACGAAGGAGGATGTTATCTGACTCAAGTGTCCAGTTTAACACAGAAAACAGTCAAATCAAACCAGATCATGTATTTTTAACTCACCTCTTCTCTCTTTCTCTTTCAGCTCCTTCACTGACGTTTATTTTGGAAGCTGCCGTGTGTGAATAAACCATTTATAATGGATGTTCTGTTTGGTCCCAAAAGTTACATAATGCTGGTCTGTTGTAAGGTGCAGCATATGATCTCAAACCGAAGGAGGGGGCGGCTCATTAACTCCTTCAAGCACATTCCTGTATGGTGCTGAGGTTAGCCCCCTGGAAATGAAGGGATTGTTGACCCCAAGCGAATCCTTTAGGTTTTTTTGTGAGATTGTCAATAGGAAAGGGCACTTCCGATAAAGGACCTGTAAAGATTGCAGAATTATTAAAAAACTACAGCAAAAGATTTGGTAGGCGAAAGCTTGTGTGCATATATGATTATCTTGTTTAATTCACCATGTTTGGCAAACAGCTCTTTAATCTCTTCCTCCGTGCAGGTGTAAGGAAGGTTTCTGACGAAGAGTCGACCCGAATCTGCAACGTCTTCCTCCTCCTCGTCCTCCTTGAGCTTCCTCGTAAAGTTTCTGTCAATTTCTTTGTCCTTTTTGTCCCTTCTGCCCTTACCCCCGAAGGCTTCCACAGAGAAGACCTCAATGTAACGCTTCCCTGAAGACACACACACAAAGTACGGCATCATTAGGCAAAGCACGTTTTATAAAATTTCTAAATAAAAAATCTGAAATTGAATTAAATTATGAAAAACATCAGATTATTACAGGAACAATGTCATCTGAGAAAACTTTTGAGTTCCTCTTTGGACTGCTTCTTTTTCTGAAGACAGAAAGACAGATTTTTTTTCACATAAAGTGACAAATAAGAATATTAATCTCCATTAACACACATTAAAAAATATGGTGGCTGCAAATAGGAATAGAAAATATACCTTTATGCTGTCAGTGTCTGGAGCAGGAGCAGATGAGTGTGTTTACTCCAGGCTTTAGCTTTAGTTGGGTCTCCAAACGCTTTACACATCTCCACCTGGAACAGATGACAACCACAGGTTCAATGTGGAGGAATAAGAATAATGTCAACAACGACATGAGAATAAGAATAAAACTGAAACTATACTATGACTCTCTTCGCATCCTCTTCGGTTTTGACGATGAGTCTCGACATGGTTGAAGTGGCTGTAAATCTTACTAATAAATAATAAACTTGGTTTTTAAATTATTGTCAACAAACGAGCATGGACCACCCCTACGTCCCTATGTTGAATGGGAGGAGCCTCTTTTCTTCTTCGTGTTCATTCTTCTTCTTCTGTGCTTTAGTTGATAGTAGCAACACGCCACCTGCTGGACTGAACAAAGGAGCGATATATTTTCATAAAACGGGCAACACAAGACAATTTGTTGATGAAATTAGAAGAACAATATATGTTCAAAGCACAACTTTTACTTCTACAGACATTTTCTTGATTCAGGGTATTTGATATATAAAATCTTAAACTCTTACAATACAAAGCCTGATGTAAAAATTCAGTAATTAACTAGAATCCTGGATAGTCCAGGTGACTTTACTGATAATGTTTTTAGATCTATGTGGTTTTAGATATAAATAACTACAAGCAGACAGTCCAACAATGTCGCTAACAGGCCTGTATGAGTCATGAGGTAACAGTATACCAACTGTAAACAATTATCTCAGCCCACTGACTGGGTCAAAGCCTTTTTTTTTTTTTTTTTTTAGACTTTTACTAACTAACAGTAGATTTAGTTTAGGGTTTTACCTGAGCCATGTAATACTACTGCACATGTGTACTGTTAATTGAGCAGTCTTATCTGTATTCTGCACTATTTCATACACACTGCACAAATATGGAAAGACTGAATGTTCAACAGGCTTATTTGTGCATATTTTCCCCTCCTGGGTTAATCCAGCTATTTAAGGTCAAAGCCCCAGACAACAGCAACTGCTGCTGCTGCATGAAACTCTGTAATAAGTTGCACTGGTAAAACCTGGGATGGTTGTATTTTCATGGAAAAGAAAAAAAAAACTGCATTTAAATCGGTGCTTTGTTAGTGTTTTGATTATGTAACATAAATGAGATAACAATGAGCCATGGGGCATTTTAATTTGATTTTTTTTAATCTGTTGTTTAGAGTTCATTGTATCTGTTTCAAATTTAAAGTGAGGATGTTCTAGAAACTAGCAAGGAAATAAATTCCAACAAAATATTTTCTCACTGCTACTGTGTTTATTTTTAAAGTTAAGCTCATTATAGGAGCTTTAATTTGAGTCAAATGCTCATATGGGATTGTTGTGACTCAGATGTCAACCTCTCTTTGCTTAAGTACAATCTAAACTCATTGTTACAAAGACTGAACACAACAACTTATTTCTTATTAAGTATTGATGGTGAAAAAAGCTCATGTGCTTTTACTTAAGTAGTTTTTATGCACCTAAATAATATTTTCCCATTTGATTTAAATGGGAATGTCAGTCAGCTTTGATTATATAAGTTTCACAACACAAGACATTTATTATGAAATGTTTTATTATAAACTGGACTTTATTAAAAACATCTCAGTAGATACGAAATATAAAGGTTATTCAAACCAACATGTATCAGACCAAAAACATTTTTTTTTCATTTATACTAAGATCATGTTTGTTTTACATTTTGAACATCTACTGTTCAATGCTACATCTATAGTGATTTAGTGTGTTTTGTGTGTGTGTGTGTGTGTGTGTGTGTGTGTGTGTGTGTGTACAAAAAACCCTGTTGGCAGTTTCTCATCTTTGCACATAAATATTTTCATATAGAAGTAGACAACAGTGTCGCTCCAGCACCGTCAGCAACGCGGGCCTTTCTTTTACTGGACGACTGGAACTCGTTCTGGATTTCAAGGAAGGTTTTGTTCTTGGTTTCGGGAACAAGGAAGAAAATGTATATTGACACAGAGACACAGATGACCAAGAACACCATGAAACAATACTGTCGTAGCCCAATCTGTGAAAAGAAAAAAAGAGAAGAATTTAAAGTCAAAGATTTTAAGTATTGTCTCTTTAATGTCAAGGTACAAGGAAGATAAAGATACACTGTCAGTCATTGTTGACACTCACCACGACGAAAGGAAAGATCATTCCAACGGAGAAGAAGCTGATCCAGTTCACTGATCCAGATATCATGTACGCTGCAGGTCGTGCGTTTTGTGTGAATAGTTCGGTGGTCAAGATGTTAGTTACACCACCTTCACAGATAACAAAGTAGCAAAAGAAATCACTGTTAGTTATAAATGGTGTAGAAAAAAGCAGCTATTGAGAAAAAAAGTTAGTAATTTGTTACCTGGTCCTAAACCAAAGCTCAGGATAAAAGCAAAAATGCACGCCAGGCTCAAGTATGGAACAACAGGGCTGGCATCCTGAGAGAAAAGGAAATCATATGGAATAAATAGTAACACCAAATTTATCTGGATTCACATCAAAAGACACAAAAAATGCTTGAAATATATTTTAGCTGTTACCTGATAAGTGAGCGTCAGCGTGAATAATATGCAGCAGATACTCATCAGTGTGTATCCTCCTGTGATGAGCACTTTCCTTCCCAGACATTCAATGAGCATACCCTGTGAGACAGACACACAGCATGTCACAAGACCCAGAGAGGCTCCAGCAAAACGTTTTCTTTTAGTTTTACACTGACCTTTTACAAGGAATGGTTTGTAGCTAGAACACCATGCTGCAGTATTTTAGTTTAGTCACTACCCAGTTTTAGTTATTTTATTTAGACATTTAAAACTTCCTTAGTGTTCTTTGTCTTTGTTTTGACAATTGACCTTTATCATCTTGTAAATATATATTGTTCTGTTCTTATTTTAATAGAAGATAAGTTTCATACAAAAGTCATACTCTATTCTAGTTCACCCTGTTTCAGGTGTTCTCATATGTTTCAAAATGTTTACATGTTTTAACATTGGATTTGAACATTGCAACATCATAGTTGTGTGTGTGTGTGTGTGTGTGTGTGTGTGTGTGTGTGTGTGTGTGTGTGTGTGTGTGTGTGTGTGTGTGTGTGTGTGAGTGTGTGTTTACTGATTAAAAACACATCTCATACTTACACATGTTAAAGCAGTGATGCATTCACAGGCACCAGTGCCGACAGTCACATATGGTATTTTATCGTTGGGAATACCAGATTGTTGGAACACGTAAGTTGAGTAGAAATAAATCTATAGAAAATATACAACACATGATTACTTAGCTGCATGTTAAATGAACTGATGAATGTTTTTAATTGGGCCGATTTCATCTTTCTGGGAAACGTGTACTAATGTCTTTCAGCGTGTACGTACTGCGTTGATGCCGTTCAGCTGTTGTGCGATATTTAGCAGCACGATGGTGAGAAGCTGCCAGCGGACACTGCGATCAGCGATGAGCTCCCACGGTTTCTGGGCCTGAAAACCTGCTAAATTATTCTTCTCCTTCAACATTTCCTCCTGTTCACTGTGACAGTCAGATACATCGTGTAGCTGCTTCAGAGCTGCAGGTGAGAAAACACGGGACAAATTTCCTGTGTCAAACAAAAATTTTTTCCACCTAGTTGTAGTTTTACCATCACCGTGATCACATGTCTGTTGGAAGTATCTGCCTCTGGTGTTTCTGGTCAAAGGAAGTCCTGAGGCTTTCTGAACCACGCTGTCACATGTACTAAATCAATCATTGAAGGGCAAAGATAAAAATCTCACCAGTTTTGAAGTGAAATAAATGAATGAGTGCTTTGTCGGTTCACCTTTTTTACACCCCTCCTCATCTCCCTTGTCAATGAGCAAGTAGCGTGGACTCTCTGGGAACCAGGGCAGGATCAGGAGCTGCAGGAATGCTGGGATACATGTGGTGGAGAGCAGGATGGGCCAGTGCTCTTCTTTGCCTAGGAGCTCTCTATAAAATCACCAAAAAAAAGTCTGATTTAGATCCTTTGTAGTGATAAAGAACATCCAGTCACATGTTTATAATTTCTAGACAAAGACTCATGTTTTATGTTCATACTTGAGACCCATCACTTGTCCAGTCAAGATACCAACAGTGATGAAAATCGAGGTTCCCATCCCCATGGCACCACGAATTGCAGTTGGTGCGATTTCACCCAAATAAAGAGGTTGAACACAAATGCCAATTCCTATGAAAATAAAACAAGATTAAAGCCACTTTTCATAAGTTAGACGTGCAATGATCAACATGTATCCCTGAATTATTTACCTGCATTTACTCCAGTGAGAAAACGTCCGACTACGAGTAACTCAAATAATCCTGTAGGGTAACTTAGACCCATCAGCAGAGCAGCCAGTAATGCAAATGCATTATTAGTCAATAGTGTCCCTTTCCTGGGGGAGGAAAAAGACAAACAACTAAATCTAGTCTGTTCACAAAGGAAACACAAAAGTGAAACAGTAGTTTGATTAATGTACCTTCCCAGCTTCACAGACAATGTTCCACCAATTGACGCTCCTATTAATCCTCCTAAGGTGAATATAGACACAATCGTGGACCAGAGCAGGGTGAGAAGATCTGCTGATATGTCAGTTTGGTGACGCTCCCTCCAGGTTTGGTTGATGAAATTTTGCACATACTGGAGATTAAAACACATTCATAAAGTCAAATAAAAACATATATATAGTAGATATAGTACACTGTATACAAAATATATTGTATGTATGTGTACACACACACACACACAATAATATAATATATATTATATACTTTGATATATACTGTTTGGGATTATTACCTGTGTGGGTGCATTGATAACAGATATGTTATATCCATATTGAAAGGTTCCTCCTATACAAGCAGCACAAGCAGCCAGAAGAAGTGATGCGTTTGGAAGCTGCGAAAAGAAAAGAAAAAGAAAGAGACAGAAAATAAAAGTCGATCAAAATAAAACAAATTCATGCATCTGATCGCATAGTTTTCAATAAAACTCCACATACCTTTAGTCGCTTTCTTTCTCTGGTGTCTCTAATAAGCAGAGGTTCATATTCATTCACGTGTTCTTTGGGCATTTTTTGTTTGTTTTTTGTAAAGTGATGTTGGAGAGACTCTGAGTGTCCTGTCCGCGAGGAGCTCCCTGTCTACACTAAAGTGACGGGAAGGGGATCTGACCATATCACCGAGGATCAATGACAATGATCTGCTGTGAGGAAGTGACCGTGAGGCGTGGAGAAGTGGACAAGTTGTCCCATGTTTACTGAGATTTCACGGCAGCATCGAAACTCATTTCACAGAGAGAGAGGGAGAGAGGGGGAAGTACTTATGTCACAATGGGCTGATGTTATTTACTAGAAAACATGGAGAACAGTAAAAAAAAAAAATAATAATAATAATGAATGTGAGACTGAATATTTAATAAAGACGTTTTGAGTAAAGTATACTCTTTCATTCAACTTGTGTTTTCCTAATATAATAATAAAGTTATAAATAAAACTTTGGATGAGTAAGAATGATACAAATTTGTATTTATTTGAGTTCTGGCGCCCCCTATGGTTCAAAGTGTATTACCACAGCTACAAACAAGTTGAATGGATTAAGAAGCCTAAAAAACAAAGTCCATGAAAAACTTCACATCTGAATGTCACCACCGAGGAGAAGCAGTGATATTCATGATGGTTAATAAAACAAAACAACACCAACTACTCACCCATAAATACACACAAAATGAATCAGTACTATTTTAGCCAACATTTATAACACATTATATTTCCACATAAAAGACTAAAGATGAATACAAAAGGGATTTATTTTTGGATGATTTACTGTAAGTATTTTTGATTATATGTATTATTTAAAGTTTTATTGAACAGAAAAAGTATAAAAAATAAAACCATATCACCACCTGTCTCACCTGCTTCACATACAGCCCCCTGTGCTCCATCTTATCAAGGTAATAGAATATACACATGATGAAAAGACCCAAAACAAAATGGTTAAAGTTCAGAAGTGAATGACTCAGACTTCTTTGAAAACTGTGACTTAATTTATAACTGTGAAATAGGCAAATAACAGTGCATTGTTGGCAAATCATGCATAAAGTCGTCAAAGTAAAAGTGATGATGATGCTACATCATTTACTGAATCCAGGATTATGACGAAGGAGGATGTTATCTGACTCAAGTGTCCAGTTTAACACAGAAAACAGTCAAATCAAACTAGATCATGGATTTTTAACTCACCTCTTTCTTTCTTCCTCTTTCAGCTCCTTCACTGATGTTCATTTTGGAAGCTGCCGTGAAATGTGTGAATAAGCCATTTATAATGGATGTTCTGCTTTGGTCCCAAAAGTTACATAATGCCGGTCTGTTGTAAGGTGCAGCATATGATCTCAAACCGAAGGAGGGGGCGGCTCATTAACTCCTTCAAGCACATTCCTGTATGGTGCTGAGGTTAGCCCCCTGGAAATGAAGGGATTGTTGACCCAGTTAGTATTGACCCTTTGTTTGTTTGTGAAAAACTGAAGAATGGGACTCTCGATTGATTTAATGTGCCTGCGGACAGTTTAGCCTCACACCTTCAGGCAGAAAGGGTCAAATGTTTTCAGTTCATGTGCCAGAAAAGATGATAATCAGAAGAGTCATGATAATCAGAAGGTCAAAATAAATAAGCCATTTGTCATGTCAATCATGTGATTACTTGAAGAAAACATGTTTATGCGTATCTTAGAAATATCGAATTGGTTAAATAAATAAGCCATTTTTTGCATAAAAAGAAATAAAATCAGAAGAATGTAAATAATAATGTCAACAAAATTACTACTTTATCATGATTGTTACTGAATATCAATACTCAGATCCTATAAATTGGTTAATAGAAAGTTTATATAAACTAATCTAGTTTATAAGATGAAGCCATCTTTAGTGAAACTACAGGATGTGGCAAAACAATGAAAGGACAGGATAAACTGTAAAAAACAAGGGCAAAATAAACTAGCAATCTACTTCTAAGATCTATCATAGAGATATTTTTAGACTTTGAGAATAATGAGTGCTTTGTTTCCAACATTCGTCCAGAGATGCTGTATTTTCTGCATGCATGACCCAAAGAGTTGAACGATTCACTGAACAAAAACATTTGATCTTGTGCAGACTGTCTCTTTAAATGACCAATTTAAAGTTTTGATGTTACCACAGGTGGACATCTGAGGTCACTGTCAAATGAGTTGGTGCCATAGATCAAAACAGACTAAATGAAAGATTTTTTTCAAACTTTGCAGGAGCTTGGTTCGGTATATTCTCTTCTGCTGGTTTCACCTCATGTTGGACCATGATGTGGCTGTTTCCATGGTAATCCCATGGTTTCTCGTCATATAAATAGTAAACTTTAGATTTGCCTGAGAGACAAATTAATTCTTGACACAACAAATATTTGTTTATTGCAGAAATAATCAGGAGTTTTCTTTGTGTACAATGACCATAAGCAAAACAACACATTTAACATAACGGTGCCAGACATTAATATCTATGGTATCTATAATATGCTACATTTACTGAATAAAGTATATATGTATACGTTGCCAAATACTGTAAATTCAATTGTAAAAATTCACGTATGAATTAATAAACATATACCTGTAAATACTTTCACTGACATTTTAAACCACTTTCAGTAAAGAACAGAGAAATAGTTGCCACTTTCTGTCAGAGGTTGCAGAGAGAAGAGAAACTGTAAAACGGATCCTCTCCAAATGCTGCAGGTTGGTGACCTAAAAAAGACACCACTTTTCTCTGACGGTTCTTTATGAAACAACCACACAACATTATGTAATAACAACACAGTTGCTGTATGCCCCACAAAGACACATCTGACAAGAATTTATTTGTTTAAAGATTTACAACTTTTAATCTACAATAATATACCTCAACAATCGTTCCTGCAAATGTTCAGACGTAGTCATATATTCCCCAAACTGTAACTTGTTGTAAATAACATTTTAACCTTTATGAAGAATTTCCTCATAACATAGTAAATAACTGTAATGTTTTGTTCTCCATTCTCTGAACATATCAGATGACTTGCTTACATCTAAATATGATTATAAACCTCATTATATAATATCTATATAAACTTTACAGAGCAGTAGTAGCTGTCTATCTTTACTACATTTGTACTTTGAGAGTATTTTTTATTTTTTTATTTTTTATTTTGCTCCGTCCTATGAAACTTTGACCACACGGGGGCGCCTCAGCCGCACAGGAGCGTCTTTTACGGTGGTGCAACAGTGAAACTCTTCCCCCGGCGGTGTGGAAACAGCGGAGAGGTGTCTGGTGACTGGGATCACAATGTCGGCCAGAAAGCGCCGGTCTGTGGCAAACCCCCTGGAGTCTGCGATCACCACACCCAGTGAGCGGATACTGAAGGAATGCCACAGCTTGTATGTGGACAGCGAGCACGGTAAATAAATAAAATAAACACACGGATCCGTACGTAGGCAACGCTGCAGCCGAGACGGGACCATAAAACAGAAACAGACGCACATAGTTGTGATGTTATATAACTTTGTCGTTAGTGAGGAGTTAGTAGCAGATAGTACAAGTGAATATCAGCTGGTTAAATGTGAAAAGTAGCTCGTGTCCGTCAGTGTCACAGACATGACATTGAGTCGTGGTGTGGCTCCTCTGCAGTCCCGCAGGGCAGCGCCTATATGAGTCTTTACGGACCCGTTCACAGCCAATGATCTGTCAGGTCTCAACACACGTTAGAGCTGCATTTATTACAGCTGGAAACGTCAGACAAGTTGAGTTACACAACGTCTCCTGCAATGAAAAATAAATCGTAAAATGAGTTTGGCATTGAAGCAGATAAACATCTTTGCACCAACAACAATTGTTGTACTGTTGCTTGGATGGATTATAACACAAAATCCCTCTGCCTCCCACACCTAAAGCTTTCCTTTCATTTTAGATGTTTTGAGTGGGTTGTTGTAGGTACAGTGACTCTCTCAGTGGTTGTTATGAGTATTTTGTGGTCACTTTGTATCCAAATGTAGATTTTTGCATTTTCTAAGTGACATTTTGCATGTGTTTGTAGCTGCAGTGAATAATCTGTGGTTGAAATGCGTCTCTTTGTGAGATGTTTTGACTGCATTTGCCAGTTTTTTGTGTGTGTCTCTTTCTAGTTAATTGAAAATGTTAACAGTCAAACCTCTTGGGCCTTTATACTAGTGTCTGAGTGTAACAGTAGAGATGAGATAAGGGCCTCATAACAACAAATTGTTTTGGTTTTCTGGAAAATAAAGAGAGATTGCTGAACGGAAATGTGAATTTCTCTCCTGAGCTTCACTTGGTTAATTTACAAAGAGAAAACAAGCACAAGTTTGTTCTAGAGCCACAAATAATGATAAATGATAAATTATTGTAATCATGGGCCAATCTGTAAATATATTTGGTTAGCCCAATCAGTCAAATCAGTCTTTATGAAAAAAATAGTAACACTGTCTATATTTTACATATTTTCTCTTTGGGGAGGCTCTTTGGAAATGAAGTGTTACTTCTTTATTCCATTTTGAGGCCAGTTTATTATTGTTTTATCATGTTGTATTGCATTGTATGAAATCACCTTTTGACCTGCGTGTGTTATTTCAGGCCTGGTGAAGATCGCCAGCAGCCTCGGAGTGTGGCTCCTACCTCCCAGAAAGAAAATCGTTGTGATGATCATGGGTAACCACTCTGCAGGGAAGAGCTCCTTCATTAACTGGTAAAAACATCCTGTATCTGCACCGTCATTCAGCTGCACTGAGCAGACTGCCTGACCATCACATGCTCTGCTCTTTGTGTGAATAAGAGTTTAGTGACAGGACTATAATCTTCACACATGACTTTTATTAAAAGAGCTTTGTGTTTTAAATGCATTTTAGCTGTTTGGCTTAAGAGGATGTTTGTCTACAGTGTTTACAGACTCAGAAGACAAAGACAAATATACTGCGTATCTAGGTGGTTTTTCTCATGTTGATATTCCAATCCCTGAATCAAAAAAACTGGAATTTGTAGTTTTTGTTCTTGTTTAATGATTCATTGAGTGTTAATTAGCATATTATGACACAGAAACATCATAATAGGGGATAGGGAGCACTATTCTGTTATATGTGCTCTACCAGATTTGGGGTAGATTGAAATGTTTATGGCTCAGGCTGCAACAGTAATTTTTTATTTTTTTAAATTCATTTTACCCATAAAATGTTAGAGATTAGTGGAAAAATATCCCAAAGCCCAAGGCCACACGTTCAGAATGACAAAGAAAAAACAAAAAAAAAACCAAACAGATCACATGCAGAAAGGCTCAAAAACTCACTTATCTGTCGCACCAAAAACCACAAACTGGTCCCATGATGAGGTCACATGGACATTTAGGAGATAACAGGGCATAGAGATAGCAAACATTGCACTTAGGTTTCCGTAGCTGTGAACATATATGCAAATTTGACATGCATGTATAAAAATAAGCATAAATGATAATATACAACACTCGCATCAGTGAGTTACTAAGCTTCCGTAGTGTGATGAGACAACACAGCTCACCCCCCAAAAACAATGCAGCGGTTCTTTTATTTGCACAAATATACATTTCATATAAGTATCTATGTACAAACAGACCATGATAAAGGCATCCCTAACAACCTTGGGCTTGTAGTCCATTATCAGATATAAGAATTAAAACTATAGAGGTGCCTCATTAGATTAGAGAGTTTACAGATACACTACTAAAGACCACGTCCATGTGACCAATAACATGTGATGTAAATGGTGCTCTGAACTATATTTTTGTCTGACGAAGCGTAGTAGTGCTAGTCACCAGGTTTTTGGTGCAACGAATAAGCCCTGCAGTGTGTGAGCTGTTTTGTTTGTTTTTTTTTTTTCTGTTTGCTCCTTTTCAGCTCAGCTCCAGCCTCTTTTTCTCTGAGCTGGATTGGATGTGTGCATATATGGAGAACTGTGTAAAACCTGAAGTTACTCCATTTATGACAGAAGACGTAGCAATAGTAACTTCTGAACCACTTTTTTTTTTTCGCCCCCATTTTTATCAAAAAAAAATACCAGTGATTAATGACATACTGCATTGTTGTTACTTAAATGTTCTTTCTATCATCCATTTAGTGATTATTTTTGGCTCTATGTTGGCTTTGAAATATGCATTACGACACTGCTCCGGTCAGTATATTGCAGTTGAAACGTTTCCCTCAACTAACACAGGAATGTGTTTTGAGCCGCGTCCGTAGGGAGCACTGCTGTCAATCAACAGTCACTGACCTCACATATTTTTAGTGGCGGCGGGAGTGTTACCCAGGGTTTGCAGGTGTTTTTAGCATGAAGTTATTAATGTTGTGTTCAAGGACAAAAGTACAAATGGAACGGTTAGATAGGTTAGTCATGATACTTTTTGCATCATTTTATTCTAAGAGCAGTTATAAACACTTATTGTTGGTTGGGAGAAATTATAGGAATTATCCCTGTGAGAAAGCACTAGATTTCACTGTAAAATGTATTTACTGTAAGATGAAACAACTTGTTATATTCCACATTTATCTTGCGCAAACATTTTAGATTTTAATCTCAATAGTTTTTACATTAGAAATAATGGGAACTGTTGACTTTGGGAATATAAACATACACAACGCTACATGTCTTCCTTCAGTAATACACCAGTGTTAACAGGTTCGCAAATCCAAGCAAATTCATTCAAATAAGTGAAAATAACAGAAGAACTGATTAGTTGGTTCATAGAAAATTAATTGATAACATGATAACAACAACGATGTATCAAAGAAAAGCACGTGTTTTTTCAAGCCTTTAAAATTAGAGGATTTGCTGATTTATATACAATATTTAATTGTAATTATAAATAATAATAAGGCACTTTGTTCATTGTGAGTAATGAAGGTGCTTTTCAGTAGTTTTTTTACATTTAAAACCAAACCATGCAGGGTTAATTCTAGAAGTAATTTACAGATAAATCAGTAATGAAAATGAACATCTGTTATCTGCTTTTAGATATTGTGTGTGTCTCTGTATTATTTGATGCGTTTCATGTCTGATTACTGTCATTTAGGTATGTTGAAGAGCACATACAGAAAACAGGCGTTGCCATCGAAACGCAGGGGTTCACTTTCATCACAAGCGGTCGCAAAAGAGAATCGCTGACGGTAAGAACAGCATGTTGTGCAGAGTGTAGACAACATTTCCTGCAATTACGTGCATATATATATATATATATATATATATATATATATATATTTTTTTTTTTTTTTTTTTAAGTGCTGAATAATGTTTGAAAACCTGAAAACCTACAACCAGCCTTGTGTTACATTATCAGTTTTACTGCATTTTTCAGGTTTGTGGAAAAAGGGATTTGTAACTTCAGTAACAGGATATGAAGCTGCAGTCAAGTCGTAAAGGTCGAAGAAGAGATAGGTTAGATGTCAGGGTGTAGGGAAGGCACTCCCTCAGCCGGTGGTGATTTCTCATTCTGTATTCTGCTCCAGCGAGGGGCTCACACACACACGCACACGCAAACACACACAGGGAGGCATCTTTGCAGCATATAAACAGGCTCGGGAGACACCTGTCTCTCTGTCTTCTCTCATCCTTTCCATCTGCCTCTCTGTTCATATCCTGCCGTGGTGAAGGTGATGAAGATGAATAATATATTTGCTGTCCAGGACTGCAGAGTGGAAAGATTATCTCGTATGTACAGGAAGAGCTTAAAGAAGGCGTACTGAGCTGCAGCACACAGCTGAGTGCGAAGTACTAAGAGGAGGGAGGAATCTTTTTTTAGAGGAGTTGGAAGCTTAGTAAAAAAAAACCTGCAGATTAATATTTGTCTAATCAGGTTCTTTCTCACATTGTCTTCTTTCCTTTCTCACAGGGGAATGCAACGCTACATCTCTACCCGCACTTTCGACCACTCCTCGAGTTCAAAGGTAAGACTTTTCTCCTTGTTTTAGCCTCATAATGGGGTTTCTAAAAAGTGTACTACTTAGCACATATTGCAGTGATTGTGCTTAACATGGAGTATTGTCACAACACTACTGCTACAGCTGTCCTGTCCTGCACTTTATTGCTAAATTAATCATTAGAAGATCTAGTATATGCACAAGCACACACCAGTTTAATTTGTGCTTTTTTTGTACATTCATTGTTAGGTTAATCACTAAATCTAGTGGCTTCTCCTCTTCTTCCCTTCTTGATATCAAAACTGCTTTTATTACAATGATAAAATCAGCTCTGCAGTCTTATAGTGCACAACACAATCTCATTAACTTGTCAACAAACTCTATTATTAATGCAGTCACCTCTGTTTCGTTTGCAATGAAGAAGTGCGTAGGGTTGTTGGTGCTGCTACTGATATCCGTCCATCCATGAAAACACATCAAAGTGCACTAAGAGAGAGGAAAGTTCTGAAATTTGCAGGAACAGCAGGGACATATGGCATTAGTCCATCAGCACCACAGGACACATGAACAGGACATGACTGTAATCATGAGCTGCAGACAGAGATTGGTTGCTTTGTGGCTTAAGATCATGCTCTGCTGTGTGTCTCGTGGATATTTCCTTTTGCAGGCTGCTTGTGTAAGTGTACATCACAGATTCACTTTAAAAGTTGTGAGTTAAGGAAACTTAATTATAAACTCTGTAATATCCAGAAATCCTGTCTGTGTAATACTGTTTGTTGCTCATGGGGTCATTTAAGTGTTCCTTGCTGTCACAGTTCATCCTTGTCTCCTGTGATTTGAGACCAAGTTTTGCTGCTTCACCTTGATGACTCAACGCTGAGTCATAAACCACCACGTATCAAGGTTTTGTTATAAATCGAACCAGACTCCTGTTTGCCTTTCATCATGTTTGTGCCATTCGTTTCTTATACATGTGAGCTACGATCACTCTCACATAGAGACAAAAAAGAACAAGAAAAGAAATGTATTTAGTTGCACGTTGTTTTAAGATAATTGGTCTCAGGTGCATCAGTAGTGATCTGGATGTTGAGGTGGTCCTGCAGAAAGTCAGGGTGTGCCTGCTGTCTGAATGGGAGCATCAGCGTGGAGGGAGGGAAGAATGGGGGGTGGCAGTAATGTATGTGTGTGGTTTGACAGTGAGTGTATAGAGAGTGAGGGTTCATTGGGTGCGGATCGGAGCGCTCACGGTATGGTGTGTGAGTCACACGCCCCATCGACAGCAGTGCAGTGGAGTCAGGAGGAGCTGCTGAGAAATGTCACAGCCATTAGAGACGGCACAGCCCAGACTCGAGCAGCAACAGCTCCACTCTGCAGGCCTGAGCCTCGCAGCACCAACGATCTGCTGCTGCTGAAATACGAGCAGCCTTTTTCTTTGAACTTCATCGCTGCCTCTGGAAATACACTATAACAAGCATTTGTTTACCTGTCACAGCGACTGAGGATGACTCATCAGAAAAAGCACCATATATCCTTACGTGGGAGTAGCTGCTTATCCCACAGTTTGGTCGCGCTTGGGATATGCATGGAGATACTTCAATATTATTTTAGATCTGCAGAAAGGATTTTTTATCTGTGTCATTTGTCTTTATCTTATCTACCTGTTGTCAAGAGTTTAGACTGTGTGGTTTTCTTTGGCTGTGTTCTTTTCATTCTGTTTGACCTGTTTAGTTCAACAAGTTCTTTTTTTAAGTCTTGGTGATGCAGCATTATTGCAGCCTTTGCCCTTTTCCTCATGCACAGGATCTCCAGTGTAGCCCTCTCAGTTACAGTCACTTGAGGAACTTAGCACCCATCGGCGAGTATTGCTCCTATTCCCTTTTAACCTTTCAGGAGAATCTGAGGACTTTCTTCAATCACAGTGGATGGATATGTTCTAACCAAGGCTATTTGATTCATTTATCCTGAAGTGGACTATTGCTATTTTCTGTCTTTTTTAGTAATGCAAAGATGCATGCATGTGTATGTGTTGAACAATCCTGACTAACAGAGTTATAGCGATTTAATACTTGACGATGTTTACATATGTGTACTGTATGCGTCGCTGAGATGTCTGAATATTGCAAGATGATTGGAGTGTACTTTAAAGATGTGTGATTTGAGGCAGATATATTGAAATTGTGGCCATGCTGATGTAAGAGAAACATAAGGGAATGCTAATGTGCCACAGCAGCAGTGGCCCTGCTCGCTGCAGCACAAGGATGTGATTTGTGCTGGCTGTTAACACCTGCCTCCTCTTCCTATGAAGCAGTCACAGTGTCATCCCAGGCCTGTGTGTGTATGTGTGTGTGTGTGAGTGTAGAAGGAAGATTGGGTGGGAGGGTGGTGGGGGGTTTTCAGTCAATAGCGCGGATATGTCTCAATAGTGATGCTGTTCTGGTGCACAGAGCCTGGGTTTGGATGGGTGAAGGGGTGGGGCGTGTGGGGTGGGGTTGTGTATGGTGGAGTATCGTAACCTCTCAGTGCGTTGCCTCACAGTCGTTCTTCACTGGCTAGCTTTATGTCCCACGCCCCATGCTAAAGCTGCCAGTTGAAGAGCTGTTGTGTGTAACCATGACAACACATCTCTCCCAACAGAGAGGACGGCGAGAAAACTGAGACCTAACAAATGTTTCCGTGCATTATAAACTGTAGTTTAATCTGCGAGGGTGTGCCCGCAGCTGCTGGTTGTTTACACAGGAAGAATTTGCTGTGATTTATTTTTGTGCACATTCACAGTGAACCTACATATTTTACTGTACCAGGATTATTCTTGGAGTTCAATTACAAATGCACAATTCCTGCAAAGCTGAAAAAACACAAAGAAAGTTGATCTGATCTTTAATGTCACTGACCTCCCTCAGGTCTGCTAGTATCGACTGTACTGCGGCTTCCAGCAGCAAGTAATAATAAAGTCATTAGACATGACAGCTTCCTACAGCGACACAGACACACACAGCATCCGTATGTTTCAGGTGTTACAGACTACCTGTCTGCGGAGATCTCCACCTCCAAGCAAAAGAAGTTCAGCCTGGTGACGTTTGTGGACACTCCGGGTTTGGTGGACGGTGACATGATCTACCCTTTTGATGTCAACAGCGCCATCACATGGTTGGGTATGTCTGCATGTCTCCAAATTGTCACTCCATTACTGACAGACAAAAGCTGTTATGTTTCTTTAATAAATGTTATATTGTACCATGCAGGAGAACAGGCAGACTTGATATTTGTGTTCTTCGATCCGATGGGTCAGGCGCTGTGCAAACGCACGCTTAACATCGTGGAGAAGCTGACCGAGAAATGTGGCGACAAGCTGTTGTTCTACCTTAGTAAAGCAGACGAGGCTGGGAGGGAAACGGACAGACAGGTGAGTTCACCGTTTGCAAACACTGAATGAAACTCAAGTTAAACCTGCGGAAATAACCTTCCCTTTTTTTCTTTCAACAGAGGGTGATGATGCAGATAGTTCAGGAGCTTTGTCGTCGTCCAGGTCTCAACAAATGTGGTTTTGAGATGCCGACGATTTACATCCCCGACCCACAGAAGGTAAATAGACTGTACTGACTATCTACATGCTTTACTGCTTAAACGTCTAATACTTAGATTCCCTAAATAATGCAGTGTTTACCCAGCTTACAGTGGCGTTATAGAGTTCTTGTTTTCCTCAGATCTCCAGTCACTGGTCTGTTTTTAAAGCTCCATCTTTGGGGTTGAGAAGTCATTGATTATCCTTGAATGTAAATTCACTGCTCCAGGTTTCCTGGTGGCTCTTGATGGCTGGGAACAGTATGATTTATTTTGCAATATGATAACTGAGAGTCATTCATCCATGGGTGTGGGAGAGCAGAAGTTATAAACCATGGCCTTTGATCAGCCACCTTAGACAACAGCGGTCCCATTCCTGAGTTATTGCTGCGCCATCTTGTGATCTACAACCACAAAGCTCTACTCGGCATGGCAGATGCATCCCTCCTGACCTCCAGTTTATTTTTGCTGACCAAGTGTGCCTTCACTTACGATTGAGTGCACATGACGTTCTGTCCAAACCCCCCCAGGATTTATCATGGCAGCTTCCTGATATTCTTTTTTTCTTTTTTTCAAAAATGCACAACATGTTTCTATGTTCATTTCCAGCATTGACACATTTATGAGACTTTGTCTTGTTGTTGTTGTGTTAGCCAAGCAGGTGTGTGAACCAGATTGACGGGGTTTGTCAGACCATCGAGAAGACCATCAACCAGGCCGTTCAGAAGACTCTGGATCAGCTGGAGAAGGACTGTGACCTTATTTGTTCCACCATTAGCAGCAAACTAGAGAAGGACAGGTTTGACCTCGAGCATCAGAACAGCACGATACTGAGTTTGAATTACAGCTGCAGCTAATTTACATTGACATCAAAGGAGCAAATAAACCACATCATGTGTAAAGAGTAAATACTAGTCATCAGATATTTCACGATGCAGTAAGTGCGATATTAAAACTAGATTTCCTCTGTGTGAACATGCAGGGCGGACGTGACTTACAGCAAAAACGTTCGTCTTTACTCCTTCTTGTTTGGCGCTCTGGGCTTTTTCCTTCCTGGTCTCTTCATCCTTAGTTTTATTGTTAACACCTTCTCCAAAGAACAGCTGGACGAGCTGTTGGGAGAAGGCCCAGCTCGGACCCTCAGCATCTTCACAGTAAGTCCAAATGGAAGTTTTTACAGTTTTGAAAATTGTAACATTTTTCTGATAATGATTCTGTTCATTCAGTTTACATACTTACTGCTTCCTTTCTTGTCTGGCTGTCTATTCGATGTGTATCTCACAGGGAGTTGTGATGTATTTGTGGGACTGGATACCAGAGGACGGACAAGTGCTGTTTGTGATCACTTTTGGAGCTTTTTGCTACCTCCTGCTTTTCCTAGCAAAGCATTATGCAGGGTAAGTGTTATTCTGTGTTCATAATACAGTTATGTTATTTTTTGTAAAAACAAAGAAAGTGCCTTAAAAACATATATAAACGTTTCAGAAAAACATATAAGACTCTGACGAAGAAGGAGAAGAGGACGATGGCAGAGTACAGCGATTATATTCAGGATATCGTCAAAACCAAGAAGGTTCGATTCTTATTATTTAAATTTAATTTTGATAATATAAA
Organism: Polydactylus sextarius; assembly: GCA_016801845.1. Lineage (NCBI taxonomy): Eukaryota > Metazoa > Chordata > Actinopteri > Polynemidae > Polydactylus > Polydactylus sextarius. The sequence goes on along the minus strand of CM028915.1, from coordinate 11,355,422 downwards.
CATGTACAAACTGTAAATGTGGATTATTTTTTAATATTAAGGGATAAAATTACTGCAGGTAATGCCGGAGTTGCTAAAATGAACATTTTTGTTTGTCAAATTTGTGAAAACTGTGAAACTCACTCCGTTTTTTTTGATCCACAGGGTAAATTATACGAATGGTACCTTGAGCAATGTGCAGCAGAATATGACCTCTGACCCCAGGTGAGCTGAAGAAAAGTTGACATGTTACATAGTTGTGTAGTGTTTTTAGCGGATCGGAGTGCGATTTTCTGTTTTGTGTGTCGACAGATGGATCCTCCAATGCAATCGAGATCACCGCCAGCGTTTTCATCTCAAGATTTAAAAAGTGCCTTTTATCATTGAGTTCAGGAGAAACTGTGATTGTAGTTGTTTGATGGAAGTGAAATTTCATAATGTGAATAGATTTTAAATGTTTTAGTGCATAAATAATGCTAGAAAGACGGGAAGTGTTTACAAATGTACTCCTTTTTTTAATTACTTCATGAGTAACTTGCAGCTGCCTTTATCAACAAACCTGTTACTGTGACGTCCTCTCTGAACAGTCACAGTCCACAAATCTCCACCACACCGTCCTGAAGTCTCTCATGTCGTTTTCATAAAATACCAGAATGTGTTTTAATTCTCACTGTAGCGATAACTACAATAACCAATGCTGTGATAATAAAACTTGGGCATTATAGTCGGACATTTGATCACGTTTTCATGCAGTTAATACGACTTATGCCTGCAAGCTGTCTTCTGTCTCCAAAGAACCTGTCCTACGTTTCTACTATGTTATTGTGTGATTTGTGCAGCCGTCACTGCCATGACATGAGTGAAAATGTATAAATCACAGTTAAGACCAGTGATTTACAACAGTTCAGTGAAACTCATGAGCAGTGACGTCTGTCACTGCACTGATGTGTATCTCCTAGTCGTGTTAATCAGTGCTGAACCGTTCATGTTGTCTGTAGATCCTTTGAACTTGTTTCCAAGAGACACGAACAACATGTAATGTTTTTACTCCAGTGTTTTCTAGATATTTATTAGTCTTATTAGACGGGTGTTTCTGAGGTGCTTTGTTAAAGAAATGCACTGATCCAGCACACCTGTTCTGTACCGGCTCCTTTAAAAAGCTGAGCAGCAGTAAGACTGTGATTAATCCACAATGTCAATATAACATATGATTAATTATAACTAACATTCATTCAGTTATAACGGATCTCTGATACTTTTGATCAGTTGAGACGCTGGATTGAGCAGAACAGGAAGTGTTGGATTAGTGCATCTCTACTTTTTTTACCCAAATAAATATAGAAAAACCTCCTCAGACTGGTTGCAATAATATTGTAAGTGTGTATCGTGTGTGTTAGACGCCACCCAGGTGTCGTCTTAGTGAGGGAATTCATGTTTTATGGAGATAGTTCATTTATAAATTTGTGAAATTCGGGTGTGACTTTTATCTACTCTGTAATTTTTCCCAAAAATATTTTTATTGTCTGGAACCTGGACTCAAAGAATGAAATCTGCATCTGGTGTACTTCCTTGAAAATTATTAAACATTTTCTACTTTACTTTTTACTCTGTTGACTATTTTCCACTTTCCTGATCCTTCAAATCAAACACACACACAAACAAACAGAGAAAGTAACATGAAGAGTGAATGAGTTATTGTTGGAATACTTTTATTTCAAAGTTTTAGTTATAAAAATGCCATTTCAGGCTTCTCTGTAGGAAGAACAATGCTTTCTTTTTTTCTTTTTTTTTAAATGCTGCGAACCTCAGCATACCAGGATGTAATCAAGCATCCCCTTTTAAATCCACAAGTACATTACAAGCATTTGTGAATGAAAATGAGAGAACCAGTTCAATTCCAATAACTGGGAAAAAAATATATTAAAGCAACAAATTCATTTCTGCTTGCAAAATGACCATTAAGCCTAGAAAGCCTAGGCCACAAACCTCAGTTCCCTGAGTTAGTAACAAGTAATGTCCCTATGGAGGTGACGGCAATCAAAAATAAATTTATGCTATTATTGGATTTGTCTAAAGCAGTGATATCTGTTTGTTAGAAAATACTTGAATCTATTGTGCAAGCACTAGTGTGTAATCAAAGTATGATTAGAATTTCATTTGTGCAATCTACTAGCAAGGCAACCAATAAGAAGAGGTATGGTGCAATCCTAAACGTGTATGTGTGTGTGTAAGTGTGTGTGTGTTTGTGTGTGTTAGTGAGTCAGTTAAAGCTGCATTCAGGTTCATCTGAAGTGATTATGCAGTTTGTGTTGTTGCAGATTTAAGCTTCATTTGCTGATGCATCTACATTAAAATATCATTGTTTATGGGGCTTAATTTACTAAACTCCTGTTACATTAAGTTATACCATGCAGATCTAAGGTCTGTACGCGAGCACACAACCTAATCTGTTATTTAAAACTTCAGCTCAAATTGTATGTTCATATTTTTGTTACAGTGCATTCAGGATTATAGCTATATACAATGTTATTTGTACAAAAAAAAATGCCAATGCCCGTCCCTGGCTTCATATAAACAAAGTGTACAGGTAGATACATCTTGCAGCAGCACATATGCTGATTCCAGTATTGCTTTGTTGTGAAACAGGACAACATGATCATAAAAGACCTGCCAACACAGTGATTCAGTATATTCAGACCGTGAATGGCTCCGTTTGTCACACTAGTAAAGTGTCTCTCAAGAACAAAAGCAAGTTTCAGAGTTTTCCTCAGGGGAGTGTGTCTCAAACAGACACAGTCTTGTCCCAAAGTCTGTGTGTGTATATGAGAGAGAGAAAGAGTGTGTGTCCAGATCGGGATAGCTGCTCAGTGTCTCAGCACCATTAGTGTCCATATTGAGGTGTCCAGTGGACTTTTGGGTCTGTCCTTTGGGACCTTCATCTGATGTGAAGTCATTGAGAGCCTTTGTCAATCAACCAAGAAATGTCTCCAGTCCTGCAACACACACACACAAAAAAACAAAAACAAACAAAAAAAAAACATCCTTGAGACACGTATGCACACACATTTATCTAGTCGATAAGTGGACATTACCCACCCACAAGTGGTCATTATGAGTGAAATGGGAAAGAGGAAAAAGCTTGTGTTTTTTTATTCGTACTTGCCGAGTCGCGCTAACATCCTTCAATTATTTTGGTTTGCATGATTAGAAATGAAAGACATGGAAGACGTGAACAACAGTAAAGTCAAACGAGGCACAATGACACAGAGAACACAAATATATCCGACAACATTATTGAAATACAGTAATACAGCAACAATATTTATTAATATAAGTGGCACCACTTTATTTTACAGGAGCAGTAGCTGTGTAGAAATGCCATGATGATGTAATAACAGTCAAGAAAACTGATTTGCTGACTTGTTAAAAGGTTTTTAAATAGACTATGTGATTAATGATTAACTTGGTGCATGTAGAGCAGCTCAAAAGGCAAGAATGTAAAATATAAAATCAAGACTTTATTTTCAACAGCTTTGATAAGAAGAATGTAAATGTTACATTATTATTGGAAAAGTTAAAATTCTAAAAAAAAGTAATATTTTTTTCAATGCCCACTGCTACATTACAGTGTTTTATAAACTATTAAGTGTGTATATCCAACTGTAAATACTTCTGCCACAGAACTTTGTCAATTTGTTTCCTGTTATTTATTATTTTCTATAGTAACCCATAAAATAAAGTGCTACCATATTACCTAAGCATGCAAATAACAACTGTTGTTATTGCTCTGCAGGATTCCAAAGTGTTTTTACAATAAGCCAACTAGTTTGACTCGTGTAATACCTTCCATGTGATTAAAGTCACAAGCTCCACGACTCACCGTGTTTTCTGTCAGAGTGATGACATTTGTCATGTTTTTTTCTTTTCACAGTAATAAGAGAAGAAACCTTAAAGAACATAACAACTGTTGTTGTAATCGTGACTAGATTTAAGTCATGGAAGCAGACTTACTCCACATCCCGTTTCTTAATCGTCTTTCCTGATCCTAAGACCTCTGCCACTCGGGATACAATGGGATCATAGTTCATGCTGGCAATAGCAACCACCTCCTCACTCCTGTAGATGGACAAGAGGAAGAAAACAGTGGGAAAGTGGCATTAAAGTCAATGAACACTCAATTAAAGCTTACAGTCAATAGTAAATATACTTTACCTGGTATAAAATGCTACAAATCTCAGTTCATCCAGATCTCCTTGTATAATGACGTCATCAAATCCATCACCATAACCTTCACAAACAGATAAAAACAAACTAAATTAGGTTTGATTTTTGTTTTAGGTCTTTGTCTTTGGTTTTACATCAGGAAAGAAGTGTAGTAACAACACTGTAACGTCTACTTCATAACACTGATAACATGTCAAGCGAAAATATACACTCTTTACAAGAAAGACAGGTTGAGTGCCTACCTACCTGCATAGCGTATGGTCTTCCCAAACATGGCTGACCAGAAGTAAGGCACAGTCTTGATCTCAGTGGCTCGCCCCATCATGCTGAGAGCTGCCACCCTTCCTGTCAAACACATTTACATTTTTTTGGTTTTTGAGGGCATCCCTTCTCATCACCACAGTGAATTACACACAGTAAAACAGCCTCAGCTGTGTGTCAGTCACTGTACAACACTCACCATGTACATGAGCCATTTGCCAGTGAGGGATGTTCACCTTCTTGTTGTTGCGTGGCGGGAAAGGAAACATCACCACGTCTCCTCCAGCGAAGACCCCATCGACGTTTGTCTGCATCATCTGGGAGGAAGTTTAGTGGGAAACAATTAACAAAATTGGGGGGAAGGAGTACACTTTCTATATGAAACGTTCTGCTGTATAGAAGACCTTGTTGACAGTGATGAAGCCTTTAGAGTCCATGTGGAGGCCGCTCTGCTTCAGGAAGCCTGTTGCAGGAATGCTTCCTGGAGCAGAAGAAACACGTGAAAGAGTAAATACTGACCCACAAACTGAAAATGATGTCATCATCGGCTGTTATTATACTGTATGTCACTGTTGATTTAACATTATGATTGACATCACCTGCTCCGATGACACACACATCTGCCCGCAGGACTTTCCCACTCTTCAGAACAACCTCCTTTAGCTGTGTTAATAAAAAAATAATAATAAAAAGAAACTCTATAAGTTGAAGTGCACAAATGAAAACAAAACATCAAGTCCTTGAAAATAGGTTTTTCTGTCACCTAACTATCAACAGTGGTGGTCTGCAAACAGTAAATACACAATTTTCCGCCAAAGCTGGAGAATAGTGAAGGTTCATGTTGAAGAGCATTTATTCAAATGTATAAAGTATAGAAATAAAATATAGAAATAAAATTGATTTTATTTGACTTTGTTTTGTTGTTCTACTCTGTCTCTGGCTGTGTTGTATGCTGCTGCTCTAAATTCACTGAAAGAAATCTGATTGTGATGGAAACAAAGTTGTAGCCATGACAGCAGACAGTGCTTCAGTGTTTCTGAACCTATAAATTCTAAAACGTACGAGGGGAGCCCAGATTATTGAGCTATCATGTTGTTATCATACTGAGTAATGGTCAGATGCAGTTTGGCAGAGGGACATTTTGGACATTTGTATGAAATTTTGTCACATATAGTGTTTGAACTGTTAGTTAAAGCCAAAAATGTTTTGTGAGTTTTAAACATTGAATTCAACAGAACATTTGTGCCTAATTAAAGAAGAAAGGTGTCACTGAGATGTTACATTCTCCAGGAAATACACCTTTGGTCACAAGCTCAGAGGTGCACATAGCTCACTAGACTCTAGTTAGAATCAAAATCTTTTAACAATTATTTGAGTGCTTTTTTTGGTACCAGAATCAAATTTGATTAAACCACAGACTTCTAATGAAACTGAAATTTTCCTCTCAAACTCCTAGGAAATAAATGCAGGATGTGTGTTTTCCAAATGTAAGTCAGTTGAGCATCTAGCCATTTAATGTAATTAAGAGAAATACTTAGTTCTTCCAAACATCATGTCATGCTGTTTCTCTCACTTTCTGAATACCTGTCCATGATGGCCAATCATCTCAGACACCTCGTTCATCATGTAGAACTTCACCCTGTTTGCCTCAAACAGCTGCAAAGACAAAACACAATCACATTAAAAGCTTGCAAACGACAAGTGGGACGACACGCATCCAAATTTCCATGAGTCTGCATGATCAATCATTGCTAATGAGAAGATTTACACTCCCCTTTGTGGCTGCTACACTATTGACTAAAAAATACAAGATTTGCATGTTAACTAGAAGGTTTTTTTTCCTCTCACGAAGAGTGCTGATAACGGTATTGTGAAGGTGCTTCATGTTCTGAAAAGCTTGATTTCCCAGGAGTGTTTTCCTACCTTCATTATGGCTTTCCCTACTTTCTCCCCGAGAGCTTTTTTAAAGGGGACTGACTCGATCCCTATGACGGAGACTGAGTGGGCCTTGTCAGTTAGAGCTGCAGCCACTTCCATACCTGCCAACGCAACAAAAACCGTTAATATATGTTGTAGTTGTATGCAAAATGATACAGACAGGTGACTGATTAAAGGAAAACCCTGAATAAATGAGTTGAGGAACAGAAAAAATGCAGATGCCTCCATACAGAGCAAATTAAAATGTGATAGTTTGAAGTAGTGCTTTCTTTCTTTCTTTCTTTCTTTCTTTCTTTCTTTCTTTCTTTCTTTCTTTCTTTCTTTCTTTCTTTCTTTCTTTCTTTCTTTTAACTTTATCATCTATATTAATGAGCTCAAATATAAATGTCTTTTTCTCACCAACAAATGATGTTCCCACAATCACAGCGTTCTTGTTGTTGGCAAGTCTCGCTATGCTGTTGGCATCTTCAGGCGTCCTGAGGTGAAACACGTTCCTGACGTCTTTGCCCTTGTAGTTCATTGGTTTAGGTCTTTCAACAAGGGAGTTGAAACAGTCTGGTGTTAGTCCATCTATTTATCACCTTAGTGATAAATATACCAGCTCATAAGTATCACACAAAATAAAAGTGTTTCCTCACTTGCTTCCTGTAGCAATGAAGAGTTTCCTGTACTCCATCCTCAAGCCGTCCTTCAAAGGTCACAGATCGTGTTTTCACGTCTATGGCCACAGCCTGAAATAAAATAAAAGTAAAACCGTCATCAATCTTGATTTAATCAAATAACTGAATATGATATACCATTTACCATTTATCTCACTGATTACCATAACATCATTAATCAGTCATGACCAACTCTCACCTCTTTCTCTGTGAGCAGTTCAATGTCGTGGTCCTGTAGGAAGTCCACGGAGCGCAACCTCAGCTGCTCTGCTGTGCTGTCTAGGGACTAAGGGTTCGCAAGTTAGTGCTGAGACCATCTGAATCCAAAACAATCAATGTGGCCCAAGTCAAGTGTGACAACAGTGAGCGGAAGAGCTCAGAAAAAAACAGGAAATTTGAACATCCACATGAACATTTATATGAATGTTGGGTTGGAAATCTTATATTATGATTACTGACTTCAGATCAGAAATGATAGACCAATGTTTTTGACATGCAGACAAATATTAGTACCAAAATGATAAAAATCTAAACTTTAGTCTTTGGCAGTGGAAAGTATTTTTTTTTTTTTATCTGCCAGTATCTGTTTACTTCTGCTCAAACCACTTTTTTAAGTTTTGCTGTTGTAGCTGTTTCCCTGAAGAGTTCCTGTTTCAGCACCACTGACTGATGTAGCAGCTCTGCAGTCTGTTACGTAACATTTTTGGCAAAGTCAGTTCTGTCTCAGCTTTTTCTTTTACGTGGTCGGGGTCTGTGTACAAACCTTACTCAGTTTAGGCCTGTCATATGGAGGATGTCTGTCCATGGTGCACATGACAATGCGATCGGTGAAGCCCTCTTGTCTCAGAGTCTCTGCACACACCAGACCTGCTGGACCTGCAGGCACATTCACACCAGTTTGAAGAGTGAATGACAAAAAAACATATAGATAAGTAAATAATAGAAATGGGACAAAAACAAACTAACCTGAGCCAATGATGAGAACATGGCTGAAGCCAGTGCTGGAGTTAATGACTGCTGAACATCGAGCCATGGGTTTTGACCTTTTCTGTGACTGAAGAGCCTGGAAATGTTTGAAGAGGATCTGTCAGATCAGGTGGTCTGTTTAATTTCCTCATAAATTCTCCACATTCTTTTCTTGTTACCTGCTTGTTTGCACGAATGATCACCTTGTCCTTTTCAACTCTGACCTGGAGCAAACAGACATGAGCCATGTGTACACTTTTTGACGCTGCTCAGAGACATGATAAAAGGCAGGGAATGTGTTAAGAGACATGCAGCACCAGCGGGGAAGGTCACCTGGAAGGTAGGCAGGCTGTCCAGGCCAGGGAAGTCCTCGATGTCTCCTGTTGCAATGTTGAAGCATGCACCGTGCCAGGGACAGCGCACATGTCCTTTTGACAGCACACCTGGAATGACAAGTATGTTAAATGCATGACAGCATATTCATAAATACATTTACCATGTTAAGATAATAATGTACGACTCACCTTTGACCAGGGGTGCTCCGTAGTGTGGACACTTGTGGCCCATGGCTGAGAATTCGCCGTGTTCTTTGATCAGCAGAGCTCTGCCACTGCCCAAGTCAACCTCTCGCATCCTGACAAACACGAAAAAACAAAGTGATGCCTGTACGTTCATAACTGAGGGTTTGATGAAAAGCTTTAAAGAAACACAAAAGGGGCATTTTTAACAGGTGGAAAACAACCTGAAAAAAAAAATGTTACTTTAAAAACACGAGCACAATACAGGTAAATCATCTGGCAGCAACAATAAGTCAAACAATTCACTCAAACAAACCAAAAATTACAGACACAACAGTAACGATGTATTCAGGCTGAAGCATTAAAGCAAGACTTCGTTTAACCTTTAACAAAGTTTCTCTCACAAATTAAATGTTGAATTAATTAATGACAAAACCTACTCTTGCTTAAGATAATACACCACCACCACAACTCCAACTCTTTCAAATGTTAGAACATTTTTTCATATTGACATTGCTGAGTAAGTTTACTAATTCTTTCACTCCTTTCTATCTGTGCTACTGTTAAAAATAGATTATGGCATTTAATATTACCCATTAAATGTCACAGGTGGTCACTGTTGAACAAAAATGCTGATCTTATCAGTGCACTCTGCTGGACAAACTGTGTAATCCTGCCATCGTTTCTAAATTAATGCAAATACATTCTTAGTGTGTCATGCTACAATGCTAAACAAACTGTTTATTCTAGAGGTTCATTTCACTGAAAACTTATAAAATGATTAATGTGAGATGCAACATAATGCTACATATCAGTTTGAACTGATGAGTAAAAAAAAACGTTGTTTTTTTTTTCATTTTCTTACTGTCCATTTTCCAGATCTTTAACGTGACAGACTGAGGCCTCCACATAGTCACGTGGTTTGTGGTAGGGGGGTAGTGGGGTGGAGTCGTCATCAGAGCCGTGTCCCAGGGCCCCGTTTGGTCTGCAGTCAGCAAAGGGACTCGCTTTACCATTGGGTGACAGCCCGTCCACCTCTTTTTCTTTTTCCAGGAGGGAGAGTTCCACTTTTACTTCAACTGTACAACACAAGACACGTCTCACTTAGAAAACATCTGAAAATGCTCACATAAACACAAAATATGTCTCAATTTCTCTCAGTGACATCTGATGATAAATGATGCTGTAAAGAATTCAAATCACCATCATCCTTGTTCGCTTGTCCTGTGTTATTCTATTACTGTCCTTCCCCAGTAATTTGCCTCTCAGTCTAAAGAGACGTCTACGACTCTGGGACAAATTGAGTGTGACAACAACACAACTGAAACAAATGAAGGCAGGAGGCAGGTGAAGGGGGTGGAGGCGTGGGGGTGTTTAAGAGCAACCTTAACTTCTGTTATTTCTTTTCTTTTCTATCCTCTAGTGATTACAGGCAAATTTGGTAAATACTATCAAGACAAAAACACACCAGTTGTCTCCTAAACAGCAGGAAATCAACCATATCATTGCTATCGAGAGAAATGCCAGAAATACTTTAATGTTGTTGTTATTCATATTAGTTTCACCACTTATTTAGTACGGTGAATTGACAAAGCTCAACATTACGCCACTAAATTTTAAACAAATCATTGCTCATTTCTTTCACTCTCTCTCTCTCTCCCTCGTCTTAATTCAAATGAACTTACTGAGTTGGAAAATATATTTTTGACAAGATGATGATGCCTTTAAATGCAATCGTTTCCACTGGATCGGCTGACATAAACACACATACGAAAAAAAAAAGTATTTAATTACAACTTTAATCTGCAGTGGTTTATGTAGATTTTACTAGATGTTACTGCTTCCCTCCAGACGCAGTCAAGAAAATAGACTATAAGTGAGTGGAGTGTATTAATCTGTCTTTTGGGAGACATTCAGTTTTCTTTGATGATTTGTGATGCACCACTGTTGGTTTTATATTTCAGAACGTTAAAAAATGGTTGTGTAACGCCCTTTTCACTGCAGCAGGCTTTATCTGTTGGGCTGGAAAAATGTGCTGATCATCCGGTTCTTACACAGTAATCTGGCTGGAATTTTCTCCTGCTGAGCAAGTCTTAATTAAAATCAATGGAAAATCATAGTAGTGAGTGCAATTGCAGGAGAAATGAAAGAGAGAGAGAGAGAGAGAGAGAGAGAGCTTTCCACAGCTGAAGAGAATCTCTAAATGTTGCTGTAACATCTGCAGCTTCACATGTTTCTTTTGATCACTTATCTGATTCACACCAACAAAATATTTTTCTGTCATACTTTTATTTGAATCCCGTCACTGTTGAGATTTAAAGCTTGTGTGATCACCTGATCCTAATGTATCATTTCACATTATTCCTACACATCTTGACATTTCTATGCAAATGAACGGGGCAATGTGCCATGTTTAGAAGTTCCCACCTTCCATGTGGATTTTGTCAACACGCCAATTTACTCCCACTTACACCGTATAGGGTAACTATATATTAACTGTATATTCGGTGGGAGTTATTGACATCTACATACACTTCACGCTTCAGTCTGTATTCATATATTTATGGAAAGTTAAAAATATGAAAGTTAACTCTGGACTGGTGATTTCCATGTCCTACCTGGTCCAGATAACATGTACATGACCTAGAAAAATAATAAAATTATTTACTGTTATTACGATTTATCTATTTAGCCAGAAAACATTATTTAATTAAATACTCTGGTATATTTGTATGTGTCTGTAAATGTAGATATACCTACCACATTATACTAAGAGCTACTTGAATTAATGAATCATATTAAGTTAAACTTTAAATCATGGGACATGTATTTTTTAAATGCAAGTGTTGGTTCATTATCTAATTAGTCAAGACTGCATGTGTTCTGTGGTACAGCAGCTCCCCAAGCAATCATGGTAAACCACATATATAGTAACCTAAAGTTTCTGTGGTGAATCTATAAGTTCAGACACTGACTGATCAGTCAACAGCCTTTTCCTCATTTCACCTCTGCATGACACACTTAACAGATTATTTAATCTCAAAGTTTTTAGTCTCTCTCTGCATCTGAAGATGGATTATTACAAGCAAGACTACAGTGAAGCACGATCGCTACACCCCCAGCCATGATAATACTGAAATGGCTACACACACAGTATCAAAATTTTATATTCATGTCTCAGTATGTAATCCTCTTGACCAAAGATGCCACAGAGAGCATTTAAAATTCCTCCCACACAAAACATTATACTGCGAACAGAGGAGGCTGGGATGACATGTTTAACAGGATTTGGAGGCAGTAGGTAGCTTTGAAAATGAGTCAAACTAAACAAAACTATATATGTATGTATGTATGTATGTATGTATATATTAAAACAAATACTTGTTCACCACCAGAAAATATAGCATATAATATATATTAATGTCATATTTAAAATATAGACAATATGCATCATCAGATAAATTAATTGACAATCAGAAGATGAACTGGCTACATTTTCAAACCGTATTCATCAAAAAATTCCACATATATTTCTAAGACAGAGCTTAGTGATAATAGAGTGTTATCATTTGCTGACCTTCAGGAGACTCATAACATGATAATAAGTTGTTATTATGTTTTTTAAGCAAAAATCTGATTCTGAATAAGATGAAAGAGAAAGGATTAAAATAAGTAATGATGTGTCTTGTGTTATATAAGAGTGAAGAGGGTGGTTTTTAATACAAAACAACTACAGTTTACAGCTGTAAACATCACTTCACAGTAGTTACTTCACAGGAACATTAATGTATTTTCAAGTGGATGCAGATGTGATGTACATCACTATGAGGTTCTTATGAATACTGTGAAAATTACTTCAACCCAATCACTCAGCCTCCCTAGAAATACAAGCAGCAAGATACCTGGTACAAGGTGGACAAAATAACACAAACACCTTCCAGAAACACACAATCTATAATCACAACAGCACAAGTTAATCATTTACCACTAAGGCGTTTCTGCACTTTCTTGACCCCCATTTAACAAGAAATAAACCTCACAGTTTGTTGTATTAGAGCGAATCAGAGTGAAATTCTATAGAAAGACCTCCTGTTTTTTATTCACCATCACCAGCTGTTTTGGTGCTTATTTGGTTTCTCTCCAAGTGAATCAAAGAGGAAAGGAGCATGAGAGAGAAAAACAAGAAGGAAAATAATGGAGTTACCTGGTTTTGGTTTGGAGAAGCATCCTCCCATGGTGGGCCCAGGATTGAGGGACACCCAGGGAGAGGGAGGGAGGGGGGAGAGGGAGGGGAGGCGCGGTCAGATCCTCGGACTGGGCTGCTTGCTTGGGGGGTAACGATAACACGGAACTGTGTGTATGAGAACCTGCATGTCCAAGCTGGCCATCGCACACGTCAGCTCCTCCACATAACCTGTGTGGAAGAGGGTAACAACACTGTCAACAAGACACACACACACACGCGTGTGCACTACACTGCTGTGACTCAACACGGGTTCATGTAAGTGTCCGGTCTGATAACAAGATGAACAGTGTTGTCATGAGATAAGAAATGAAAATGTTATTCTAATGTCATATTCATTAATTTTTACAAAACTGACAGCGTCAGTTTCAAGTATTTATAGTCTCCACACATCAGTCGCTGACTGCATTTGTTATTTATCACAAGTTGCTTGAAAGTGTCCAAAAGACACAGAATGGAGAAGTAAAAAAAAGTGCTGAGGAGAGCTAATCAAATCATTCTCTGTGTATGTAACATGTTAGTGCTTGTAAAAAGGAAGCAGTTGTGTTAATTAGGAACATTTCCACACACATTGTTACCTTTGTTCATGCATATTGCATTAGAAGGCGTTAAATATTAACAGCACTCCGACACCTATTAACTTTCTCGTCACATTGCACTTTAAAGGGAAGCAGGGGCCCCTTGAGTTTCAAAATCCCCCTTGTTTTGTTGCCACGTTGCCCTCACATTTCTGCCAGCTCTGGTATTTCACCCACTCGTACAGTGGTTAGTTACTCACAGAGAGCTGGCTGCTATGAATCTGAGCAGTCGCAGGATGGCAGGTGTAACACTCAACATGGTGCAATCCATCACCAAATTATCCTTTTGAGGTACAACCAAAAGGACTGCTTGATATTCTGAGCACATCTTAATGTCCTTGAACTTCCAAAAAAAAAAAAAAAAAAAAAAAAAAAGTGTGCAGTGTTGAATGGAGCGCCGCTTAGAAAAAGTTCCTGAGAACAAAAGAGAAATGGAAAGATCTTTTCTGACTGGCTGCAGCTGAGATTAAGCTGTTGTATCTTAACTATGTATTTGTTTGCAGTGGGTAAGTGTAACCATGGACATTTACTCAGTTACTAAGGAACATGAACTTTACTTAAACATACTTTTAATGCTAATTTATATTTTTATTCCACAACATTAAAGTTAAATGTCACTGCCACTACATTTATGAGACAGTTGTCGTTTCTTGCTATTAACACAAAAATGAAATCAGTGATCCTTAACATTTTTTGGCCTGTGACCTATTACAAAAAGCAATATCTAGTCTAGTGTCTGTGAGTTTTTGGCAGTTCCACTGAACTTCTCAAAGAGTTTAATATAAATAAAAAACGTAGTAAGAATAAATGCAATATTTCACAAATAAAGCGAAGATAGCTGCTTAGAATAAATACATAAAATGTACAAATCTAGCTGTTTGTTTGAGATACAACACTGTTAAAATATGGTGCAAAAATAAATCAAAACCATTCATAATTTTTGGCTACTATGTCTTGATGCTCAAGACTGAGATGCTCAACTGGTGGAAAAGCCTCTTTTTGGGCTTTGCTCCTGCACTGTTCATCCAACCATCCAACTTTCTCTGCTAAGCTTTTAGTCAACAGCCAAGTCAACGCTGCCGAGCCTTTGATGGGACACAGTGCAACATATTAAATCACTTTGTGCAAAGAAGAGTGCTGAAGCACTGTGAAGATTGTTGCCTCCCTCTCACATGTTGCCTGCTAAATAATTTGTCCCAACTAAAAATTTGATGAACAACAAGTTGGAAAGCAAAGAGCTGCCATTCTGGAGTTCCAGCGAGTCCAAGATATTTGGTGCAAAACCAAAGTAGGTTAAGCAGATTTGGTCCTCACAACATATGATGCAGATCCCGCTCTTTCACTGTTGGGCCTGTCCCTAAGCAGTGCTAATAATCCTGCCTGCAAACAAGCTGTCAGTTTCACTCACTTCCATACAAATGTAATAATACCTGTTACTGGAATGTAGAAGGGGAGAATTAGCAAAAATGCAGCCCCTGGTTGGTGGTGAGGCAACTGAGCTATAAACAGGCCGAGAGGGGGGAAAAAAAACACAAAGTGGCCGCTCCGATGGTCACATCCATCACTCAAAACTGGACTCAACCTCCAACAAATCTTTTTTCTGCAAACACAAATACTCGTTTTACTGCTCGAAGGAACCTCCTCTCACAGCAGTAGACCTCTCCACTCTGAAACACAAACACACAGCAAATACCTCATATTTCTTGCAGCCAGAATCAAACTATATCCATGCCAATAAACATCAGCAGCAGAGGAAAAGATGCTGCAATGTAAAAAACATTACATATCACTTTACACCAGCACCACCTAAAAATACAACGACACCTGAATTAAAAGCAGAGCTTCTGGTTTAATGGCTTCTTTGCTTCTTCACAATCTAAACTAGTAACCTCTGCTGTATTCAAACACTTGTTTGGTGGGTTTGTTAACCTGTAGTTAACGATTAGGACTCTCTGATCCTCAGCTGATAAAAGACAGGCGCTTGCAACTCTTAATACATGACCACACCTCTTTGTGGTTTGTGTAATACAAGATAAGACCATGGAATCGTCTCCTGGTTGCGTAAACTGAGTGTTGAACAAAGGTGTCCCTCTTACCACCCCATTAATGGTTAATTATTTTGTCTACTGTTGGCAGCATCGGATGAGACAGGTAAGTGTCTCAGACTGTGTCTTTTTAAGACAAAATGGTCAACACATTGTTCCCTGAAATGCCAAGAAGCTTTTGAGTGACTTCTGTTTACTCCATTGCCTACGTGTCTTAAACTATAAAAGAAAAAAAGACTGGATTACAGTTAACACAATCCCCATTAAGAAGCTCTGGTGTGTGTGTGACAGTCATACACTGAGCAAGTTCATTCACATCACTCTGGACAAAGACTATGTAAAGTTTTTTTTAAATTTGTTTGCTTCTACTGATATCGTGTGGTACCAGTGATTTTATTATTAAAGTGGTAAACCTGGGAGATGTGACAACAGCTTCATGTGGCTCCAAACAATAATAATGTTTAGACTGTGTGTGTTTTCAATTATCAAACAATACTTAAAAAAGATGAAATGTAACGTCTCATATGTGAGTCACGTTTTTGTCAGATTACAGAGGTTACACTTAAGCTTTAAAAGGAATTCAGAAATGCAGTGTTTAGAATAATACATACTGTAGATGCCACGTGGCTGTAGAAAACAAAGATCATACCATCATATGCCATTGTTTACTGATTTACACAATAGAGTTCATCAAGCAGCTTAAGTTTATGTTGCTTAAATATATCAAGTTGGCCCAAACTTCTGTATGTTGGGTTTGTCTGTAAAGCTAAAGCTGGTTAACAATGGCTTTACTGACTTGTGTCAGGTCATTTTGCTGTTGCTTTGAGCGATAACCTCTCCGTGATGTCATGGAAAATGGGAATTGTGGTTTTCAGAGGGGTGTACACCCCATACAGAGGATCTGTGCCTCCATACAACAGCTCTGCTATTGACCAGTCTCTCAGTACACACACACACATAGACACACACAAACAGACACAGTTGCTTTTAAAACCAACAGCAACAAATATGATTTGACATGTGCTGCAGGACATTTACATTTTTATTTAACATTTTAAGGAGTTACTTATTATCATACTGACTATTAAAAACTTGACCATTTCTGTGGAAGACTGATCTGATCATGTTTATACAATATGATGTAAGTGTGTAGCTGAACTGACCACAATCAATACAAGTATCACAGGGTTTCTCTACTGTGATCTTAGTTAATATACTGCACCACTGTAACATGGATCTCCAGGGAAGAGTGCTGGAGACAACTTTCATTCAAGGACTGTAGTGCACTGATGCAGGCAAAATGCACTTAGAAGAAATATATAATCATCACATGTAATCAAACACATCTTGTTAAAAAGTAATAAACCAGAACTACATTTACCTGACTGTAAAAGGTGTAAATCAGCTTACCAGTGAGCATGGAGCAGGTGCACTGAAGATCCTGTCAAACTCCCTGGTGCTCAGCTTCTCCTGGGGAGCACGGTAGCATATTAGCACATGAGTCTCCTTAAAATCCTGTCCCTCTCTGGGACTGGCTGTGTCCACTGGAGAATTCCCTCTGTACCCTCCTCCGCTCTCCTCTTCTGCCTCTTGATGCAGCAGAGGCTCTGGTGTGTATGTGTGTGTGTTTGTGTGTGTGTGTGTGTGTGTGTGTGTGTGTGTGTGTGTGTGTGTGTGTGTGTGTGTGTGTGTGTGTGTGTGTGTGTGTGTGTGTGTGTGTGTGTGCACTGCCCCTCACAGAGCCCCCCTCCAGCAGCAGACTGGGCCGACCGGTCGTGGGAGTTGTTCTCTTTCGCTGGCCGAGCCTGCAAATGCAGCACGGAGGACCTTTGCCAGTTTCTCAGCTGTATGCAGTATTGATGGAGTTGCTGAGGGGATGCTAACACAGCATGAATTCTCACCGTTCCCTGGTCTCGTCCTCACAACCCTCCCTCCCTCCTTCCCTCTCTCCCTCCCTCACTCCCTCTCTCTCACTCCCTCTGCTAGAGGCTTGCTTCTCTGCTCAGATCCTTTCAGCCTCGCCTTCAGATGTCAAAGACCTGACTTGCCAGTAAAGCCTGATCAAAGCCTTGCTGCCCTCCCCACTGCACTGCCTGGTTTGACTGCCCACTTATCACCATGCATGCTTACTGCTTGCTTACTGTGCATGCATAATGCTGCAAGTCTGTGCTGCAGCAGGAGTAGCAGCTATAGTTAAAACTCACCAGTGTGACATTTATTGTATTTATACTGAGCCCTAGGATATATATAAAAAACCTTACTCTTTAGACTGATGCAAGCCCTAAATACTAACACGGCTCCTTCTGTATGTGTGTGCTACACTTCTTTCAGTGTGGGCAGCAGAGAGAGAGAGAGAGAGAGGGAGAAAGAGTGAAAGTGCAGTTGGCGCAGTAAATCCCAGTTTCAGTCAGGGGGTAGGGTGGAGCAGGATTAAAAAGGTATACTGAGTATTATAGAAATGAGCTCCCAAGATATTTCCATTCCCTATGCTCCCACTGTGGGAGCAACTGTGCTTCTCCTTTAAAAAAGCTGCTGTGGACAAGGTCATTCACCTTATAATCTCACATTCATTTCAATGGAAATGATGACAGCATAGATCCAAAGTGATTATTAGGATGCAGCATTTAAAACCTCCACGCTGAATGACATTCAGAATGTGAATATGTCACAAAAATATTAAAGTAATTAAGATTGATCAGATGACAGTGATTTCCACTGACCACGTGTGGTAATTGTGTTTCCGTGATGTGCTGACAGCTGACACGTGCTCTCTGTATTTGTTGAAGCACATGTAAACGCATGTCTGAGTGGAGGCCAGGGTGGGCGGTGTGCACATGTACAACAAGATGAGCGATCAGACTCCCCCGGTGGAGGGAGAAAGCTATCTTACATCACTGCCACATCACTGAGTTTATCTGAATTACAGGCAAACTCTTCTCTGCAGGGACCAGACGGAGCTGCAGCACCTAGTCCCTTGGTAAGAGACGCAAAAGAAGTGAATGTCATAATAGACTGGAAAAAAAAATCAGCAACCAAGCACTTATTAGGTGGGATTCAGACTTGTTAATTAGATTTAAACCATCTGATTAAAGCAAATGGAAATGTGAAACACCACATAGATTCAGCTCGATATCACACAAACTTATTTATTCTGTATCATCCATCCAAAAAACTGACAAAAATGTTCCAAATCAGTGGTAATCATCACAATGAACAGCAGTATACCAAAGCCAAACTGTGCATTAAGGACTAAGAGAAGCTGATGGTGCCAAGTCACTCTAAGACGAAATTCAACACAGGAGCTGCAGTAAGAAGTATCTCTTAGTCATCTCAGTGATTTGTTATACCTTAATAAACCATCCAAAGATAAATGTAATACCTTTCCAGTCATAAAAACATATATTACTGAATGTTAGCATTTGATTTTTGCACATAAGGAAAAAACAAAGCCTCCATAACTTTATCAAACATTCTTTATTTTTGAATCATTAGTCTTCTACTATGGTGTTTCTACTCTTATTTCAAGAAATTGTGCATTTTATGTGGTCTAAAACTTTCATCACAGTTACAGGTACAGTCTTTTTTAGCTCTCAGTGTTAACTCTTTCTTATTCTGTCTGAGTTTTTGAAATACTTCACATCATTAAGTCAAGAGCACACGCTGACAGATTTTTATATGAAGTACATAAAACTACAGATGGCACACATCTGATGATAAGAAATCTATAAAATCTCTGTCTTCAGGTAGTGCTGTGTCCTGTGCTTCACCTGTGGGCTGTTAGGGACACTTGGCGGCCGCTGGTCGTAGTCTCCCATGCACACAGCTACAAAGAACAGGGTCCCTCCCACGACCAGACCCAAACCTCCGAACCATCCAGAGAACATTGCCTCTCCATACTCCCAGCGTGGCATCACATCAGGAAAACCTTCATCCCAGAACTCCACCACAGTTGTATAGGCCACAAGAGAAACAGGAGCCAGGGTGGTCAGGCCTGACACCCAGGACAGCACCCCACTGAGGATGAGTAGTCCTCTCTTCCGACCAGGATGCCCCAAACAGACCTCAACTCCCTCCAGACCTGGGAAAGCAACCAACAAAGCTAAACCTCCAGTACACATAGACACTGACATGAGCACCCTGGAGATCTGTAAGTCCATCGGGAGTCCCAGGACTGACTCGTAGGCCTTGCACTGAATCCCTACCTCCTCTGTGTAGAGGCAGGTGTGAAACAGTCCAGAGAACCAGTTCTCTACCTCATTCAGGTCAGAGTTCATTGTCTTCCAAAAGGGAAGGAACATGGTGGTCAAAGAGGTGACCAGACCACCAAATGTTACAAAGAGAGCAGTCCTTTGCATTATTTTAGTTGTTAGAAAAACCATCTTCTACCTCCTGCTGTGATTCAGCTCCTCAGCTCTATAAAACAAGTTGAGAGATCCGGAGCAGTTCTGAGGCCCGTCCCACCTGCTGAGGTAGCAGGACGGACCTGGACAGCCCACTTATTCAGCCTCCTTAATAAAAAGCACCAGATAAGTGGGAGATAATCTGGGACTGCTGCACGACAATAGACACACTGTGTTGTGTCAGTGTTCAATGTCATCACTGTGAACAATGAACTCAGTTTTTACATGAAACTGGATATGTCCACAGGGGAATCTGGGCTGTGAGCGTGGACACTAAAGTAGACTTAAATGAATGAAACACGAGTAAGAATGGCATGGGGGGTATGCACAAAAAAAAAAAAAAAAAAACCAATACCATCCCAGCCATTATTACAATGATCTGTTGCTGTGCGGTTGTGAAACTCAGTCATCTTTCAAAGTTGTAATTATTTCTGCTGAATGTCACAGATGAGACAAGCACGAATTCAGTCAAGACCTTTACACACTAAAGAAATCAAAGGCTGTTGATTTGCCAAGTGTCTCAGGTATCTGGACTATGAATAACACTTTGTGCTCACTGCAACAGTACTAACAAGAGTCCAAACACACTTTCATCTATTGCAGGTCGCTACAGAGCACACACTGCCTCAGCATTTAGGTCAGTCTTTTTCCTCAGTCTTTTGAACAAAGTAAGTATATAACTTCAAAATAAAATGGACAGAAGTCTAAACTGATGCTCTTGTAAGACATAGTAGTTCATACAACAGAATCAACCGATAAAATATTAATGCAGCTTATTTGAGTAAATTCTAACGTAATAAACTTGCAGAGGCTGAAGGAATTCGTGCTCTTAAACCAAGGGGCATTGTCTGACCTTATCATAAATAGACCTGTGGAAACTGAAACCGGTGAAGGACGTTGGCTAATTTCATGAAAGGTCAAGGATTAACCTCCAGGTTTTTTTTTTTTCAGTTTCTCAGTGTATAGGTTACTATAGCTTAGGGCCTGTGAGTTCTCTCTCATTTTTAAAACACTTACATTTTCTGAATTATTTTCAACTTTGAGACAATAACAAACTAACATAAATATTTCAAAGAAGGGATGACAGCTACTGAGATTAAACTGTCTTTTGAGTCAGTGCAAGGAAAGTCACTATACTGTAGTTTAGCCAAAGAAGACACACTGAAGATTAAAAAAAAGTCTGTCATTATGCAATAAGGTCCTTTTCTCAAAACAAAGGGGAACATTGGGAGCTCTAAGAAAAACAGAGTTGAGTTCAGACGAGATTCAGTATAATGACTTATTTTGCATGAGGACATTTATTAATGGCTTTAAATACATGAAACATGACGTGGATAAATATTTAACAATGGCATACTGGTGTCACTAAATACACAATGCTATACTGTACGGATAAAGACAGTTGGACTGTTAGTAACGGCAGGAGGTGATTAGTATTACAAAGATGTGAACCAATGTCAAAGACATTCAACAAAACAAAAGAATGACATTATTCTCACATAATAGACTTGGTTCCTTACAAGGAGTATGTAAATGGGTCAGAGATTAGAATAATACATGTAATGAATATGCATTTAGATAAATAGTCTATTTAATGGTATAGTTTAAGTTGTATTTAGATGACTGAGCATGTATTGAAGCTGATATCTTATACCAAGTCGGCTGAGGGCAACACTTGAACAAGTATGAATCATTACAGTGCACTGCGTGTCTTTTAAAAAATACAGCAGCAGAAAATTGAGCAGAAAGAACCTGCGAAATTTGTTCTGTGTATACAAAATAAATAAATTACAAACTAAACGTAAAGGGATTTATTTTTAAATCATTCAAGAATTAAAACTGAGCTAGAATCTGTTTTCTTCACTGATTTCACTTCTCACAGAGGTGCAGCTAGAGAAACGAGCACAATTGGATACTGCATGGATTAAGGCATCTACTGTATGAGGTTTGAGACATGCGAGGTCCAACGTAAAGAAAAGTACTGTGTGTTGGGCAGAAGGGAATGACTAGAAGTAGGTGGAGCAAAGATGTATGGCTTCTGTGAGAGGAGAAAAGAACCCAGCTCTCGGCGTCATCCTAAATGTCGGAGCCCATCTCAGCACACTGTTTGTCTGATATGTGTGTAGCTAGAGACTCAATGATGTCCAACAGCAGCAGCTGGCTGAGAGACCTCAGGTTGGGGAGCTTGGATACCTTTGGGAGGGGAGGAGAGCAAACAAATGAAAAAAATGAGCAACAAATTAAGAAAAGACTATGATGAGTCAAACAGAGGAATAAGCAGCACTCGATTTTGCACGTGCACGAAAAAAATGAACATAAACAGAAAGAAGCATAACAGAAACATTAACATCAAAGGCCACCACTCCAGTGAAGCAGGGTGAGAATTGAGTGCTTCGCTGTTTCTTTGAATAACAAACAATAATCACTGTGGTACTATGACCCTCATCGGTATGTGACGAGGTGCTTGTACAGCCGGCCAGGCTGTAAACAGTCTCCTCTCTACGTAGAAGATGGAGGGTGATCCACCAGGAGGCCAAAGCTGGCCAATGCCTCCTGCTAAGCAGACGGGGCTACAGGGTTAGCTCAGCTGCAGTGAGTGGGCAGCAAACCCCAAAGGCTCCGGATACAAGCCCACCCACCTTGATGAACTGGTGGACAATAATGTGCAAGCAGTGCTTCTTCATGTCCAGAGCCTGGGTCTTATCAGCTGCCTCCAAAATCTGAGGCGGGGGTGAAGAAAAGACAGTGAAGAAATGATTCACACTGTATTAAAAAAACATCTGTCAAATGAGGTCACTACTCCCCTGGGGGAAAACATAAATACCTGCAAGACATTCTCCACAGTGACGTTCATCTCCAGATTCTGCTTACAGTAAGCCTGCAGCCTGTTGTTGGAAAACCCGTAGTAATATGGTGCAGCAAACAGATAGCTGTTCATCAAGGGTGAAGGAAACAAAAAAAGGTTTTCGCTTTTTGCATCACTCTAATAAAGATCTTTTACTTCTGTGCAGAACTTCTCTATGAATTATACAGTGCAGTAAAAGCTTATTAGATAAAACTCATGAAAAATTTCAGGTGATAACAGGTGGTGACGATGATAATAAAACAACTGAAAACCATGTTTTGTACCTTGTGTTGCTAAAAAGTTGAAGGCAACACAGTAGTACATTAGGATGCAGCTCAGCCACTAGATGCTAAAGTAAACATTTCAATTTCAAGATATATACCTAAATGTATCCGTCTCAATGCTTACACCTAAACATAACTTCTGTATAATAGAGTACTTACACCCAATATTCTGGTCACACATACTGATGGTACAGACTCCTCTGAAGTAATACTAGGTCACTATATTTTTTTAGAACAAGATTAAAGACATTGAGTCTGAATGTGAAGTGTTTGAATTTGTGAAGGATACAGTGAGTCCTCCGGAGGCATGTTGACATCGCCATAGTAGATATAACGCAGCATGGACTCAAAGGCCTGTTTACTTGGGACCATTTCACCAATGGAGATGTTCACCTGACCGTCCTCGGGCATGAAGGACCGGAACATTGCCTCAAAGTAACTGAGGAAGAAATACAAAAAGTACAGATTCAACCATACATTACATTATAAAATGCAAAATGTATCTTCAGAATTTTATATTATGTATTTTTTGAAGAACCTGTGCTATTAATACCTGGATCGAGCTGCCAGTATGGCTTTATGTGCAGGCCGTGGGTGTCCGTCTAACAACAGAATAATGTCGCAGAACTCCAGACCGCCGCCCTCCAGGTAAGCCTTCATGTCTTGCACCAGCGACGTCCCAATGTCCACAGGCTGGTCTGAGTACAACCTGGGAGGAGGCTGCTGCTTCCTCCGCACTATCTCCACTATCAGTGGGGTGGACAGGTGTTCGAACTCCTTCGTCATGATTACCTGGTTGAAGTGCGACTCCTTCACCACAAAATTAAGGCAATGTTCCTGGAAAAAAAAAGATTTTGTTTGCAAGAACGTTGAAATGGATGATGATTTGTTTATCTCTATATCTGTTTTAAAAATAAAATAACATAGCCTGCTACAGCTTTTTTTTTAATGGCCTCTTTTGGCTAAAAGTATAAATGTAGACAACTTGGAACTTAAACCACCAGAGGGCAGCAAACATAAAATCTACATCTGGACCTACCTTGAGCTGGTCCAGTTGCAGCTTGTTGGCATTTTCACAAACACTGAGAACGTTCTGCAGATCAACAGATGCCTCAATGTACTGCACACACAGCTGCTCTAGTCGGGAAAGCTTAAAACTAAGGGCAAGTTTGTAAACATCCATGATCAGGAGAACATCCTGGACATGACCTGTGTAAACAAGTAGAGACAGGGACAGATGATCAATATTTTTTCCTCTCTTCAAGATTAACAGATTCAGTTAGAGGAGAGAGCTACCTCTGCGCGGATACTGGATCTTGTCCGTGTAGAGGAACTGCATTAAGACTTCAAAAGGCTGAGCCTCTGCTTCCCTGATGGCTACTTCTAACATCGGCTGTGAGCCTGATGGCCTGTTGCCTGTTGGGATATCCCTCGGGCCCCCAGCTGCCCCTTCATCGCTCTCCTCGCTGCTTTCCTGTTTAGTCTTCTGCATAGAGAAAAAGACAACAAATTATACAACACTTTCTGTTAAGCATTTCTCCTTATGCACTTGCTCAGTAATGGTGGAATTAATGAATCTACTGCTTAATATCAGCACAAAGGTTCTAATGTAGTTTTATATCACAGTGTCTAACTTTGTGCCTTCCTGATTTGTTGGTTAGTAAATATATTCTGACAACACTGACAGTCTTCCTTTGTACTTCAATGAGGTGTAAATGAGGTGTACTTTATCGCTGTACGACTCAAACCTGCCGCTGTCGATCCCGAGCCTGCAGGATTTTCTTTCGCAGCCACTGACATCTTGCGGTCACAATGGCAATGTGCCCCAAGACTCTCTGCTCTCTCTGTAAACATAACAAATGTAAGAAGAAGGTTCATGTAAAAAAAAAAATTAATGTAAAATAATAATAATCATCATAACTTTTTCACCTGTGCTGAAGTTCAGTTCAAATATCACAGCTATGAAAACCTACCTCTCCCAGAATAAACTCCACATCACAGAACTGACGGTTCTCCCACAGTTTACCATAATCCTCATGGAGAGTACACTTTGGATAGCATGAGAACTGGAGAAAGAACAAAACCATTGTTTTAAGAGTAAATGGAGTAACTTATATCTATTCTGCAGTGTATGTATATCATAAAAAATTCTTTCAGCAGGGAAAGGCTTCTAACCACAACACTTAAAAGACTGTAAAACATACAGCACTACTATCAGTGACAACTAGAACTAGAAGAACTAGAGTTGACGCCACACAGTTGTATCCCTTCACCAATCAGTCCATTTCTTTGAAGCATTACTGAGATATTGTGTTCATGAGAGTGGGGCAGTCAACCTGAAAACATAATGCTTCCACCCACAGCTGTTGTCAGCATGAATGCATAAAAATGGTATAAAATGTTATAAAAAAAAAAGACATTAACCTGGAATCTGTACATCTCCCCACTGCGCACATTGTTGTCCACTGTCCCTCCAAAGATGTACATGGCATCTTGAATCACAGCAGCAGCATGAAACAGCCTTCCACTGGGCATCTGAGAAGACAAAGACAGAAAAAAAACTCTAAATAAGCTAACAATAAATGTTCTCTACAAAGTTAAAATAACTGTAGCCGTGTTCAAGTTTCATACTACAGCTGAGGTGTTTCATACCTCACTGTCCTGGCTGGGTTGAATCACCTCCCAGGTCTGGGAGTCCACATCGTAGCAGTGCAGCTCATTGGGCAGAGTGTTGTCAGCAGCACCGCCAAATACATACAGGTGGCGGTCAAAGGCAACCATAGTGTGGCCATAGCGTCTCTGAGGAGGTGGAGGGGAGCCCCGCAGTAAATGTTCAGTTGGGATCCGTGTCCACCTGAGAGGGAGTGATGGGAATAATTAGTGCCATGTAACTCTGGAGACTACAAAAAAAGACTGTCAGAGGTATGCAAAGAAAATAGCTATACTCACATGTGGCCCTTAAACTCAAACTGGAAGAGGTTATTAGTGATCTTGGCTCCACTCTGACCAGAAAACACAAACATCTTATCCCTGCATACAGCTACAGGGAAGTTGCAGCAAGATGGAGGAATCTCACCACTCTGATCAATCTGATGGACACAAAAACAGAGAGAGACATTAACACTCACAAACAGCATTTCTGGACATATTTCTCTCTTAATCAAATACTTTTTTAATCAATGTGTTGCACTAACCTCTTCCCAACATGCATGTTCTCGATCCTGCAGGCTAATCGTCCACATGTCATTCAGCCTGCACAAAGGGAAAATACCTTTCAATATTATGTGTAAAAAAAACAAAGATAAAAACAACAAAATTAAACGTACCTTGCATTTCCATCATAGCCAGCAAATATCCACAGTTTATCATTGTACACTGTGGCTCCATGGGCAGATCTGGCCACTGGCAAGCTGAAACAGAGACAAATTTAATATAATGATGAATATTCCCTTAGAGTTTGTCCACCAAACAACCAAAAGTAGTTTTGCTCCATTATAAAACTGAGACACAGAAACATAGTGAGAATATATAAAATGAAAAATCATCTGAAGCGGTCAGACCAACTCTGGGTTTGAAACAATGGACTATAAATCAAATCAAACATTTTTAAGAAATACATTACCTCCCTTCCACTTTCCATTCAGTCCACTGCCCTGTGGCAAACTTATACTCAAAAAGGTCATTTTTGTTTTTCAGGTTTGAGTTTGAGTAAATGTCTCCAGTGTAGCCCCCTGAAATATATCACAATCAAACATTACAGTGTTAATATCACAGGAGTTTGAAGGGTAGAATGAAAGACCATTTTGGAGACAGAAAGTTTAAAAATTTTTTTACCAAAAACAAACATGCTACTGCCATAGACCACGGCTGAGTGGTGATATCTGGGAGCAGGTGGAGTTCCAGTGGTAAAAGCTCTATGGAACATATTATAAACACACATTAGATTATATTTTACAGTATGTACATTTTATTTCTCATGGTTAGCAGAATCATTGCAACCAGGTAGGCAAGGTAAGTAATTGCTTACAGCACCAAGATGAAGAATGTCCCAGAGGACGGATGATTATGTACTTAATCTACATCAACAACAGTTATATGAGCAGCACTTTTAATGTCAGGCTTGATCACATGCAGGAAACTCTACGCATGTGTCGGGCAGCCAGTGTAGACAAGAGGAGAAGGAGACAGTGACAATCTATTACAAGATGGCTACACATTTTGCACATTATTTTCTAAACCACATATGTAAGAGGACGATGAGGGGACATGGCCAGTTCAAGATGTCGCTGCATTAGTGTTTAAGTTGTTACATGAAGTTTGTAGTATAAAAACATGTGAAGATTGGGATGATGTCTCTATGATGTGGATCGATGTAGGGCCCTTCAGGTCCTGGACCCCCATAGTGCCCTAAAACAAACGTGACAGAGGATGCAATCTTACCGACACCATGAGCAGTCCTTCACATCAAAACGCAGCAAGTCATTCAGCATATTCTTCCTGTTGGGTGACACAGTATTTAACTATATGTGGTGTAGTGACAATAAGTAAATGTATGAAATATGCCAGTCACTGTCCAGTGGTACTCACCCATTGTCTCCCCCAAACACGTATATGGCATCTCTGTATGCCACAACAGTGTGTTTGCTGCGCCTGTATGAAGCCACGTAAAGGTAATATTATATATAATAAACAATAAGACAGTAAATATCAGTGTTTTTGGTGAAGCTGTTTCTACTCATCTGTCATCATCTTACCTCGCACCAACAAACTCATCACACGGGGGGAGTCTCCTCCAACGATGGACGGTCTCAAATGGGCCAAAGTTGAGGGTAAGATATTCCACGCTGTCGGAGCAACTGTGGTCGAAATCAACACTGGGGGCAACTTTAGTTGATTTACAGGACATTGTTGCTAACTCATCGGGCTCAGTCACTTCTCAGGGCCACTCATCTGCAGGGGCGTCCACAGCAGCTAGCGCCATCATCGATGTCAGTCCTCCACAAATTATTGCTAATGTTTCCACCACCGCATCTTATTCAGCTCTGACATTGATATTACTTTCATAGAAAAAAAATACTGTTCGCTTTTTGTTAAAGTCTAATATATTGTGTCCCTCAGACAGTTAGCTACTAGCGCTAATGCTAAAAAACTAACAGCAAGTCCCCGGCGAGCTAGCTAGCTAGTTAGCTAGCTTTGTGCTACTGCTAAGTTACAAAACCTTCTACAACTACAGCGAATAAAAAGTTACCGCGACTACTTTTTCACAACAAAATCCACTTAACTGGCTAAACATTTAACTGGGAATCAACTGGGTATGAACGAGTTCAGTGTAAGGAACTAGCCGCAAATGCTAAACTAGCAAAACAACAGTCCTGACATTAAAGAGCTCAGTTAGCCAACCACGCCCCCGTGAGTCTGGCGAGTACTTCACTTCCTCTATTGATAAAAAAGTCTTTAAAGCTCAAACCAACAGGCTGTGAATGAATACTGTAAGTAAATGAATGACAACTGGTGTAATTTATATTAATACCTATACCCGATACAATGTTTAAGTGCTATATATATATATATATATATATATATATATATATATATATATATATATATATATATATATATATATATATATATTAGTGCTCTATATCCAGAGGTCTGATACTTTTTGTTATTGTCTTGGCTTATTAAAACAAATCAAATGACGCTTTGTTAACATTATTGTTATTGTTTATTATCTGCCATGAAGTAAATCTATAAACACACTAAACTGCAGTATGGATGCACGTTTGTTGTTTTATTTTTGTTTTACCCAAACACACATTCTTAGCATTAATATTTTAACAAAAAAAAAAAAAAAGAATTTTAGATAACATAAGCAAAATGTAATCCCTCTCCTAACATTTATACTTAAAATTCTATAATTTTTTAAAATATTTTTATATTGTATATTTTTATTATATTTTTTATGTATATTTTTATTGGCTTTTTCAAGAAAAATTAATAGGTCATCATAACAGGACCTACAAGAAAAACCAAGCACAAAAAATACAAGCATTTAGATTTTGCAGTTGCACAAATTAAGAAAAAGATTAGCACATTATGATGGGCATGAGGCAGGTAGATACTGAATATGCAGTTGAAGAAGTCCATTCATCCACCCATATCTATCTATCTATCTATCTATCTATCTATCTATCTATCTATCTATCTATCTATCTATCTATCTATCTATCTATCTATGTAATTAAGCCTAGTTCTAATATAGTCCATGAAAGGCTTCCAAACTTTCTCAATGTTATCTGAGGAGCCACGTACCGTGAACCTCAGCCTTTCAAGTTTAATGAGCTGTATAATTTCCCTCAGCCACTGAGAGCAGCCCGGTGGCTGAGTGTTTTTCCAGTTGAGAAGAATCAGACTATATTATTTATTATATAATATAAGACTATATTTTATGAAATTATATAATATAGTCTTTTAAAGGAGGTTCTTAGTGAGCTAGTCTATCATATTGATGTGTTGAAATGACAAAAGATATATATGTCTAATATGAGGTTATAATATATCCCCTGCATCCAAACAGTTACATTGATGCATATAAGAAATACTTCACCCTCACTCACAAATACTCACTTGGATTTTTCACATTTTATTTTTACAATAGCAAATGCTAGCACCTTTTTGTGTCTTTGTCACACTGGTGTATTATATGTCTTCCGTGTGAACAGGACAATCCTTTATCATTGTTTGTTCACGGTGACATGAATACTTCTTTACATACTCAATAGCTTGTTGTTGTCCATTTTTGCTCCACCCTTTACATATGAGATATTTTTTCAACTTATCCAAAAATGTTGGTATGTCGTCTATATTCATACACAAATATTATTATACATAGATGCATATACATCATGTAATAAACAATCAGAGAGAGAGAGAAAGAGAGGAAGCTATTTATCTGCATGAATCAGACATTTAATATTTGCAGTTTGACATGAAGTTTTCACTTTACTCAGAGGATACAAAGATTATCATATATTGCCTATATTGCATGTATTGGGAGCCATGGAGAAATGTATGGAGGACAAAATCAGTAAATTACAGATAAATCAATTAATAGCTGAATGCATTAAGATATACAAAACATTATAAAGAAAATATTAAATGCATATAATACAGAAAAAAATAATTTGCAGGTGAATGAACACAAATTAAAGAATAAATGAGTAATACAGTGCTTTATCAAGAGAAAACATCTATTCCTCAATTTAATTCCCTTTATTTGTGCAGGCTATGATTACAAGGTTGTGTAAACACGTGTTTAACAATATTAGCCATTGTCATTGTGCCTCTCTACACACAACTTACCTTACTTGGCTGACAATGATTATTTTTGGCTCAGTACACAATAAAGTCCCACAACAACATCACTGTATTGCCAAAGCACCTGGCAAGACTGAATACTATTAGGATTAACATCATAATATCAGGAGAGAGAGAGACAGGGAGGAAGGAGAATTGGCTACGACTGCAGAAGAAAAGTAAAAATATGTTATCATATAACAGAGAACTCAAAATATTATTTCATATGCTATAAAACCCGGTAAGGTAAGCAAATGAATGAGGATTTTTTTTTCATCTTGATTGCACAGTGCTGTAGTCAGCATTTTATTTGCTGACTTCATTTTAAAGTCACCGCAGGGAAAACAGGGCGTGCTTAATAACAATAATTATGCCTATATTTGATTTCGATGATGTAGTTCTGGGCCTCTGGGGCACAGCAAACATTAATGCCATTAGTTGTTCCCTTGTTATTACTGGTGACAAAAGCTAGAAGAAATATTTTTTATTCAACTTTTTTTTTTTTTTTTTTAAATAATGACTGATTTTGTCCTCCATAGGCAGTAAAGCAGGATGTAATACTTACAATCAGTAGTTTCACATCTTTATTTTAGCTGTTATTGGGGATTCAGTCTCATAAAACTTAAATGTTTCAACTCTGTGAAGTCTGATTCCTTCAATGTCTTCAGGCAACCTTAAAAACTTGGCAGTTGTGGCAACAGTGGGTCTTCATTCCACCAAAGAGCTTAAAAAATCTGAACTTCATAACTCACGCAACTTCTCGGTTAGAAGAAGAATAACAACATTTTAATGTCTGAAACTTGACTCACAAACACAGAGAACAATACTAGCCATCGTTTGCATGGTTCAGTATTTGTAGATTGTGTGGTCAACAGTGTTTTTTCTCAAGCACCCATCGAATACATTACAGTGGACAATCATATGAAATTCAAATACATTTACGACAAAAATGAGACAGGAAATGTGACAGAAACGTTTAACCTTAGCCACACATATTTGTCATATTTCTGTTCATGTAATACATTTGAGTTGGCCCCTCTTTCTCACATGTCTCATCACCAGTTAATGATATCTCGGACATGGCCCCACAGCCTGGTGATCCACAGGTTCACCCCAAGCTCTGTTAAGTACTGAAGCTCTGGCATCAACATCTTACGGCACAACTTCCGATGAGCCTTGTCCACGTTCTTTTTCAGGTTATAGCCCATGATGGACTTCTCTCCGATGGGTTGCCAGGGCTGCATGGCTGTTTCTTGGATGCTGCCAGCTTCTACAGCACGACCCCCCTCTATGCAGATGGATGCCATCTCCGCGTTCCTTCTCTTGAGCTCTGCAACATCCTTTGCCATCCGTTGCTGTCCGTACGCATCTACCTTCTTCCAAAAGGTCCGGTTGAAATGCTGATATAGTTTCCAGTCAATAGCATTCCATTCAAGGGCCCGGGCCCTCAGCTCAGGGGTGAGTTTAGACACAGTGGATCCCTTGCGGGCGTTGAGCTTGAAGAAGAGCAAGTCGTCCATGTCCCAGCAGAGGGCATCCTTGAGCAGGATGAGTGATTCCTCAAAGTATTCCACCAACATGACCAGCTGAAAACGGTCAGTGATGAATTTGATTCCTTCATCTACTTGTGGATCATCCAGCTCCAATGTGTTGTCCTGCCCAAAGTCAAAGAACAGCAGATTCTTGAGGTAGAAAGAGTTGAACCCCTCTGGATCGAAGTAGTAAAGGGGGTCACGTAGGAACTCCGTCAGCTTGTCATCACCTGGTATCTTCCAGGTAAAAGGCACCAGCCGGCCAAAGTAGTGAAAGGATGACTCAAACAGCTCTGCGGGATCTCGCAGAATGGTGATGTAGGAAGTGTCCATTGGGAGCAATTTGGCCACCTCAGGTGCATTGAAGCGCAAGTGATTACAGATAATATTGAAACACATTCCAGGTCTGTAGTCTTTTACCTGGGAGCGCTCGAAAAGAGACGGGTAGAAGAAGTCATTTCTGCTGTCGGGAAAGGCAAATTTGAGCTGGTGCTTCTCTCCGAAGCGAAAAAGGATATTGAGGAAGGTGCTGCTGGCTGTTTTGTGGGTCTTCATGAACATGATGTCCACTTTAGGAGCACAGGTCTGCCCTTGGGTTTGGTGTGAGTTGTTCGCTGTTGGTTTTGGGTGTAGCTGGGATGGACGGTGGGCACAAGAGTACGGCACTGGAACCCTACAGAAAGGAAAACAAGGAAAACAACAAATGATAAATGTACTGAAAATGCTAACAGACAATAGAAAAATATAATATATTTACACGTATTGACCTTCTATACAGTAAATATATGCACAAGTGTAATTATATAATTATTAATCCTTATTTTAACCTGTTAAAAATTAGAACAATTTAGTGACATATATAATGACAATTTAATGACATGTATACCTAGCCCATATAAACATGTTCAAATTCATAACTTGACCTATATGTAATGTATATCATTTATACATGTATTGTACATCTGAATGGTATTTCATATATGCTATAAACACATATGTTCATACATCTAGTAGACGTGGGAACAATAGCCCTTGGTTATAGGGACATAGGGATATATATACATGGCATATATTACATTTCCATATGGAGATGTTTATTCCCACACAAAATGAAAAAAAAAACAACAAACCATCCTGTTTGAGAGGCTTGAACCAGAAAAATGTTTGGTTTTGTACAGAATGTATGTAAGTTAGTGTGATGAGTCTTACTCAGGCAGACTGAAGTGGATCTGTGGGGTGGAGAGGCAGTAAAGCAGGATCATGCAGCTGGTCAGGAGGGTCCCCAGAACCAGACCTTTGCACATGGACCTCCACTGTCTCACTTGCTTGCCTGT
This sequence comes from Polydactylus sextarius, assembly GCA_016801845.1. NCBI lineage: Eukaryota > Metazoa > Chordata > Actinopteri > Polynemidae > Polydactylus > Polydactylus sextarius. The sequence continues at coordinate 11,322,260 of CM028915.1, read as the reverse complement.
CATGGTCCAGCAGTGTCAAGGATGACCTTAAACACATCATCATCATCACAAATTATAGATCAACTTCATCATTGTTTTATATTAATTAAGCATTCCCTATATTTTGTTAATCTGCCAACACTTTCCAAGATTGTTCTTTGTTTGGCGGACAGAAGGCCAGCACAGTGAATCATTTATGATGATGATTACATGCGAATAAATGAAAGTGTAAAGCGACTCCATAGATTACAATCTTCATTCTCTGGTTTCTAGACGCAAGAATATGAACACTTGTAAAATGTAAACTTATCCAATTCTATTGTCTGTGACCGAGATGTGTTATTTGAATCTCTATATTATACCACTGTTTATATATATAACGTAGTATTTAATGGAGAGCTTAGTATTAGATTGTGTTTTCATTTTTTTAATCGACCACCTGTAACTCTAGCAGAGGCGCTCGCTATTAAATACAAACAACATAGCAAATTAGTACAAATTAATTTGTCATAATGTTAGCAATCATTTAATCATGTAATGAAACAGACTTCTTTAATTTATGGGTCAATCGTTGTAGTCTTGACCTGATGGATTAAAGCGATTCTCTAATGGCAGCTTCAAAAACTGTAATTTTTGTGTTAAGTAAACAGTTTTGTCATGTTGTGGACCATAATTTCAAGTGCTAAAGAATATTTACCCACATGGACGTCCAGTCTCACTATGCTTAGCTCAGTTAACCTCATTTGGGTTGGCTTCATGAACATTTTAAACACAGTGTGTCGTTAAAATTGTATGGTGAGCTACAAAATGACATACTTGCAACTTGAAATGACCAACCTTGTGTTTCTCCTCTACCCAGTGGAATAAATAATGCATCATCGTGGAAAGTGATATTACGTTCCCCCCCGTAGACCTCAGTAAGATGAGCACCCTGCTGACTCAGCTGCACAGGTAACAGAGTGACACTTCCAGAGTGACAATCTGGAATTTGTTGCATTATGCGACCTAGTGTGACCCTAATACAGAGCAAGTTGTTGAGTTTTTACTGACTTTGTCAATGAAATGTTTTATCTTCAGTGTGTATTTTGAATGAGTTAAGTAAAAAGAAAAATGTGTGAAAGTTTCCTTTGGCATCCAAACACATCAAAGGGCTATAACACTGTATAAAATGTAGCTAACCGACCTGTATGTTTATACCTTTTACAAGCAGAAAAAATCAATTGTATCAACATTGGAAAAGTACCAAGCACTTGAAAATGGCTTTCAGAAATGTCCCTGTGTTTACTTACAGGGATATGAAACACACTTCATGACAAAACAAGAAATGTTTTACTTTGTATCAGACCAATTTAGATAAATTTACATGTAAATCGTCAACCCCTGAACATACAATTACTTTAGTAGGTAAAAATGGTTTAAACTCGTTCTATACAGTTTTAGTTTAGTGGTTTCCCACCCAGGGGCTCTGTCCCTGTAAAGGGTCACCATGAATAATGGTAAAAGGAAGAAAACCAAATCAGATACAAACAGTAGTTTAAGTTTAAAGCTAAAATGTGCCTTTAGTGGATTTACTAACAATGACATGGAATATGACAGTGGTCCCAGCAACACGCTGCATGTTGTAGGAGTCACTACCAAAAAGGTTAAACTAAATTAATTCATTGGGTTTTTATAATTTTAGTCCAATATTTCCATTTGAAATGTAAAGGAATAGAAGTATAAAGCAACAGGGGATAACATGGGATAAAAATTGTGTAAAGATCCAAATGTGACAGAAATTAAAGACAGAAATTCAGAATTCAAATGAAAGTTTTTCCTCATCTGTCTGAATCTGTTCATCATCTCAAGACGTAAAAATACGTTTGCCATGATCATGTTAAATAAATCACACAAGAGATTTAATGAATCCATTTTTAATTGTTAATGTGATATCCTATTGATCTTATGAAAAAGATCCAGTCTACTGATGTGCCATTTATTATTAATTTTTTGGATTTAGTTCAGCTTTGGGATAAAGCCTCAGGTAGGTGTCCAGCTACGTCCTCATGCTGGTTTGAGTTACTATGTGCACCTTAGTCCTCCTAGCCATAGACTGTTTCACTGTATAACTGTAAAACACTTACACTTTTGTTTCGATGTTATCTACAGAGCTTTATGCAAACATAACTCTCTAAACACAGCTTAAAGGGCCATTTCTGCTCTCTGTCTGAACTCCATGAAGGGGCTATTATGGAGGCATGAGAGAGCTTTCTCTCTGCCATCAGAAGAAACTGACAGAAGAAATTTGAGGATGCCAGTTCAGGTAGGACATTTGACCTACACATATGGCAATAATAACTTTAAAACTTGAACTAATTTTGGGTCAAATAGAGAAGTTTAATCTTAATGTGTACAACTGTAGCATGCATGTTAACATAACTTCAGCAATCAACTGAAACAGAATGTTTCTGTGTGCGATATCACAGCCTGCATCTAGCCTGAAAATGTTTACCCTGATCTTTTGCATTCTAAACACAAACAGGGCTATTGATTTACTGTTCTGGTGTAATAGATCAAGAGTAATATTGCTTTAAGAGTAAATATGAAGAGCGAATAGAACTGCTTTTAGGATTAAATTAAAGTAATTTTCTTATCTTTCTTTCTTATCTTCATCTCGCGTGACATGGATGAACCTGATTATGATCTCAGAGATCATTTTCACTCTTAAGCAAGTCATAAACTAAGGAGAAGGTCAAAAGACAAGAGAATTTCTTACCGTCATACATGAATCCAAACAGAAACTAATGGGAGCCTTCTTTGTCCAGATACATTGTTTTTTTCTCTTTCCATCCACTTCCAGATGACTGATACAAGTTGATCTCCCTCCAACAGTTGTCCTTATGTCTGATCTCAACATACACATACTGTTATAGACCCAGCACAGTCAGCCCCTTATCACATGTCCAATGCCACAGAGCTCATGCATCTGGTTGCTGGCTCCTCTTTCGCTCTACCTCTACACCTGTTACACCTGATGCCTTGGCTGGTTGCCACCCTCCCCTGAACTTGTAGTCCCAAAACCGATCTCACTGAATAAAGCACTGCAGGGAGGCTCATCTAGCCACCTGTGACGTCAGACTGTGTGTCAGGGGATGTGCACTTGTCAGTGAGGGTGAAAAAGAGAAGAAGGGAGGGTGTGAGAGATGGGGGGAATGAGGGAGAGATAAAGAGAGGGAGGAGGGAGCTTGTATAGTCCCTATTCTGTGTCTACACACAGGATCCATTGAGAGCAGACATTGGAGTCTGAGCTGCAAGCGGATAGGAGGGGAGCAAAAGAGCATAAAAAGAACAAATGCAGAAAGCAAAAGCACAAAGGCTCTAATTGTTCCACTTGATCAAGACTGCTCTGTCTGTATAGTTTTAAAGGCTGATTTAGCAAGCTGGGTCTATATGTACCAAGAAAGTACATACACAGGGTAGTTATTAAAATTTACACCACATTATAATTATCTGAACAAAGAAAACAAAAAAAGTCTCACCGTCATGCAGTGATATTGTGGACATGCTTGAAGTGTTTTTTTCAATTTAGAATTTTCTTTCCTCAAATCTGCAATTTGTGCATTAAAAAGATCAATATTTAACCGAGTTGTGTAAAATTTGACACGCTACAATGACTTATGCTTGTGAAACTGCTATTATCAGTACAAGCTTTTGTTCAAGACCAGATTGACTTTAAATGAGAATGAAATGAACATTCAATCAGGAGTAACAAGTCCATTTGGCTCTGCGTGCCAGAACACAGCAATATGTCATCATAATGCTTAACCCATGACAGCACCCGAGACTCTATCTGTTCATGCTGTGAATCTGATTGCTGGAGAGCACACCGATCTGTGCTGCTCATCCCACAGACGTCACGCTCATGCACGACACTGCTGCTTTTGTTTAGCAGGGCGTGCCTTTGCCTGCATGGACCCAGAGTGCCAGGCTGAGACCCGGACCGTGTGGGCATGCGTGGAATGCAGATCAGGGTGTGAGGATGCGGGGAGCGAGACTAAAGCTGAATGAGGAGATTGAGGATACGGGGCATGACTGGCCTGGCCTTTGGCCCACCAAGATCACAGCAGCATCTCAGAGGGCAGAGGAGCTTATGCTTCTTCGTCATCAACACCCACTTTTTAATGTGTTGACCAATCGGTTGAGACGACCCACAAACAGCAGCGCGGTGACCTCAGCCTCTGTGCGCTGAACAAATGTGGACTCTTGAATCTTGTGGGACACACTGCATTTCTTGTAGCTTTTCTGTGGGAAGTGACACCCAAGGGCTGCTCTTCTGTCATCAAAACACTAAAGGCTTGATCCAAACATAAATAACCCTCGAATACACAGATGAAGAAAAAACAGCAACTACGCAGTTATAAAACTTCAATCATCCGATTGCTGCAAGATCACACGTAACAGGCTTAATAAATCAAGATTTTACTTTAAAAGACATGTTTTAAGTAAAGTTTTTAAAATAAAATGGAATACTTTGTGTAATGTAGAACAGTAGAGCAGAGTTCATACAAACAAAATGAAGGCAAACAGTCACTTTTACACCAATAATTATACAGTTTGCATTTGCCACATTCTGCCACATTTCAGGTTGAAATTATGTTGAGGTCATCGCGCCCACATCACAGTGTTTGGACACTCTCAGAGCCTTGTAATGCACTCAAAAGTTTTATGACATCAACCTTTAGTGCAACTCTGCCTCATGAAGTTAAATACATAAAGTCAGTCTGAAGATGACAAAGTGTGAGTTATTTTCGAGCCTTTTTCTTCTTTGCTTTTTCAGCGTCGTCATGGGCCTTCCTCTTGGCGGCCAGCTTGTTAGCCTGTAACACAAGGATGAATTAGGTTAATGAACAGATTCTTACTGTCAATCGCACAGGTCATGTCGGTGAACACCAAGGTCACAAGTTCTCTGCACATTAACCACATAATAGCTTCTGTTTAACATTCCCAACCTGAGATAACATTTTGCCAGATACAGCATGTGAAGGCCACAATGTCAAAAATGTAAGATTTTATCTTCTGGAAACACTAACAGTGTTATCTGCACATAAATCCATAACTAATCGATAGCAAACTGAAAACCCACCTCTCGGACTTTTCTTTTCTTTCCAAACATGATCTTGTCATAAAGGTATTTCTCCTTTTTCTTCATCATCATGATGGCGAGACGTTTCTCCTCTGCTTTCTCCTCCTGCTCAAGGCGAGCTGGGTCTTCAACCTTCATTTTTCCAGGCGTCACTTTGACTTGCAGAGACTAAGACGAAAAAGACGTTTTCAGAATGACTCCACAGATTTATAAAAAAACAAACAAACAGGGAATTAAACAAGTGGCAAGGAACAATAAGAAATCTCTTACCTTGCCCTGGGATCTTTGTTCCTCCATGTTCTTAAGATTCTTCTCATCCATCTCTTCCTCCTCATCTTCCCCTTCTTCATCATCGTTATCGTCATCCTCATCATCCTCGTCATCCTCATCGTCGTCCTCTTCATCCTCATCGTCCTCCTGTTCATTGGCTACAATTAAATAAAACATTAGAAATGCATTTAATTTTGTGTTAATGATCTCTGAATCCACAGCTTCTACAAATGATTCATCTCACTGAAATTTGAACTTGCACTAGATGTTACAGGATTTTTAAGCTTAACTACTGAATCTCATTTAAATGTATTACTTGTACATCTAAATGGGGTCAATTGCATTTAGATGCAACTGAATGTCATGTGTGTAGTCAAGACATGACCACTGATAATTGTAAAATGCATCTACATCCTAATTATAAGAAAACATAAAAGTATATGAAAAGTGCATCAAAGTGGAGACGACACAGAAATGGCTCGGTTCGTACCAGGTCTTTCTCCCCGTTGTAAGGCCATGATCTTCATTTTTTCTGGGGGCACGTAGTCGCCCTCCTTCTCCTCCACAAATGGTGAGAGATGAGGTGGCAGGGTCACTCCAATGAAGTAATCCTCCACAGGCAGGCGGATTTTGGCGTTGACGCAGTCGTAGACCCACTGGGGTTGGATATAGTATCTGAAACAACAAGTACGGGATATGATGTTAGCCATCTGTAAAACTGAGACGCTGTTCTCCTGTTCTTATATGAAATAATGAGCAAACATCACTCTTAGATGAGACTTTACTCCCGTTTGCAAAAAAATATAAAAGGTCTTTGGCAAAGAAAGAAATGTTTGGAGTAGCTTTGAGGCCAGAGAGCAGAAAGAGGAATGTGAAAGGAGGCATTGTAGAGGATATGGTAATATACGAGGGGTGAGGATCACTATCAATCAGCAGACTTCCTGTTTTCAAGATTCAAACAAATCTCATGAATCTCATTGGTTGTACATAAAGTGATGTGCTCTACCCATTTATTGTTATTTTAAAATCAACCTGTTACCTGTTGATGTATTGTTTTTCTGTGTTGGGTCTGTCAACAATGTGATGTGTGATGGTCTCATCTGTCACGTCGTATGTGCTGCCAATGCAGACAGATTTGTCCCAGGACACGTTGCCTCCAAAGCACCTGGAGGACAGTGGCAATAAACAAAAGATTAACAAAGGCTTTACATCAGTTTGACGTTTGTTGGGATTGTTTATATCTGCTTATAAAATGCTCTGTGACAGAGACAGGTCCCACTCACCTGATGACAAAAGCCAGGGACTCTCTGGGCACTTCTCTGTTGAGGTAGAACTTGAGACCCTCAAAAATCTTTTTCTGGGCCTCCTGCTCTTTCTGTTCTTTGACTCGTTCCTCCAATTTTTCCATGTCCTCCTGAAGAAAAGTATCAAATTGGAAAATGTGTTTTTTGTGTCTCAATTCCATAATAAAAGGCATTTAAAATTATATTCAGATACAAGCTCAGCTCACAAGTATATTTTATTCTGTCTCATGAAAGAAGAAACTCAGAAGAAGAAGTTTCTTTTCCACTACTTCTGAGAAACCATAAAATGTGTAAAATGTGATCAATGGACGAGTCACTGGGGAGTTCTTTCTGTGTGTTCACAGTCTTGCCAAGTCAGAAATGGAGATAACATTTTGCAGCGGGTGTGTGACCCATTAGGGAATAACAGGACTACAAGCTCTACCCTATGTTTTTGTGGGAAGGTGGAAAGGGGAGTAGGCATCCATTGTTGCCAACTGTGAGAACCACAGCTGGAGACAAACTTGTGTTACTGTAATGCTGGTAATTCATTCTGGTAAGTCCTAAGAAAGTCTCTGTATTCTTGGAAAGGCTGTCTGAGCTGGGACAATAGTTGAGAACCTCATAGGAGTTGGGTAAAACAATCTTCACAAGGTGGGAGATGTCTCGCTCTTACCAACCAAACAAGAAGCTGTAATCCCTGGTGTCACACCTCCTCTGACAAAGATGTGACCCCTCACCTCTATCCCCAGAGACCAATTAGTTCATCAACTGTTGTTTTTATTCAACTCTGTATCATGACTTCAGCAGTTTATTCTTTTTGCATTTACAAGTGCTAGAGATATTGAATATCGAACACTGAATATTTTGAGAGCTTGTTTCTTACCCCCTCAACAGGAAACTGATCAAGTTCAGCCTCCTCCTCCTCCTCAGCAGAAACCACCCGAGCAAGACTGGCACTCAGAGCTGACAGTTTCTGCACAGTCAGGAACAAGAGGGTTAGAACATACCTATTATCTAATTGCCTCATGTGTGTACAAAGCTTTCTGTGTGTAACCACAAGCTTACGTATTTTTTGTTCATGTCTAAGATTATATTATTCCCTATTTACTGTTGCCTAAATATCACTTCAAAATAAAAAATAAAATGGGTGAGGGATGATGGTGTGTGCCATTTCCCCAAATAAGAACATATATATTTTTAAACTGCTGTCAATTATGTGTTTATAAACACTGGGTTATTGGATGTCCTGAATGACATGAGAACAACCCAATACAACCAGAGAGAACGAGTGTTCAGATGTAAAGTGACACACAGCACTGCAAAATAAATCAATAAATATCTCATTCATTTGAACCATATCTACACCTAACTACCTCTAAACATTCTATGTTCTAAGTTGGCAGCGTGCTATGATGGTTCATCAATCAACATGTGCAAATTCACATCACCTGTCACTTAATTTGCCTGCCACAACATGATAATCATCAATAGTTGAAGAGCGGTCTGTTGATTAACGTTAACGGATTTCTGTTACATGTCAAGCGTGAATAGTTACCTACTGACACTGACACTATATGTGACATACTGCAGCAGTTAGGCACATGTTTCACACAGGCTGTGAGGCATAGAAGGCCATGCTCAGGGGATATACTGATGACTTTTCTGGGGAAAGTAGTTCATGTTTGTCACAAAAAAAAAAAAAAAAAAAAAAAAAAAAAAAGGGGCTGAAAAGTCTGTAAATCCAGTGAACAAGGCAAAGCTGCCTGGAAAAATTAGTCAGAATGTTGAAAATGGCATTTTGAAAAATCCCAGATCGGTGCATCTTTAGAAACAAAGTCATGATCCACGGATTTCACTGACAAGACCATTATTCAGTGCAGAGTACCTTACACAATATCCAATCTACCTCTGTTGAGATGCTTTTTAAGAGAGCTAAAAAAAATTGACATTTAAATACCACAACAGATAAGAACGAGTGGTTTAACTGCTACTAAAACGGTTGAAGATAGAGCCTCACCTCTAAGTAGCATTCTGAATTCAAGGCATAATCATCCTCGTCCTCCTCCTGCAGCTCTGACACTGCTTTACTGTCCAGCTGCAAAAAGAGGGATGACATTAACAGACCACAGGTCAGAACAGGAGACCGATGTACCCACAAATCTCTACTGTAATCATGCAATTTTACATACATTTACATCTCATATTTTTTGGATCAGGTAAGATTCTAGGTTAGGAAAAGTAGTAAAAAACATTTGACATTTTAGAGTTACCTTTGGTGGGTAAACCAGATTGAGAGAATGGTAGAGTCTGAAGTTGACGAATCCCAGAAGAGTGGTGTACAACTCTGTGAAAGTTGCCATGACTCTGTAGTCGACATCTGTTGGGTGCTGAGAGAGAGAAAAAAAAACAGAGTTTAAGTCTCAATAGTACAACTCATACATATAAATGCAAATATTTAAAGAAATGTATAATCCTCAAAGCATGCAAACAGCATGCCTAATTTAACACAAAACATCAACTCCACTTTATTAGACTACACTCACATTACACTTAATTTGTGTACATCATCAACAATGTTTTCTTTACTTTATGATTTATCCAAATGCTGGCAGAGCTGTGTCAACATCCAGGGTAATCCCATCACAACAACGTGACTACTTATTATCACTACGGACTACTTTCATCATTTTGCACTTACATCATGGGAGAACTGATATGGCACCAGCCATGTAATGAGCTGTCCCATCACCTCAGCTTGATAATATATTCCCTTGATGGAGATGAATACCTATCAGGGAACAGACAGTCAGTGTTTGGTGCACTATAGAACAGAGGTTAATGAGTTTAAGTCATATCTAGTATATTAATATATTTTATTTTGGCAAAAAACAGAACAAAACAAAACACTTTGGTCCCACACCTTTCTGAGAGCTCGAGCTGTGACCACATAGTTCATCCACTCCACAGCGAGTCGTCTGCACAGCTGGATTGTCTGTACATGACATTTTCCTGTTCGGGCAAAGGTGGAGAAGAGGAAGCACATGCAGAGGGCGTCATCAATGTCACGGAGGGCATCGATGAAGGTGGGGTACCTGGAACATTAAACGAGCATATGTGAGACAAGATGGTGGACACAATAATTTTCCAATGTATTTTTTTTTGTCTTAAAAAGCCACAAAAAGGTCAAATGTGTAAAACTCCCTCGAAGCTGCTGACAAGTTTATCTTTTTTTTTTTTTTTTTTTTCAAAAAACCAAACTTTTCCCAATTGCAGTTACTTAGTAATTACTACTCACAATTACAGCTCAACTACGCCCTCTCATGTTGAGTTTGGAGAATAAAGACTGTCACCTTTCTTTGATGATGTGGTCCAATTTATAGGTGGGCTTGTTCTCTTTCAGTCTCTCCACTGCAGAATATTCTGTTTTGCCATAAGCCCTCTTCAGTTTGCGTACAAATACCTGTTAATATAAAACATTTGTACAACAGGATTGAGGAGGAGTTGTCATACCTAATAACATTACAACACCAACAAGAAACTGGCAAGTAGGGAATAAAACCATGAAATAAAAACAAACCAACACCAGAAGAGCCATTTATCAACAACAGGAAAACAGATTCAATTTAATTAGGCACGTTTTACTAAGTTAACCAAGTCAATTCTTATTTCAAAGTCCCTTCATAACTGGTATTAATTAAACATAAGGAATATATGTCTGTAATACCTTGTAGTCTCTGAACTTGCCGACGATTGGCTCATGCAGCAGAAAGCGGATGTCTTTGACCAGGTAGAAGGTCCTCGGTGCTGTCGAGCCTTTGTTCACCTTCTTCTTGTGCTTGGGCTCATGAGGGTAGATGCCTTTGAGGATGCATAGTCGCCTGAAATATCAAAATCACATCAGGGAATATGTCAGTGACATGGTTTCTTGCTCAGTGCATCTTACCAAACGTCCTGGTATTTACAAATTCTCAACCATTTAATGTGTTTAGACGTTGGTTAGGTTCTCTGATGATGTATGTCTATGCCATATAGTGCTGTAACAATAGACTGAAGATGTGCAAAACAATTTTTAATAACTAATAATAAATTAGCATCATCCAAAAAAAAAAAAAAAAAAAAAAAAAAAAAAAAACTGGATTGTTTAGTTTTGATTATTTTCTGGTTGTATTTAGGCACTGCAGTCAATGTTAAATACTGATTTAAGGCCATACTGGATCTAATGATGTATTTTTTGTGTAGATAAATTCACAGGAATGGCTGCAAACTATTAAAATGTTTATATATTGTAAAAACTATTACAAATAAAAAACAACACTATGTACAACTATGAAGACTGTGTCTTACAGAAAACATTCAGCTGCCAGTTTATTAGCTCCATCTTAATAAAACTAATGTGATCTGACTGAACAACTCTGAAATGCATCCTCTCTTCATGAGTTCAACTTTAGTTTATTTCTGATGTCTCACTATAACATAACACAACTCGTCGACATCTAACTATATCCTAAAACTGAGGATGATCAGCACCTGCACGATGTTTATAATGTTTCAACATCATAACCATCGTGTTTGTATAATTTATTGCAGAGCAATGGTATCAGATTGGATAAGTGACCGGTGTACGTAACTGAGTGCATGTCGACCACGAGTGAAACCCTCTCACACTGAATCTGTGGTGTTACCTGAAGTCTGGGAGGCTCAGCTGCAACTTCTTACGAGCTTTATTCCTGGTGATGTAGTTGGTGGCAGAGCCCCTCTCATACTGCACAACAGGAACAAACGATCATATTAAACACAGGTAAACGAGACGAGCTTGTTTCATGGTCTGACTAAAATGATACAAGTACACCGACACTGCCTCAGAAAAACAAACTTCAGTTAGCTCCGTTAGCTAACAAGCTAGCCATGTTGCTATCGGTGTTAACGTCCCCGAGTCTGACATTAGCCCGAAGTCAACTCTTACCTTTTTCTTTTGAACACCTCCCATTTATAAACAACACGCGAACCTTCACAGGAGTTTAATGAAAATTAAATGTCCACAAATTAAACAGTTCGTAGCTGTGCGCCACTGGCTCCTAGCACCCGCAGCCGACGCACGTGTTGTACGGTTGTTTGACGTGTGCGGAGGAGGCGGGACTAACTGTGACTAGGACCCCAAGGTAGGTCGCGTGTTCGCCTGATTAAAATAAGAAAAACAAACAAACAAACAAACAAACAAACAAAAAACAAAAACAAAGATCATTGTCTCTATTTAACTCTCTAAGCCTCTGTTGAAATATTAATGCTTATTCTCATCAGTTGTTTTTTTTACGTGCCATGTACCAACAACATGCACTACCTTATTTATTTAATGCATCTGCAGAAATTCTTCAAAATCAAAATTAGTTAACAACACAGGGAACAGTGTCATAAAAAAAAAAAAAAAAAAATTTTCAACTTGTCCACATGTAAAATGGCCTTTCAGAATGAGTTCCAGAAATGTAAGGTTGGATTTTTAAATTTGATTTATAAGAAACATTACAAATTGTAAAATCATCACAACAAACTGACTTTAAAGAAAATGTATGATTCAGTCACATCTGAGCTCCACCCCCTTGTTTCTCTCCCACCCTAACTGATGCCAGGATGCTTAAGAGATGTGCAGACTGGAGCTGAGCAGGAACATAGAGGGAGAAAAAGAAGAGAAATAAAAACATAAATATAGGGACATATGAGTTTGGAAATTAGACTTCCTAAGGACATTAGACAATATGTGTGAGGTATTTCAGACGTTCATGATGGGACTACGTGAGTTCTTAAGGGACTATTTCCTTGGTTTTTGGGACTATGAGACACCAAAGGTGATGGTGGTTAAAAACAGAACTCTTGGAGTCATTTATAGAGGCGTTCAGTTTCTTGTGATTACCTATTTCATATGGTAAGTTTCATTTTTGAGTATTTACTTTTCCAATAAATGTGTTATGATGGGCAAGCTGTTTTGTTTTGATTACACTATTAGGAATTACAGTTAAATATAAAATTACATTTTTCCAACAATGTTTTTGTTTTTGTGTTTAAACAATAACAGACTTCTCAAACCCATAAACTGTAAATGGTTGTAAATCAACTGCATAACTGATAGAGACACAATTGATGAACAAGAAATATGGTTTAATCTCTCCATTATATTATACTCTATTGTGTTATTTGATCTGAATAGAACAGTTCTGATGGATTTACAGTTTGTGAAGCCCTCATTATTCATCTTATTGTTTTAGATGTTAAATTATTTATTGTGTGATTTAAGTGTGCCATATTTCCCTCTTTCCTTTGGCTTCAGTAAAGAGGGCTGGAAAGAACCAGAGTAACATGATACCTTAAAAAACTGAAGTCATAAAAGAAAATGTGATATTACTTCTGCATGTTCTATAATCCCGAAGGTATGTCTTCATAAATGAGAAAGCATACCAAGAGAGTGAAACCCGTCCAGAGAGCTCCGTTTACACTCGCATGAAAGGCTTAGCTGAGCTTGAGGATCATGTCATGGATGAAGTGGAGTACTCCCAACCCCCAGAGGTGAGTGGCGAATGAATGAGTGCTGCAGCAAGAAGCCTTTACCAAATATTCACACCGTCATTATAGTATTTCTTTGTGTTAGAGTAAATGTCACTAAGTATCTTTTATCTCATAGGGTGGCGATGTGATTAGTGCAATATTGAGACGAGAGGTCACATACAATCAAAGGCACGGGAAATGTGCTGAGGTGAGAGGTCAACTAAAGCCTTGTATATTTGAATATGTATATTAATAGTGTCAATTATACAGATATCTTTCTTTTCCTGTGAGTGAACATATCTCTTCTTTCGTTCACTTTAGCATTTCGGTGTTGAAAATGCCAACTGTACAAAAGATTCTGACTGTGTCCAGGGGGAGGTTGACTTTAATGGCCATGGTATTGTTTTTTATTTCCTACAAAGACGTTCTTTAAGCCTGGTTGTTTTGTATTCACGTTTTTCTCTGTTTTCTTACAGGCAGAAGGACTGGCAAATGTGTTCAGTATTATAACTACACCTTCAAAACGTGTGAGATTGAAAGTTGGTGTCCTGTTGAGGAGTATGCTGTTGTACGGTAAGAAAGGTGACACATAATCACCATCATGTTGTCCAGTCAAGTTTGAGACAGTTTTATTTTGTTTGTTTACTTTGTTTTATTAGTCATTTGACCCTCTTGGGCACCTGTGTGCATTTTAGTTAATTTGAAAATAGTTACATAGAATAAAGTAAGACGACTTAAATGTCAGTAATTTGCTTGTAGAGAGCTGTTTTGTTGTATTAATAACCCATTAGCCTCAGACACCTAGGTTAATGCATGGTTAGCAGTAATCTGATGCTAAATTACCAGTTTAACAACTGTAATAAACTGAAACCAAGTGATACTGATGATCATCTGGTGTCTTCAACAGTGAACCAGCATTAGTGGAAGCCATCAACTTCACAGTGTTCATCAGGAACTCCATTCACTTCCCCAAATTTAAAGTCCTGAGGTAAAATAAACACACACACACACACACACACACACAAACACACACATATTCAATTGTGTGTGTGTGTGTTCAGCAATTATTCACAAGAACTCTCCTTATCCTTATTATCTATGGCAGGGGAAATATCAAAAATGCCCGATCAAAGCGCAATGTGAAGAAATACCTGAAAAAGTGTCATTATGATGAAGAGAAAGAGCCTTACTGTCCAAACTTCCGCCTGGGCTACATTGCAGAACAAGCGAGGGAGAATTTCACTGATTTATGCAGGACTGTGAGTAGAAGTACAATATTTCTAATTTTTAAAATAACTTGTATGTACTATTTAGCATTATCTAAGATGTGATTCATCATTGCTGTTTTTGCTCAGGGAGGAGTGATTGGGGTTTTCATTAACTGGAAGTGTAACCTGGACCTGGATCCTTCACACTGTAAACCTACTTATTCCTTCCGTCGTCTTGATATGCGAAAGGATGACGTGAACTCTGGATACTATTACAGGTGAACTCCAGCTCCAGCAATTTTTTGTTCAGTAGGTTTGAACTCCGACTTGTGATAAGTTCCCCGTCTTTACACTTGTGATTTCTGCGTAAATGTCCAGATTTGCCAAATATTACCATAGGGATGGAGAAGAGTCGCGGACGCTCATCAAGGCGTATGGCATCCGTCTGGACATCATTGTTCATGGACATGTAAGTGGTTACTCCTTCATCATTAGTTTATTTTTAACCTACTGTTTGGACATTACATCATTACATCATCTGCTTCTGACTTCTGCAGGCTGGTAAATTCAGCCCCATCCCAACCATCATCAGCTCAGTGACTGCTATGACTTCAGTTGGAATTGTGAGCAAATACTATTTCCATTCATTATATTGAGATGTTGAAGTGGGAGCTAATGTACTTTGCACTATGAACTTTTTTTTCCTTTTTATTTCAACTCCCTGTAGTGTACAATTATCTGCGACTGGATCATGCTGACGTTTATTGACAAGAACGAAGTCTACAGTGAGAGGAAGTTTGACGAAGTGAGCAAAAGTCATCATACATTCATACTGACAGGATGGGCCCATCAGTGTGTATGGCCGTCTTGTTTTAGATCTCACAGAGGAAAGATAATGTGATGATGTTTTTAAGAAAATAAAGATATGTTCAGGTGTACAGTTTGGTTACAATATAGTAAATAAAATATACAATGGAATTAGTGAGGATCAGAAATTTATAAAAAAAGATTAAAGTCAGATGAGGATTCACACAGGAATGGTGGCTCTAAGATCAAGGTCAAACATGTTCTTGTAAAGGTTAAGATTATAATTTCTTTGTCTTCAGATGTTTATACAGAGTGGAGATTAAGATTAAGTGTCATGTCCTTGCTTAAAAGCTATTACATGTATGTTAATGATGTCTTTGGTAAATTTGTCCTATGTAGATTAACAAGGAGCCTGCAGGACCCATCCCAACAGAGCTCAGCTTCATCAACAGCTTCGGCTCAACCCACTCTGACCTGTCAGACGGCGTGCCGCTCTGAGGTCATCACAGTTGCCTCAGTCCTCGCTGGCCAAGTGTGTATGTGTGTGTCTGTGTGTGAGTGTGTGGACTCTCCTAAAACCAGCCAACTGTGGCAACTACAGTTTCTCAGGAGTCTGCGACACCTCAGCGATAAACTAATACTGGCGGTTTTGCTGTTGTCAGTGGGTATATGCTGACAAGGAACCACAGCGACAAGACAAAGTTTCTTGGAAGAAAAAAACAGCAGGTTCTCTCAAAAGTCTCCCGATGCAGTGGATTCAGTTCATTTATCATCTCAAACCTTGATGGATCTTCACTGTGTCATATAAACCTGTTTCTAAGATGCCAGTAATGCCGCTGAGAGGATGTGTTTATTTTCTTAATAGGAAACTGAAACAAATAGTATTTCATGGCAGATAAATATTTGAGTACAGTCATGTCATGAGAAAGTCACACCTATGTATTATCAACCCAACAATAAAAATTTGTGTTTTAGAAATAGGCATTATTATGACATTATCTCACTAAAGCATACAATATATCATGAAACAACTATGACTCTGCTTCATTTTCTTCATCTTTTATCCTGATGTGTTCAGCATAACAAGTAGATACAAGAGGAAACAGCCAGGAGGTGCACAAGGAGAGCAATGAGCAGTAATCGAATAACACAGACATTTCCCATAAAATGGTTTCTCTAACAAGATTGTGGGGGGAAGTGTGAATCCATCTGAACGCCTGAGAGCAATACAAATGTCAGCGATGAAAAAAAAAAAAAAAAAACTTAATACTCAAGTCTGATGGATCGATATCTGCCATGATGGATGGAGGAGCGCAATGGAAAGCCACATTTGGAAACTGTGTGTTAATGACATGTGAACACCTCATAAAATGTTATATCATAAAAGGGTAGTGGATATGTTGATTTGTCCTACTAAACACAATGAGTCTTAAGATGTAATAAGGAGGCAGGCAACTTAAAAATGTAAAGGATTTAGTCACAGTCACTGTAAGAGTGATCTTAACCCCTCAACCATCAACAGACATGTACAGTATGTATCAGTGAGAAGCTTGAAAGAGCTAATCTAATCTTGTCTCAGCGCAGCCTGAAATGTGATCACTTGTCTGGGAGATGGACAGTGAGAAGGCAAAGTGAGTCATCTGAGGGGCAGTGAGGTTAAAGAGATGGAGGTATGTGAGTTAAGACTGAGGTGATCCAGATTTGTCATCACTAAAAAAAAAAAAGAGAAAAAAATGTTTCTTCTTCACATTTGATAACAGTAAAATGAGTTGTTATGATCACTATGAAAAATGTTCTCAAACAAAGCATGACATTTCTAATGCTTTTTTCTACAAGTTGATGTAACTGAAAGGGTGAAATTGGGACAATTTAGACACATGAGCAGCAACATGAGGAAGCTCAGATAGTGAGTGCTGATTAATGAGCGTCCCCTAGAGTCGCTGGAAATCAGGATGTTTATGGTTTTATTTGCAGACCGGCAGTCCAAACTACATCTCTGTCAAACAACTGAGCAGTAAGAACAAATAGACTCACAGTTAAAATACTTGAAAAATATTTATTAACAGTCAAAAGCTGAAATTAAAACATTGTTGACAGAACTAAGAGTTCAAACATATTTACAGGCAGTGTATTTCCTGCCTTACACACAGCTCTGAATCAGATAACATCAGCTAGCAAAGTGAAAGCTTCAGCTCTGAGTGTTTTTCAGACCGAGAAGAATTAATAGACAGTTGCCACAAATGCAGCAGAAGCAGTGTCGGACCTCTGCGGTAGCTGTCATGTTTAGCGAGCACTCTGGTTGATCTGTGGACTCATCACAAGCAGCCAGTTGATGGTTTCCTCCAGGAAGCTCATGTTGTAGTGAGATGCTATGTTCCGAAACACCATGATCTGCTCAGAGAAGTTCTTTATATGGAAAAAAGAAAGAAAAACAGTGTCAGATGGGAACGATATGTTTTCATCAGTAAACTGAATCATGTAAATTCATTTGAGAGTAAAAACCTTGACTGAGAATGTGAGATCAAAATCTCCAGCACAACTGCAGTAGAGCGGCATGTGTGCTTCCTTAACACCTTGGCATTTGATACACACCTAAAAAACAAAAACACAAGAGTTTATAGCAATGCTTTTATAAAAACAGCGATACAGACATGAAACATCAGAATCAATTTTATGGTTTAGGTTTAACAACATAATAAATTTTAAAGGAATGTGATAATAATAACATACGAACCAGGATAAGGCTGGAAATAAAAATAAGGAAGTATAAAAATATTAACTAAAAAAAGTGTTTGTGGATATTAGAACAAAAAAAAAAAAAAAAAAAAAAAAAAATAAAATATATATATATATATATATATATATATATATATATATATATATATATATATATATGTATGTATGTATGTATGTATGTTTATATATATATATATATATTTGTGTGTGTGTGTGTGCAATTGAATCCATGACATTAGAGATTACGACATATGTGCAGTATCACCTACAAGTCTAATATCCCTGTTATGTCACTCACCAGGTCCTGTAGTGTGTAGCTCATCAGTTTCTTCTGCAGGGCTTCGACCAGAGCCATCTCAATGGACTCAGTCTCATACTGGGCCTGACAGTTGGAGCAGAACCACTGAGGCAACACAGACCCATCCTGAGGAAAAGGAAGCATCGTCTAATTCAGTTACAATTCTCAAGTAAAGCAGGATGTATACTGGCAAATTCAGTGAAAATGTTACTGGAATTAAGCTACAAATTGAATAAAGCAGTTGCTGATATACCAGTGCTATTATCTTATATTTTGCTCAGTTCTTACCTGTGCCACAGACGGATCCTTGCAAAGGTTGAGGTCACGACAGAAGTTGCAGTGGTGGCAGATGACCTCTGGCAGGATGTAGGAGTTACAGGGGTCATGGAACTGTGCGTCCTCCGAAAACTCTCCGACATCCACGAGACGCAGAAGGTCTCTCTTCAGTTTGTTCACCTGGTTCACTATGTTGGCATCTAGTGAAAGGACCTGAGGAGAGAAAAGATGGTTAGAAATTTCAATAGCTGGTGCATCAATTGCAAATCCTAAAAAAAAAAAAAATTTCTTTGCAGCCCTGAGCGTCTACTATCAATAATGTTGTATTTCGGTGTGTACCTGGCAGACATATTTAATAAACTCCAGTGCTGGGTTGTTGAGTGGCAGGTGAGATCCAGGGAGAACAGGGAACATCTCTGATGGCTGTGTCACACTCCTCGTACCCGTCACCTTCTTCTGGATTTTTTGAGTGATGTTGAAAATGTTCTGTGTCAGCTCACTGGACACATATTCCTGTGAGAAGGAGATCATTCCTGCAGCGGAGAGTTAAAAAAGAAAACATTACATCTGTGATGAAATCTATCAAAATACGATTAAACGATCACCACTGAAGGTTTCAGTGTAACTGACACTAGTCTGGCGCGACTCTAATAAGTGTAATGTGAAGTTCCTGAGAAAAATAACTTAAGTCTTTAGTAACCGAAGCAGCCTCCCAAACTTCTTACCAGGAAGAGCACTCAAGTCTCCTACTGCCTGCTGGGAAGCTTGGCTGCCACCACGTCTCTTGACTGGCGTCGCTCCAGGAGCGTTACGTCTCAGCTCCTCTTTCATGCTGTGGTAAACTGCTGCAAGGTAGGCTGGGGGGGAAAGATGTGTGTTTGTTGGTAAAGAGACAAGGCAACTACCAAATAAATACTAAGTTCTATCTGTTGTGTGTAGATTAGTTTTTACCTGAGATGATCATGAGGAAGTAGTTCTGACAAGAGCCAGTTTGGGGCAAGTACTGCATTATGTTCCAGCTGCTCTCAATCAACTCCTCCACCTCATCGGTCTCTCCATCACCATCATCTTCCTCAGCATCAGCTTCATCCTCATCTTCATCGTCACTTCCATCCTCATCATCCTCCCTTTGTCTGTTTTTCTTCTTTTTTGCTCCTTCCTGAAAACAACCACACAGTTCCCATCAAAGGGGGAGTGAGTTCCATATTCAGCTTTGTAATTTTTTATTTAATTTGGAGGTTCTGGTTTTAAATTACCTCTCCATACAAAAGACTAGAGGGCAGTTTGCCCTTCACACCACCATAGTTGGACGGGTCCATCCACAGCAGGAACTCCCAGCATCGGGAGAAGGACATGGACAAAGAGTGGAAGATTTCTCTGGAGTGGATGCTGGAAGAGGAAAAGTGAAGGAGATGAGCTGTCAGTCTTTCTTCTATTTTTAAAACAACTGAAAGACTGAAAGGATAAAACCTCTTTCTGAAAAAATATGTTGATTTTAATAATACATTTTTCTTAGTTGAGGGCTACTGTGCTTTTAAGAGAAAATGTTCAGAAACTATCAGGAATATTCATCAACAACTAAACAGTTAAAAGTTCCACTGATTGTTCAGACAAGGTCAGAAATGTTGCTTTAAAGCTGCTTTATAGAAACACAACATTACACTGAACCGCACTGACCTACCTCACCATTTAAAAAGCTTTCTGATTCTGATTCATTTAGCTTGTCTCCTATTAGTGCAATAGGCAGTTCTCATCTTTGGTGTTTTAGAAGTTTAGTTTTTACTTTGGTGTTGTAGAAATCACTTCCCATGAAGGCGCCCACAACAACATCTCTTACATCTAATTGGTCTAGGGAGTAATCAGGTTTTTTTTTTCTAACTATTCAGGCTCCAGACAACTGAAGACAGATAGAAACACTTTTTATTTGCTCAGCTGTTACCTCACTGATCAATATATACATAGCTCTTTGAAAAACTGAATTCAGCTTTTACATACGTATTTTTTATTTTTGTATCTTTTATATTATAGTATTTGTATTTAATGTATTATGTATATAACAAGTTCGGAAAATAAATAAATCCAGAGATTATATGATAACTAAATACAAATGTCTCACCTGTTAGTGATGTAATCGACGTAGCCGATTGCATCGTCTATTCTCCGTTTTTTAGTACACAAGATGATCCTGTTGAAGTTTCCATATACCACAGTTGAGCCGAGACGTTTGAACTCTGCAACCAGTCTGGGAGCAGAAAGATAGAAGGATGAATTGAGGAACAGGTTATACATTACACAGAGGACGGTCAAGCAAACCATACATCAACAATATCTGATCTAAAGATAGTTCAGTTGATATCGCAAGCTGTGAAAATAAAAACACTTTAAATTGCTGCTTCATCTTCATTAGAGCCCTAAATATTGATGAATAACACTATGTTTGATATCTAAAGCTGTCTGAAAAGATGGAAAATGATTATGCTCATTATTATAGTTACATGTAAGATCTAGTTTTATTCATTTAATGTGCCTGAATAAAATAAGTGTAGTAACATGTAGCTGATTCACAAAAAAAAAAAACTGCATTTGTTGCTAAATGTAGAAAACAGAGCAACTTGGAGATTAATGTCATAGATGTTGTCTCACTGTTGCTGTTGCCTAAATATGCAACTACATAAACGATAGCTGGTTATTGTAACACAGAAGATGATGTGACACTCACTGTAGAAACACTTTCTTCATCATGTTGTGCAGGGTGCGGTGCAGCGCAGGGTCATAGAGCAGAGAGCTCGGGGAGCGTAGCCAGCGGTAAAAGTGCATCACCTGGTTGTCTGCGTACACGTTGTGGTATTGTGTGATCTCCCTGACCCATCCAACCACCATGCTCTTCAAGATCCTGCTCACATAGCATGGAGAATAAAGAGAGATGAGCAAATAAATAAACACAAATAATAATAATAAAAAAAAAGAGGAACAATGAGAAGTCTACAGCCAGTTTAGCTGTTTATCCATGCACAACAGATGTTTACACACCTGAAGGTGTTGGAGCAGAGAGCAGTCTCATCATAGCTGGCGACTGCAGTGGCTCCCTGGTTTCCTGACATCATGTCCTCCAATGAGGCCTGCTGGATCACGTCAAAACTGACGCCAAGACTGGCTCCACCCTCCATGTCATTGACATGCTGCGATTGGAGGATGGTGTTGACCGCTAAACTCTGAAGGTCCAGTTCCACACACACTGGAAGAAGCAGGAAAACCAGTAAATGCAGAGAAGTCCACAAAACTTGCTTGCTTTATAATCTTTTTAAATCCTCTTTTGGTACAGGTTCCTGGTGATTCTGTACCTGTGGAATAGCATCCCTGAGCGTTGATCTCCACAGAGCCCCTGTCGTCACTTTCCATGACCAGACGACTGTCATCGGCCTCTTTTCCACCGAGGTCGGGTCTGACTGTGGGTGAAAGCCACAACAGGTGGTTGTGTTTCCGCAGATGTCTTGCCAGGAACAAGTCTGAGCCAAAGATAGACACATCCTGGGGCAAGTTTCCAACAGGTAAGTGGTAATACCTAAAAAAAAGAGAGACATTATGTGAGCAACACAAAGTTTAGAGAATGTGAAACTGGTAAAGACGGTACAGGTACGGCCTGCCGTGTCTATCTTATACCTGGCCATGTCAAAGGCTTGTGACAAGCAGCTGTCCAGGTTGAGGTAGTGGCGGATCATGCGTCGGGCACCGTGGCGCTGCCAGTCCAGCACATTGTAGCTGATCTCATCGACCACATGAACTGGAACAACTGGGAACTCCTCGAGCACCGGCATCCCTGCCGCCAATCGCTTCAACTCCCAGTTTGACTGCACAGCGATGAGTGTGGGCCCACGGCGCTCCTCCTGTCAACAGCAAGAAATTACATAATTAGTAATCTACCCATACGTAATATGTAACAATACAGCAAAGTATTTAATAGGAGCAGAGTTTTTTACCTTGTAGTTCAGCAGAATTCGCTGCAGTGCGCGGTAGATGGCCTTCACATCGTTCTCAGCACGGATCTCAAAATTGTGCTTCTCTGGAGGCAGAAGATCTTCTGTGGTCTTCTCCAGGAGAGCGGTGCGTTCGGCTGTGTAAAGGTTACTCAGGTTGGGCATCTGGTTGCTTCGAACCTACATGAATAAATCAAGATAAATTAATGACAGACCAGATCTGTCAGTCTAAAAGTGGAAAGGAATGCATTTCAACATTTCAAATGTGAAAAAAATAAAGAGTTGTATTATTCTTACTGTGTCCAGGACAAAGATGCTGGCTTTACGTTGAGAGGGGATGAATAGACCAAACAGTGCCTTGTGACCCTGCTTGTGATGATACAAGTACATGTGGCGAACACTCCCTGAGGAGAAGGCAAATGTAACACATTAATGCACAAACCAGCTGCTATGTAACAGTCCCCTGTTCAACCAGGAAAAACTTGAATAAAATCCTAACAACCCCTCCAACACCTATAAAAATGTGTGCTAAAACATGTGTCCAGAACCACCAAAACACTCAATATAATACACTGACTTTCATATACATTAAAACTGAGCTAAATAAAGCAATAACAAAAACAAGAATAAATTCAAGATAACCAGTGCATGAGACAGGTCTTACCGGGTTCCAAGTAGCTGAACTGGGCCAGTGACCTCATTTCCAGATGCTCCAGGTCGAAAGAGTCAGCCTCCCTACCCGCCAGATCCCTCACAACATGTTTATTGACCATGCACACACATCCCAGCTGCACCAGTGCACGGAACAGCAAGGGGACCTTAACAGAATGACAAGGAGGAGATCACATTAACTCTGCATTACATGTTCACAAATCAAACACACATTATGATGAGACAAGAAGCTGTGAAACTACCGCACGTGAATATATGATACCTGTGTTTCATAAACTCCTTCGATGTCTGGTGCAGAGAGGTCCGCGTTGATCTCATTGATGTGCTCCTGGTACATGTCCTCTGGTACACAGTACTCATAGAGGTAGTACACAATGTTGGAGCGAGGCAGCAGACGGTTCACCTGAAAAAAAAGATTTAATGTTAATAAATATTTATGGGATAAACACTTGCTTTCAAGCCATTTATAGTTACTGTATTTTCTTATTTGCGTGCCTTTTTGTATGTGGGTCCCTCCTCTTGTTTTGGGACTTTCTGATTGACATAGAAGACTCGGTGGATGTTGAGCTTCATGCAGTGGAGGTCATTACCAATCACTGCCCACAACTTGTACAGACCAGGGTGATTTGTCTCTGCAATCTGTGAGGAAGGTAATACAGAGAATAACATTAATACTGTAACTCAGTGTCATATATATATGTAGATGTATGTATACGTATATAAGACTATTTCCGTATTATATTTCCGCAATTATTTCTTCAAGCAGTAGAGGGTGGTGGTGGTGGTGATGGTGATTTTACTCCACCTGCACAATTTGCCATGGCATGTCCAGGATGCTGCGTGCTGTTCTGCGGAGGAAGCTTCCCAGGCCGGTGGTAGGACCGTCTCTGATCACTCCTCCACCTACAGGCTGAGCTTCACCATCTAGCAGCCTCCTCCTCTTCTTTCTCTCCTTTCTCTGCTTCAGCTGCAGCTCCCATTTTTTCTTATGGTAGCGCAACCAAACCAGACGTTCCTCCTGTACAACCAACACACATACACAATAGCTCTCAGGAAACAGTGACACAAAATTGAAATTGTCGAACTGTATTTCTAAGTTATAAAAGGGCAGAAATCAGTATAATACAGTAACAGGTAAGAGTTTGTGTTTTTTGCTGTTTTCCTACCCGTGTCTTTCCCATAGGTGGGGGCGGTCCTAGAATCTCTCTCCAGGACTGTGTGAGCTCGACATCCTGAGACTCCACCTGGCTGTCTTCACCCTGAGAAGCTCGTTTACGTTTGGTGCTGATGAGGATGGCTGGCTGCAGAGGTCTGGCTGGCATCCCAAAGTCCTCTATGTCGGCAGTTTGGCCTGCTTCGAGCTGATGGGCCACCTGAGAGAGAGAAAGAGGAGGACATTTAGCCGAGTGAATAATGGAGCCCCTGAGACTTTAACTAGAGGAAAATCTGATTGAATTATATAACAGGCACAAAAAACACAATGAATCCACAGATGGGGGAGAGGAAACATTCTGTGTTGATATAGTGACAGGACATTTTGCTGTACGCTGAACTTACCTGTCTCTTTCCCTCACTTGTGAACAGCTCGCTGATTTTCTTTTGCTTGTAAATGTCATTTTTCTCCAGGAGTTTCTTGTGAAGCCAGTCTGGATGCCTCACTCTGGGGACTGGATTCTTCACCTGATAATTAAATCAAAGAAATAAAATTTCTCTGCATGTACATTTTGGATAAACTGAGACAAACTAAATACTTGTTTGTTCTTTTTTCACCTGTTGCAGGGCTGCAGGGATGGTGATGATTTTCTGGATGGCACTGCCCAACCTCTCTATGTAATAACTCCAATCCAGGATCTGGACAAGGCAATAATAGACATTGTCATGTCATAGGGACTAAACAGAAAAAAAATACTTGTATCAAAGTGCATAAATTCTTGAAAACTCACAGAGCGGATGTCCAAGTCATGCAGGCTGGGCATCTTCAACCACTTACGAAGGAAATGTTTCTTCACGCTAGACTCTGCCTGGAAAATGGCTAAAGGAATGGCCCTGATGGACATAAATAAGTCAGTGTCTTTTTACTTCTGGTATAATTCCAAAGCACTTACTGGCCACAAACATTTATTATTGGGAAAACAACTTCTCTATAATTTTATTTGGTCCCACTAACAGAAAAACTATTGGACCTTCAGTGTCAAAGTCAAAGTGGGGAAGAGTTGGTGTATTTACTGGACAGCTTAGAGTGTCTGTTATCCTTTACTTTTTTCATAATTTTATGTTTTTTAAGTTACTTCGATCTCAATAATTTACTGAAGTAAAGAGTTTTAAATTGCATCTTCTGCTAAGGAAGGTCCACTTGTTTTGTACTGGTGTGAGCCCACATTAAACCAGAACAACAGTCTAACTGCAGTATGATACTAAAGCTAAACAATGATTTCAGTGATTTTAAGATTATTATGTGTCCACTTTTTAAATACTATCTCAATGTGTATTTTCAGAGATGTCGACCCACCTTTCTGTGACAGGCGAACCCTCTGGTTTCCTGGAAATGACATAGCGGCAACTCAGACCAGCATCTTTCACCATCTGGTCTCCCAGGAACTCAGCAAGTCTCTTAGCTGTGCTGATAGATGTGGACTTCTGCTCTCCGTAGTCCTCAAGCTTTCTGGACATGGAACGGTTCTCTGAAATCAGGTCAAACAGTTCCGCATCTGGCATATTTGCAGCCTGGAAAAAACAACAAAAGTGACAATGATAAGAAATCAAAACAAAAGAACGCGGTTTCAATATAAGCAATTACATATTTTTACCTTGCTGTACAGAACATCCAGCCAGTAGTCGGCCACTTTGGCCACAGAGGCGTAGACCTCTTCCAGAGTTGTACCTTTGAGGAAAGCCTCAAACACAGATGACTGGAAAATCTTAATGAGCTGGAGCTCTCCTCTTCTCTTCACCTCAAAACCCTTCAGCTCAGCAAGAGAGCCATCTTCATTGAACACAGCGTACCTATAACAAAGAGGGTGATTAATACGACCATAACATTACAGTTTATTGCCTAATAAAAAATTTATACAACTTCACTCGTCACACCTTTTCTTCAGCTTCTTCCCTTCCTCTTTAGAGGCAGGAAGGATCATGGCCAGATATGGTCCGTCCACCTCAAAGAAGATGCTGTTCTCTGCCCTGATGTTGTAAGTGAGGGACGAGGGGTCGACCAGCTCGTGGTACTGATCATTGGTGAATCCCTCCTTCACCAAGATGTTCAGCATGGCCCCCGGGTAGGAGATAGTCACCTTGGGTTTTTTCTCATTGCTCGTTTTTACCACAAAGTTCTCAGGAAAGGTGTTGGGGAGGACGCACCAGATACCGTCAGTGTCCAACTCAAGGGGCCTCCTGAGTTCCAAAGAGGTAGAAGTGAAAAATATAATAAATTTATTGCAGCATTTTTCAGTTGACAACTTCAACTGAGAAAGTACAGGGTTCTGACTTTTACTCAGGAAAAGAAACAACAAAAACAATAGTAATAATAATAATGAAAACAGGAGCTGGATTCAAACCTACATGTTGCCAATAATCTGCTGATGAAAAACAAGCCTTCTTTTGTGCCGACAGTGCACTCTGACAAGATCATTTCTATAATTATAATTAATTTATCAGTGATACTCACCCTATTTGTTCAATTAGCTCT
The DNA here is from genome assembly GCA_016801845.1 of Polydactylus sextarius. Taxonomy (NCBI): domain Eukaryota; kingdom Metazoa; phylum Chordata; class Actinopteri; family Polynemidae; genus Polydactylus; species Polydactylus sextarius. The sequence goes on along the minus strand of CM028915.1, from coordinate 11,295,413 downwards.
CTGGCCTGAGTGATAATGTTGGCTCCAGTGAAGCACACGATGCCAGCCATCTCCATGGAGTACCAGCGCGCCCTGATGGAAAGACAAAGACAGCACTGATAACATCAGCTTCATGGCAAAGTGCTGCCCATGTAAGAGGATACAGCATCACGTTAATATGATGAACACTGTGCACCAGTGGACTCTTACCCTTTCCTCATGACGTAGCCGTAGAAAGAGTTGAGAATACATTTGTGAGCCAGCTGGAGCGACTCGTACAGGATCTCCATGTTCTTGCAGCGCTTCACCTCAGCAGCGTCTCCACTGTCCTGAGCTGAAGACAGCTTCTTCTTCCACACCTTAATCAAGTCAATGCAAGTTATGTTAAATGTCTTTTTAGAAATTAGAGAGTTGCATTATGTGTGAAATTACTAGATATATTAAGGAAAACAAACCCTGGGCTACATTTTGAGATTTATTCTATAAATTGCAAACCGTCAAGAAATTATGACCATTTCCATTATTATTTTTAGGAAAAACCTACCTTGTGGAGTCCTTTGAATTCGTAACGCCGGTCTCTGAAAGCTCTCACAGTATCGACGTAGAAGGAGTTTTCTCTCTGACAGATGGTGGTGACTCGTTCTTCCAGCCTAGTGACGTGAATCTTCTTATAGGCTTTCTTACAATAGTCTGAGACAAGGAATGTACACATAAGATTTTGGCTCCTATTAAACTTGAACAGTTCTAATAAAAAAACTCAACCTGAAGGAGCCTGAACAAAATTACAGAAAATCTGAACAAAGTACCTGCCAAACGTTTCTTCTCATGTTTGGCCTGCTCCTCTCTGTTGAGATTGTGAAAGGCCCGAGGAGGACCGTTAGGGAACAGAGGTGGGAACTTCTCTGACTCCAGTTGCTGCTGGATACGGTGGAACTCACTGCGGCTTGCAGGCACTGCAGACAGAGGCAACATCTTACCATTTTACGTTGATTTTTTAAAATTTTATTTCTTGATAAACCTTTGGAGGTTATGATGTGCTACTCTCTAATGTCAACATTGTTTAACATTGAATTAATGTTGCCATCCTACTTAAATTGTGGACTAGACTAGAAAAAACAGTGGAAGATGCTTTTGGAGTTTTATGCATGTTTATAGAAAACACTTATTGCAATTTTGCCAGCAGTTACAGCTTTTGTTTTTCTCGAATGCATCAATTTCAGTTGTCATTTCCTTGCAAACACACAATAAACACAGTAACTCACTGATTTCTCCTCTCCACTGCCACGCCATCTTCCTCTGGCAGGTGGCTCCAGGTTTGTTAAAGTCACAGGCTGCACAAGTGGCCTCATCGACCATGGCGGACGGCTGTAAAGGAAGGAAATACGTTTTCATACCTTGGTGTTTCATACTTTTTGACAGATTTTGCTCATGTTCATGTATTTTTTTTTTTTTTTTACCTGCAGTCGATTGGTTAGAATGATGTTTGGGTACATCGCCCCGACGTCCAGATGGTAGATAAGGGGACATTCAATCCTGTTTGGAACCTCCTTCAGGGACGTCAGCTTCTTCTTGATCTCATCACAGACCTGAGAAAATAACAGGGACAAGTTAAGAATAAACAGCAACGATTTCAAGACCAATGACATTAAACACACAAAACTGTCGAAAGGAAGAAAACAGTGACAAATCATACCTCATTAAAGTTTGTGACTTGGTCCAAAGGGATTTTTTCCTCCTCCTCGATGGCATGGCGCATTGTTCTCTCAACTCTTTGCATCAGGAAGTCAAATGCGGCTGGATTCTGTCAACAGATCAGAACAAAAGGTTAAAAAGTTAAAAACAAAATAACTATGAAAGCAAGGATTTTGCATCAAGAAGAACTGTGAGTCACTGTACCATTTTGAAACGGCACGGGATGTCACTACGAAACACTCCAGACTCCAGCGCCTCCACGTGGCCGCCCACGTAGGTTTCAGAGTCCATGACGTGGCCGTCGTCGGTCAGTTTGTTGAAGATCTGCTCCTGCTTGTTGGGGAAGACGATGTTGGCGTGGAAGGCCTGCACCATGAGTAAAGCTTCGCACAGAGTCCCAGAACCTTTACGGAGAACCTGGCGACAGATGGGTGACACAAGAAAAAAAGAAAAAACACTTATAAAAAAGAAAAAAAAAAAGGGGTGACTGTGGTCTTGTTTTACAACACACATGATAGACAAACCTCGTCAGGCTCCATGGGGATGATGGTGCACAGAGCGAAGATGAAGGGATGAACATATTTCATGTACAGGTAATACGTGGCCACAGCATCTGACACAGAGTAGGTTGCTAAAGTCTGACAGAAAAGTTGGAGAGAAGGGAAAGTCAATAAAATTGCAAATGCAAATTCAAAACAATGTGCTGTTGAAAAAAAAGTAAAGTCCATTTCTGTACCTGCGGCTCCTCTGTTGCCATGCGACACATCTCCTCTGGGTCAAGCTCAACTGGGTCATAGCCCAGTTTAGCCTTTGCTGCTGCCTTCAGATTGTGACTTCCCACTGGCAGGTAGCTGTCTCTCTTTACCCACCTGATAGAGGAGAAACGGATTAGAAAAATGTTAGAAATAAATTGATCGAAAAGTAGCCATAACTCATAAGAGATGTGTGTTTACCTCAAACAGTCCATGTGGATGGCCTGGCTGGACTTGTACTCTCCCTGACTGTCCTTCTGAAAACCAATCTCCCGATGCATGCTCAGTCCATGGAGCGCAGCCCGAGTTTCAACAAAAGGCCTTTAGATAGAGGAGGTGAAAGAGAAATGAAGGGTAAACATCACGTTGTATGAGGAATACATTTAACTATTTTATAGAGACAGAATTAGCAGCTCACCAGTCAAAGAAGTCTCCGTTGTAAGTTACAAAGATGTTTGGTTTGGTCTCCTGAACGTGATCAAACCACCTCTGAATGAGAGCCGCCTGCAGCCAACGTTAAGTTAGCACACGTTATTGATGTGATGCAAACATGGAATATTTCATTTTTAGTGATAAGAAAAATGTCAAGAATTTTAATATTTATCTACTGTTATACAGTTACCCACCTCATCATCCTCATTGAAAACAGTAAAAGGTCCTTCATATTCAGGTTTGGGGGTAAACTCAAAATCTTCAATGTTCTCAGAGACAATCTCTCTGTTTGTGATTAAAAATCCCTTTGAAAAGAAAAAAGGAGAATAAATGAAAAATGAACGCAAATAGCACAATGTTTGACAGAAATATAAATATAAAAGTAAATAAATCTTACCTGTCCATCAATCATGTAGGAGATCATCATAATCTGGTCTGTCTCGGCATCGGGGAATTTCAGTGGAAGTTTGGTGGTTTCAATGTCAAACGCCAAAACAACAGGGTCCTAATAGAACAAGACACATTGTTTTATGGAAAAGGCACCGAGGTGAAGCCTTCAAGATAATTCTGACTGAATGAAAACAAAATGCCCATACTGGTCGCTCCACAAGATCATCTCTGCGCACAATCTCTGGTGGGTAAGCGCTGCCTCTGTATCGAATGTTGTACCAGTGAGCCTGAGAAATAAAGGCAGGAGAAGTAAGAACAACAAGCGCGTATATGTTCAAAGTTTTCTAAATCACTGGAATGACAGAAGTCTTCTTTTACCACGTGGATCTTCAGATCGATGGACACTCGCACATGATAGGGCACATCGTACTCTCTCATGTCCACGATGTTGTCGAGCTGATCAGAAATACTCTTTAACGTTCCTTCTTCATCTGCAGAGGTCACGTTGCCTCCTGATAAGGCACTGAGAGACCAAACAACAAAGTGTCGACAGATCAATATAAAATAATTGAATAAACCTTAAAAATGTACATGGTGTGGTGGTTTGGCTTTACCTTGATAACATTGCAGTGTAAGCATCATTGGACTGTTCTCGCTCTCTGTTCTTGCGGACAGCTGGACTGATCTCACGCTTTACTTTGATGAGGTCGTCCACGGTGTTGAACGACAGCTTGATGTAGCTTCTCTTCAGTCCAACTAGATGGTTTGGCTGGAAGAGGGGGACAAAATTAAATTTCTGTATGAATGTATTTATTGTCTGAATTCTTGTGTTGTGAAAAGCAAATCTTTTCACTGAGACCAGTTTTTGATTAGAAACAATCAACTGACCAATTAATTAATCATTTGACAACTGACTAACTGAAAACTTATCAATCTTTCCAAGTCTAGTTCAAACAGTATTAGTTCAGTACAGTTCAAATAGTTCAATATATTCAAAAATAGCTGTTGCAACCCTTTATTTCCATTAGAACAACAACAACAATATGATTTTAATGGACTTCATTGCTCTCAAAAGATCACTGAAACAAAACTCACCAGGTCCAGGTCTTCTTTTGGAAGAATTTCGAGCTTCGCCACCTTCCCTTGGAACTTCTTAGACAAGTATGAGATGACTTCCCTCTCACAGTTCTGAAATTACAGATTTCTTCATTTAATTACAGAAGTTTTAACTTGTTATAAACGTGAAAGAACCAGATGACAAGACAGTGACTTACCTTTTTAGTGGCTATGTAAAAATATGGCTTGAAGGGGAGAGCCACCTACAGATGGAATCAAATCAGGAGAAATATGTTTAAGGGTTAATTGTATGTTTTTCATATGTGTTATTACATTATAATAAATTGACACAGTGTTAAAGATCCTTTCCCCAACACACCTTAAATCTATTCCCATCTTCCTGTATGAAATAAAAGTCCACGGCACTGATCATCCTCTTGTCTTCATCCAGGATTTCTGCCTAGAAATGTAAAAAAAAAATGTCAAACTTCTTTGATGTCTTTGATATCTTCAACAGGTCAGAAATCACACTGTGTGAACCTACAGGATGCATGTTGATCAACCAGCCTGTTTTCTCCCCCGGCTCCTTCATCCTGTCGAAGCCGAAGCGAGCGTCCATCTCGTCGGTGAACTGGCTGCGCTCCAGCCGCTTGAGAGCCGACATGGAGGATCCATCGTCCCTGTTTCAAACACACACAATTTCCCCCTCTGTTACCCACTAACCCTCTTAACCAATGTTACCTAAAGTTTACTCAAGATGTCTGAATAAAAGCAAATGTGAAATAACGTCAACTCACTGGTTTTCCTGGTCTCCACTTTGTCCTCGGTCCGCTCTGAACCGTCCACTGTTTTGCAGAACCATCTCCGGTCACGCGCTACAGGCTCCGACACGACCAGATAAAATAAACACCGGTTTAAACACCAGTTTTTAAACTTTTATGAAAAGACGCATTTGAAACGACAAAGTTGTATTACTTCTATGTCTCTGTTTCCTCTGTCAATGACACTGTCACAGGCTGTGTTTTCTTAATTTGGCGCGTTCTTGCAGTTCCCGCGAGAGTCGCGCTGACGCAAGGAAGAACAAAGATCGTTAATTTAACACAAGAATCACTACAACTAGAAATCCTGCAGCACTTCCTGTTTTCTACATATTTAACATTACATGTACTCTGTTGGATGTAATATATGATATAAATAAGTACTTACGGTACACAAAACACATTTTTTTGCACCATATTCCTACCTCATATTTATTTTTATGCATCTTCTCTATTTTTGCATTTTTTCTATACTCTATAGGTCTATAGCAGCCCATATCTATTTCAGCTTATTTTTATTTTGTGTTTTATATTTATATTGCGGTATAATTCGTGAGACCGCATATACATTTCAACTCTTGATCAATTTTGGAGCAATTTTGACGAGTCCAATTCCCACTTTTGCCACCACGGAGTGACTCTTTTATATAAAATACACGATCTTTGAGGAGTTTCCTTCTTCCTGGGAGGAGCTTAAACTGGCCCCGCCCCTCCCTCCCTGCACATGTTTACTATCAGAGCAGAGGAGGGGGCAGGAGGAGGTGGAGGACGTGTGGGGGACGGTGATTAGGGGTTCAAAGACAGGACTGGTGGTAGGTGCTTTTGACTTTAACCACCGCTGACATGCAGATTATTTAACCCTTTAAAACAATTATGTGGTTCACATTGAGTTTGAGGGAAAGAGGCAGTGAATAATATATATATTTTTTATTTGAAATAACGCTGACTGTTGTGAAGTAATGAAAAATAAACAGGAGCTTGTCTGTCAGCTAGCTCGTTAGCCTGTGTGTGCTGCAGCAACGACACAAATGTGTCTTATGTGCTGTGGTGTGATAACATTTCACCTTTTACTACAAGTTCTTTTTCTTTTTTGTTTTTTTGTTTAACAATTTAAACCATAAATACATCTTACTGACACCTGATCCAGTTGTATCAAACTGTTTCTGTCATGCAGATTGAGGAACAGCGCAGAGATTCATGTATTTAGTTCAGTTTGCAGGTGATAAACCACGTTTGGTCTGTTGACACTGTACATGGACTTAACATAACCTCACTTTAACCTACTTTATCCTATCCAAAACTTTTAATTTAAGTTCACAGTGTTAATAAATGGCGACATTAATTCAATTTAAAGAAAATACTAGTTGTGTTTTTAATAATCTGACACAAAAAAAGCTGTATGACATGAAAACATGCCTCCTCATCCTCTTCCTTTGTTTGTATGAAGCAGCTGTGAAGAACAAACGACTCTTTGTCTGCCTCTTTCACATGGATTTTACATTAATACATTTTTGTTTTTATTTAACAATCACCCTCTATTTCTACTGTTGTGCCCTTCATGTTTATTACTGTCTGTGGATAGTTTCTGATGTCCATTAATGTTGTCTGTGTGGATGTTTGTGCCGCCGCCTCCTCCTCCTCCTCCTCCTCCTCACTCTTCATTCCCTCAGTGTTGACCTTTACCCCATATGAAGCGACCACACTTAGCTCTCGTCAGCTGTTGCAGACAGGCTGTTTACTGGACACTTGCTGGGAAATATAGCCTGCCAGGTCCTGCCTGGTCCCTGTATACTTCTTAACTGTCTCGATTTGTAAGATTAGAGTGCATATTATTGTGCATATTTTAATAATACAACTCTAATCTATTTGCTTGGTATAAAGGACTTTCTGCACCTTATTAGTATAAATGTGTAGAAGTACAGGTCTTATCTCAAATTACCCAGAGTGCTCCTGTCCTGAGAGGGTGCCTGATGTCTGACCACCTGAAGAAAAATGTCCTTGGATTAGAATAGTACACAGAGAGCATTGGTACCTACCATAATGTTTCCTCACTTAAGTTCAATTACAAGGATAAAGACTTTTGACGTAACAATATTTGATTTGGTTTGTCAGGCATTGCTGAGAGATGCAGCATGTGAAATATTTTACAGCAAAAAATACAGTTGTCTGTGCTCTGCAGTGCATAAAGTATATTATAGTGACACTAAATATGCTTAAGCACATTAGCATATCAAACAGTTATTTGACTAATGCACCATTACTCGCATATCTGCAATAGGTTTATCGTGATCATTACATCAAGCTCCAGTATTTCACCAAAAAAAAAAAAAACTAAATTGATAATTCATGTTGCGGCAGCAAAGATATCACATTCTTTCAATACGTTATTTTTTCCCATCAAAACCTGGTGACTGTATTTCCCATAATGCAACTCAAATGTGTTATTTCCAGCCAGTGGCCTTGAACAGAGATGAGGTGCAGGCTACAGAGGTCTGGAGCACGTCCAGATTTTTTGTAACTTGGACTCCAACAGACACTGATTTAGGAGACTTGGTCACTTGAGGAAATGTGTCACACTTTGCTCTTGCCCCTCAGGAGCCACAGAGGTCTTTATGCAGTTTTTATCACCTATGCACTCGTACTCCTCCTGAGGATAATGTGAACAGACTTAAAGCAGTTTCCCTTTAAGTAGTCTAGATGTGACTTTCATCTCTTGTATAAATTTTAATGTCCACTCTGTTTTTGTTGCAGTCACAGGAGGATGTCTGTGAATGCTCCCGTTTGCAGTTTTGGGATTAATCCTATGGATATTGTTGTTGCTGTGGTGGATTAATACTAAGACTGTAGCAATGCCCGTGAAAGGAGAGGAATCTCCGTCTGGCCGTGGTCCTCCAGCCCTTAAGGAGGACATGCCTGCTACACTCACTCCTCATCCAGACGACCATTCCCTGTCGGCAGTTCCCGCTACTTCAACACACACACTGGCCAGCTGTGCCACCTCAGGTCTTGAAGACAAAACAGTGGACTCTGTGCCTCCTCAGTCCTCATCTGAGGTGAAGGCAGAGCCACCATTGTCGCCACCAACCACCCAGAAACCTCACAGAACCTCGGTGCCAAAGCTGAGCTCGGGGCCTGAAGCGAGGGAACGTCTCAAGTTCATTCTAGGAGCGTCTGAAGATAACTCCTCGGACGACGAGGCTCTGATCAGCAAACCTCCAAGTGGTGCAGCTCAGCTTCAGAACTCCACCATGAAATCTTCCCCTCAGCTAACGACCACAGCGGCACCGCAGTCCAGCTCCTCAGTCATCAAGTAAGTTTTTGTTTTTTAATAGAGCAGACTATCTAGGGGCAGGCATGTTTTCATCCGTTCATCATGTGACTTGTCATCACTGAAATTGTTTGTCTAGAAGTTGTAACTCAGGCACTAGGCCAAAGCACAGAGACATTTTACTCATACCAATCCTAATATGACCTGTGTTGTTTTCAGTGGTAAACAAAGAATATACTTGCTCAAATGTGTGAATCGAACACATGTTAACGCACAGCAACACCTCTACGTGTCCTGTCTCCACAATCTGTGTATTATCACCTGACCGCATCGAGCTGACCTGTGTTATTGTCACATGCCAAACACCTCGCCTCTATTATTGGAACAAGAGCCTCGGCCAGTGACTTTGAAACCTTTAGCGCGACGCTAGGTCACTGTAAACAGAGAACATTTTGAAATCTTTAACAATTTTAATTTTTTTTTTTTTTGTGCTTTTTTTTGTTTTTGTTTTTGTTTTACATTGATGAGTTATTTTTTTATTGATTGGATTTGATATGATGAAGGGTTAGAGGAGTTGATTTCTTCACTGAGCTACGTGTCGAACTTGACATATTCAGTTGGAACATCTTGTGCGTTGAGTTATGTGTGCTGGTGGGTTTCATCATGAAACGGAGAAAGGTAAGTTAAATGTCACTGTCAGTATTTAGTACAAAAGTATATGCTCTTCACTTTTTTTTATTTGAATTCCATTTATTTGTGTGAGGCTCCATGAAGTTTTAACTATTTTCATGTCCAGAACTTTGGCTACAGACAATTCTGGGCATTTTTTTTAAAAAGTGAAGATAAATAAGACACTTTGTGCAGGTGTTGGCTTCCGCTGTGTTTATACTTGTAATGAGCAGTCTCTGATCCGTCACAGGGGATCTCTATATTTTTTTTTTCTGCACATGTGGGAGGGGAAAGGGGAGGAAACATCTCATAGGAAACACTTTTTAGAGTTCTCTTTGTTTTGGTCTTTTCTTTTAACATTTTTCTGCAGTAGCATAGAACAATGAAGTAGACTGAGTCATGGAGGGAAACGGCTGCCAAAGTGTCAACTTGTTCCCATATCTCCAGACGTAAGTCCCCTTAAGAGGTTTGATAGCGTTGTTCGTAATTCGATACTTTAAGCTGCAGTGTTTATTTGAACAGTTATCACATGCTTTATACGGGAGCAGCAGAAATACAATGCACGGTTACTTTCTTCTGAACTTCAGCAAATGGTTGTAGCAGCTTTTTTAGAAGAGGAACGATCTCTCATGTGGCTATGTTGTAGTTATGTAACTGTACAGCGCCTGGCTTGGCAGTGTGAGGAAATAAGAAAAAAACATTCCTGTCATTGGCTCACTGCAGAGGAGCGCATGTGTAAAAGAAAGAGCAGCTGTGGTTTCCTCATGCAGCAGTACCGTAATATACCAACATGCTCTAGCATACGTTAAACTCAAACTCCTCTTGAATAGTCACTTACTGTTTACTCTGTGTTTGATCTATCTGTCATCATATCCTGCATCATGTTCTGGAAAAAGATTAAAAAGGGCATCTGAAGTGCGTGACACTGACCTTAGAAGCTTATCAATGATTATTTCTGCAGTGAACTATACTGTACAGACGAAAGTTTAAAGGTCATATTAACCCAGACAGAACTGCACCGCGCTGCAACTCCATAACTGATGCAACACAGTTGTTGCTCAGTCGTATCATAACATGAGACAATTTCCATGAAGCTGTAAGCAGTTAGTGGTGCAGTTGCAGTGAGACGTTGGATTGAACAAGACATGAGCTGACACATAGTAATGGTATGTAAAATTATCAAAAAATCTAATTTGACTCCACTACTTATTCTAATTGTGTATTGCAAAACTTAGAGAAGTGCTTTTCCAGTGTTGTGTTAATGCAGTCAATGCTGCATCTTATTTGGTGTAATTCTGGTGTTGTTCGCAGTGATGAAAAGATTTCAGTCAATACACAATGAAAATAACCACAACAGTATGTTCAGCTTTAGTGTTGCCAACGGCTTGAGCTGTTTTTTTTTTTTTTTTTTTTAAGCGATTAGGTGATTACCTTGAACACCCAGTATAGCAAAAGGTTACATTTTGTTGCACATGGATCTTGCTGTCTTGATTGTACAAAGGGTAATAATCAATAATTAACACTACCTACTAGAAATAACCAAATATTAATATGTCATATAATCGTTTCTCTTCTATAATCTGTTAGAATCAGAATGAACATGAAGATTGCGGCTCAGTATCAACTAAACTAAATCCCATGTGGCTCAAAATAATCTTGCATCAAAGCTGATAATGAGTTTGGACTTTATAATATTAATCACATTTAATCAGACATGAAATACTCTTTTTTTTTTACAGCCTTTTGAATATGTAGAACAGTTATAACTCCTACTGTAATTATCATAAACACCCGTAGCTTGCCTGGACTAAGGTACAGTCTGGATGAAATCATCATCCTGATGACACATTTACTTTTATTGGATCTGTCGTTACCGGCAACTGATAAAAAAGAGTGATGGATTAGGTGTAGCGCCTTTAAAAAATCACTGTTTGTTTAAATAACAGGTTTCCATGAAGAGCAGAGGTTAAGTGTAATTTTGAAGATAATGCTATAAATAGAGTCTAGTCTAGTCTAGTTCAGAGATAAAAACGAACTTTGACCTTAGGTTCTGATTTCCAAGTGCTGCTGTTTACTTGTTTTTGTCATGTTTGTCTGTTAGTGGGTCCTGATCGATGCTGTTGTGTCGCTGTTTGAGACCATGGTTGTTGAGGAGCTCTGTGGTCGGTTTCTGCTTGGTTCTGACATTATGGAGGATGATATGCAGACTGCAGTTTTCTGCATTGTTTCTTTTATGTTCCAGCTTAAATACAAAACACTATATACACAAGTAATTGTGTTTTGCTGTGTTATTGATCAAGACAGCTAACCATGAGCTTCTCACTTCCAGGCCTAGCATGTCTGGTCCTCACTTGGTGAGAAAAGGACGTGAACACAGAAAGATGGATCTACAGAGAGACTTCACTGTGGCCTCTCCTGCCGAGTTTGTCACTAGATTTGGTGGCAACCGGGTCATTGAAAAAGTAAGAGCACCCCCCAGAATTTTCAGCATTTTACAATTTCTGTCTTTATTAAGGTTACTGTTACTAAGAATGTGTCTGTTTCTGTTGTAGGTGCTTATTGCCAACAATGGCATCGCTGCAGTCAAATGTATGCGCTCTATTCGTCGCTGGTCCTATGAAATGTTTCGTAATGAGAGGACCATCCGCTTTGTGGTCATGGTAACTCCTGAAGACTTGAAAGCTAATGCAGGTCATTGTGAAACTGATACTATTCATTTTTTTATTACCCAGCAGTTATCACCAAGCAGTGATCTGGGTGTGGGGGAAAACACCAGAAACTGTGTTTTGTAAAACTGTGTTTTGTAACTGGGTCACAGAGTTTCAGCTGTTTGACCATGCTGACAAAGACAATGAACATTTACTGAATAGATGTTATTGTTATGTCTTTCTCTTTTCACTCTATAGAATATATTAAAATGGCAGACCATTATGTTCCTGTACCTGGTGGGCCCAACAATAACAACTATGCCAACGTAGAACTGATAGTGGACATTGCAAAAAGGATCCCAGTGCAGGTACATTTTAACATTCATCTACAGAATGTAAGTTAACTCTTTGCTCTTTGTGTTAAATCTTTGACTATACAGTGCCTCTGTTTGTGTCTTACTCTCTCCAGGCTGTGTGGGCTGGTTGGGGCCATGCATCAGAAAATCCCAAACTGCCTGAGCTCCTGAACAAAGCTGGGATATCATTCTTAGGTAAAAACACAAAGTGTGTTTGCATTATTTTGATTCCCATCATCAGTACCTGCGTCACATCTCGTTGTTTAATGATCAATGACTGTTTCTGTCAGGACCGTCCAGTAAGGCCATGTGGGCACTAGGGGATAAGGTGGCTTCATCCATTGTGGCTCAGAGTGCTGACATTCCCACGTTACCATGGAGCGGATCAGGTGATACATTACCTCCACATGCATCTGTACATACAGTGGAAAGACTCATTTGAACATTTGACATTGTTTTTATCATTTTATCTGGTGTGTTATCTTGTTCCAGGTCTGAGAGTTGACTGGGCAGAGGAAGGTCAAGGACCTGGAAATGTGATTAGTGTTCCTCCAGAAGTTTACACAAAAGGCTGTGTTTGTGATATAGATGATGGTCTGGCAGTGAGTATATTTAGTAAAGTCATCATAGCAATATTCACACATTTACTTATTTTCGTTCCATGAACCAGTCTCTTCATGCTGGTGTCTTTTCTGTTTTGTTTGTTTGCAGGGAGCTGAGAGAATTGGTTATCCAGTTGTTATCAAGGCCTCTGAAGGTGGTGGTGGAAAGGGAATTCGGAAAGTAGAAAGTGCTGACGATTTTCCAAGTTCCTTTAGACAGGTTTATGTTATTATATTTTTACAACCAAATGACTGATGTGGTTTCCATGATTTTTCTGTCACTCTTAACATTTTTTTTTTTTTTAAATGCAGGTTCAGACAGAGGTACCTGGCTCACCCATCTTCATCATGCAGCTGGCTCAACATGCAAGACACCTTGAGGTTCAGATACTTGCTGATGAGTATGGAAACGCCATCTCCTTGTTTGGACGAGACTGCTCCATCCAGAGGAGGCATCAGAAGATCATAGAGGAGGCTCCTGCAACCATAGCTGCTCCTTCGACATTTGAACAAATGGAACGGGTTAGTTCAAATCACTGACTTTTTATTTATTTTCCTACATATTGAACTGAGCTTCTTTTGATTGAGACTTTCACATCTCGTCTCCTGTTTCTCTCTGGGCCAGTATGCTGTGCGACTGGCCAAGATGGTGGGCTATGTGAGTGCAGGCACCGTGGAGTATCTTTTCTCTGAAGACGGCAGCTTCCATTTCCTCGAACTGAATCCACGTCTGCAGGTTGAACATCCCTGCACGGAGATGATCGGAGATGTGAATCTGCCAGCTGCCCAGCTTCAGGTAAACCTCTCTCATTCAGAGGAATAATTTTACCACATGGAGTAAATTATTCCTCATGCACCTAAGAAGAATGTAGCTAAAGATTAAATCCCACTATTCTAACTTAGTTCTTCATCCCTGACAGATTGCAATGGGAGTCCCACTCCACAGAATTAAAGACATCCGCTTACTTTATGGAGAAACTCCATGGGGCGACACCTTCATTAACTTTGAGACTCCAGACTGCATGCCAAGCCCAAGGGGGCACGTCATAGCTGCTCGCATCACCAGTGAAAACCCAGATGAGGTAGAGCTCAATTTCATCAAAGCTCAAACACATAGTTTTCTGAAATCATTATTTTCCATTGTTCATTTATCCTCCTTGTGCCGTCTCTCACAGGGGTTTAAGCCCAGTTCTGGCACCGTGCAGGAGCTGAACTTCCGTAGCAGTAAAAACGTCTGGGGTTATTTCAGTGTAGGTGCCACGGGTGGACTACATGAGTTCGCAGACTCACAGTTTGGACACTGTTTCTCCTGGGGAGAGAACCGTGAAGAAGCCATTTCGTAAGTCTATTTTTTGATGAGAAAACGATCAGTGATACATGATATTTAGTAGCCGCAGTTTTTAGTCATCAACTCTTATGCAAGAGACTTGTGCCAGTCTGACCTAACAGTGTAACTCCGCATAACGTAATAAAACTATGATGAAAATGCAATGACCTGCCAAAGATACAATAAAATCGTAGAAGACAATGATCTAATACTACTGTAGCTTTTATTGCAGCAAAAATATTGCAGCTAAAGTAGTCGTATTACATTTATCTGTGGTATTTTAAAGTTGTTTTATAGTTTTTAGGATAGGAAATTTAGGCTAGATTTTATAGTTAAAATGTAAATCTTGTAAGATTCATGTGTAATATTTTCTTTATGCTTCAGGAACATGGTAGTGGCTATGAAAGAGCTGTCCATCAGAGGCGACTTCAGGACGACAGTTGAATACCTCATTAAGTTACTAGAGACTGAAAGTTTCAGAAACAATGACATCGACACCGGCTGGCTGGATCATCTCATAGCAGAGAAAGTGCAGGTAAGAGGGTGATGCAAGACTTTTTATAGTTTCTTTGTTTTAGTTTCACTGGATCATTCAAGCGTCTTGCTCTTTCTGCAGGCAGAGAGACCAGATACCATGCTGGGTATTGTCTGTGGAGCTTTGCATGTTGCCGACGCAAGTTTTAGAAAGAGCATGTCTGACTATCTACATTCCCTGGAGAGGTTAGTATACACAGTCCATACTTATTATTGTTCTTGTACAATTCTTACTCATATAACTGACCATTAAGAACATGAACTGCTGCATTCTCAGAGGACAGGTACTGCCTGCCGCCAGTCTCCTCAACTCTGTCAATGTGGACTTAATATATGAAGGAGTCAAGTTCTGCCTCAAGGTATTTTATTTTCTCTATACATGTTCTTTGTTTGACGCCACCTCTTAACTTTTTTTTAGTCAATAACTTATCACTGATGCTCCCTCCAGGTGGCTCGACAGTCCCCAACAACTTACGTCATCATAATGAACGGCTCCAACATTGAAATAGATGTTCACAGGCTGAGTGACGGAGGCCTCCTGCTGTCGTATGACGGCAGCAGCCACACCACCTACATGAAAGAAGAAGTAGACAGGCAAGACTGTGACTCTGTACAATCTGGATGAATCGCGTTATCTGATTTTATTTTTAGTTTAGCCGCTTATCAGTTTTAATATTATTTTAATGCCTACAGCTATCGCATCACTGTTGGCAACAAGACCTGTGTGTTTGAGAAAGAGAAGGATCCCACAGTGCTGAGGTCGCCCTCTGCTGGTAAACTGTTGCAGTACATGGTTGAGGACGGAGGTCACGTTGATGCCCGAGAGACGTACGCTGAGATTGAGGTGATTTAGATGCAGTGTTCAACTTGTGATGGATGCAGTGTCTTTTGGTGTTTTCACTTACTGAATGTTTGATCTGTGAATTTCAGGTGATGAAGATGGTGATGACTCTGACTGTGCAGCAGTCTGGTTGTATCCACTTTGTCAAGAGACCTGGAGCGGTACTGCAGTCTGGCTGTGTGGTGGCACATATGGAGCTGGACGACCCCAGCAGTATACATCGGGTAGATTATTGAAAATCTCTTCTTGTAGCACATATATGGATCTCTGAATTATGAATTTTTATTTATACCACCCTCTAATAATATTCTGAGGTCAAGAGTTTAGTCAAATATGATAATGTTTAATAGTTTACTGACGTCTGCCTGTCATAGGTGGAGCTTAACACAGCCACACTGCCACCCCAGCAACCGCTGCCCACGGTTGGGGAAAAGCTTCACCAGGTGTTTCACAGTGTGCTTGAAAACCTGGTTAAAGTCATGGATGGGTACTGCCTGGAAGAACCCTACTTCAGCAGCAAGGTACAAATATCCATTCGTTACTACAGATTCCTGAGGCATTAATTAGTTTTCATGACTTGATCAGCATGTTTGGGTTCATCTCTGCAGCTGAAACAGTGGGTTGCTACTCTAATGAAAACTCTAAGAGACCCGTCCCTGCCGCTGTTGGAACTCCAGGAGATCATGACCAGCGTGGCGGGTCGTATTCCCCCCGGTGTTGAGAAAGATATCCGTAAAGTCATGGCTCAGTATGCAAGCAACATCACATCTGTCCTCTGTCAATTCCCCAGTCAAAGGGTAAAAGCTTGTGTCTGTGTCTCTAAGAAATTTATTCTTTGTCCAAAAAACACTCTTGTCTGTGTATCACAATAATAATGTTTCTCTTACTTTGTTCCAGATTGCAAATATTCTCGACAGCCATGCAGCGACTTTGCAAAGGAAAGCTGACAGAGAGGTTTTCTTCATGAACACTCAGAGTATTGTACAGCTGGTACAGAGGTATGTTTTTTAATTTACATTTTGTTAGATACAGTTTATACAGTAGTAATATCTTACATGACTAATCTTGATTTTGCACTGAACATGTTTTTCTTATTGAACACGTTCTCTTCAGGTACCGCAGCGGAATTCGTGGGTATCTGAAGTCTGTGGTTCTCGATCTGCTGAAGCGCTACCTGCAAGTAGAGATGCAGTTTCAGCAAGGTGACTTCAAGGAGCTTTAAACGAAAGCTGTAAATGTTTGGTGTTTTCTTTCTTTGATCTTAAGTTGAAACATGTTTGCTTTGTCTCTCACACAGCTCACTATGACAAGTGTGTTATCAACCTGAGAGAGCAGCACAAACCTGACATGAGTCCTGTGCTGGAGTACATCTTCTCTCACGCTCAGGTCTCCAAGAAGAACATCCTGGTCACAATGCTCATAGTAAGACATTCATCAGTGTTGTTTGTTGTTCGTTGCTGCAGTGAGACATTTTTGTGATGGTGTGTGTTGTGTGTCATTAACTTTGTGTAGGACCAACTGTGTGGAAGAGATCCAACGCTGGCTGATGAGCTGATGGCAATTCTGAATGAACTCACACAGCTCAGCAAGATGGAGAACTCGAAGGTGGCTTTGAGAGCCAGACAGGTAAGAGATATCTGTTTTTTCCATACTTGGCAACCTGCCAAGTATGACACCTCAAGTTGTATATAGTGATATATCTGACCCTTTCCTGTATAGATTGATATTTTATTTATTATCCTATAGGTCCTGATTGCCTCTCATTTACCATCATATGAACTGAGACACAACCAGGTGGAGTCCATCTTCCTGTCAGCCATTGACATGTACGGCCATCAGTTTTGTCCAGAAAACTTGAAGGTTAGTCTTGTGAGCTTACAATTTCACTGTTACTGTCAATTATTTGTGGACTGGAATGAATTCTGCTTGTTTTCATTTCCCACAGAAACTCATTCTCTCAGAAACCTCCATTTTTGATGTGTTGCCCAATTTCTTCTATCACTCCAATCAAGTTGTTTGCATGGCGGCCTTGGAGGTAAGTTTAATGGATTCACACTCATAGATTTTTATATACCGATCTGTGATAACTACACATTGTGTCTTATTTTTCAGGTGTATGTACGCAGAGCTTATATTGCTTATGAGCTGAATAGCATCCAGCATCACCAGCTACATGATGGAACCTGTGCTGTAGATTTCCAGTTCATGTTGCCGTCATCACATCCAAACAGGTACCACATTGAGCTGCACACACTGCACTGCAAAGACTTTTCAGACCTATTGTTCATTTTTTTCACTAAAGTAGTGAATCATGGACACTGGACACCTCAACTCTGCTTGTTTTTGAGGCCTTTAACCTGTGTTGATGACAGTGGGCTTGAGCTGATTAAAAACAGCTTTTCATTAAACCAAATAAATACACTTGTTCATTATCAGGCTCCGACAATGAAATCTAGGCCTGAATATTATTTTGTGTCCCTTCAGTCGTTTGCCATCATTTAGTATCAAATTGGCCTGATTTGTCATTAAACATGGAGCAGTATAAATCCCATATTGTGCAGGTGCACAAGCATCTATAAACTGCTGCTGTAACTGCTTATGGCTAACTGTGAATGTGCAAAATGCTTTAATCTAATCAAAATGCCTAAAGGTAGCAGTGCAGTTTGGTCATCCTCTGCTAATATTCACCTGTCAATCATCTTATTTCAGAGGGAGCAGCCCTACTCTGAACAGGTAGAGTAAAGCTCCTCCCAGCCAGCCAAACCTCCTGATCGTGTGTACAGTATGTCTCACAGCGATGCATGCTGGATGCACTGTGTTGCTTTTTTTTCCCTTTCGTCCTATGAAACCAGAAACATTTGCTTAAGGACTCCTCTAACAAGTCCTCTCTAATTCACTGTTTAGCTGAGCTTCTCCGTATTTTCTGCTCCTTCTCTCAACTTGCATTGCTGAGTTTTTGAGAGGCACATCCTTTTATTTTCTTTTAAGTTCCTCTTAAAAATTTCAAGCCTGAGATTTTTTTTGATTGCTACCAAATGGAGAGCCTGAATTCTCCAGCATCAGATTTTCATTCTTGATTTGCAACCCTCAATCAGACGTAGTCGGGGTTGTTCTTGATAACAACCGTTCATAATTCCTTTCAATTCGGTACATGAAATGAACCAGGTTTGTGTCATTATAGAACATTGTATCGATGAAAGAACATCCAGACATGCTTTAATTGCTCTCTTGATCAGTATTTTTTACTTGTGGCTGTTCAGTGTTTTTTGTTAAAGCAAAGTTTTGTGTGATCATTCAGTACTCCTACCTTGCTGTCACTGCCTGCATGTTTGTCTTTTTCAGAGTTCCTGTGCCAATGAACGCATCAGGCCAGTTTACAATGAGGCGACAGGGAAGTGAACTCTTCCTGGAGGGAGCTTTGTCTCCACCCTGCCAACGCATGGGCGCCATGGTGGCTTTCCAGTGTTTTGACGACTTCAAAAGGTCAATTTTAACTTTAACTAGCACAAATAATTGCATTTTCTCTCATATTTACTTACAGAAAAGTTATGTAGATCACAATAAAAAGAAAACTTTTTCCCTTTGCAGGAACTTTGATGTAGTCCTTTCCAGCTTCGCAGAGCCACTGTTAGAGAGCGCTCCGTTCTCAGAGTCGTGCTCCAGTCTCTATGGGGAGGAGAGCATCAAGGTGAGGGCTGCGAAAGGGTCACTAGTTCAGGAATGAAAAATGCTGTGTTCATCTGTGTCTCTACATGTGCCATCTGCTTATTATCCATACAGAACACAAAGGAGAACCCCATTCACATCATTAATGTGTCCATAAAAACAGCAGACACAGCAGATGACAATGCTCTGGTAACAGCCTTCACCGCCTTCGCCCAGTCAAAGGTCAGCTTCCCGATCTAAGATCACACTCGACTGACTCTTATGAATGTTTTTTAATTACTGAAATAGTAATTATCTTTTGTTTTGTTTTTCACAGCGGGCAATCCTCTTTGACTATGGAATCAGAAGAATCACATTTTTGATTGCACAGAAGGTATTTCTACAAAAACAATCACATCTTAAACTTACTGAGCTTATTCATAAAATATAATATTATTTATTGTGAAGATGTTGATAAAGCCTCAGACGGTTCTTTTCTATTCAGTGTTTATGACTTCAACTTGGGAATTTTATTTGATAAAACATACATGTTAGTTTTTAACAGTTACTGAGCTCAGTTCTGTAATTATATTGTGCTTCTTCCATTACATTTCTGATATTTTTTAATGGTGATTATATAAAATATTGAAATCATTATTTTTTTCTTTTAAAAGCCTCCTCTAATAAGAACTCAACAAATAATGTTTTATAGCTCAATAACACTGTAATGTAACATGTTGTCATTTAAATGCCCTTGCTTGTTTACTGATTATGATCCTTTTAAAATATCATTTACACAGAGAGAATTTCCCAAGTTCTTCACTTTCAGAGCAAGAGACGGGGTAAGTTTTTAGTAACCTGAACACAGGTATTGAGACGACATGTTGTTATCTGAGGAGATGATGACTCCTGTCTATCTGTGCTGCTCTTCAGTTCCAAGAGGATCGCATTTACCGCAATCTGGAGCCAGCTTTGGCATTTCAGCTGGAGCTTAACCGCATGAGGAACTTTGACCTGAGAGCTGTTCCCTGTGCCAATCACAAGATGCACCTCTACCTCGGAGCTGCTCGTGTTCAGGAGGGCGCTGAAGTCACAGACTACCGCTTCTTCATCCGAGCCATCATTCGCCACTCAGATCTAATTACAAAAGTAAGAGGATGAACTGGAAGGCAGAGCCTATTAACTGTTTGGAAAATAAACTGTGACAGCTTAGTTAAAGACAATTTAATGCAGGTATTTCTACCTATATTTCTACCTTATGTTTGCAATAACAATAAATTTTTTCTGTGTTCACAACCAGGAGGCATCCTTTGAATACCTTCAAAATGAAGGTGAACGACTTCTCCTGGAGGCCATGGATGAGTTGGAAGTGGCCTTCAGTAACACCAGTGTCCGCACAGACTGCAACCACATCTTCCTCAACTTTGTCCCAACTGTCATCATGGACCCCTCTAAAGTCAGTGTCCAGCATATACAGTGAACTCCACCATAGTCAAGTCCTGTCAGAAAACCAGCATATTTTTCATTTCGTCTACAAAAAACCTTGTTATTGTCTACATTTTCCCGTCTTAATGCTGCGGGATGAAGATGTGAACTTTTCATGGCATTTTAACTTGAACAGTCAATTTTCATTGACCTAATCAACATCTTTGTTCTCTTCTCTGGGACCATCAGATCGAGGAATCTGTCCGCTCCATGGTGATGCGATATGGTAGTCGTCTTTGGAAGCTGCGGGTCCTGCAGGCGGAGCTGAAGATCAACATCCGTCTGACACCAACGGGGAATGTCGTTCCTATCCGTTTGTTTCTCACTAATGAGTCTGGTTATTATTTGGACATTAGCCTGTACAAGGAAGTCACAGACCTAAGCAGTGGACAGGTGAGGACTGTGGACTGAGAAGCCTCATTGAAGCTTTTCATCTTATGTTGTAGGGAATTCACAAACGTATGTTTGTTTTTCTTACGGTTGTAACAATAACTAAAGTCACCTCATCATCTTTACTCTTGCAGATCATGTTCCAATCATATGGAGACAAGCAGGGTCCACTGCATGGCATGCTCATCAACACTCCCTATGTGACCAAAGACTTGCTACAGGCCAAACGCTTCCAGGCTCAAACTCTGGGCACCACATACGTCTATGACTTCCCTGAGATGTTCAGACAGGTAATGCTAACTTGCCAAATTTGATATAAGTCATTATTTCATATTTATGTAATGTAATAGCACTACGGACAATCTTCTTTTAGGCACTATTTAAACTATGGGGTCCAGGGGACATGTACCCAAAAGATGTGCTGATGTGCACTGAGCTGGTTCTGGACCCAGAAGGCCGACTAGTGCAGATGAACCGCCTGCCTGGAGACAATGATGTAGGAAGTTTTTTGGAACATTTACTTAAATTACTTAAGTTTTAATTCATTTTTTCCTTACTGCATTGAGACTTATAACCACTGTGATCACTCAATGTCAGGTGGGAATCGTTGCCTTCAGGATGAAGATGAAGACTCCAGAGTACCCAGAGGGCAGAGACATCATCGTCATCTGTAATGACATCACTCACATGATCGGCTCATTCGGTCCTCAGGAGGATGAGCTGTTCCTCAGGGCGTCTGAGCTGGCACGGGCTGAGGGCATCCCCCGTATTTACATCGCAGCCAACAGTGGAGCACGGATCGGCCTCGCTGAAGAAGTCAAACACATGTTCCAGGTGGCATGGATTGACCCCAACGACCCCTACAAGGTGATTTCTAAAAAAAATTTCTCTTCATTTGCATTTTTGTGGTTGTAGAAATGAGGACAGGGAATATAAATATGTATGTGCAGTTTTACATGTTTTATTAAAAGTTATTTCCATATTTCCCTGCAGGGTTTCAAGTACCTTTACCTGACACCTCAGGACTACACACGAATCAGCTCCACCAATTCTGTTCATTGTCACCACGTAGAGGAAGGTGGAGAGTCCAGGTACAGTGTTTATTCTTGTGAAATAGCACAGTTAGCTCATATGAAATATATAACACTCTTTTTTCTTTGAGTTGATAAATTAGTTTTTCTTTGTTGATCTCAGTAATGTGCCTATTTCTTACAGATACATTATCACTGACGTCATTGGAAAGGATGAAGGTCTTGGCGTCGAGAACCTGAGAGGTTCAGGGACCATCGCTGGAGAATCTTCTCAGGCCTATGAAGAAATTATTACAATCAGTATGGTGAGAATGTGAAAATGCTTCCAGTAACACTCAGAGATGTTAAACTTCTCCAGGAGTTTGAGCCACTTTGTGCTCTTGCAGGTGACGTGTCGTGCCATTGGAATCGGTGCCTACCTGGTTCGTCTGGGACAGCGAGTGATCCAGGTGGAGAACTCTCATATTATCCTGACTGGAGCAGGTGCTCTCAACAAGGTTTGTTGGATTTATCTTATGTTGTTGTTTTTGATTAATATACAATATTATTAAATACTATTCTGCAAGATACTTCAGATCCAGTCAGCCCCACTGTTTGAGTTACTTCATGTACTAAAGGATGTGTTTCAAGGATGTTTAGTATAGTGTGGTTATATATTGTGTGAGGTTGGGTTGATTTGTAGCAGTTAAAATAAATTGGATAAAGGCAAAAACACATCATAGACTGAGCTAAATGAGAAAGATGAACAGATGATGGTAAAGATTTGATGGCAAACCGGACTGAAAGCACTCTGACGAGGTATCCCTTGACCACTCAGAATGAAGCGGTCAAAACAAATGAGCATTTAAATGTTTATTAAATATTCAAGTGCTTCAAGACAAATCTAGGGGCGGTTTTTAAAGAAATACAGCACTACAGGTGTTGAAGTCCCTGTTTCTGTCCAGGTTCTGGGCAGGGAGGTCTACACTTCCAACAACCAGCTGGGAGGAATCCAGATCATGCACAATAATGGCGTCACTCACAGCACCGTGCCAGATGACTTTGAAGGCGTCTTCACCATCCTCCAGTGGCTCTCCTACATGCCAAAGGTTCAGCTGAATAGTAATATTAATTAATATTTGAAGTTACATAGTGTGGCATGCAGATTAGTGTACAGTAACTGTACCAGGTAACTAACTAGAGTTCCTCCTCTCTCCTCACAGAACAAATACTCCCCTGTGCCTGTTATAGCAGCTACAGATCCAGTAGACAGAGAGATTGAATTCGTTCCCACAAAAGCACCATATGATCCTCGCTGGATGCTGGCAGGGAGACCCCACCCAAGTGAGTTGCATGATCTAAACCTTGAATCTTCAACCATCAACAAGCCAAAATAATACAACTATAACATTTTTCATCTGTGTCATCAGCGGTAAGAGGCACCTGGCAGAGTGGATTCTTTGACCACGGCTCTTTCATGGAGATCATGGGGTCTTGGGCTCAGACAGTGGTGGTAGGGAGAGCAAGGTGAATCTGTTTATATTTACACACTTCCAAAATAATTAAGAAATAATGTTAAATTGTTATTAAAACCAAAAACTGTTTAATAAATACAGGTTAGGAGGTATTCCTCTTGGTGTCATTGCCGTTGAAACACGCACAGTAGAGTTGACTGTCCCAGCCGATCCAGCCAACCTGGATTCAGAATCTAAAGTGAGTAAATAACTCCACGTGTTAATGTCATTCATTAGAAGAGTACATCACCCCCACCTTTGTATTTTTGTTCATCTCATCAGGTCCTGCAGCAGGCTGGCCAGGTTTGGTTTCCAGATTCAGCCTTTAAAACAGCTCAGGCCATTTGTGACTTCAACCGTGAGCATCTGCCGCTTATGTTGTTTGCCAACTGGAGAGGCTTCTCTGGGGGAATGAAAGGTACAGAATAAATGCTAGACAGAAAGACTGCATAAATTACAATAATTTCTTGTAATTATATATTAAATGATTTTTGGCCCATTTCTCCCGTAGATATGTATGACCAGATATTAAAGTTTGGGGCCTATATTGTCGATGCTCTGCGTGGTTTCCATCAGCCTGTGCTGGTCTACATCCCACCACATGCTGAACTGAGAGGAGGATCGTGGGTGGTGATTGACCCCACCATCAACCCACTGTGTATGGAGCTCTATGCTGACAAAGAAAGCAGGTACATGAGTACAGTGGTATTTTTTAATGTAATTTAAGTTATACAGTAATAGTTCCTTCTAAAAACAGATGTGTGTGAGTTCATCCTCCATTGTGCTTACTCTGTCCAGGGGGGGTGTGCTGGAGGCTGAGGGTACAGTGGAGATCAAATTCAGGAGGAAGGATCTGCTGAAGACCATGAGAAGACTAGATTCAGTCTATGCCAGTCTGGTTGAGCAGCTTGGTAACCAATCTTTACCTCAACTCAAACAATCACTCATATTACCTTTTTTTTTCATTTATAATTTCTGGGATTTGTATGACCCTAAAGTGACTCGAAGCTTTTTAACTTTCATCAGCTTCCCCGGAGCTGTCTGACAGTCAGTGCAAAGAACTGGAGTCAAAGCTCAAAGCAAGAGAGGAATTCCTGCTGCCCATCTACCACCAGGTGGCAGTACAGTTCGTAGACCTCCATGACACCCCAGGGAGGATGCAGGAGAAAGGTGTCATCACTGTGAGTGATCACTTCACCAGCACGCTGATATTACCTTAGAAAAAAATGTGTATTACGTTAAATACATCTAGAACAAATCGTGTTGCTGTAATACATTTTACAATATCCATTTGACAGGATATTTTGGAGTGGAAGAACGTGCGGACCTTCTTCTACTGGCGCCTGCGTCGCCTCCTGTTGGAGCAGGTGGTGAAATGTGAGATTCTGCAGGCGAACAAGGATCTCAGTGACGGACACATGCAGTCCATGCTGAGACGCTGGTTTGTTGAAACCGAGGGAACAGTCAAGGTATGTGACCACAACAAGTTGTAAGTGTAGTTTAGACATTGGTGACACATTTATATGAAGCAAACTAGTCTTTTTATGTATTTATTTAGTTTGGACCCTAAAGTGTAATAGTCGTCTTCCTGGTTCTGTATATTTATCTACCATTACACTTGAAATTCAAAATTTTTTAACCCCTTAAAATGACTGAAAATGACAAATAATCATAACTGGCTTACTTATTGGATGTTTTTCTTACGATATCCAGTAACACTTATAGGTTGTGGATCACAAATCATGAGTCAGTCTTTATTATTTAACACTAAAACGTTGAAAATGAACTGATCAGAGTTGTAAAGGTATGTGTGTTTGCATTCCCAGGCCTACCTCTGGGATAATAACCAAGCAGTAGTTGAGTGGCTTGAGAAGCATTTGTCCAAAGAGGATGGTGCTCGATCAGCGATCCGAGAAAACATCAAGTACTTGAAACGAGAAAATACTTTGAAACACATCCGCAGGTATGTAGATGCTGAGTCACTTTATCACATGTCATGTTTATCTAAAATTGCCCGTAGAGCTGTAATTTCCCAAACTATACGTCCACACAGACGCATTCAGGACAAATAAATCAAAAAGGTTCTTGTATATTCCTCATTGTGGAGTCCTGCTTACAACTCAAAACACACTGAGATCCATTCTGGGTTTGGCACAGTCATTTAATATTGATAGAGTCACCCCAGAGGTTGGCAATTTAAAGTTGAGTTTCTGATTTATGAAAAGACAGACTGCTGAAAGTCATGTTTTCTTCAACCATAAGCAAAAACCGCTGAACAAAGTGCAAAGAGTCGACTGCTGACTATAATGAATGTTAATTCACAACCATCTCTCTGTCTCTACTTCTCTATTTATCATGTCAGTGTTTTTAACAGATTTTTTTTTTTGTGCTACAATTTCCCTCTTGCGCTCTAGCCTGGTGCAGGCCAACCCCGATGTAGCCATGGACTGCATCATCCACATGAGCCAGAACATCACTCCGTCCCAAAGGGCCAAGCTTTTGCATCTGCTCACAACTATGGACAGCACCAGCACCAGTTAAGCTCTGGGGCTTTATCAGGTTTTCTGATTTGCAGGAGAACAAAAAAGCCCTGCTATTGTTGATTGCACTATGCAGGTAAAGAGGTGCAAAATGTAAAGCTAAAAGAAAAAAACAAAACAAAACATGATTTCTAGGATTACAGTAAGGGCAATTCTTAGCCATGCATACATGCACAAAGTGACTTATTCCTCAGTGATCACAAAACCACTTTGGTTCTCCATTTGTCTTTGCAGGGATGTCACAATCTGTTCCACTAATTGTTTTTTTTTTTTATGTTTGTGAGTGAAGTTGTCAGACATTTCAGCAGCCAAGTCCAGGAACTTGCACGGCACATTTCACTCTGCTGTATTTGTAAATGCTGGTGTATCAGTGTTAAATTTGTCTCAATGGGCTCTGTGCAGTCTGTTGAGGTCAGGGATATACAAGGCTGATGAAACGTGAGACTTCACATTAAGGTGCTGGCTGTCACATTTATATTAAAGGTAATTAATAGAGAATTTCTGTTCATCTTTGAATGTAGATGATATAACAATAAGCTCAGACGACTGATCAATTGTTTTGATTCAGTGAAATGGTGAATTTAAGGTTCAGTTAATTTCTGTATGGACAAAATAATATTTTTACCTGTATTGTAATGCAGAAATGCAAATTAAAAAGGAGGTTTTTTAGGAGGAAGGAGGTTTCTAATATAGTAGTATCTTGAGTGCAGTTATGTTTGTCATTTCACTGTTGACATTGTTAATCTACGCTGTCTTGTTTTTACGTTCTAAAGATGTTATGAAGGTATTAATGACAGAGGACACTGACACTGTATGCAATACTTCTGAGTTTATTTCATTTTTGTCAGTACATCTCTGACATAAAGAAGCCACTGTTAAGTTTCAGGTTTTTTCAAAGGTGGACATTAATTGTCAAAGTGGTTCTTCTCCATCCAATGCCTTACCTCTGATCAGAATAGCAGAAATATCAACTATAACATTGTGTATATATGAACTGGTTCCATTGTCCAATGTTCAACAAAGGGCTGTTGTTAATAAATGTCACTGATATATTTTTGGCAAAATAATTTCAGTTCATTTTTTATATGTACAGAATCAAGTACACAGAGACAGCGGAAACGAAGTTTCCTGAGTGTTGGACCCAAATCGGGAGCTGGTTGAGTAGTTTATTAAAGTGGTAACTATAATGCAGACTGACTTTTCAGTGTCTTATTGAGACAGGGTGTTAATAATTTTCACAACATTGTGTGAGAAGGCTGTCTGAGATGTGTGAGGCAGACGTGTCCTGGTCAGAATCATCTTCCAGGTTCTTTACTGTAGAACTGGAGGTAAAACCACCCAGGTTAACTAGAAGATCAGACAATGAAACAAAAACTTTTATTTACCCATTTGATTTTTATTATGGTCAAGTTGATGAACATAATATACATCTGGCTTTCAGACATGTTAATCGCTGCGTAGAAGAATAATGTGGAAAATCTGGATTAAAGTGTTGGCACACGATTTTTGTATTTTGGAATGAAGTGGGTAAATACAGTTGAAAGAAAGCTTTTCTGTGGCGATAGCATTTTGAAACATTCAAATATATACAGCAAACGATTGAGAGAGTCATCATCTCCAGCTGCCTTTTTATAAATATAAATAAAACATCACAGCAATAATGTCTAGCACAATACAACAGACAAGAGACGGGAAGCTACAGTATGAAAGGGCTTTAAAACGCAGAGGGAACAGTAGAAAAACTGGTGGATGCTAACTTACATGTACTTCTCCACATAGAGTCCTTGTACTCATACAGTCTTTGAGTCTTTGCTTGGCAAAGCTAGATATTTTAAGTTTTACATGCTTTCCCTCACAGCCACATCTTAGTTTATCCAAACTTTTTGTTCTTAACGAGCAGTTGCCTTGTGGACTGTATGTGAAATGATTTTCAAACACCGTCCTCCATGTAGTTTCCAGGGGACTGTAGGGAAGCAGGGCGAGTTGTACTTTCAGTCGCACAAACAAAACCAGATTTCAGACTTCTTCAGTTGCCGTCCACAGGTATCCACAGACAGTTGAATAAGTCACGTTGACTCCGTTGAGCTGTTTTTTTCTTTCAGAGCAGGGCGATGGGCTTGCTGTTGGCCGGTGCACCCAAGTACTGAGAAGACAGAGGATCCTGGGTGGTGTAGGAGGTGTAGAGCCCCGTCACCTGCACATCTGACAGTGGCAGGTTCGTTCCACTGGAGGTGGGAGGGAGGTTTGCTCCTCCCAAGTCACAGTCTGATAGTCGGAGGGGTGAGTTACTGAAGGTGCCCAAAGCATCCAGGTTAAAACTGTCGTCCTTCATTTCATCCCACAGATTACCTGAGCAGACAGATGAAGATGTTAATGTACTGATATAACAACATTTCACTTATGTAGCAAATGAAAAACAAGCCTGATGCTTCAAAAAATGCATTTACCCTGAAGGGCAAAGTCCATGATGCTTGGGTCCAGTGCATCCACCTCTGTGTGCGTATCACCATGCACACTATAGAAATCATCAGGGGGCTTGCTGGAGTGCTGGGTGAGTGGACTGTGAGAAAGGTCGGGGACTGTGTGGAGCGGTGGTGTCTGGGCCGGGGCGGGGGACATGGGGGCCAGTCGAGCCTGAGCCTGGAGCTGTGCCTGAAACTGGTGGTGCTGATGCATGGGTAAACAAGGCAGAGACAGTGTGACAATAGGCTGCATCTGGGCGGGGACGGGCAGCGGGAGGCCAGTTTGACAGCTGGGCAGCCGGGTCATGCTAGGCTCTAAAGCCTTACGTCTGCAGTTCTCTGGGCGGTCTGTGATCAGTTTGTCCAACTCATCTGCAGGAAACAAAACAGATTATCAGACTTACTGGATGCTGTCGGTGGTGGATCACAGATGCTCACCGGATGATGCATTTGACCTTTAATTTTTTAGTAAATAAGTATGCTTCTGACCAGGGTTAGCCATGCTGCGGCGGATAGCTGGCAGATCCTTGCGTTTCCACTTCTGCATCTCTTCCTCCATCTTGTCAATTTTGGCAGGGTTCAGTGCCCATAAACAGCCCTTACGGGACGAGCTGCTTGTCTTGTTCTCCACTTTCTCAAAGCATTTGTTTAAGGACAGGTTGTGTCTGACTGAGTTCTTCCATCCATCAGGTGCAGTCTGTAGGGAGAAAGGTAGCATATAATCAGTCACGTTCTTCCTCTCTGTGCTTTTTTTTTAGTCTGTGTGTGTAGAGAATCTTACCGTACCTTAAAATAAGGAAAGTGCTCCTTCATAAAGCTATATATCTCACTGACTGGGAGGCTGCCAGTTTTGCTGTTTTTCAGAGCCATGGCAATCAAGCAGCTGAGAAAGAAATGTTTGAATAATTATTTGACTGCAGCTCAAAGCAGATTAGATGAAATACATGTAGGAGATTCAGGGAAAATCGGTGAATACATTTTTTACTTAATGTTAGCTAAATAGATTCTTTGCTGACCTGTAGGAGTAGATTGGCTTGGGGAAAGACTTGGGCTGCAGGTCCTGGTCTTGTGGAGCCAGACGAGGTTGTGTGAATAGACTTTGGTCATTAAAGGAGACATTGCTATAAAGCCCACCAGCTGAACACTGAAACAGAGAGGACGGGAACAATGAGGACGTTATCCCTTACATTTTTTTTCTTTTATAAAATCAGTCTCTTCATTTGCTGATGGTGTGTTACCTGTTGTCCAGTTTGGGACAGAGAATACACCTGCTGGGGTGTAGGCTGGTAAACTGAGGTAGGGCACTGGTATCCAGGGGAGGGCAGCCCGTTCATAGAGAATGGAGACATCTGTGAAACAAACGATGGGATATTTCATATTAACCAATAAAAACACCATACAATATAAAATATTCTTCTTGCAGCATTTCTGAAACTCACGCTTCCACTGTGAGTGTTGATGATGCTGATTCCCAGAGGGCTGTGC
Source organism: Polydactylus sextarius (assembly GCA_016801845.1). Classification (NCBI taxonomy): domain Eukaryota; kingdom Metazoa; phylum Chordata; class Actinopteri; family Polynemidae; genus Polydactylus; species Polydactylus sextarius. The sequence goes on along the minus strand of CM028915.1, from coordinate 11,265,518 downwards.
TGCATGTTGCTCTGGAGTTGGAGCATGGAGCCTTGTCCTGCTGTCATTGTCATGTTGCTCAGCTGAGCTGTAAGATCAAGAAGTCAGACTAGTTCAATTTATGACAAAAACCACAACCAGTTATATTTCTTTGAGTGGCACACTTTCTATTCATCTATTGTTGGGTCTGATATTATTCGCTCATAGAGTATAAGAAGCTCAACAACACAACTTCTCTTGTAAAACAGGATGATATGGGAATTTATTTCTTGTGCACAGTGGCAGAGTTAAATGAGGTTCTCAGTTAAACAGATCAATATAAAATCTCTAGAGTAGTTGGTGAGTTTTAATTTAATTTAGTGAGTTTTAAATCCAACTTCTCTTGTAGAAAAGTTGCAGTGGCTAGAACAGCATGTCCACTATATTGATCGACCTTTGTCTTTCAAGAGAGTCCCATGACATTGTGGTTGCATGTGTAGGGGTTGGGCGGATGGGGTGGGGGGATGCTGGAGAATCCACCAGTCCCAATGTAGCCAATCAAAGCGATGATGCGTTTTTTGAATGTTGCACTGTCCCCTCCCTGTCACCTCACCTGTCTGTTGCTCCAGCAAGCTGCCCTGGGAGGGCCCGTTGCTGTGGCCTCGGCTATCAGCCATCTGCTGTAGTCGGGGCACATCCACAGAGGTGAGCCATGACAGAGACTGCAGGTCCCCAGGGAGGTCCTCCTCCCTCAGCTGGGAGGGGTCCGTGGTCAGAAGCCTTCAAGAGAAGAGGAGGGAGGATGAGGGGGTGGGGAGTAGAGGGGGTTAACGCGGCTGTCGGCGCAGACACACGTACACCAGAAGTGGAATTTAAATGTAAACACTTGATAGAACATTTTGTCCTTCAAAGTCAAAATCACCGTAATGAATCCGAATGTGGGGAAACAGAGATGAAAGCTGCTCATTGAAGCCGTGTATTAGCTGTTGTGCCATCCAGGATTTACCATAAGTAGATTAACTCTAAGTGTTATTTAGCAGTGACAGTTTTAATCAACAATGAAAGAATTAAACAAGCTTTCCATTCAGAGTAAATCATCTGTTGAGATTATTGTGGGGTGTTTTTTTTTTCAGGATGATCTTTGTTTCTCTTTTTTACTTTTTGTTATTAACACAATTATATAAAAAAAACAGAATGAACAAAATACATATAAATTATCTAATTAATTTACACAACTGATTTTTTTCCCTAATTTTACACATTTTGAGTTGTAAACAAGTTCTCTGTTTAACTAGTGCACTGCCAGAACCCATCAGCCTTCAGTCATTATGTCTTTTATGTGGAGAAGTTGGAAGAGAAAGAAAGAAAAGAGAGGAATCCTCTTGAATCCTCTCCAGTCTCCTCGACACACACACATACACACACACTTACTGGGCAAGGGTTTAGTAATTGGGGTCGCTATGACAACACATACTATTCAGTTACTTTGTGGGTCTGTGGACAGTGTAGGAGGACACCCCCCCTCCTCATACACACACACACACACAAATCTCCTAATAAAAAATCAACCCTGTGTCAGGTGACCACAGTCTCGCCATAACCATTGGCTGAATCATAAGTAAACAACGCATGAGATCGTTTGAAACATGGGACAGCAGCACATGTTGCCTGCAACAGTTGGCCTTGTTCATTGAAAAATGATCACCTATTGTGTCCCAAACGACAAATCTGCCCAGTGGCACGTGGCTCTATTGTCTTCCCCAGACCCTTCCTTGATTGTCTCTGTCGTTTCTTTTCTTTACCCAGCCCGTGCATTAATCTGTTGGAATGACAGCCCTCACATAAGAGGGACAAATAGGATGCCATCTGCTTCCCTGTCCCTTTCCAGCCTCTATGCCCCCACCTCCCACCCTCCCTCTCTCCCCACCCGTCCTTCCAGATCAACGGAGCCTTGGGCTAGAGGGGTCTGCTGTCTGAATAGGTGACATCACTGCAGCCAGGAATCAGCAGCACACGTCCTTAAACACCTTGCATGCGCCAGTAAATGATTTTGTGTGATCATCTTTTGGAAGCAGCTGGCAGTGTGAATTAAACAGCCTGTAAAGAATCACAATATCTCATCTGCAGATTTGTGAGACTGAGACCTTATTCTTTCTGTTTGTCTTGTGCCCGCTGTGTGTTTTATTTTACTTCTGAAATTAAGAAATAACTTTCAAGCCTAAAGTGGTTGATTGTTGAATGAAAATAATACAAAGGTGCTGTTGGTTTTGTGTAAATAGTAGGTGTACTATTTGCTATAACTTTATCTTTTACACTTATGCTTTACAAATGTACTTTTATTACAAAGTTAGATTTATTCATGATAAATGTCTGAATCACACTGATAGAAACAATAGAATAAGTGACACATTGGGGCTGTTCCCACCTCCTCCTCTTTCTCTCTACCAGCAGCATAGAAATTGCTCACTGATGCAAAACATGTTGAGCTGGTGTCTCCATGTATCATCCGAGCCTTCCCAGAGGTTCAACACCAAATATTGCACCTCCTCCCTCCCTCTCTCTCCCTCCTTCCTTCCTTCCTCCCCCCTTCCCTCTTTTTCTAATTGGGAGCCACTTGTGCACACTGGTGACCCAGTGTGCCCCGTCTCCCCCTGAGCCGGCAGGCCGAGAGGCTCAGGCTCTCCGTGTGCCGACAGCGGGAGTGTAAACAGAGCTGATGGTTTCTGACAGATCCATTCAGACCGAAAATCATTTATTCTTCTAGATTTTTTTTCTTCCTCTCGCCTTTTTCATGCAACCCCCCCACATGCACAAAAAGAGCTGTCCATCTACCTTCAGATTAAACGTAGTGGGGTTAGACAATTTGTTCCATGACTCTTTGCAAAAACACCTTAAGGGATTTGATAACTATGATATTCCTTTTATCTAGAGAGGCATCCCAAAGTTGATCCTGAGCTTTTTAGACATGTGCGTCATTTAGCCCTAAACGATTCTGAAGCAGATGTTTTTGATCCGAAATCTTACCTGTAGTCCTGTGGAGACGGATGATGCCCAGCATTTTCAAGTATTCCTGACATCCTGGACGTAATCCCACCTTCTATCATTTCCTGGGATGTGTGGTGCCCCTGCAATAACGTTGATACATTTAATACACTTCAGGTTATATCCTGTGTGAGTAAATATGTCTCACAATATTGATAATATTTAGAAAGTCTCTTTTAACACAGTTTAAGGTTAAATTTAAAACAAGAATTAACAGAATAACAAACAAATTTTAGAAAAAAAATTGAAACAGTTTCTAAAATTCTGTTCTCAATGAACCTTTGTTGTCTTATGTTTCTTTTAACTGTGAGTGACGGAGATTATATTTAAAAATAAATACAGTGAAAAGATAGAGTGATATATCTTTTATTAATAATATAAATATTAATCAGATGTTTAGGTTTAACTCGGCCTCGATTTAAATGAATTAGATCGTTTGGTCTGAAAAAAACTCTAAAAAATCATAATAAAATGTGGATTGTTTTGTTTAAAAAATACGTATATATATAAAATCCGACGGAAATAGTGATGTTAGATGAGAGAAATAATTTAAAAGTAAAACTCACCTGTTTTGTGTGATATTGAAGGTGATGAGAGCCGGTCGTGAGCTCCTGTACTGTATTTCACCGTGTTGCTCCTGATTCTCCAAAAACCGTTTTTTAAATTTCCCTCTCTGGAGCTGTCCAGCGCTGCGCACATGCGCAATAGAGACTTCTCAGCAGAGCTCCCAGTGGCCCGGGGGGCAGGAGGATCCCATGAGTTTGTTTGACAGCTGCTGCTGTTAACACAGTGCTTAGTAACAGTCCCGACAACATCCACACTTCCTGCACACAGTCGATGTACAAGCAGCGATGTTAAGTTTTTATTATTTTTTCTTTCTTCTCTCTTCAGTAATTGGGGGAGTTTATGCAAAAGTGCGGCTGCAGTGCGCCGCTCTCCTGCTGCGTCCAACAGCTGTCAGACACAATATTTGTTGGATTAAAAGTTAGGTCATACTCCATAAAGACATGGTAGTCCTGTTATTATTGAAGAGATACGTTGATATGTCAAGAAGCAGGTCCCCCCTTTTTTTTTTGTCGCTCACCGTCCTGTGCGCTTTTGTTCCACCACAGGTGCGCCGTGTGCGTCTTTTTCTCTCCAATAAAACACTAAATAAACTAGATCAGGCCTAATTTCTTTTGCAGGTAACTTTAGTCTAGTGCTACAAAAAAGTCTGTATTTTAAAATAGTAAAATCTTGCGGAATTAAACCAACAGAAAAAGAAATACAACTAAATGAAACAAAAATTTTGAAAAAATAATCATTAAATATCCAGATTCGCTCCACTACCCTCCTGTCAGGGTATTCCCAGAGTGAGCTCCCTCGATCGATCAGAGACGATGTGACTGTGCTACTTGTGGTGGCATCTGTGTATGTGAGTGAATGAGTGTGAACTTTTTTTTTTTTTTTTTTTTTTTTAGGGAAGTGCTTGTAGATAATTTGCTTCCCGCCGCTGTGGCCGCGTCTTGCTCCTCTCAGCAGTGGGAAAAAGAGCCGGGGAGGCGCGTAGGGAGGGCACGGCGCCGGGTGGGCTGCGGCAGGAGGCGGTAAAGGCTCACACTCTTGTGTGTGTGTGTGTGTGTGTTGTGTGTAGAGCAGGTCCACTTCACTTCAGAGCAGAGAGAAGTAGGAAGAAAAAGAGAAAAGTTATGTCCTAGGTTGATCCATTGTCATTTTCACAAGTTTAATGAACAGTGGCACGAAAAAAAAAAAAACTGTCCTGTCACTTCCCTGTCTGAAAGTCTAATTCAACCTTTAATTTGAAAAGAATCTCTCACTATTGGTATTTGTTTACTTCTATTCACAGTTTCTATTTCATCTGCATTCAATGACACCCCCACCCCTCCTCGGGGTCCCTATAGCTCTTTGAGAAAAGTTATTTCAGTTTTATCTAATTAAAAATGTATGTTTTTCCAAATTCTGTTTGTGTTTAAAACTCTTAATGTGACAGGGGGAGTGAGAGAGCCAAAAGCTCAAGACAATAATAGAGAGGACGTTAAGCACCAACAGGGAAGTGAAGTATGAACCAGCTGTAGGTACATGGACCTTTAATACCATGGCTTAATGTGAAACCGGTTTGAGATTAAATTTTGCGGCCGGAAATTAAAGGGGAATTCCTTAAAGTCTGTAGGGAGGCTTCAGTGACAGCAGTATCAGGCCCATGGGACCTTACAGATGGTAAATCGGCCTGTCACAATAGGCACAATCAATGATTACATGCATGAACGTAACGGACAAAAACAAGACCATCCTTAGAGAGCAGATCCTGGGGGTCCTAAAGCCCGCAGGATTATGATGTGGAGACAGGAGAAAGGTTGAGGAGTAGGGCTCAAATTATAGATGAAGAGCTGGTGTTGATAATAATGATGATGATGGGCACTAATGTCATTGATGGTTGATAATATGGCTAGCGCATATACACGTATATGTAAGTTCACATCGCCAAAGAGTTCTTGAGCAGGACACTGATCCTCTGTTCATTCATGTGTTGTTCTGGATTAGTGCCAACAGCAGGGGTGGACAGAATAACAGAAACATCTAGAGCTGAATCTACAGGTCGGTTAGAGACTTGATCAGTCAAGACACTGTAACATCATTTAATTTTTCTCCAGAAAATCTGAAACATCCTTATGACCCATTAAAAAAAGAACTGTTAACTTTGACTTTTATTCTATCATAAGATAATTCATTTGCATTTCAGTAAATACCAAAGTTATACTTCCTGTTTTTGGTGAGATTTACAAAATATCCCAATTTAATTATCACTCATACATTAATTCTGCAGTTTGTTGTGAAGAAAAATGTCACACAACTTGAGAATATTTCCAACCAGTGTCCGTTTCAATCATTGCAGTTTTGTTGGATTTATCTTAACTGTTCTCCCCAGTTATTTTATTATGGACTTTATCTGACCTCTGTATATCACCATATGTTACCACAGATACTCTTCTTTCTCAGCCAATATATGTGCTTTTATTATAATATAACTTAGCTGTCTTCAGTGATTGTAATTTACAGTTTACTGCTTGAATTGCAGCCACTAGTTATACATATTATAAAACTATATACTTACTATACTTGTATTGATGATATCATGTCTACAACACAAGGAAACATTCATAATTCTTTCAGAGTCTCTTTAATTTGATATCCAAAAATATCTTGATAATGCAGCCACCAGTTATTATATCTAGTTTCATATATTTATTTTGTCTTAGTTGATTTACTTTAAAATAAAAATACTAGATAGTTTGTAGGAGCTTTAAGATTTAGTTTTTTTTTTAATGGATTGATGGTGATTTCAGCTGCTTCACATTCAAATTACACATTTCCAGTTTATGGTCTTGAAGCGAATGTTGATGTTTGTGTGTTTTTGCTGTGGAAAAGTATTATAATGAGCCTGTGTTATTCTGGTCTGTTCTCAGTAAACATCAGAATAATGGTGATATTAGTAAAGGTAACGGTCATGACCTGTGGGCAACTCTAAGAGTTTTACCTGGCAGCATGTGATGAATCAGAAGGGAAGTGAGGACTCCCCGCTGCACAGGAACACAAAGTGAGCACTCTCCTCTCGCATGTGTCTGTTCAGAAGTAATGGAGAGACAATGGGATCACCGCCTCAGGATTGGCCCGTGTTCGTAGCCCGTGTTTTTGTCTTGCACCAAGTGTTTACTCAAAACAAATCAGCCCCTCTGAGAACGAGGTCAGCTCACCCCTCTAATCTCCTCCTCAGGCAGAGACACAGTGTCCCCCCAGAACAGCACGTCACCCACAGTGACCCTCTGGCCACACAGAGGAAGCTGTTGTCAGCCATGCTCAGCCAAGGAGCAGTGTCAGTGTCCTGCCAAAGACTTTGTTTTCTCACTGAAGCCTCAACCTGGAGGAAGCAGAGTGTCGGGACTGTCAGGCCTCAGGTTGTCATGTCAAAGGTCAGACAGTCAAGAGAAGACTTACAACAGGTTTGATATTATTTACACCTCCACAGAGGAAAGTCTTGGCACGACGATTAAATTCCAACACCTTTATCAAGTTGTGCATGTAATGTTATCTGTATGCGGTCACTTTACATCTTAGTTGAATAGGAAGTGGTATGTCTTTAAAGGTATAAATTAAGAATAACCATTGAAACCTGACATGCAGGTCAATACAGGTATAATCATTACATAATAAACCTGGCATCCTGCATTATTAGTTCCAAGCAGAGTCAGAAATTATTCCATCAAATTACCAAAAATACTCTTTAATCCATATACAGCTGCACTGAGTTTTTCTTGAGATTTTCAGGTTTCCACTGCTGACATTTTTTCCAGCTGAATACAATAAGGATTAGAAAAATTAGGCGATTACATAGCTCGTCAGTAGAAACCTCACAGAGAACTGTAGGTGTGCTTTCATTTTGAAACAGGAATTTTAGTAGTAGTAAAAACACGACTTTAACATGAGGCTTAAATTTACTATTTATTGATTTGTCAGGCGAACTGGTCCTTTAAAAGGAACGCGGTTGTTTATCATAAGTCAATTATAAATATATTTGCCCAAGTGTTGTACTTGAAATACGAATTTGAAGTATTTGCACTTTAAGTGTTTTTTTCATTCCACTCAACTGCAATTCAAAGCAAAACACCATGTTTTACTAGTTTTACTTCAATTAAATGAATTAAATCCACTTTGCAAACATTATTTCTATTAATGATTATGACATATTTCTCAGACCTTCCTCCTCATCTCTGGAGACTTTTTGTTTTTTTCGTTTTTTTTCTACAGTTTTTATATGAACTATTTATTTCATTTCTGTTAACTGTTTTATTTTCTGTTAATGTATTTTCATGATTTTTTAAATGCTGTTAAACAGATAAATTTCCCCTTGGTGGAACAAATAAAAATATGTTCTAGTCTATTCTATATCTTAACCAAAGTGTTGTTTTCAGTGCTCATTTTAACTTGTGATGCAGTATTTACACACAATTTAGTTGCTATTTTACTTAATCAAAGGATTTGAATACTAATCTGAAAAACTATGATTTTTCACTATCTATTTGTTTATGTCAAACTGAAAAACATTGCAGCTAAGCTACACTGGAGGTTTTACTCTCTGATTTGATGAATACTGGTCACTCAAAGCTGATCTATCAAAAAAAAATCTTCACCTCTGCATCAAGGGAGACGACTTCTCTGGACAAGCTGCTGGACTTCCCAATCCCAGAGGGATTGACCAGAAGGATCACAGAAACCCCAATCCTTAGGGTTTAGAGAGGTCAATGGTATTGACCTGTGAGTGGCCTGTGTCAACACCAAAGCCTCTGGTCTGAGTCGAGGTCAGTCCTTTTTGGAGCAAAAGTCCTCTTCTTTTTCACAGCCAATTGAGTGTAAAAGAACCTAATTTCCAAAAGAGTTCTCCTTTACTATTTATGTGGCACAGCAGGCACATTTTGTTTGCTAAGGATGGCACTTAGGCACCACTAAGTCAAGTTGTCTAAGTTACATTGCATTTAGTTTTTGCAGTGACCTTTCACAGATTATCCAGCCTGATTAATATTTTATTCTTGGTGGGTACTACGTTAAGAAAGAAGTTAAATGAATTCGAATGCAATTAGATATTTAAAGGTACAGCAAATAAAAAATGAAATAAAGTAAGAAATCACAACAATGGGAGTGAAATAATGATGTTATATGTATATTATTCTCATTTAAGAAAAAAAAAAAATCCAGTGTGGGGTATGAAACAACCTCTCTCACCCAGTACTAAAGTGATGACAGGGCCCAGTCTTCTTTGTTACGCTGCTCTGAGAAATTAGAATAATGGACTATGAAAGAAGGAGAGATCCAAAGAAAGGGACAGGGGGAAGGTCTTTGGGAAAAGAGGAATTAGATAGGAAGAGAGGGAAAAATAAAGGGAGGGATACAGTGAAATGGAGACAAAATAAGAAGGAGAGACGGGAGAGAGGGGGCAGTAGTGGTGTGATGTGAGTGTTATCATCAGCCCTCATTCTCAGCATGGAATCTATAATGGGAAAATCAACCTCTCTGACTCCTGTGTAATTGGATTTGCCGGGTCTCGTGCTGAATCAGAGCTCAGTGGGTAGCACAAAGCTTGTTAAGATTGGACAAGCATTGCTGGGCTGCTGGGCTGGGGGAGAGGTGGGACAACGGCAGAGGTAACCTTGACAACTTTTCTGGAGTGGAGAGTGAATAATTCAAATATGTTGAACACTCACCCTATTACAGCCAGTTTACTGAAAACACTCCAAACATTTATCAATCCAAATGGATGAAATTTGAGCTTTTAGGTTGATCACATATAGGTCACTAGAGCAGAGAAAATGGACACCTGTGTCCCAGAGAGTGTGTTTTCTAGTGGTGATTAGGTTACACAGGTAAACGAGCAACATGGAGCTATTTTAAGACGTCATTTTGGTACAATTCCTCTAGCAAATCCAGCTTTCAGTTTAATAGTGGTTGATCTGTTTACATCTTACTGTCAAGAAAATAGGCTCAAAACAAACCCCTACCTCAATCCTTTAAGGAAATCAACCATAAACCTGACTAATCTGCAAAACCAACAACATTTTGGATTTGGCACTATCAAATATTTGCATGCTAATAGGCTAAACAAGAGTGATGAACATGTGAAAGACTTAGCTAAACACTAGCATGTTAGCATGATGATGTTGGCTTTCTGCTCAAAGCTCTATACCAGTATGACTTGACCATTGATCATGATAATCCACAGGTTTAAGGCAACGACCTCAAATGATATTGTTGCCAGTCACAGATGTTCTGTCACATACAGATAGACCTAGATTTTAGGTCTGGCTGCATGTGAGTCCCTATTATTCTTTTCCCTCATTTCCAATCATGTCTACACTGCCGACTCACACAAGCATGAAATGCCAACCTCCCAAAAACTGAAATATCTGACATTTGAATGCTAACAGGAACTTCAATTAGAGGTGCTGTTATCTATTAATTGTTTTCACTCAAGCAAAAAAAAAAAGGTAATTGCATTTGGACATCAGCCCAGTAGCATTTTACAGAAGCAGTGCACTTTGGCAGCCCCGACTACAGCTTTGAATGATGCTCCTCTGACCAGCTTTGTTATAGCGAGTAATAAAGCAGTCTGTGATTAGTTGGTAATGTATCCAGCTAATCAAAGATCAGTAAACAGGTCCAGTTGTGAGAAACAGATTGGAGGCTCTTTTGCTCTTGGTAGTGATGTAATTGAGCTTGACAATAGAGAGAAGGGCAGCCAGAGAAGATGGAGAGAAGGAACGGGGGATGGTTGGATTCAGGTGGTTTGGATCTTGTTTCTGTATCGTTATGTTACACTCAGAAGAGCAGTAGATACCCAGGTAAGCACTGAATAAGATCTCTGTCCCTCTACCTCCCACAACATGAATGATTAAGTACCCAATCCACAGTGGCCTGATCCTGGGTCAGGATGATGTGGAGAAGCATATGTGCACGCAGGCCTCCACACAGCATCACCAACATTACTTTACTTCAGCAAAGTGGATGACTGAGCCATTAGACAGTACGGAGAGCACATTAAATGTGTGTTTTTTTCATGAGTTTTATTAATCAATTTGGACTGCTGTCACTATTCCAGGGTTTACAGGTTCACTGATTGTCTCCATGCAAGCTGATACAGGAGGACACACACTTCTTGTCTAACTTCTCTGGAGAGAAAGGAATTTGTTCCAGTGTGGATCCTCATTGAGATTCTGCATCTGACAGCAGGATAACACAGCTTCAGAGATGCAGGTTTGAGTTTTCTTGTGTGTCTTAAAACTATGTGTTTATCATTTACTTTTTCCTCTATTTCAAAATGCTTTTTGCAGTTTACTGCATTTATATCACAGGTTTCAGAGTTGATAAGCTTGAAAGTCAAGTATGACTTTTTTTTGTTCTTTTGGAGCTTGTTGAGACCTGAGTCTGATTTCCCAAAGGCATCTTCAGGCTAAAATGATCTTACTCCTTTTGTAATTCTATGGCTATAATAACAGATCTCATCATGGTGTAATATTACCATTACCTGTCCTCCTCCATTACCTTGGTGGAGGATTAGATGAGAAAATTGATGTCATTTTTGTTTGTGACTGGTAAGGTTGAATCAGACAGTTAGCTTAGCTTAGCATAAATATCAGAACCAGTAGAAAAAAAGCTACCCTGACTCCATCCAAACTAACTAAATCTTCTCACTAAGACCTCTAATTTACTACCTGAAACCATTAAGAAAAAATGATAATTTGTATTTTTGTGGTCAGTTATGAATCTGGCTATTTCTGGCCTTCAGCTAGTGACTTCCTGGCAGCTGTTCAATTTTTTACACTTTATTATATTCAGATTTAACATTTTAATTTAAGAGGTTTAGTGGTGATGGTAGTCAGATATTTTTACTTATGCACTGAGCTAGAATAACGGTTTCACTTTATTCTATTTAATGTGCCAGAAAGTTTATTAGCAACGTCACTCAAAATGTTGAACTATTGCATCAAAATCCTTTTGAGAAACTGAGGCCTGCTCAGCAGAAACTGCAGAACCAAAGCTAAAGGAAGTAACTTCTTGTTGAAATGACATATGAGGACCTTTAGGGTCAAGTAGAGATGTTAGAAATGTACAATAATCAGACAGAATCCTCTTAAAGAGGGAGATAAACGTTCCACTTTCCTATTACTTAGTCAGTAAATTGCTGTGTCTTAGAAGCAGCTCTCCCTCCCTCCCTCGTCTAAAAGCTACTTCTACTTCTCACACAGATGAGCTCACTCAGTCTCAGGCAACACTGACACTCTAGACCAAGATGAGGGACCATCTCTTAATTAAAATACAATTGGTTGTGCTCCGAGGTAGCAAGGCAATTCACCTGATCTGACAATGGCTCAGTGGATTCATTACATAATCATTCTTTCCGTCGTGCATCAGATTGGGCTGTTGATTGTTTAATTATAAGCAGAAATACAAAGCAGTCCACTTTGTTTGCATTGTACAAAGGTACTAATAACACATGCATGGGGAATTTTTTTTTCAACTCAGACTTTCTTGTCTTCTTGGACAAGAAGGTCTGAACGCCCCTTCAGTGTTCAGCCTTTCTAGCACAGTGTCATTAGAAACACGCAGATGCTGCAGACAGATTTCTTAAAAAGAAATACCTGCAGGACACCAGAGGAAACCTGAATGGAAACCAACAAACCTTTAGGTTTTGTCAGTGCACTGAATGAAAACCTATAACATTGGCGTTATTATCAACAGTGAATTCATTAATCCTTCTCTTGACAGGGGCTTATCTGTTCATGTTATTACTTGTAATACTGTATGGCAGATCCCTAAGTCACGCTGTCCCAGCATATTGTCTGCTTGTGCTGCCCTGAGAGAAGTTTGTTCCCATGAAGAAAGGGGGTGTCACAGATACCCCACACCAGCACCACTGCCATTACATCGCCAGATTGATTCTGACGTCCAAAAAAGGGTTCCTTCAATGATATTGTTCACCTGTCTCATTGGCTTAAAGTGGGTGGGTGGGAGAGGGGGCTATGGGAAGGGGGTCGGGTGAGGGTTATTGGTGGGGACACGGGGTGAGGGGTATTGTTGAGGAAAGGGGTGAGAGCACTGGGGGTGTGGGGCTGACAGGTGGAAAAAAAACACTCTCATCTGACTAGCCTCCTCTATCCTTCCATGGGGCCCCATGTGAGCAAAGTAATGAAGTCCAAATTACAGCACAGGATTGCTAAGAACAAGCCTCTATTGTTCGCCCTCGGGGCACACTAAATGAGTGTCACAGCAAGCAGCGGGGGCACAGACCGTTACTGCACTATTTAGTCTGTCCCGTTGTCTCAAGATGGCCCCGTTTCAGAGGTTCTCAGATCAGACAAATACTGCTCCCCTCCTCCCCCTTCCTTCGCCTTCACCCTTCCTCTGTACAGCCAACCCCTCCCCAACTCCTCACCCCAAAATAGGCCAAATCTCCTCTATTGTGTTTCGACTGCCTAGTGTGAAATTCACTGTGACGTTAAATGTTTTCTAATGAATAATTACTGAATGGATATGCAGGGGGAATATGTGTAATGGATTGTAGACTGCATTTTAAAGACGTCTTTTTTGTCTCTGCTCCGTGGTATTTACAGGACAAAAACACTTGGCCTTTCTCAGAAGAAATAAGGGCCATAGGCGGAGGATAGAAGCAGGAGAGGAGGGGGTAACGGAGGGCTTTGTGTCAATTAGATCCAATGGATTATCTTTTTTAATGTTTTTACAGAGAGAGTTGAGAATCAAAGGACTTCTGCTTCCAAAGGAGAGAGAGAGAGAAAAAAATACAAAACCAACAAAAGCTGTGAAAACCTTTGGTCTAAGTGTTGGTGCTGAGAATGCAAAACAGATTGGTGGAATTTTTCCCACTATGCTTCTTAAATGTGCCGCTGTTTTGGGCTCCCTGAGTCCATTTGCACTGTGTGTTATTTTTGCTTGGTGCGTCAGCTCTAGTGAACTATGGGCCGTGGGCCAAGGTCCCTGTGTGCTGTGTAGTGATCATTAGCTTCTGTCTGTTCGTCTGCACAATCACAGAGCTTTGCATCAAAGACACACAAGACCTCTAGACCTCTTATTTCAATTGAACTAACAGGGACAATATTTGTGCTTTTTTTGGTCGTTTTTTCAGCGCCATCCTCCCCCATGGAGCTATTTATTCAAACATTCATTCATCCAAGCGCATTTGTCAAAATACACGTCTGAGAATTTGGATATCATTGTTATGCATGTTACACTTGTTGGTGTTTTTTTTGGCAGAGTTTGCTTCCTCTAAAACTCAGGATTGATCAAACAGATTCATACACATATGCCTGAAGTTATAAAACTAAAAATAAATGTGTTTTAGAGATATAGAAATCTGCAGATGATGCTGTGCTGTTGTATATTCAGCTCCCTTATGGTTGATGCAACTTGTTGCACAGGGTCAGCTGGACATGGAAGGTGCCCTGACTGCCAGGGATCGGGTGGGAATCCAGGATTTTGTCCTTCTGGATGAAACCACAGAGGAGGCTGTCCTCAGCAACCTCAAGAAACGCTTCAGCAAGGATCTCATCTATGTGAGTCTGGGAGATGACTGCTTTTCAACAATGTGTGTGTGTTTTATTAATAAATATCAATAACTTTTAACTGTTTCCTTTAGACCTATGTTGGAACTTTGGTAGTGTCTGTCAATCCTTATAAAGAGCTGGACATCTACAATAAAAATCAGATGGAGCTCTACATGGGTGTCAACTTCTTTGAGCTTCCACCACATATGTGAGTGTGTAATCTTTAAAGTGAATATGAGATGCAAAATATATACGCTCTCTCTCTCTTGATTTTCAACAAGGTTAAAATGTAAAATATAATGATTGCTTTGAATCATTGCAGCTACGCCCTGGCAGATAACGCCTATCACAACATGCTGACAGAGTTCAACAATCACTTTATCCTCATCTCTGGTGAGAGTGGAGCCGGAAAGACTGAGGCCTCCAAGAAGATTCTGCAGTATTATGCTGTCAGCTGTCCCAGCACCACTCTGCTGAACACTGTCCGCGACAAAATGCTCATGTCCAACCCTGTCCTTGAGGTCAGCTCATTACTCTCTGTTATATTTTTATAATGAAGTAGCAAAAAGCACGCTGATGTTAATTACTCTTTGTGATACAGTTGTGTTTTCCCGCAGGCTTTTGGGAATGCCAAAACACTGAAAAATGACAATTCAAGTCGGTTTGGGAAGTATATGGATATTCAGTTTGACAGTCAGGTAAGGATCAGGTGGCAAATTCATAGAAGTGCTTCCAAGATATATATCAATTCCTATAAAGGAGGTTATGGGAGCCTGACTTTTTCTCCCAAAGAAAAGTGTCAGGAGAAAGTTCAGCAAGAAATTTGATGAGTATAAACTTTTCCTTTATGGAACTGAAAAAAAATAGCTTTCAACAGAAAAAGAAAATTGACAACTATTTTAAATTTGGCCATTGGACCATAGGTTATGTTTTTTTCTGGAAGTTGTAGAGTTGCTGTCTTTAGGATCATGATGCTGATGATAGGGGGATGCTGTCGGAGGCCATATCCTGAATTACCTGCTGGAGAAGTCGAGGGTCGTCCATCAGAATCACGGAGAGAGAAACTTTCACATTTTCTACCAACTAGTGGAGGGAGGAGAGGACGACCTGCTGCACCAGCTGGGCCTGGAGAGAGACTGCCAGCAGTACAACTATCTAACCCAAGTATGTGTAACTCACTGTCCATAGATCTACTATGAGACACTTCTGACACAGTTGACATTATGTTACTGTATTTACTCTTTGTGACAGGGAGAGTGTGCCATTGTTCCTTCTATTAATGACAAAAATGACTGGAAAACAGTAAAGAACGCACTGCAAGTCATAAACATTGAGGAAATTAACACTAATGTAAGTCAAATTCTGTTGGGCCAATGATCTGATTTAAACCCTCGTCGTTTTGCTCTGCCTAAAAAAATATTCATTCTGTCCAGCACTTGTTTGGGATTGTTGCAAGTGTTCTCCATTTGGGGAACGTTCAGTTTGCTCCTGACAGTAAAGGCCATGCTGTCCTGAAGAACCATCCAGAGCTGCGTTGGGTGTCAAATGTAAGAAAACGTCTCTAGTTATTCCTCATATGTAGCATCACTACAAAAAAAAAACAAAAAAACAACAACAACAACAAAAAAACTCATAGAAGAAACTGATGTTATTTTTTTCTTAAAGCTACTTGGGGTTGATGCTCACAATCTCCAGGAGGGACTGACGTACAGGAAGATTGAAGCCAAAAAAGATCAGGTGCAACCATGTCAACATGTTCCCTTAGTTTTATTTATGATACAACTGTGTTTCTATGTAAAATGTCATGATTTTGTCTCTCTGTAAAGGTCCTCAGCCCGTTCACGATCGATCATGCCATCTATGTCAGAGATGCCCTGGCTAAAGCCATCTATGGACAAACCTTCACCTGGCTGGTCAACAGGATCAATGAGTCCATGGAGAACAAGGTGAGAAGAGTGAGATGACAAACTGAAGGCAGTGAAAATGACTTTGTACTAAATTATCTTTCATCTGTCAGGATCCTTCAAGCAAGACTGTAATAGGACTACTGGACATATACGGGTTTGAAGTGTTCTATGTAAACAGGTAGGCTCAGTTCACTATTGCCATTTTTCTACATTAAAACATAGCTTGATGTTGTTGTCAAGGCTGTTTTATAAAATTTTAACCACTTATTTTTTTTTTTTACCTGTGCTGTTTGTGTTTACTTTTTCTGTCAGTTTTGAGCAGTTTTGTATAAACTACTGCAACGAGAAGCTGCAGCAGCTTTTTATCCAGCTGACACTCAAAGCTGAGCAGGAAGAATATGAAGCTGAGGGTATCGAGGTAATCCTTTTAATCTGAAGCAAAAACTCGAGAAGAATAACAGTGTGTTTGCATTGATTGGCATTAATCAGAGCTCCATTTCTAGTCTGTTTTATAACTTTTCCACAGTGGGAGCCAGTGCAGTTCTTCAATAACAAGATCATATGTGATCTGGTTGAGGAAAAACACAGAGGAATCATATCGATACTGGTATGTACCTTACAGCCTGTTGTTGTGAAATATTGTCATTTGAAATTATGGTCAGCGTTAATAAATATTCTGCAGGATGAAGAGTGTCTGAGACCAGGAGATGCCACAGATCTGACCTTCCTGGAAAGACTGGAAGAAAAGATGGGAAATCACCCTCATTTTGTCACGTGAGTCCAAATACATGACATTTTCCTTGTATTCTTAGAGATAAAGAAAATAAAATCATTTTAGCAATGGGATACATTCTCATATAGAAATGAATCAGCTGTTTTAGTTAAGTACAATCTCCATGTAAATGATACAGTGCGAGCATCAGCGTTGTGCTGACCACTGTTTTGTGAGTGAGCCGACAGTGAGCCGATAGAGACGGAGGATTAGGATTCGGCTGTAAAGCCTCTCACTCTTCATCTCTCTGTCTCTCTCCACCTCTTTGACTGCAGGCACAAACTGGCTGACAAAATGACACGTAAGACTCTGGAGAGGGGAGATTTTCGTCTCTTGCATTATGCTGGCGAGGTCACCTACTGTGTTGTCGGTAAAAGGAACCACACTCTGAGTCCCTCAAATATCTAAATATATTTATTTTCAGCTTTACGACCCCTAATGTCTGTCTTTTTTTTTTTTTGCTGTGACATTTTAGGTTTCTTGGACAAAAATAATGACCTGTTATACAAAAACATAAAAGATGTAAGTTTACATATGAATCATTATCAGCCTTAAATATTAACCATAATGTAGACTTACTGCTGACCTCTTAAAACAAGAGGGCAATAGAAGATTTGGAAAATGAATATTAAAGCATGTATCATTAATGTATTATCCTGTTCTCGCAGCTGATGTGTCAGTCTAAAAATGCAATAGTCAGAGAGTGCTTCTCTACCATGGATAAAGACAGCAGGCGAAGACCAGAAACAGTGAGTTCTCACCATAAGTTTGGCCTCCATATCCATATACCTGTTTCACTATGTGATATTGTTATCAGGACCATGCTATAGCTATAGCTTAGGGTCACGTGCCATATAAAAGCTTAAAATATTTTAACTAGGGCAAAGTCTAGAGTGACCAGTTAGACAAAAGACCAATCATCTCTACCAAGTCAGTGGCAATCTGACCGTGTCATCATTAAGCCATATGGATCTGACAGATGAACTGTTGGGGATTATGACCCTCATGTTGTGTCTGTAGGTGGCGACCCAGTTTAAGAGCAGCCTGCTGAAGCTGACAGAGATCCTCATGGCTAAAGATGCCTGGTACATACGTTGTCTTAAATCTAACGAGTCCAAGCAGCCAGGTAGTTTAATTAATACAATATATAACACATGTGATTATTTTTAGTTATACAGTTGAGATTTATGAATTTGATCCTTGTCTCGCTCACATGATCGCAGGTAACTTTGATGAAGCGCTGATCAGACATCAGGTGAAGTATCTGGGCCTGATGGAGCATCTCAGAGTCAGACGTGCTGGTTTTGCTTACAGACGTAAATATGAGGACTTCTTAAAAAGGTGCACAGAGCTTTAAATTTATGCTTGATCTTTAAATTAAAAAAAAAATGTTGAATTGAGATTCCTCTCTGCCACATTTAGAACAAGCTGAGTAAGTTGTCTGCTGTCATCTTTCAGATACAAACCGCTGTGCCCAGCCACCTGGCCTCACTGGAGAGGATTACCTGCTGATGGAGTGGAAGTGCTGGTTCAACACCTGGGCTACCTGCCAGATGAATACAAAATGGGGCGGTGAGAGCAGCACTTCATAAATTCAACAAAGCAACTGCACCTTAAACAAGGAGTAAGCAGAAACATTTTCCTTTTTGTCACAGTACCAAAATATTCATCCGTCATCCAAGGACCCTGTATGCCACAGAGGATGCTTATGAGAGATGTAAACATGAACTGGGTGAGTGCAGGTCAGCTATGAAAATCTGTCAGATGTCCCTACCTGTACAATTCAATTTAATTTCGATGAATAATGCTTTTTCAGCAACGAGGCTCCAGGCCAAATACAAAGGGTACAAGGCAAAGGGGGAATTCAGAAAACAAAAAGAAGCAGGTAAGTCTCACCACACATGATTTAAACTCAGATTTATTTGTGCATATATATAATTATATTTTCATCTTTAGCCACTAAGATTGAAACTTGTTGGAGAGGAGCGCAGGCAAGGAAGGAGAGAGAAAAGAGAGCCTGGGCTGTAAAAGTCATTAAGAAGTAAGAAAGAAGATGGAAGTCATACAATATCGTTACGCGAGTACTCTTCGCTTACGTGGTGTCACATTCATTACTTTAATATTTAATAACAACAACCTGTTTCAGATTTATTAAAGGTTACATGACCAGAGGAGAAGCAAAGACCACAGATAACTCGGAGTACTTGGCCTTTGTGAGACAAAGTTACTTAAACCGGCTTAAACTAAATCTGCCAAAGACAGTTTTGGATAAAACCACCTGGCTCACTCCTCCAGCTGTGCTCACAGAGGTACAATTATTTATTTAATCAACTTTGTTGCAAAAACCAATTTCAAAACAAGCAGATCTTTTATTTAGACTCATATTTTTCTTCTTGTTAGACATCAGAGATCCTGCGTAAGCTTCACTACCGACTCATGGTGCGCAAGTATGTGAGAGGAATCACACCTCAGAGAAAAGCTCAGGTAACTCACATGTCAAACCTTATGTATATCACTAAATCATCATATGTTCTTTTTCTTAGTGAACAAGTCAATATTTTTGTTCCCTCAGCTTCAGGTGAAGCTTATTACCAGCTCTATCTTCAAGGGCAAAAAGGACAGTTATCCACAGAGTGTTGCTCAGCCCTTTGTAGACACCAGAATCGGTAAGTATTGGAAATATTCCCAATGTTCCCACAGTTTTGTTTAGAATAATATATATATTTTTCTTTTTACTCTTGAATATCTCTAGGTGAACAAGACATAAACGTCAGGGTTATCCAGATGATTCGCAATGAGCACATCAAGGTAATAAAATGTCATGACACGCAGAAAAAACATGTCCTCTCATCAAACACAGCTCACAGTGAGGTATCATGTGTTTCTTTAGTACAGCGTCCCAGTCATCAAGTATGACAGGAATGGTTTCAAACCAAGGCCACGGCAGCTCATCCTCACCCAGACAGCTGCACATTTGGTAGAGGAAGCTAAGATCAAACAGAGAGTGCCATACACCTCTCTCAAAGGTCAGATCAGTATAATAATTAATATTTTCTTTAGCGTCTGGATGTTTTCATGTTTGTTTAAATATTTGGTTGACTCACTGCAGGTATTTCGGTCAGTAACTTAACCGACGGGATAATTGTATTCCACATATCATGTGAGGACCCTAAACAGAAGGTATGCAAAAATATGAAATAAAGAAGCATCATTTTCATAAATATAAAACTTGAAAAGTATATTCACAGTATAAGTGTAAATGTAAATGATCTGATGTGTGTGGATCAAATGTTATACGAGTGATGTTTGATATTCTGTTACCACAAGTTAGATAGAAATCACTTGAGTCATGTTTAACATAGAAAGATCTTGAAGTTTTTAAATCTGCATTTGTCTTTATTGTATTTCACTGTGGGTGCTTCAGGGGGATCTGGTGATGCAATGTGACCACTTGTTTGAGTTTTTGACCAAACTAAGCGTAATTTCTAAAAAACAGGACGTGATCAAAGTAGTTCAGGGCAGGTGAGTGTGTATCTAAGACAAAAACATAGAGTTTAAAATGGTTTAATCTGAATTCAGTTAAGATAATTACATTTACATTGCCTCTTAGCATCAAAATTGAAATCCAGGGAGGGAAAGAGAGTGCGGTGGACTTCACCACCGGGCAGGAGCCCATGGTGTATAAGGCCAAGAACGGACACCTCATGGTGGTGAGTGTAGATCAAGACTCTAAAATTAATGTGCAGATGAAGGGATGTCATTGTGAGTCAAACTGCTTGTCCCTGCAGGTTGCCACCCGGGCTCGGACACGGTAATGTGTAGAGCTGAGGAGGAGACACCTTAGAAGCCCTTGCATTTTTCATGAGGAGACCCCAAAAGACCAGATCAACATGTCTAAGCAGCAGAGAGAGTTACAAGGAAGCTTGAATGAGATTGTTTGCTGCGCAGCAACACGCTTTTTTCACTGAAAAAAGTAGTAGTCAAAAAATAAAAGTATTTTTCCACCAAAAAACATTAAACAAAAAGAAAAGGTTAGTTTCAGCATCACTGTTTAGACGAGGTTTTATCTGTAGTGAGGACTAAAAGCTGATGTTGGACTTGTTTTGTAAAGTTAATGCCGATATTTAAATCTACCAAACTATTTTTACATAAAAAATACATTATTCATAAACTGCTTCAAGTAATATGTAATTCTGATTTCTGATCAATGAAGCCATGTGTCATAATGTATCATAATTTTATATGTTCACTAATAATAGGAATATTGAGAATTTAAAAAAGCAAAACGAAAACAAAACCTGTTTGTAGAAATTTATTTGTGATAAAGTAGGTATAAATATAAAACATACATATATGTTCACTTCTGTACAACGGACCTACAAGTAATGTGAATGTTAGACATATTTCAACTCAAACCTATTGTGTGCAAACAGTACATTCTCTGATGAATGCAGCGATGAAGGACAGGTCTAATTTCTCTCCCTGTTAAAAGCTTGTAGACAGGATTCCCTTCCTGCCAGGGGGAGCTCTGGTTACAGTCGTTCACTTCAACCTCAGCATCCATCATTCAATCACCCCCCAGTACATTTAACACCTCAGGTCACAGCTCAAGTTGCCTCCACTGAAAAATAATAACCATTTAGTAGAGTGGAGGGAAAATGCATAATGTTAAAACTAAATATAGCAGAAGCATTAGAACGAAATGTTGCATCCATTTGTGAAATCTTAGCTGTATCAAAAAAATTATTAAACTTTTTTTTTTTAAAAAGATTTAATTGCTATTACCTGCAGGCTACAAAATAGCCTTGATAGTCTTCTAAGAGTAAAACAGTGCCACCATGTGACCTCACTGGGTACGACACCTGGTTCATCCACTGACGACTTTACAGTGGACCCGTCAGGACCACGATAAGAAGCAGCAAAAATTATATACATTCATTTTTAGCTGCTGAGATGATATAATTTTTGTTCTCCTGCATGTTGTCTAGTTAGGACCTCAATTAATAAGTGTATACTGACAATGTTATATTAGTCTCATCCTGTAGTGAAACTATGGTCACCTGCAGTGCAGAATGCAAACATCTTTGTCTATGGGCTTCTGCACACTAGCAGAAAACAGTGATAGGAATTATCATCACAAACAAACACTACAGCCTGTCAGACCACACAACAAAGATGACAAGTGGACACACAAACAATCACAAAGTCACTTCACCACTACACACTGTTGTATGACACTCATTTCATAGTAGTCTCCTATACGAAGCTGGTAAAATAAGAGAGGAAGTGAGACAGAGAGGCGCTGGGTGTTGTAAGGCACAAGCGTGGTGTAAGGACTGTCCAGGGTCAGGGACACAGGCTGACGGGTTGTGAGAAAGGTCACTGGTGGTGGTGTGTGCGGTCATCAGGTCGTTTGATATGAATCCTTCGAACTCGTTCAATTCGCTCGCGTTCCTCATCCTCATCCAGGTGATTTGATCGTCCTGCAGCTCCTCCGGTGGCTTCCAGCAGGGCATTGTCTGGACCCCTTCCATCGTGGGACTCATACAGGAGGATGTTGAGGGTTTCTTCATAGATGCGAGCCTCAGGGAACTCAACCTGGGAGAAGAATGTTACATGAAAGATTAGGCGTATAAAAAAAAAAAAAAAAAAAAAAATAGATCCAAAAGCACAAGTAAGTCTTCCAAATATCAATCATGAAGATATATATATTCACCTTAGTCTGCTTCTTTTCTGTGGCATAAACAATAGAGGTGCAGCACACTTCAGCAATCTTACGCCCCTGTCCATAAAATGACCAACAACAGATCTCATCCCCAATCACGTCTTTGATGAAGAGGACCCGACCGTTGAACCGCAATGACAGCTTGTCAAACAGCTCAATGTTTTTCAGCATGTTGTCATCAGAATTGCTGGGGGCGGAAGAAGGGGAGTTACTCATTTAGAAAACTTGCAAGATTTCACCAAATCATGCACCTCCTTAAATACAGACCAATGATTGAACTGAAGATGACTCACCTGGTATATGAATATTTGTTGTTGCTTCTGTTATACAGCAGTTTCACAGTAGGCTGTAAACATGAATTTTGTATTTAAAAATCGACGCCAGACAATAATTTATTTTTTCCTCGATATTGCTAACTAGAAAGTCACTAGAAAGTCAGCACATTATGTAGAAACATTCACATACCTTATTAGATGTTGCAATAAGCTTCTGCTCTTCCTTAGACGATGTCATCAGAGGCACTTTACAAAGAGGTTCATAAGTTTCTTTGTTCTGGAGAAAAAAATATTTTGGCTCCATTTAAAATAAATTTCACATACAAAATTTCAACATACAATAGATAATAAAAGGAAGCAAACAACCCGGTGGAACACAATAACTAGACAACTGTTACACCAACGATGACTGAGGCTCATTGTTAACACAACATATCAAAACATTTTCCTGCCAGCCCTCTGTAGTCATATTACCTGCAAGGCAGCTGTACATTCATCAGCTAGGCCTTGGACAAGGTAATACTTGGCCTCAGCGAGCAGTTCCTCAGTTTCTCGTCGACTGTCCGGGAGCGGCACTGCCCCATCTCTAAGATAGTTTAGGATTGTTCCAAAATGTTTTCCACAGCGATCAATCAAGATCCAACCTATAAAACAGGCAAAGGTTAAAGGTTATTGCTTAGTATCACATCATAACCAGTGAAGAGATGCTTAAAATTTTTGATATAATTAAAACATTTTCACCAACAGCTCACCTTCACTGTCTGTGAGGACCTCCATCCTGCCACTGAACATGGCTTTGAGCATCGTGTCCTGTTTGGTCAGTGTTTGCATTGTAGTGTAGTAGAGTGCCCCACCCACATTTAACTTCACATATTTGGAGCTGGGGCTGGAGCCTTTGAAGGATGTAGTCCGTGTTGTAGCTGCCGGCACTGCCGAGCTCACCACACTCTCTCCTGACATCTCTTCCTGAGAAAGACCAAGATAAAGCACAAGGTGACAAATCGCTCAGGACTAGTAGCTTGCTAGATTATCTATTATCTCTATTAGTGTTTTCTGTTTTTCCTCATGAGTCTGTGTCCCTAAGCGCCAACACTACTTGATTCTACTATCATTTCACTTTTAAAAATGCACACTGATTTAAGACAGCAGGACAATATGTGAGGACTAACTCAGAATAACCTATTTACAGGGATGTTCATAAGGTTGAAAGGGTGTGTCTCTTCTATAGGCTCAGAGGTATAAAGATATTAGGCTGATGCTCCACAGAAAGACGGATCAATTAATAGTTGATTTATAAAAGTAAAGAACATAACCCTGATAATCCTTAACTCTGCTACATTAACACACATGACTCATGTATTTTATCAGTAAATCCGTCAGACATCTAAAATAGAGACACATTACTAATACAAAAAATCATTCACACCCACATACACCATATAACTATTATAAAACGTTATCTTCTTACTGGAGTTTAAAAGTTCATAATATTAATCGTTAGTGTCAAGACAGCTCTATTTATTGTTACCCTGGTTCAAATCGACGATAATATACGATATTTCCTTTGTCTGGCTCTTGACGACTTCTTACTCCATTCTCACTGATACTGATCCGTCTCCCAACAGTAGTCAGTAGTAATTTAATTGTGGTCAGGACGGCTAATGTTCGAGCTAGCTAAATAGCATTGATTAAAGTTACCGAAATGATTATACATTTGGCGAAAGATATACATTTTATGACACTATCAGATAAATCAGTTTTATCTCCATACCATCAGTAGAGTGTTTATATCTGGATTTTGATAAAAAAACACAAACTATACTTACCATAGAACCCGTAGCAGACTTCGTAAATGTAGCTCGCTAACGTCAGTCAGCTAACACCCACTTCCTTCCGGTCTGCCGCTGCGCAGTTAAGAAATGACGTCATCTTCCCCTGTGCGTTGTTTAAAGGGACAAGCACCTCACTTTTTTTTTTTTTTTTTTTTTACCAGAGGTTACAAACAGTTGAAGAGTGCTCAAGATTGCCTAAATTGAAGTATGAGTAATATTACTTGGTCTTTTTTGGATCAATTTCTGCCCTGCTACTGTTAATCAACATATTAAACATAGCTGTACTGATATTAGCCTCAACCCAAACATTTCCGCTGTTGAGGGAGTAACAGTAACAATCGTCCCTCTCAGCAAACATTAATTTTTAAATGTTTTATCCAACGTCTTACACGTCAAGTTGCTGTTACTACAACTTAAACAGAAAACTCATGGAATATTTCGGACCTTTTAATAATTAACAGTCCAATAGGACGAGTTATACATGAATACTGACACTACCCGGAATCATTTTAATGCGACACACGGGATTAATGGCTGCAGTCAATGTACGGATCTCCTCTCATTGTTTACATTTCGAAACGGTATGTTCCTTGGGCATTTGAGACTGTCAGTGATACAGGAGCAAACCTAACTCGGCGACGATCATAAATATCGCTAAATTATTGTGAAAAGATTATCATCGAGACAGTATCAAGCTGACAAGCTGCGGACTAGCCCTGTGTGCTAACTAACCCTGCTCCATCTTCACTGTATCGCCCCGTTGCTTCAGAGATGGCAAGTTAGTCTTCACGTCCAGGTGGTTTCCCTCCTGCTCGGATCTCAAGGACAACCAAATGACTGAGGAGGTATAGCGGCCTAAAGGCCAGAGAAATCTTCATTTGAGGAAAATCACAGGTAGGTTCACTGTTATTTTCACTTAAGACAAGTGTGGAGGTGTGCAGTTGCTAGGATGCTGTGATTACCAAGCGCAGATATTTGCTCTGATTTCACTGTCAAACTGTGATCCACACAAACAAGATGATTATCAGTTTATAGTTTTATTTGTGGTTTATTTTCTTCTCTTCTAGGGTGCACAATGTTTGGTGTACCTCAAAGCTCCAAGTCCGAGTTCCTGGACAAAGCCAGGCAGGCCAGAGAGGAGAGGAAGGGGCAGAAGGAGAAGGAGAGAGCAGCAATCACCATCCAAGCCCTGGTCAGGAGGTTTCTCTGTCGCTGCAAACTCCAGAAGCAAATAAGGTAGTGTCCAGTTTTTTTTTTTTTTTAAGTTTCAATATATTTATGAATTAGTGTTATGTTGGTTTTATATTTTGTTTCTGTGTCACCAGGAAAGAGGTTGATGAATATTTTCAAGCCTCAGAAACTGGGACGACAAAAAGAAATGCACTATCAATATTCAAAATCGCTCGGAAATTACTGTTCATATATCGCCAAGAGGACAAGATGGTGAGCCACTGGTTATTTTCATTCGATTAACACTGATAACAATGATTAGTACACAACTAGGTCATATTTATAGGAAAATATTTTGTTATATTACTTGTTAATCTTCATATTTTGTGGAGCCTTTGCCTTGGGGAAAGCGTGTAAACATAACAGGCAGTTTGAATTATTGTCCTGGGCGGTTTGACTTGAATGACTGTAATGTTGTACATCACACAGAGATTCGAGAAGCTTTGTCGTGCTATTCTTGCCAGCATGGAGGTTGAAAATGAAACTAAAGTGAGTGTGCTCACTTTTTACCCTGCACATTTGAACCACACCTATTTGTAATTTTTGTCTCAGTGACTTTTTTACATTTGACTCTCAGGTCTGGTATGTGTCCTTGGCTCTCTCCAAAGACCTCACCATTCTCTGGCTCAAGCAGATTAAAGATGTGTTGTGGGTTTGCTGTCGACTACTAAAGAATTTAAAGGTTAGTGTTGAATGGAACCTGGATTTAAAAAGTGTTTGCCCATTCATGTTATGGTGTTTATGGTGTCTAGTATCACTCTGTGTTTTGTGATTTTTCAGCCTGACATACTCCAGGACAATAAATTGGTAACGCTGTACCTCACCATGCTGGTGACCTTCACGGACACTTCAACCTGGCGGATAGTGCGAGGGAAAGGTATGTCTCAAGCCATGCTGAAGTTGTTGTTGTAAACATATCTTTTTGCTAATGCGGGCTATGTTGTCTGCAAAGAATCACATAATATTTTCCACTTGTTATTTTAGGAGAAGCTCTCAGACCTGCTTTGATGAGGTTCTGTGAAAATATAATGGGTCATCTCAATCAAAAGGGATTCTACTCAATACTACAGGTTCAGTGTTAAACCTTTTCTTCTCTAGTACCATGTCACTTGTTGTTTTATTTGTAGTGCCTGTTGTATATCATGTTAATTCTTCTTGTTTAGATCTTGCTGACCAATGGCCTGGCTCGATCTAAACCATCTCTGTCCAAAGGCACTCTAACAGCTATCTTCACTCTGTCATTAAGGTGAGCAGGGAGGGGGTGATTTCACAGATGTAACTGTTCCAGTTTTATAGAAAATGTTCTATAAAGTTGTTTTATATCTAAATTGCTTTGTGTTATGTCCAATATTTTTTTTAGGCCAGTCATAGCTGCGCACTTCTCTGACAACCTGCTCAGATCATTCCTCATCCACATCATGTCAGTTCCAGCTGTCGTATCCCACCTCAGTGTGCTTACTCCGGAGGTAAAAGTCCTGTCAGATGTAACTTGAATAACAATTCTAACTATGTGAGAGAGAGTAGATTTAAATATCTGCCCTTTCTCCTCAGTGTATGGCGTCCATCCAGACACATGACCTCCTGCGGAAGTTCATTTTATTTCTCAGCCGGGAAGAACAGTGTTCGGACATCTGTGTGTGTCTTGAGGGGAGCCACACACTGTGCTTATTGGGTATAGTATTTTGGATGAATATGGACATGCCCTTTCATCAATCTGGTCTATGTTCAGATAAGACTTGTTTTGTGTCCTGTGGATTCTAATTTTACTCTTGTGACTGCATCTTTCTCTTCTTTTTTTTTTTTTTTTAAAATAGGCAACCTGATTCACTTGGGTTACCTCAATGAAAAAGTCCTTGAAGAAGAGGCCGGCCATTTTGTGAAGGACCTGACTGAGATGCTGTCTTACTGTCAGCGATATGTATCCCAAAAGAAGTCCAACCTTACCCACTGGCATCCTGTCCTGGGCTGGTTCTCACAAACCGTAGACTACGGGTCAGTATAAAATTACTTTTTACTTAAAAGGGTGCAGAAAGTAAAAATCACTTTTAAAGAGTCGCTTTTAATCTGTTAGATATTGCACAAAAACACTTAAAGGTGTAGATTACAAAAGAGACTCAATATTTTTTCCTGAGAAAGTTTATTTTAATATTGTTATAAGAATAATGAATAATATATACCCGAGTTCATCTCTGCCTCTTGTGTCGTCTGTTCTCTGTAGCCTGAATGAATCAATGCCGCTGGTCACCAAACAGCTGCAGTACCTGTGGGGCGTCTCTGTCATTCGAAGGCTCTTCAGTGACGTCCTTTCTAAAAAGCTGGAGAGTCAGGAGCCCACTCCCCCACCTCCTCAGCCCAGCACATCACAAAACAATCTACCAGTTAAAAGTGTGTTATAGACCCAAGCCTATTGTAATATTTTAATATAAGGAAAGTTGTGTGTGTAATATTCTTTGTATCCCTTGTGTGTTGACAGACCTTTTCAAACGAGCATTTCAGAAGTCAGCTTCTGTGAGAAACATCCTGAAACCAGTAGGAGGGAAGCGAGTTGACTCAGCTGAAGTTCAGAAGGTGTGCAGCATCTGTGTGCTCTACCAGACTGCTCTGTCTACACTGACACAAATACGCCTCCAGATACTCACTGGTCAGTACCAGACTTTTACTTTTTTTTTATATTATACAATCATGCAGTATTCTGAAACATTTCAGGTATTTCACCATGGAATATGTCACCGTGCTTTCTGTATTTGTGCAGGTCTGACACATCTCGATGACCTTTTGCCCAAACTTTGGGCCTTCATCTGCGAGCTCGGTCCTCAGGGAGGCCTCAAACTCTTCATGGAGTGTCTGAACAATGACACAGAAGAGTCCAAGCAGCTCCTGTCTATGCTCACGCTTTTCTGTGACTGCTCACGGCACCTCATCACGTAAAATCACAGATTTCTTTTTTTACTATGTTAGTCATAAAACGCCCAGTTTCATGGCAGCATTTCGTGACATAATGTGAATATGTTACAGAATTCTGGATGACATTGAAGTCTATGAGGAGCAAACATCTTTCAAGATCGAGGAACTCATCACTATTTCTCATCATTTTGAACACTTTTGTGTACAAGATGATATGGGATGGCATCTTAGGTGAGTGTGTGATCTCACTGAGTCTTCAAAGAATTCAATACAAATGTATATTTTTACTGAAAAGTGTTTATGTTTAATAGAAAATGCTAAAGGAGAGAAGTTAGAGTTATTCCACAGCGTTCACGGCTGGCTGATGGTGCTTTATGAACGGGACTGCAGGCGAAGGTTCACCCCTGATGACCACTGGCTGCGCAAGTAAATGCAGACGCTGAAACACAAAAAATTCTCTGTTTCTGGAAAAACTTCTACGTGATTAAATCTCACCTTTACATTTGTGTGGTGTTGCATTCAGGGACCTGAAGCCGAGCCTGTTGTTTCAAGAACTAGAGAAGGGAAAGAGAAGAGCCCAGCTTTTATTGCAGTACATACCACATGTCATTCCACATAAAAACGTGAGTGAGAGGAAGCCTTTGATTTAAGGTACTGTCAGTATCATTTTCGGCTGTATAATCGCTTTCTCTATACATTTTAGAGGGTGCTGCTTTTCAGGAACATTGTCACTAAAGAAAAAGAAAATCTAGGATTGGTTGAAACAAGCTCTGCTTCACCACACGTCACCCACATCACCATTAGACGCTCACGGATGTTGGAGGTAACCAATCATATAGATTTTGAGATCAGAGATTGAATGTGATTAAACTATATCAGTCTTAATAATCTGTACGTCATGTGTCCCAGGATGGATATGACCAGCTCCGTCGACTGCCAGTGAATTCAATTA
Source organism: Polydactylus sextarius (assembly GCA_016801845.1). NCBI lineage: Eukaryota > Metazoa > Chordata > Actinopteri > Polynemidae > Polydactylus > Polydactylus sextarius. Next base: position 11,235,816 of record CM028915.1, on the reverse strand, counting down.
AAGGTGTCATTCGTGTGAAGTTTGTTAACGACCTGGGGGTGGATGAGGCTGGTATCGATCAAGATGGCGTCTTTAAAGAGTTTCTAGAAGAGATTATTAAGAAAGTGTTCAATCCTGCTCTCAACCTGTTTAAGGTAAGTCTGACAAATAGTGTGTTTTTAAACCACATCACCTCTGCTGCTGACTTTGATTATATTGTTTTACTTAATGTGACGTTTGCTTTTCTGTAGACTACAAGTGGAAATGAAAGGCTCTATCCTTCACCCACATCTTACATCCACGAGAACCATCTGCAGCTGTTTGAGTTTGTGGGGAAGATGCTTGGGAAAGCCGTCTACGAGGTACGTTTCACCTCTAAAGAAATTCTTCATTTCTTCTTCTCACTTTGAACACAGTGTTTTAAGTTTTAAATGTGTCTTCACTGTTTATATCTTTATTATTTCTGCATCTTCAGGGCATTGTTGTGGACGTCCCGTTCGCCTCTTTCTTCCTCAGTCAAGTCTTGGGTCACCACCACAGTACTTTCTACAGCTCCATCGATGAGCTACCTTCATTGGACTCTGAGTTTTATAAGAATCTTACTTCCATCAAGGTCAGAAAAAATGACACTGGACTGCATTGAACAGTTTTTTATTACATTTATCCCTTTTAACCAACTTTCCACCTTTAGGTCACATGGTTGTAGTTTAGTTTCTCAAATTAAGTTACTGTTTTATATTTGATTTTTCAGCGCTATGATGGAGATGTAGGGGATCTAGGACTGACATTGTCCTACGATGAAGATGTCATGGGGCAGGTAAGGATGGAAATCATGGAAAATATGATAAATTGTAGCTGAATACATGAAATCACAGGTTACATTTTGCATTCTCCTACAGCTTGTCTGTCATGAGTTGATACCGGGAGGGAAAACAATGCCAGTCACTAATGAAAACAAGTATGTAAATACAAAATCAGTTGAAAAAAAGAATAGGGCACTGACCAGATGTTTGAAGTTGTGTGTTCAGTGGAAATCACCACCTAACTCTGACCTGAACTCTGCTGTCTCAGGATCAGCTATATCCACCTCATGGCTCACTTCCGGATGCATACTCAGATTAAGGAGCAAACTGCAGCTTTTATTCGAGGCTTTCGCAGCATCATCAACCCAGAGTGGCTGCACATGTTCTCCACGCCCGAGGTTCAACGCCTCGTTTCAGGAGACAACGCTGAGATCGATCTAGATGACCTCAAGTATGTAACGTTTCATCTTTGTCTTCATTCATTGTCTCTCTGATATCGATCACGTCATCAACAGCAACATGTTTCCATTACTTTAATGGCCTACTTAAGCTAATTTGAGGTTTTTTCCTCATCTGTTCCTGTTTATAGTTGCTCATTAAAACATCAAATGCTCATTACAGCTGCTTTCATCTCTTTTCCAGGAAACACACAGTCTACTATGGAGGATTTCACAGCAGCCATCGTGTCATCATCTGGCTGTGGGACATCCTGTCCAGTGACTTCAATGCTGAAGAGAGGGCTATGTTCCTTAAAGTAAGCTTTTGTTTTTGTTACAGTCAGTTTCTTCGATTTTTCTATATAAATTGGTTAAAGTGTTGTACATTTCCATGTGTTCTTTGACAGTTTGTTACCAGCTGTTCGAGGCCGCCTCTTCTGGGTTTTGCCTACCTCAAACCACCGTTCTCCATCCGTTGTGTGGAAGTGTCAGATGATCAGGTACGACTGAGGAAATTGATGCCGCTCACAAGCTGTTATGGGTGTGTTGTAGCTGTCGTCCATGTGTTGTGTTTGTACTAACAAAGAATTTCCTCCGTCTAGGACACTGGAGACACCCTGGGCAGCGTCCTTCGGGGCTTTTTCACTATTCGCAAGAAGGAACCCGGTGGTCGACTTCCCACTTCATCAACGTGCTTCAATCTGCTCAAGCTACCTAACTACAGCAAGAAGAGCATCCTGCGTGACAAGCTGCGCTACGCTATCAGTATGAACACAGGCTTTGAGCTCTCCTAATTCAATTGCATCAAGACAATCTGCACAGGAGATTGTGTTAAACAGCCTGAACCAAGCAAGAGGCTCGGATTACCTGAACTGGAGCCTGTCACATCAAAGGGGCATCACCTAAACAAAAGGGGAATCATGAAGGACCTACAAAGTCTCCTTTTGTGTGTGTGTGATTTTTCTTTTTTAATGGATGAGCTCTGCTCTATTACAGCTCACTCCCTCATGACGAAGGGATGCTGTTTCTGCAGCACAATCCAATTTTAAGCATCTCCCTTTTTTCCACTCCAAAAAATTCAATATCTTATGTATTTAACTTGATGAAATACAGATATACAGTGGCTAGATCTCTGTTTCTCAGGCTTAACGGAATCATACTCGGATCGAACACTCCCATTTTAAGTGAACTGGAAAGCAATACAGATGCAATGCAAGCCATTAGACACGTGGTTGACTCACTCGAGTTAAACCAAGCTATGTATTGTTAATACACTTACATGCTTGGACTCCATTACCCAAGCAACTTTTAGCTGATATTAGATGAGTCTTAAAATGTTTTGCTGAACATAATGCATCTTTTATAAATGGAAGACAAATCAATGTCTTATGTTCAACCTCCATGAAGGAGGAGTGGCTCACAATAGTAATCTTGTGTTGATTACATTAAGTCCCATTTTGAAGAAAATCACATTGACCTCATTCTATTTCTCCTCGCTAAAATACACCGCAGTCACCTGAGAGAAAGCGTCGGCCCAGCTGGTTTGTATTTTTCTCAGCACATCTAAAAACTGAACATCTGACTTCGATGCGGTGAAGCATCGAAGGATTCCCTGACATTTAACAAAAATCTTCTGATTTCTGATTTAGAAAAGATGTTCCGGGTACTAGAAATGTTTTGTCACTATTTGTATCTGCCCAGTTTGAGCAGACACGATGGAGCCGATGTGTTCCTGTCATGTGTTTTTTGACCTACGCTCAAAAAAAATATGAGTATAGTCAATCAATGATGTTAGCATTTGTATTTAATGTAAAAAATGAAGATTTCTCACTACACTACACTACTTTGAATATTGCTGAGTGCCTCATTTGCCGCCGCCCCTCCCCCACTCGCTACCACGACTGACTGTATTTCAGCTGTAACCAGTAACCACGTATATTGGAAACAAGCCATAGAAACAGGGGCTATATACCTGAACTTACCCTCTGCTCCTACTAACAACATGCAGAAACCCAACCACTGTACTACCACTACAACAACAACAACAACAACATCAACCGAGGAGGGTTTTTTTTTTTTTTTTTGCTCTAATGCCCTCCGATCTCTGTGGACTTTTTAAGCCATGCTGAAAAGATTCAGAGGTGTAAAAACCTCTCAACATGATGTCATGGACTGGTTCATCAACCAAAATGTGACTGCTTGTTTTGATGTTCCCTTCGGATGGAGATGTTGCACACGTTTCTGCTGTTTTTGTGGCTGTAGGGAAAAAAAGGGACATGAATGTTACCTTATAAGCCTAAATATCACTTTACACAGGGTTCTTCACAGAGTTAAAAGAAGAGGCTTTTTAGTCATTTAACAGATAAATGACTGCAACTTTCAAAGTAAGGGGTAAAAGAAGATATCTTATCTTTACCACATTCTTTTCTTATGCAAAAACAATGTTTTCTGTCATGAATGAGTATGAATACTTTTGTCAATAAGTAACACAAACTATAAAACACCCTGGTCATTATTGCCATGTTTCTAACTTCTAACAGAAAAAAAAGTATTATAATTAAAATGCAACCATATAACTATATGTAGCTAAGCCCATTGTTATTGATGACAATGCCAAAATTGACTGACTGGAAATTAGAAACGACGGTAAGATGATGGTACATCGTGTTTGAGATATTAATGAAAAATATGACATTTATAGATATTTTTACATTTTGATGAGAATTATTCATACCATTTTTCAGTAATTCAGTTTTTCAGCCTAATATTTTCCCCTCAGAATCTTAATGTAGTCCCTTTTTTTTTTTTTTTTTTAACTTTGACAAAGTTACCTTGCCGGCTGAAAAACAACCTCAAAACAATACATTCCCACCACCACGCTTGACCTGAGTGTTCTTGGGTGTCGAGTGCTGTTAAGTTCTGTTTCTACCTCGGAGTGGTGGCACAGTGTCTGCTGGAGTTTCAGAATTGTTCAGATTTTTAGAAATGGCTTGGTGGTGATCTTTGAATCATTGTGCCCTCTTAATCTCTCATTCTTGCCAGTGCAGGAGTCATTTTTGGCTTCCAACCATGTCTTTGGAGATTTTCAAGCATGGAACTCTTTGTACTTTTTTTTGTGCAACCGGATTTCCTTTCTAAGCTCTTTGGTTTTAGTGCTGACTTGCACTGACTGGAAACTAACCAGAAAACAAAAGTATCAGTTAGAATTGATTAGATGCTGGAGAAGATGGAAGAATTTCCCAGGCCTATATGGAATGGCATAAATGGCTGGTTGTTGTGATTCAAGAGGTATGAATAATTTTGGACAATGTTTTGTCAAAATGTAAAATATAATATCTCTAACACAATATAATACCATCTTTTGTCACCGCCTTATTAATTCCAGTCAGAACAAATTAATTTGACAAACAAAAATTCACCTAAACTCAGAAACTCAAACATTTGTCATGGATATTAATAATCTTGGGCTTAACTGTAATTCTAAATAACGGGGGCTGTATTGAATTTACCTGCAGTCTACTAATGTTATTAAGCTATTTTCAAATCTGACAAATCAGTCAGAAGGAACAAAGCAAGAAGCATGTGAAGAGGAAACACTACGAACGTATCTACAGGACACATTACAGTGAGTGTGCACTGGTGTATAAGAGAGATGAAAGATACCTCACAAGCTTGTCTGTCTTGTCTGATGAGGTCGCTCATCTGTTTTAAATGATGTCAAGAGTAGGCTAGACTTTAAATGTACCAGTGTGGACTGCTGATGCTGACTTTGGATATCCACTCTTTTAGTACAAATGAATAATAAAAAATGGATCATGGAAATGTTTCCACTTTTCCTGTGAAAGTTTTCTTCTTTTTTTTTTTTTTTAAAAAAAGTGTGAGTGAAACTGGCTGTACTACTGTTTGGAGTATGTTGTAAAGAAGGAGATCTCCATGTAAGATATGTCCATGTGTAGATACCCTTTTTCCCTCTGTAATGTTAAATCATATACGCAAGTATTATATAAACCAGTTTCTTTGAATCGTTTACACATAAAGGTGTGTTTTATTCCATTTGTTCAGAACAGACTTGATAATGTCACAGCTCTGGAAATTAGTTTATCACTAACACCTGCTGAGTCAGGAAGGAGTTTACAACACTCCTGTGGAGCTACACATGGTACTGAGGTATATTGCTGCTCTGTGATGGGTTAGATTTGTTTAAGACTTTAGTAGGAGGTTGTGGGATTGAAAATATCTCTCAACACCAAATATTTGGGTTTTCTTGTATAACATGCAGGGCGGATTATGGTGCAAGTGCTCACTTCTGACTCATACTCTCCATTGTGCTCGGTCCCCGCACTGTGTGATTCTTCATGAGAGATTAACAGCGCCTTTGTGAGGACTTCTACAACAGTAGTTGCTACTGTCTCAACCTGAGTCTGCAGAATAACAATGAACAAACCGCCGAGTCCTTCTCCAACACGATGGTTCAAAGTGCTGCGCAGGTAAATAATTACATTTAGACATGATATCACCTTTTAAAACCTGCAATTATATTCTATGTACAGTAATAATTTTTTGTGTGTGTGTATTTTAAATTAATGAAGCAAGTGTTGGTGTTTTTGGTTCTCCCCTGTTTGATACATTGAGGGTGGCTGTGTTAAAGCGCTTTGTTTGTATATATATATCACCTGATAGGCTGGGGTTATTAGGATTTTTACTATGCTTCCTGCCAGAGGCTTAACTGCACAGTAACTCCATTCAGAAAGGAAAACCAGTGGAGACATCTTAACTACAATAAACATGAGTGGAAAAGTGAGGGCATGCAATGCCTGTCAGAAGAATGGCCGGTTAACGTGCAGAAGGTATTGTGGTAAAGATGTGGACTGGAAATTAAGTTGAATTGAGTTTTAGTGTTTAACATTAGTGGTTTGGCTGCTGTTCCAGGACCAGGTTGGGGGAACCATGTTTGAGGATGTACTCTTTGGAGTGGATGGATCTACTGAGGAGAGCCAGAGTTTCCTTTCAAGAAGGACGGACCCTCAACGAGAACTTCAGACTGGCTCAGCTGCAGGCTGTGGTACGGATGCTGGAGGAACATGAGGATGATTTTGTTGATGCTCTTGAAAAGGACCTTCATAAGGTAAAAGGAGATCACTGTTAATCTTTGTTGGATTGTAATAGCCTCATTTATTTGTAATAGTCCAAATGGTCCATTTCTAAGCATTTTGTCTTCAATGTTTTTCAACCAGCCACGATTTGAGACGGTTGTGTCCGAACTGATCCTTGTCAAGAATGAAGCACTTCATGCCATCAACAACCTTAAGAAGTGGATGCAGCCGCAGCATGTGGAAAGAAACCTGGTGAGACTGCTCTATTTGCAAAACCTATTTTTCCCCAAAACATCTTCATAATATTTATTAGGATTATTCATGATTTATACAAAGAATGTTCTTTCAGTCTCGCCGCTACAAAGACATGTATTGTGCTGACCCTGACAAAGCAGATTAAAAACTTAGGTTGCCTTGCTCTTTTTATGAGAATAAAGGAGTCTGCTGTCTGTTCGATAAGCTTTGTACTGATAAACGCTGCCAGCCTTCACTCCTGGGTGTTTTGTTTCACTCGTAACCTAATTTTGAGCTTTTCTGATTTGTGGATCAGACCACTACATTGGACGAGTGTCTGGTGGTCAGTGAGCCATTGGGGGTGGTGTTTATCGTGGGGACTTGGTTCACTCCTGTCCAAATGTGCCTGGTGCCGCTGGTAGGAGCCATTGCAGCAGGTGGAGCAAACACATTGATTTACTGATTTTTGTGTTGCCTTCACACACACTTACAAAGGATCTGTAACAGCCAATGATGATTTTTCACATATTTGTGCAGGAAACTGCGCCGTCATCAGTCCGTCTGAGTTCACCACTCACACAGCAGAGCTTCTCCATCGTCTCATCCTGTTTTACTTGGACAATGTAAGTAGTTTTAAGTGAACAGAGAAGGTTGGACTGCTCTACTTAGTGACATTTTGCAACAAAAATGAGTCATTTTGTTTTGTTTTTTTTTCTCAGTGTTAAGTTATGTCATTAAATAAATGCTTGGTAGATAATCTGATAGATTAGTTTGTCCCTATTTTGTTTCCACTCATCACAGATAAGAGGTAGATGTTATTTTTTGCCAAAACTATCTTTTTCTAATTGTGGCTTCCAGTTAAGTGACTTAATGATTCATTTAAATACCTATTGGTTTATGAACTTTAAAAGTGGGAGTTTGTTCACAGCCTCAAACTATTTTTACATGACATTAGGATTTGTATGGATCCAGTAGGTAAAATCTAGTCGTATGAAACCTCCACCCTTTGTTTCCCAAAACTGAAACATGTCAAAAACTATGATTTGCAGACGTACTAGGTATGTTTTCCAGAAACTCCAGTTAAAACCTAATGATCTGACCTAAAATTCTTCTTGTTCCTAAAGGAATGCTACCATGTGATTCTTGTAGGCACTAATGACTTGCCTGAAGTTGTGGACCAGCTCAAATTTGATCATGTCTTTTTCACAGGTAAAGATAAAATCACCCTCAAATAAACTTTTAGGCACATTTACAAATGTATTCCTAATAAATAAATGATGAGTGTCAATCCCCAGGAAACAGAGAGGAGGGAAGCAGAATTGCTCAGGCTGCAGCTCGCACTCTCACACCCGTCACCCTCATTTTGGGCGGCAAGAATCCCTGTTATGTGGACCAGCACTGTGACATTGCCACCACTGCTCAACGCATAGCTTGGGCTCGTTTCCATAATGCCGGACAGAGCTTGGTGGCTCCGCACTACATCCTGTGCCACACGGATGTCAAAGCACGGCTGGTGCAGGCCCTGAAGTGCTGTCTCATGCAATTCTATGGCTCCGATCCCAGAGAGTCCCACAGCTTTGGCCGCATGGTCAATCTGGAGATCTTTAACCGTACGAGAGACATGCTGTGGAGATCTGGCAGAGTGGCTGTGGGTGGACAGGTGATAGAGGCAGAGAGATATATTGGTAAGAATCCTCTCAGCCAAGTTCCTTAAAATAAACCCGGCTAATACATGCAATGTATCGGTTGTTTTAATTTGTTTTATTTTTTTTTCTGCTCTTATCTGAAGCCCCAACAATTTTGACAGAGGTGACAGAAACAGACGCCATCATGCAACAGGATGTTTTTGGCCCAATTCTCCCTGTTCTAACTATAAACAATGTAGATGAGGCAATCGCCTTCATTAATAGGCAGGAGAAACCCCTCTGTGCATATGTGTATTCCAGCAACAGTAAGGTACATGACAACACTTAACATTGAAAACAAAGTACTAATTTTTCTGCTTTGAGAAGCTGATGTACATCATGATGTGTGTTGGCCTCCCCTGACAATGCAGATCATTTCGAGACTAATGAGTGAGACATCAAGTGGAAGCTTTTGTTCAAATGACAGCATCCTGCAGAGTCTGATGGTGGCTCTGCCTTTTGGTGGAGTAGGTAAGTCTTTTGCATCACAATATAAAATGCATCAGACACAGTGCTGGGATATTATTGTCAGTAATCCCTTTTTTCTAACAGGTGCCAGTGGAACAGGTTCTTTCCATGGCCGCTACAGCTTTGACACCTTCTCTCACAGGAAATCATGCTTGCTAAGAGGCACATGGTTTGAGTGTGTCACCTATCTGCGTTATCCGCCCTATGAGAACCACAATCTGTCTTTAATGACTTGGGCTAGCACTCTGTCCCAGAAGAGCCAGGGATGGTGCCAGATCCTGTGACTGCGTGGGAGGGTTGCAACACAGTCATATTGGAAGAAAAGCAAGTGCCTCCGCTAGGTCCTGAACAGTCTAGACATGCAAATGTATTAGTGTACTGAAAAACAAAACAAAATCCACAGCCACATCTAATCAATTGTGGGTCCAGCCACGGTTGTCTCGATTATTTAATGTTTCTATCTTAACTGTACATCAACTCAGCTGATTGTATTTATTTGATGAAAGATTAAATAATTGGATGCCAGTATTTTGGATGTACATGTTTTTGCTGAATGGTGGTTTTACTTTAAGATAAGAAAATACAAAATAATTGTGGACTTCATTCACATTTATTTATATATTTACAAAAACTGAAGTATCAATCATCCATAAAACAAAGTTTGTCTTAAATCTCATGTGACATTCTGGTCATTCGTGTCTTTTGTAGATTTTCTCCTCGTTGCCTTCTTTCATGGCTGCATATCTGGCCACAGTGAACAGGTAGTCGCTCAATCTGAGTGAAAATGTCAGAACATTTAATAACACGTGGCAGAGAAGCCAAGTTCTTATATTAGTTTTAAAACAATGGTAGACTGACCTGTTCAAAAACTTGGCAACTTCTGGATCTGCCTCTCCTGAGCGAACAATTGGAACAACACTGTGACAAGAACACAAGGCTGTCAGAACTAACTGTACCAGTGAAACAAGACAAAGGGATTCATTTAAGTCATTCAAGATAATGTTACAACCAAAGAACATGGTGAAACTGACCTGCGTTCAGTTCTCCGACAGACTGTTCGAGCCAAGTGCAAGGCTGCACTGCTTTTCCCACCAGACTGTGAAAAAGAAAGTGTAAGATAGACTCCTCAACATTGTGTGTATACAGGTACACACAGATACTTACAGGTAAAATAAAGTTGGTCAGCGGAGGCAGTTCTTTTGTTAAGTTGTCAATCCAGGTCTCCAGGTCTGAAATCGCCTGAGCGGTGAATTCTGTTTTTTCTTGCAAAAATACAACAGATAAAAAAAACATTATATTTTTATTTTCAAGAACACAAGAAGATAAAATAACAATATTACTGTAACAGTATGGCTGACGTGTGCATACTTATGTGACTTTCTCTTGCAGATGATCGAGGGGTGGCGACATTGGAGCCCACATCTTGTAAAATGCACTGTATCTGCAATGAAAGGAGATCAAAAATATAGTCCGAAATTTTGTTTCGGGAAAATTTAGCCCTGAAGATGTTAATAAATGCAACCTGAAAAATCAAACCTTGTCCAACTGGTACGTGAAGCTGTGGCCTTTGTCGAGGCAAAATTCTCTTGCCAAGCTGTGATGCATAATTCAACACGGTCAACTCAGGTGATGCAGATTAAAGCACACGTTTTAAAAATGACCTATGGCATTTGAATAGTTGAAATATTACCCTATGGCTGAAGAAAGCTCATCTGTATTTCCCAAGGCTTCAAAAACATTATCTTCCTTTGGCCTCCTTTCCCCAGTGAATGTGCTTGAGAAACCTTTTAATGGGTAGAGCAACAATCAAGTCAACTTTGCAACAAACTATTTACTGTAACATTTAAACAGTTTCCCTTGTACATTTGAAAAACAAACCTTTATCTCCAGTTTTGGTGTATATTTTGGGTATCCTGTTGTCTCCCTCAGTGGCATAACTGTTAAGGAAAATGATGACAAGAAGATTAAAGAGAAGTATTTTTTGATTAAAAAAAAAAAAGATTTTTGAGACAGTTTAACCATAATGCACAGTGTATTCAGTTCAATTATAAACCAATACTCCAGCTCAATATATAGAATCATGCTATTTATGTTAATCTTTCTTTTATTTTATGTAAACATTTACACATGGACATCCTTGTTTAACAGCTAACTACCCAGCACTGTGCTATGTGCTATATTACATACATATGAATGACATGAACAAGTCCCAACACTACACATACACGTACTTTGACAAAGAACAGAGATGTACAATTACCTTCTGACCAAAAACGACGTTTTTCCTGTTCGATGTTCGCATATGAGCCTGTTTGTCCTTATAACACAGCGGAGGTGAGCAGGTTTAATAACAAACGAAGCCATGTTAGCCGCTAGTGGCTAATAGTGACGTTTTACGTCCCTACGCGGCGTCCGTAGTTTACGGGCGTTTCCTTTTTATCGCACGATTGGTCAACACACCGGATGGTGGGCGGGTACTTAACGCTGATTGGATATTGAGAATATGTGTTGAAGTAGCTGTGACGCTGATTGGATACTGGAAGCCGAACCTCTGTTGGCCACGCCCCTTGTGTGTCAGCTGTGTTTTTTAACGTGGTTTCACTTCACCGCCCAGACAAGAGCCTGGCTACGGAGCATCCTTCATGCTTACAGGCCATAAATATACTTTGCTAAATATACTTTGTTAATTCGTGAAGCGTTGGAGAAAAGCCAGAGACGTGGAGGCAGACCTGTCGACTACTCGCCGCTGCTTTAGAGGATTAAGGTTGGCTAAAGGTGGCTAAGCTAGTTTATAACAAGTAGCTGTCAGTGGTAAACTGGACCAGCTCTGGACACGTTTTTGGACTCTACAGGAATGAAAGTCGAGGACTTTTTCGTGTCCGCGCCTGGGAAGGCGATTCTGCACGGAGAGCATGCAGTTGTGCACGGAAAGGTAATCATTGAGAGTGAAAGTACAGTTCACAGTGAAAGTACTGAGATTATGACATATTAACGTGAATTTAGGCATGTTAGCTAAAAACCATGAAGTTATTCTAATTAGAGAACCAAAGTTTTGATAAACTGGACATCACATATAAAGTTTTGTAAACTTTTTTTAATGAACTGCTGTCTGTCAGAGGTTCATTTTACTGGCACTTAACACGTTGATTGTCACTTTAAGGAAAACATTCAACAATAAAGTTAGTTTTAAAGTCTGTACCTGAGATAAACGTAGGCCAGACTAAAAGTTGAAAAGGGTTTTGATTGTTGAAAAAGTGATTTAACAACAACCTCCTGACCTTGACCTCTGTTGTCGCTCCTTCACAGGTGGCTCTTGCTGTGAGTTTGAACCTGAGGACATATTTGCGGTTGAAGGCCACTACTACTGACAAAGTTTGCGTCAACCTCCCAAATATTGACACATTTCTCTGCTGGGACCTGAGTGAGCTGAAGCAGCTTATTCCCTCTTCCTGTGGTAAGAAACGTACTTACATATACTGTGATTCTTACTGTTTAACATGCACACTGAGACATTGAGACATCACTCTGGCCAGATGAATATCATGTAAATTACTGCTTTTTTTGTTTTTGATGTGTGCATTATTGTGATATTATTTTAATAACTTTGATTGTTGTGTCTTGTGACCAATAACAGCTAAGAAGGAGGAAGCAAAAAGTTTGGATCTTGATCTTGTGAGCAGACTACGGGAATTTGTTGGCGTAATAAATGGAAACCTGGACACTTGCAACATGGCCACCTTATCCTTTCTCTACATCTACCTCTCAGTGTTCGGAAAAGGGTGAGAAAGTAACTCTGTTCTTCTAAGCGTTTGTTCAGCTACAGAAAGGATGGCTCCACAAAAATCATCACACCTCAATACAAATATAAATATAAATACTCATTACAAATATTTTTAGTTGAAAAATTAAAACCACAACATGATTTGTAATTTCATGAAGATGCACTGATATAGTGTTGCATCTACAAGGTAATGGAAGCAATAGTATGTAAATTTGAAAACTCAACACCTGCAGGCACTAAGTGTTGCAGCCGCTTCTATGTTTTAAATAGCTAATGATTGTGTATGTGAGAGTTTTTTAAATGGAAAATTTTTCACTGAACATTGGAGAGAGTGTACTCTTGAAAGTTTGGGTCCTCACTGGTTTTAACGTTCACTTGTCTGATGAATAAATCAGACAAAAAAAAACTTTGTTCAAATCTTTGATTTTTCTGAAATAAAAAGGAACAAAATCAATTCAAAAACAAAAAGCAACATCTAGACAAGGCTACAAATGGAATTCAATTAAATTCAAAACTCTTTCTTTTCCGAGGGGCAATTTAAAAAGTTTGAAAGTGTAGAAGTTGCATAGATTTTCTTGGCAGCACTATAAATTGTCTGCAGGGTAGCATAACATAACATATCGTGACATTTTTATTTCTATCAATTATTTCACTGTAACGCATCGATAGTGCAAATATCAACACCGATTATTTGAAGATGGTGCATATCTTATAATCACAGTAGCCAGTGTTTTCTGTGGCTGTAGGTGGTGTTAACCCTGTGTATAATCAGTCTTAGAGTGGCAACAACAAAAACTCTAATAGTAACTCTACAGCCTGGTAGACTTTAATTTGTAGTTACAGAGCAATAAGCAGATTCAAATTAGATGAGGCTATTTCACATGTAGAATTGTACACAGTGACATGAATTGCAATGCATCATAGTGAGGTTATTATCATATTTTATACTTTGCATTGTGGCTATGAAATACAATTCTAATCTATTGTTTGGGCCTTGTGTCATTCAGATGCGGTAAATGTAAACACCATTAGCACAACACAACAAAGGTCACGAGTACTTGTCAGCATCTGAAGGTTCATTACATTAGTGTTTCTGCCCCACAGCTCTTGTGCAAACAGGGGATGCGAAATGTAGATGTGTTGAAGGAAAAAAAAAAAACTTTACCTCTCCAATCTCTGCACTTTAAAATGAATGAAGATAGAGCAGGGGAACAGACAGAAAGGCCGGATGTCAGTTTTAGCAGCTCCAGCAGCTGTGAACACGGAAGATGCTCAAGAACATTAGAGCTGCAGGTTGTCGGGGGGGTTTAATCGGCGCTGACACACTGCTGGCGTGTCTGAGAGAGGTGATGGGTTCTGACAGTTTGGCCACTAATGAGAGTCTGGCACTAGGCCACACTGCAGCCTTTAACAAGTCTGGATGTGTTTTTCCCTTGAGAGAAGAGCTGGACAATTACTTTAGAGTATTCTCCTGTCTTCCCAAGAGCAGCTTCTCTGACAGACATCGACAGCAATGTCAAGCAAGTTTTTGTTGTGTCTAGAAGATCGATATATAGAAAAAATGGATCGTTTTAATTTCACAGCCCAGTTTGTACTGTTACTGTTGATGTGACTGTAGAGAATGAGATATGACACATTATTATTATTATCTGATTTAATTAATTAATCTTACAGTTTTTGTTTAATTTGTAAAAATGTACTTTTAGTAATGTTAAATGGGCAATGATGTAGTATTTCACATTTTGGGGGAATGCTTACAAATTCCTACATCCTGTGCAGTAAATAATTAAAAACGGTCACTGTAACAATCGTCTGAAGTTATTTTCTAATGAAGGCTCTAAGTAATATGTATGGTATTTAATTGTTTACTTTATTTATTGTGTACAAGTAGGAGCTCAGTTTTTATGTCTGTTTTCCTCAGTGAGCTTCCCAGCTTGACGGTGACTGTGTGGTCAGAGCTGCCGACCGGAGCGGGATTGGGGTCAAGTGCTGCCTACTCGGTGTGTTTAGCTGCAGCTCTGCTCTGCGCAAGTGGAGCAATTTCCGCTCCTCTCAAAGAGTGGGATAACACAGCCAGGTAAAGGAAAAAAATAAATAAATAGAAAAACAAATTGCAATAAGGTTTCCAGCTGTGTAGCTTTGTATCTGTTTGAGTCTGCACAGACAATCATGCAAACACAGAAAATCATTAGGACTAATAAATATTCTTTGAAAAAAAAAAAAAAAACACTTCAAAACCAAAATTCAAGATTACGTGACAGTTTTTCCAGAACCTTTCTGCAATAAAGATTAGATTAATTACATTATAATTCTAAAGAATAAAAACTGATGAAGAAGGGTTTAATTATTAAATTATGTGCAAGCAGCGTTTTATTTTATTTATTTGTCCATTTGTTTCATTTGTATTTAACCAGGTTGAATAAATGATTGAGGAATTAAATTACACAACCAAATGAAACACAAACACAAATAAAAAAAAACACAAATCAGAAACAAGATAAATATAATGGGAAAACCAAACAAAAATGCTGCATCATTTATTCAATTTGCTAAAGATATTTATTTATTTTCACAGCCTAATTTTACAAACTGCTGTGATTTTATGATTTCCCTGTCTTTTCTTGCAAGGTCTTATTTTATTGCAAATCCCGTGATGCTTTGTAGAATCAGATTGCCTCATCACAAACAACAAACAAACAACATCTATATAATCATTTATTGAACATCCAGCTGTGGATCTTGCCTATATAACAGTGTGATTAGGAGATAAAACCGTAGTTGGAGCCTAGATCAGAAAGTCTGGGCTTTAAAATTTGTTTTTTTTTTTTTTTAAAATGATTGCAGGTGGTGTCAGGAGGAACTGGAGCTGATCAACAGCTGGGCTTTCCGAGGGGAAATGATCATCCATGGTAATCCTTCAGGAGTAGACAACGCTGTAGGAACATGGGGTGAGGCCTGAAATGATGTAGCAACACACACTGCGTTAAACCTCCCTCTGTCTCTGTGGACACGCAGCACTCTTTAACAGTATCATCAGAGTATTGTAGCAACACTTTTCATTATCATTCGATGATTATCTGTTTAATGATTTTGATTTCCCTTTATGTAGGCGGCATGCTGAGATTCATGGCCGGGACGATAATACCACTGAGCAGGTACTGACACTGATTAACAGTTTTTAATTTTATACAATTGAAAGCAAGCACAGAGAGGATTAATAAAAACAGGGTGAGATTTTTTTCTGTTCACAGACAACAAATATAGCCCTGGTAAACTGATGCATGTGATTAATATGTCTTTATGAACTCTGATCCGTCTGCTTTACTCACAGGGTGCCGTTATTAAGAATCCTCCTCACCAACACCAAAGTACCACGTAGCACCAAAGTACTTGTTGCCAGGGTGAAGGACAAAATTAACAAGGTACTAAACAGTTCCTTCCTCCCCCGTGTGTTACTTGTCGACACTGTAATTAATATAATAGGCGGTGCTTTTGCATGGCAGATACTCCAGAGTCTGGCGTTGAGTGCCTTCATAAAATATTGAAATTAAACTCTTAGCCAGCACCCCTGTGTGCTGTTGCCTTGGTGACACCAGCAGGTGTGCAGATTTCTGCCTCAGACACAGATAGGCCTGGATGGTGTTGTGGCAGTGTTGTGATCAGACTGGAGCACAACCAAAGTCAAACCTGACATTTTACAATCTGTATTCGTGTGCATATTATCCATCACAATTTTTTCAAACACACTCACACAGGCACTTGTATTTTTTTTTTTTTTTCATATACTGGCAACTTGTTGTACCGGAGACCTGCTGCGGTGCTGCAGATGTTAATTTCCTCTCTGCGTCTCCCCCTTCCCCTCCTGCAGTTCCCCTCTGTCATGACCCCAGTGCTCGACTCGGTCAATGCCATTTCCTGCACTTGTGAAAAAGTCCTCTCAGAGATGACCTGCGAGCCCATCACAGGAGAGCACTACAATATTCTAGAGGTACAAAAATATTAATAGATTGTATAAAGCACATTAGCACATTAATTGTGAATATGTTGTTGAAGTGGCAAAATGTAATTGCATGCTTGTCATCCAGAGAGCCAATATTCATATTCATGTGAAAATTCCCACCTGTGAGCAACAGGTACAACAACAGGACATAAAAAGTCCAACACACATTTGTTAAAATGCCAGATATTTATCATGTAACAAAAAAATTAAATTAAGATAAATTAGTTGTGTAGTTTGTGGCAAAATTTATGGCAAGATTTTTTTTCTTTTTACAAAGAAAACAAAATATTGCTAAATCAATTTGCATATAATCAGCTCCCCCAAAACCACCATGAAAAATGTGGTAAACTTGATTTATTCATTTGTAATTTTTTAGTTATTATACATTTTTTCATAATCTCAAATGTATATTTGGTGCAAAAACCAAACCAAACCAATCACCAAAAATGGGCTTCAGTCAATTTTGGCACAAAATCAGTACAACAAAAAGTGAAGAATAAATCCAAATCAACAATCAGAATACACCGGAAGATTTTTTTTTTCAAGTTTTGGAAAGGCACAGCCAGAACCCAGAACCGAATCCTTTTAAAAATCAGTGCAGGGCACCACATAGGTGATGCTTTTGCAAAGAAAGAGAGAGTAAATATTGGTAAGTCAAGATGTACCATGCTGACAGACACCTACACAAAAAGAGTGAAAAGTGACTCTTCAACAAAGTCTTGGTTGTGGTGTGGAAAATTTTGCAACCAAGTTATAACCATACCCTCACCCCCAAAAAAAAAATTTAATTGGATTTCAATTGATGTCATTTTTAGGAGCTCATTGACATCAACCAGCATCATCTCAATGTAATGGGGGTGGGACATCCTACCCTGGACACACTGTGTCAGGTCACTCTGACCAGAGGTCTTCACAGCAAACTAACTGGTGCAGGAGGAGGAGGCTGTGGCATCACACTTCTGAGACCAGGTACATTGGACTAATTGATCTGTTGTTTGTATCGTAACTGTGTTTATTTTAATTTGTTTTGGTTTGTTTTCAAAGTAGAATTTATTTGCTGTTGTAATAACCTCTCTAGTTTTAATGAAGCATGTAATTGAAATTAATGTCTCATTTAGTCAAGGCTATAATGCATCCTGCCATGGATTTGTTTTTTTTTTTTTTTTTTTTTTTACAATGAATTCAATTTGATGAGAGAAGTTTGATGTAGCCGAACTGTCAGACTCCTTCCCTCAAACCCTCCCACACTCTTCCCTTCTAAAGACAACTGTTTGAGTGGCAGAAAATGATGAGAAGGCTGCACAAGAAGGATCTTTCAGTGTGCAGATGCTACTGTGCAATTGGTTATGAGGAAACTTTGTATCATCCTCCCTTTGACAAAACAAACAAGCAAAGAACTTGCGAGCCGAGTCTTTGTTTATGCCTGCAGCCTGTAGCATACTGAATTTTAATAAGTTTAAAATCCTCCAAATAGATTTCCAAATGCTCTTTATTTGTTTTCTTAGCAAGCATTTCCCCTTTATGTGAATCGCAGCTGTTTTCAAATTGAGTATCTATTTTCTCAGAGAGGCTACTATAGCAAGGCTCTTTGAGTTAAAGGAGAAAACACTGCATTCAGTTATTTTATCACTGAGTTAAAAACTGCTCTCTCATCTGAAGCTTAAAATTTTCAAATGGTCCTGTGGTTAGCATCAGTGTCGCTGTGCAGCTGTTTCCTTCCAGTTGAGTGGAAGTGCTGCAGAGCCTCTAACTATTCCACTTTTATGAAACTGATGATTAAAGAGACGAGTTTCTTCATGTGGTTTAGTGACGGACATAACACCACTGGAGCAAATTTTATTTTAGTCACTAAGATTTGATTTTACTATTAAATATTCCGTGGCATCTATCCCACGTTAATTCCTACTTTCTTTTCATGTATAACTGCAGCCCAACTTGACCTGATTTGTTTATCTTGTAGAAACGGACTCCTTTGTTGTCCAGAGTACAGTGCAGGAGTTGCGAGACTGCGGCTTTGACTGCTGGGAGACGAGTATTGGCGGACCAGGTGTCCAACAGCACTCTCCTTCGTCTGTTAAGGAGGAAGTTCTGGAGGTTTTAAACCGATACTGACTCCCACCTGTGGCTGTGGCTGAACAACAGGACAGATGGGCTGTTTGTCTGTTTGTTGTCGTTACCTCAAGACCTGAGGTGTGATCAGCTAGTGAATCGGACCGAATGGACCGAGGAACATTTCACACTGTGTGGAAGCTGGACAAAACTACCCCGAGTGTTAATTATATATTTTTACAGAGGAAAAAAATAATTATATAATCTAAAGTTTGAAAACTAATCGTGTGGTTTTTTTTTATGCTTATGCGCTGAGCTGTGTGACCACTAGGTGGCATCAGAGTTGCACAAATACTTTTCACTGGAAGTGGATTTCTGATAGAAGGCTCTGATAAAATTGATTAACATGTAAGTGAAGAACTGGCAGGATTAATTTATATTTCATCCAAATGTTTAAAGCAGCAAGGCCAACCTATCTTAATGGATTAAACTGATTGTCAGACATTAATTACTTCTCAGTGACGGTGACTTGCAGCGCTGTTGTGGAACAGCCAGAGAGAAAGTTCTTTCATTTATTTCACCAAATAATGAGAGAAATAGTTTTCATGAAATACATGGTTTTAATAAAAAAAAAAAAAAAAAAAAAAAAAAGAGGAACCATTTGGTTTTTAGTCATCATAGTTTTACAAGAGGTGTTCTTTAATATTTCTGTTCTCGTGAACTTGTGATAAAAATGTTTCTCGACTAACCTAAAAACCAGGAAATGATAATGTCATGAATATATTCAAAGAATTATTAACATGAAATGTCAGACTTCACTCCAATGAGTTATCAGCTTCAGACATAACTGACTGTATAAAAAACATTGCTTTTTAATTTTGCTAAGAAATACTGGAATATATATATATATATATATATATATATAATTATGATCAAATAAAATGATGTCTCTGTTATAAGAGTTTTAAATATTCAATATAATTTGCTAAAATATTGATTCTTATTTCAGTTTTATGTGCCATTTATTTCTTCAGTTAAAGAGTAAGCATCTGTGTTGTTGTGCTAATAGTTAATGGGGAGAGGGTGACAGCAGGAGTGTGTGGCCTCTCCGGAGCCTCTGGATTAGCGCCACTTTAATGTGAATCAACAACAACCAGCGTCCTTCTGTGAGTCACAAATTTGTGCTGACACATATGCACACACACACACACACACACATGCGCACACACACAAACACACAACACACACCAGCTTTCCCAAATTCTTCTCCACCTAATCGCTCATCCTCCTAAGCATTACAAAATATTCTGCAAATGCCGCAGATACAGAAGACGGATCTGTTTAGAATATCCCTGATTTGGGGAAAAGGTCATTGTGGGATTCAGCTGAGTTTGAATATCCATTTCATTTTCTATTTTTTAAATGTCATGAAGATTGAGTAGTACGAATCTGGCAGTGTACGTGAATAAATGACATTTGTCACCCTCCCTCCTTTTCCGCCTGGCGCCCCCTCTGTCCTCTTGAATTGTGTCATCTTTATGTCAGGGCAGCCCCCCGTCAGCGTGCCGCACAGTTGCCCCTAACCCCTGCTGGAATTTAATTACCACTACGCTTTTCAATTGAAATGGCATTGACGAGGGGGGACAAGAGGGAGACAACGGAGCCTGTTTCATTTGAAGCCCCTCTCTTTCTTTTCTGTCTTATTCTCTCTCACTCCTTTTTACCCCTGCAAGGCACAGATGGTATTTTTTTTATCAGTGTCAGCGCCTGCTTCTTTCTGCTCTGATGAATAGAATTTAAGGAGGCCCTGAGATTATTTCAGATAACAGAGGGAGTGAGGAAAGGGGGTCAAGGATAGAGGGAGAATATCAGAATTAGAGAGAGAGAGATACAGTGAAAGCAGTTTGCTGTCCCATGAGTGAAGACAGAAACGGACAAATCATTTAACATTTAACATTAAAGGGAGTTTTGTCCGGGTGGATTGGTTTGGGAGAATCTAGCATTTATAATTCATTCATCGTCCGAGCAGCAAGAAGGAATTGTTAAATGTGAATTTGCTGAGTGGTCATGCTCACTGTGGCACATTCCCTCTGGTCCGTCAGTCGACTTTTGAAATGCTTGTCAAGAGCCATTAAGTTTGAATACAGAATTAGACCTGACTGACAAGATATCAGGTTGCTCATGGCCACTGGTTTTACTAACAGGGATTCAGGGCATGTATGATTTCATACAGCGAGTTTTTCTTTTTTCATTTACATAAATAGGATCCCTGGGTCACATTTATATTGTCGGTTATTATCATGGAAAATTACTCGTGTGTTGATTGTATTTTATTTCATGATATCTCTGTCAATGGGGGGGATGTGGAATTGGCCACAGCAGGGAAGGTTTTTGGTTTATAGACACACCGACAGAGGAAGAATCAACATCATGAGGTCCTTTCTGTCATGATGGGCTGTATGATCCTCCTGGGGGTGTTTGCCCTTTCGATGAGTTGGGGGCTGGTGGCTGGTGTTAGTAGCAGGGGTCCGATTAAGCCGGCAGTGTACAAGGATGCTGTCAAAGAACAGAGGATTTAGTTTTCGACAGAAATGTAATATTGTTCTGTTAGTCCCAGCTCTCCATAATGAATTATGTTTCAATGAAAAGATTCATTTTTCATTATTATTATTGTTGTTATATATTAAAAATAATGGTTGCCTATGTCTACCAGAAGTATAGAATAGGACAATTTTTTCTCTGTGTGTTTTATTGGAACCATTTTCAGTGAGAGAAGATATTAAATTAGTAATGAAAGAATCAGTCAGACAATCACAGTCAGATTAGGAGTCAACAAACCCGCTGGTTTCTCTGTGACACTGTACTGAAGGAGAGAAAAAGTGCTTCGAGTCTAATGCTAACATCATATATGATAACAAGCTCACATCAACAATGCAAACACCGTGACATGTAGCAGGTGTTGTGGTCACAGTTCACCATCTTGTTACCAGGCCGACGTCAGATAATTCACAGTAAATGCAAAAAATGCAAATTAAAAGTTAAAATACTGATGCTTGTCCCTGCTGCTAAATGTCAGGTTGTTGAGACATTTAAGTCAAAACCACAAATAAAAAAAACAAAAAATCTTTATTGATTCTATTTCAGGAGAAATCAGGATAGATTGTCTGGAAACTCTGAACATCTGTGTTGACAGTTACTAATAGTTAAGATGTTTAAGTTTGAGTCAAAGTGATGGACCAACACACTGACGATGAAGCCGTTCTGCCTGTTTGCCTAAAAAGTAAAAGAGTCTCAAAAAAAAAAAAAACTAATGATTTTGTGTGAGGAGATCTCTTTTCTACTTTCCCATCCTGTTAATCATCTTGTGACCCACTTCCTCCTAGATTTATTTTGCAACCCCTTGTGGGGCTCCTGACCTTCTCTTTACTCCTACCAGTAGACAAAATGTTTTAAATGAGGTTTCCACCTGGAGGATCTGTTTGGTCTACAAACTGGACTTCTTTTGATGCTCGTGAAACAGCTCCACAGTGTATAGCCTTGCTTGAGTTGTGGTATTGTAAACATCTGAAACACATGACAGAGCGACTCTCACCCACGTCCCATTTTCCATCATGGAATTGTATCATGTCATTGTATTGATCCTGTAATTGATCCTGTGTAGTCGAGGGCACCTGCAACGTACTCTGTCATCCCTCAGTGCCACGAGTGCTCTTGTTTAATTGCAGGCTAAAGGTGCTGGTTTTTCTTGTTGCCTTTGAAAAGCTCCATTGATTTTTATACCACCCTTCATCCTAGCTGTGCTCTGTTTTAAGAGTAAATCCCTTGAGTTGAAGTTGCCCAGAATGTAAAAGTATGAAATCTGTCAGCACTTTTCACAAGCGCTTCCAGGTGCAGTCCAGACAGGTTAAAGTGAAAGGACATAATAATTTATGTTTTAACTTCTCTTTATGAAGCATGTTGATCTTTATAATGTAAAAGGCACAGAGCAACCTTAGCGTCAACATCTGCAATCTTGACGTTGAGGTCATCTCTATTGTTTTCTCTGTGCAGTTCTGGCATGAAGTTTTGCAGAAAAAATAAAGGTTCAATTTACAACACACAGCAACTAAGTCTGCCACTTCAACCAAAACAAAAAGAGGACAGTGCCTATTGTTTTTCTTAGTAGCTGTTGTTATCTTTCCCCAGGTAGTAGAAATAGTGGGCGGTGGAACAACCAGAGTGACTGTGAAAATTCTGTGAGAACAGGCAAAAGAAAAAGATTCCTGTTGATAGAGGAGACAAAGAAGGTGAAGACGAAGAGTGAAAAAAAACTGAGGTAGATCAGGACTGGACCTGAGACAGCCATTCATTTTTTTTTTTTGTCGGCCACCGACTTACTGATGTAGAGCCCCACTGGGATTTTTCACCATAGTCACAAACTTCACACTAACATTTCTGTTAGATCAGTTGGTAACTGTAAAGACTTGCCTTATTGATAAAACTACGCGTTTCTAGTTTAAATTATAACTTGCTTGTTTCCTGCTTTGGACCATATCTAGACAATGGCAGCCAAGTTGCCAACACGAATGCTTGTATCCATTAATATACATCTATATATCCTTATCCCTTAGCTAATAACAAAGAAAACACATTCTCAGTTGGTGATCTTTTTGAGAAAAGTCATGAAACTTAACATATAATGGGAGTAAAAGTTGTTTTATATGTCTTATACATTTAACAAAAAGAAAAAAAAGATGGCTTTCTCTATGTGTGTGTATGTCATGGGCCATGTGACAGGTTTAGTTAAATGTGAGGTTGTGTTTTTTGATTAAATGTGGGTGAATTTTGATAATATTTGCTTTGCTAGTTTGAATTATTTAGTTTAAAAAAAAATGAAATGATCTTGTGTTAGGTGTAAGCTTAAATCAAAGTTTAGCTGTTCCAAGATAATGTGTGTTAAATCAGTTCAAGTCTTTTTTTTTTTTTTTTTTTTTTTGCTATTATGCAATTATCGTATAGCATAAAATAAACACATTATAGTTCAATAATATATTGCATTAAATAATCAGAAGCCAATAATCCAAACAGGGATGTTTTTGTCATGCTTTAAACTGCAGTTTAGAAACCGGCACAAAAATATATTCAGTGCATTAGGTTTATATAGAACAAAAATATCCTAAATGAAATTTGATTTGCATTAATACGCGAAGCAGCTTATCTAACATTCATACTTTGAACTTGCTTTGAATTAGAAATAGGGTCTCATCATTTCCCTGGGATTGAAGCCAATTTATTGGATTTTTTTTTTTCCTTCAGAGGCTCGGGGAGGAGGATGATCTCAAAATGTTATCACATGACACTGTATGATTGATGGACCATTAAAATGTCAGCCAGATGTACTTAAAACCACAGCTTTTAGGTTGATAAATCATGGCACAAATGGATACATAAAGCTGTTAGAAACAAATATTCCCATCTAGAGCTATCTGCAGTCAGATAGTAATGGATGTTCTATCTGCTTGTCTGTCTCTCTGTATGTTTATTTCTTCATATTTTTCACTCTCCTAGTGTTTCTCCAGACCACTGCAGTCATGTAATTAGAGTGGGACAGGTAGGAGTGTTCATATTTCATCTGCTGCATTCACGATAACATCTAATAATCCGAAAGCGTTGCAAAATTGGTATCTCGTTGCTCATGCATTATGAATGAGTCACTGATTGCTTTTTTGCATAGATTAGTAATCATTTCACAGAAATCTTTCATATAAAAATGTGCCAGGAGGGTTCTATCTCTTTTTCTGAAGAGTTGAGGTGACACATCCCGCCGCTTTTTTAAGATAAAACAGATCAGGTGATACCACTTCTCCCCCTTGCCCCTTTGCTCCCACTCTTGCTCTCTGATTTATTCCTCTATGTGTATCATCACGGGAGGGATAAGTGTAATTTTCAGCCCACTTTTCAACTGATTGCTCACTTAGTGAATATATTCAGCATCTGCAGTGTTATTGTGTTTGGAGCCAAATGACTAAGTACCATTGAGATTCTTTGGCATCAAAGTAAACATTTGCAGATTCCAGAAGAACATGGAGAAAAGCAAATCATAAAAGCTATGAGACTGTGCGCCCTACATTTAGATTTTGGTGACCTCTGCTTGTCCTGACTTGTAGCTTCAGATTGGCATAACGCATAAGGGACTCGTATGGTCTAGTGGTTAGGAAAATAGGCTGGTTGCCAGGTCTCAGTGTAAAGTCCCAGGTGAGGTTTACATACCACTTTTGTTTCCTGTCAGGCAAATAACCTGTTTCACAATGATCTACACCAGCCAGTGAAATGTCACACCAAATGCATTTCACAGAGTACTTAAAGACAGATTTATATGCAGTGACTTATAGCGAAGTGCAACTGTCCTTGTTTAAATGTTGCTGAGAGCAGCATGTAGACTTCACACGAAACAGTGGTGTTTTTAAACCTAAAGTGAAGTTTTAATTAAAGCTCTCAGTTGATGCTTTGATGTGCAAGGAATTGAATTTTAGCTCCGCCTCACTGCTGATTGAATAACGAAGGCAAAGTGTCAACAGCATGGGTGTAAATGAGGTGTGTGCATGTGTGGATGCCTGTGCTGTGTCTCCCCATTGTAACCCTTGGCCTTTGCCCCCTCCCCCAGATGGGCAGACTCTCAGCCAAGGCCCTGTGGAGGTTGGTGCCCTCTGCCTGACAGCCTGTCACTGTGCTATGGTGGTGATTTTTTTCTGCAGGAGATGGTGTCTGATTGGGACCAGTGTGTGAATAGCCCTGTCACACTCGATAAGCCAGCAAGACGACCTGTGACGAGGACATATGGCATGTTTGACAGGGAGAGAGGGTGCGAACCGCACTGAATGATAAAATGGTGTTTTTCCCCCTTCGGCAATGTCATGCTTTCAGGCAAGCGTGTGGACCATCGCTCACTCAAGCGGCTGACTCCAGCCTCCTTGTGACATCTCCTTCAAGGTCCCGGGTTTCTCCGCCTCGCGCCTGGCCAATTCTGACACTGTGAGCCTATGCTGCTCACAGCTGCTCGGTTAGCTTGTCGATGTGGGGAACATAATTGGATATCAGTTTAGTTTAGCGATGCAGACTAGGAAATTCATCTCAAGAGCCTGTTCGTCAGAGCTCCTCTTAAAGCTCTCTGGCACTGCAGCTCTTCATCCTGTCTCCTCTCAGCCTGTCACATGCCTCGCACTGTTGATTAATACACACACAGTCTCATCAGATGACTCTAATTGATGGGTTCAGCCTCCTCAGGACCCTGATTTATTTAAAGGGCCATGAACACTGATGGAAAAAAGAGAAGAAAGAGAAAGGAGACAAACAGGCTTGGATTTAAGTGTGTCAGGGAAATTATTGAGTTGAACTGCACGGCTCTCATCCTCACAGTCAGCCGGGTCTCGACTTCTGGTGTTGCAGGCTCAGCTCCTATCCTGTCAAGTGTCACATTGTCTGTGTTTGTGGCCGTGACAGACAGCCCAGGTGTCACACTCAGGCTTCAGTGCACCATCAGGCACCTCTGCTCTGGTCCCCAGAGGCTCACAGTCAGAGAGACAGCACAGTCCAATAACCCAGCATGTCTCGCTCCCCGGGGAATCCCCTGTGGAGTTTACTCTCTGTCCATTGGGCCAGAACTTAGAAACTCTGCCAACAGTCACATGATCCCGCTTTCACTCTGAATGCTAATTATAACGCCCCAACTGTTATACTGCTACTTCTGCCACTATTAAGGCTATTTCTGCTGCTTCATTCTGCACGAGACAAAGAAGTAAGCCATGTGCTTAAATTTAGTCAACCAAAGGGTAAATAGGGTGAAAGCAAATTAGAGATTTCATTGTTTACTTTCTTGCAGGTAAAAGAGGTTAAATCTGCATCCATCAACAACTGGTCAAATTATGTCTCCAAGCTCACAATTTTGGTTCTACGGCCCGTAACTTTATCATTTTCTTTCCCTCTCATTGTTCTCAAAGCATCATTTTCATCTCAGGCAGCTGTTTTAGTTAAAAAAAAAAAAAACACTGTACACTACCTAACAGCAGACTGCAGACAGACACAGTTAGTTAGCTGGTGAACACAGTGGAGCATTTAGCAGCTAAAGAGCAGATATTTCCTCCAGGAGTTAGAGAAGACCAAAGGCAGCACTGGAGAGAGTGAAAATCAGACTTATATCACCTGAGAGGCCAAGAAATCAGTTATTGCAGGTTTAAGCTTTAGAGTGCATGTGAAATTGATTCAGCAACACTTAGTACCAGACCGAGGGTAATTTTAAAAGATAAGTAAGTTTTAAGGCAAAAAAAAATCTGTTGGGAGTTGAATTTTGATGAATAGAATGTGATGTAGGACTGGACAAAAGGTCTGTTCTTAGTTTTACTATTCCACAAATTATCATTATGTGATATGTTCAGCTGTCAAGCTGAAATTAAAAACAAACCAAATTAGTTATCAACGCTTTTGTTTTGAACATATAAAGAGATCAGTCCCATGTAAAGCATCGCACTGAACTGTGGTGTAATTAAAGTAATCAAGTACATCTTCACTTGATTCTCAGCACTTTTCTGCTACTGTGTAATTGTAGCCCTGTAATATTTATTTACCTTTTGCTTCTTTACTTTCATTTCTAGCAGCTGTAGTTTGTTAGTGCTTTGCAAATAAGCATTTTTAGATAAAACTAAATAAAATCAATCTGTAAAATATGACTGTTTTCTGTAGAATTGCCTGGTTATAAATTAAAATAAATATAATAATTGTCTATGAAATGATAAAATTGATTGATTTCTTCAAATGGTATACCTTTTACGTTCTTTCAAATTTCATACAGTTCTTTTATTTTGAATAAGTTTGATCAGTTTATATATATATATATATATATATATATATATATATATATATATATGACATTTTATATAATTATATATAAACTATAATAATTCTAACTATATCACTAATGCAATTCATTAGAAAAAAGCACATTGTCAAAGCTGAATTTTAGTGAAATGACTTTATAATTATACAGATTAGTCATTTGTGTGTGATCTTATTAAATTCAGATGACATTTTTTAGAGTCTGGCTCCCCGCGCATGTTTACATGTTTAGCGGATGATGTATAATTCAGTTGCAGCTTGGCCTTCACGTTTTGCATACCCATAAATTGTGTTGACATTTCCCCATTTCTCAGAACTGTTGTCCATGCTTGTGTGAGCACTTTGTGACAGCTGCTGTTCCACTGGACACAGTTTCAAGCTGAGCAGAGATAGACCAGGACCTTCACTCACTGACCCCATATCAGAGTTTTTTTTTTGTTCTGGATTCCATCAATAAGACTTGAGTGGCAGGATATCCTCACATACAGCCTCTCCATCGAATGCTAAAGCCGACTCGGCCTTGCAGCAAGAGATGACCTTAGTGTTGTGATCGTCCTGCTGCAGGAGGCTGGGAGGGGCCCTTATCATGCACTGCAAGTGAGCGCTGTGTCCTCATTCTCTCTCTCTTTCTGGGATGGTTGTTTGTTAATCAGCTGTTAGGGTTCTTGTTCGTCAATGAAACTTCTGTCAAGTAGCCATTTTAAGGATTTTGTCTTGTTTTTTTTCATACATTTCCTGGAGAATTATAAGGATGGCTGACGCTACAACAATATTCATAAATATGCATTGGGCTTTGTTGAACACTAGAAACACAAGTGACTATTTTGCATGATTACATTCACTCATGGGGAGGATAATATTGTAAGGGGAAGCAATTTTAAAGACTTGTGAAAAAAAATCAACTCTTTGATTAGCCAACAAAAATGTGTGACTGTTATGAAAGAATGGATTTTTTTTATGACTGGAAACAAACAGGACACTTTTTATTTTATGCAGCAAATTTAACTGACGGAGGTTGTTTACATCGAGGATCGCTATAATATTTGTTCAGATTACAGCGTATGGATTAGATGAAAAATAATAATGTGATTATAAAATGTTAATTAAATGGTTGCAGTGAAAATAAATTCAGTTTGTGTGGTGATTTTCAATCTGATCATTTTTTTTTCTGAAAACAAGGATAAATAGAAATAATGAGACATTGTAAATGTAAATATATTAACAACTATCTAATTGAATGTCATATGCAGTTACTCACAGTTATGTCTTAGACATTTGTTATGGACGACACAAATTATATTTCCATATGGCAGATTTATGACATTATTCTTTCAGTCTCTTTTACTGCTCTGTATTTTGTAGATGAACATATTCATTTTGTGGAAGTGATGTTGGATTCAAATCATTTTAACAGCTCAAGAGATTATTAATGATTTCTGTTTTAAGTGGAAATGATTCAGCATTTGCTGAACACATACTAAAATATCATGTCCTAACCAATTATGTCTAATATACATAACAGGAATCCAGTGATTACTTGTCTAGACTGCTTCTCGTGTGTTTGTGATCTTTTCCATTAGATGTGTAGGCAAGAAGAAGAAGAAGGAGAGGGAAAAAAATTGCAACCACTGAGGAAGAACACTATTTAGTCCTCATCTGTAGTCATGAGGGCATCAGTGCTGATGAGCATGGTCAGGGTCACAGCACTTAACTCTCTAAAGGAGGACCAGTGCTTGTAATCACATAATATGTATGATCTCTCATTCAAGTGGAGCTGACATTCAGCAAATGCAAAAGCAAATGGATTTCATGAACTGTGTAGCTGTAAGAGTTTTGCTCTCCATGTGCTTTGTATGATGTACAGTGTATACCCATTATTTAAAGCATGTCAAATACAGGCTGTCATGCTTAGGTTTGAAGAATGATTGACAAAATATTGACTATTATTTTTAGCACAGCGTGTGGACTGTTATACCGCAGTAGATGTTCAATTTGCTGGCGTCCTGCAGTTCAGAAATTGAACCCAAGGGGATCATGCAGGAGCTGCAGCCCCTCTCTGTGCTGTCTCTCGCCTCCTGTAATTAAGAACAACATTTTGTGTTAGATTATAGGGAGACCCATCGTGCCATTGAACTGGTCTGCCTGATTAATAAAAGGCAGCTAATTTCAGTGGAGGAAGGCAGCGCTCCAAAATGGCTCCTAATTACACATTAGGAGTGTGAAAGGCTCCCGCCGCTCCGGCCTCAATCCTCCACCCAACCCGTAACCCCTCCCCAGCTGGGGTGCATGTGCTGGCCCACAAGCACATTAACGCCGCTCCCAGGAGTGGCTAATTCTAGCCAACCCGTCGGCACAATCAGTGGCAGATGTCAGGAATCGAAGATGATGAATTATGAATATCCCGGAGATGTGGATAGGATACCAGTGTTAGGGGAAAAAGGTTCCTTTTTTTCTGTGCCATTTTGGGCAGCCAAATAAGCAGACAGATTCAGGAGGAGTGTGCAGTGGTTGGAGTGATTGATTTCTATTCGTCATTATAAATGGGGGTCCGACCGAAATTGGATGTTTTAGTGAAGTCGTCAAGGACTTTATGAGTTGGAGAGGCTGTCTGGCAGTGTAGGGACTGTGCCTGACTGTGATAGCAGTAATGACTTCCTCTTCTCTCTCCCCTGGGTGGTCAACTCAAGGGCTCAGACAGCTGGGAATGATGTCCCGGAGAGAGCAACACGAACCTCTCAGTGCACAGCATTTGCATGGCTACATGATTACAGCTGAAACGGAGGAGGTGTGGTGAGGGTCGGGTTGGGGGTAGAAGGTGGTGACAGTAACAGCTGCAGCGAAGAGGACAGGAAATGGAGAGCAGTTGTTTTTGTTGCCTTTGAGCCGCGTCCACTGAGGCATGATGGGAATGTTTTGATGAGAAAGAACTGATACCTTGTTACCAGTGTGCAGTATGACAAAACTGAGCTCGATGTAATTACATTTCCATAATGTGTAGCCTTTTTTGTCTTCTCATTAAAGCTGCGTTTTAATAAAGATTGAGTTGAAGTGAACTTAATTTTAATAGATTGTTATCAGCGATAAGGTCAAATGGATCGCTTTTACGCTGGAGGTAGATGCGGGTGCTTAAACTATGCCTGACCTTTAAACATACCCTTTTCCTATGGATGGAGGAGAAGCAATGGACACTATCTGCCGTATCCAGGGACCTTGATACACACCGATGGAATCGGATTCCTTGTCAAAACAGATGTCAAACTGATGCTGTGGTCTATTACTGACTGGCCAGCCGACTGATGAGCTGGCTGCAGATATGTGAACATACACCTGGACATCTGTGGGGGGTCACAGCCGCGTTGTGGTGTGAGCCCGGGGCAGACTGCCAGGCCAGACCTCACCTTGCCACCTCCAATGAGCCCACAGTACATTTCCTCCCCCTTCCTGCCATTCATCACCACGCTATGACAGGCAAATTCATCTGAGCAGGAAAGAGGAGCTGATCCTCTATATCTGAGACAGTGATAGACTTGCCGCTCCACAGGACTGCTGCAAGACCAAAGAAATTAGGCTAAAACTGCTGTGGGGGTTCACAGGAAATTGGCCTTGCCAATCATACACAGCGACCCAGTGTTGTACCACAAGCTTCAAATTTAATGTCAATCCAGCCGGCATCTGTTCATTTACACTGGCCTATTTTCATAACACAAATGTATTTGTCTCTGATTTTGTTTGCCCTCGCTAATGTAAGCCAGAGATTAATGCACAAAAAGTGTTTTGAATCCATAATTTGGGACGTCAGAGGTAAACAGTAGCCTCATGTCCATAGTGGAGGATCAAGTATATAATATGTTAGATCTCTCCAACTGTCTATGTGACTCTATTGATGTAGTTTCAACCCATTTTCCTGATGAGTGCCTCAGTTCTAACACCCACACAGCTTCTCATAATCGCAGCGGTCAGCATATAAGTGGTCTCTCCACCAGCAACTCAGCAATATTGAAAAGCGAAAATCTATTCATCAACATGTTTTTCCGTTAACTACATCTGAATGCAGAGTGGAATCCCCAATTGGGTTGAGTCATTACTTTCAGTGAAATAACTCCATTAAATAAGAGCGAACACAAAGCTGTCCCCCCCACATGCAGCCTCTACTTTTCCCCAAGCTGCACTCCCTCCTGCTGTCTCCCACAGCTCTGGGTTCAGAAACACTAATACTGTCTGCCAGTTCAGTTCTACATAGATTTGTGAGGAGACCAGGGGTGATCATTTCTTTCCCCCTTTTTTTTCCTCCCCTCAGGTGACACTCTGAAATATATTTTGTGTGCCCTTTCACTTCAGACGAGCTCAGTGTAGAGGAAGCCCAGAGGAGACTAATGAGAGAGCGCAGGGGTATGGCTCCGTCTGCCTCCATGCCTCATTTTTCTTGATTTCAGCCGCTCCAGTGTCGGCATGGACTCCTGCTGGTCAGGTGATGGCGGTGCCAGCTGGTGCATCCAGCTTGGACGGACAGCGATTCATTTCCCCCAGCTGGTGATTTATGGCACGGCAAAGCAGATAGAAGCTGGTGTGCATGGCACCAGGCCGC
The DNA here is from genome assembly GCA_016801845.1 of Polydactylus sextarius. Lineage (NCBI taxonomy): Eukaryota > Metazoa > Chordata > Actinopteri > Polynemidae > Polydactylus > Polydactylus sextarius. The sequence goes on along the minus strand of CM028915.1, from coordinate 11,203,834 downwards.
CTGAGTTAGTGCACTGTCCGGCCCCGTCATGCTTTACCACACAGCGGGCTGGACTGCCTAATTTACGCTGGCAGACAGTCACATATATCACACCCCGTCTGGCCAATGAAGATTGGTGGTGTTTGAAAGGGTCTGTATACACAGTCGATTTTACCCACGTGTTACTCCCTGCCCAGCATTGCACCAAAGAATATTGTTTTTCTTTTCCTCTCCTTTGTCCGTTTGATCTTTCATGCTTCATTTCTGCACCTCTTTTTGTTCTCTCTCATCTCTATCTTTCTCTGTTCCCCCCTCTCATAATGTGTGGATGTAATGTGAAGTGACTGTGTTAGAGGGAGGCCCTCTCTCACTGGACCGGCTCCTGAGGACTGTGCCCTTCTGTTCAGGGAAACTGGGGGAGGTCACAGTAGGTAGCTCCCTCGAGCCATGGCGTATTAATGCCTGGGCTGACCTCAGTGATAAGAAGGAAGCTTCGGGCGCATGTTTGATTCATGAGTCCATCCTCAGTGGACCCTGGGGGGCTTTTTCCACTGCTGTCCTTTTACTGGCAGGGTGGAGGGTTGCTGCAGGGGAGATCAGTCCTGTCTGTCACAGAGAGGTTGGGATGCGATAAAGGCTCAAGGCTGGGAGTGGGCCAGAGCCCACAGATCGGCCCCTGTGTCGGACACAAGCGATGACTTAATGGTGGGTGGTGATGCGACAGCCAAGTGTGAAGGGATATTAGAACGGATATCAGCGATGGGGCCTGACATCATGAGCACCCCACCTGCCTGAAGGAGGGTTTGTTCAGGAGTGGGATGAGAAAGTGAGTTGAAGGGCACTCGGCAGCTCCACTCCAACTTCTTGTCCATATTTTACATTTTATGCCGTTTCAAAAAATACTGGACGTGTCTGAGGGCTGGCAAGAAGGAGTTAGATGGCTCAGATGGGGTGGAAGATGGGGTTTGCGGAAGTAAGCCGACACAGTTTCAGTTCCAGCACATATCTCCAAATTACATCCTCTGGAGTTTGGTTAGGGATTACTCCTGTCTAATCCTGACAAATGCTGCAGAGTGAGACACAACTCTGACAACAGAGCAAGTACACAGGCTGCGATGACCATGGTGATCAGTTTAAATAAGCAGCAGGAGTACAGGACGTACTCTTGTGTTTTCATGAGATAAAAGCTGCATGTGCTGTGATGAAAAATTGTGTATCTTAATTAACAAAATACAAAAAACGGAATCACAAAGTTGAATTTTTGAGAAGTTTTGAGCATAATAGGCTCAGTAAATTGTCAGTGAAACATTTAGATTGCACGGAATGTGACTATTCAGGCCATGGTTGCATGCACCATAAAAAATGGCTTTCTAAAATCCCAGATCTGGGTAATTACAGTGCACACACAGAAAGAGAGGGAGGCACATCCTTGAACAACAGTATCTTGCCAGACACTTCAGAGCTCCTAATGCCAGCTGTTTGAATATGGCTATGTAATACATAATCCTGATTTGTGTTCCTTTCAGTCACCAAAAGATCTGTACATGCCTCAAAGAAACTTGTCAAGGCTTTTCAGTGCTCATTGCCTTCTCACAATCAAGTCGATGCTTGTCAACGCTACTGCTATCAAAATAGTCACAGTAGGGAGGGGCAATCCACTTTTCACATATCCCATTGCTGTCACCTCCTTCTGCCCGTCACTAATCTTTAAAAGCTATTTGCTGTTTTAATATAGATCTCAAATCCCGTTTCCCTTTCTATCTTCCTCTCGTACACGTACGCACACATCCACACACACTCATTGTTCTTCTTTTGTGGTTTGCTGGAGAGCTGGGTTTGGTGGGTAGAGCGAGCCTTCTCATTCCTCTATGCGTTCCCATGGTCTTGCTTTTGTTTTAGCTAAGCTGGTGCCCCCGGATTAAAGGGAAAATAATCCTTCCTTCATTGTTGTTTTTGTTTTGAAAACCTGCTGAAAAGCGATCTGTTGATTTTTCTCTCATCTTTCACAGATTAAGTTTAAATTGAGCGATGAGAGGAGAATTTGCCGGTAATGTCTGTTTATGTTTGTGTGTTCAAAGGCAGAGGTAACGTTGACATTGTGTTTTGTTTTTTAGTTTTTTTTTTTTCCTCTAGTAATTTTCTTTGCACATGGTTGAGTGAAGGAGCTCGACAACCTTTTTCCAATTTTACGATGTGTAATGCACATTTGCTGTGAAATGTACTGTATGTTTAATTCATCTAATCTCTAAATCATATCCACTTGAATTATAGTCTGGCCCAGCAGCCAAGCTACCCATTTGTGTCAGATGGCACACTAATGGTGATATTAATGAAGTCATTGCTTTAGTCAGAAAATCAATAGCCACTCGAAACAGTCAATGCAAGCGAGTGGGCTTGAATGGTGACCTAGTTCCCATGTAATGACAGCTTCTAACCCATTCTGTATTGTTTCATGCTCTGCTTCCATACTGCCATACAATCATATTTATGCAACAAAACACAGCAGAATACAATGCACAGCAATGCAGGAGTATGTGAGGAGGAATTGGGGCATCTGTAATTTCTTTATTTGTGTTTTGCAGTCAAAATCTGCTGAGTAAAAATAAATTTGCTGATGCTTCACACGAATACTAATACCAATATTATTCCACATCATTAGCTGTGAAAAACAGCCTCAAGAAACATCAACCCAAGTCTTCTTTTGGCCTCAGAGGGCGGGGGCCAAGTGGGGCCAGGAGGTTAACCTGGGTTTGGCATTAAACAGCCTAACTGTTATTGTTGAGTCGTCTGAGTCTGTAAAAGACACAGCAGCGTTGGAGTTTGAGTGGGGCCACGCAGAGGTCAGCAGGCCTCAGCAGGCCTCAGCAGGCCTCAGCGGTCAACCAAGCAATGAGAAGAAGGCAAAAGGGCCGGTGGACGAGCTGGGCTCCTCCTTACAGAAGCAGCCCAGCACCTCACTGACATCAGTCAAAACTCATGACTGTGTTATTACTGTGCTCTGTTGTGCGCTCTGAGATGAATAGGCTCTGCATTCACTCTAACAAAGAGCCTTGGCATGCATACAGGAGCAGGAAGTGGGAATTCTAATACTGCTTTATCATGGGCAGTAAAAGAAGACAATACAAGCTGTCCCCTCTGAACTGGTTTAGTGAACACTCACATCCCTATCTTCTATAGAGAGACACTCCCTGCAAGCCATTTCACAGAGAAGACATTTTTTATTTTTTTTTCTCTCCAAAGTATCTTACAATGGCTTGAGTGCATACACTGTATGTGTTTCAGCACTGATAGCTCCAGTAGAAATCACTCACAGCGCTGTGGCAATATCATTCTTGTATTATCCCTGGAGTTTTTGTAACAAGAAAACAATCTTTTATTCCTTTACACAGGTACCAATTACATCAATAACCGGTTCTAAATGTCACCCTTCCTCATTCTCATAAGCCATTTTCACAGCTGACATTTTGACTTCTCTTTGTAGTAAAATAACATGTGTTACTAATAACATTACCATGACTCTGTTGTGTTCCAATGTCGTGGTAGGTCAAGACAATGACACATGACAAACACCAGGATCTTATGGAAACTAAAGCAGCTAAATGCCAACATTCATTTCATTTTACGATTAACACATGGGCTTATTTTTATCATAACATTAAGACAGTCAAGATAGTTAGTAAGTTAGTAAGATGTTTTCAATTAATCTTGCAGCAAACTCTTTGGAGACTCAGTATCAAGGGACTGTCCAGACATATGTGCATTCAACATTAGCTGAGAATAAGAATCACCAGCAGTTAAAGACAGACCTCATTCTTTAAAATTCTATTACCACATTTTGTGTTTTGATGGATATGGTGCTCACTAGTCTGAAATTTTCAATAGGTGTTCAACTGGGTTGAAATTTGTTGGATGCAAACAATATACTTTTCAAACTACTCAGTACCACCTCATGCCCTTATAGTTAGCCCTAATAGCACACTTCCCAAAGACTGCGAAGACTTCCCTGAATTATAGTAATGAAACATTTATAAACTGATATTGTTATACTTACTCAGCATCTCAACAAACAATGACACAGTAATCTGGACTGAAACACATTTTTAGCCTTTTAATTAACAGGGTGTCCTCAATACACTCATGTACTGTGCATACTTTTGCAAGACAGTCCTACAACATTTTAGCATTAATAGTGGAAAATTAAGTGAAAACCAAAGTGAAAATCAGCTAAAGATATATTTTGGGGGATCAATTACAACATTTTAAATCCACCTTTGAAACCTAGAGTGAGATCAATAGTTAGACAGATGACCACTATTAGGTTTAATACTGATTAATCTGTTAACTTCAAGTGCTTGATGGTGTTGCATTTTACCCCTGGGCATGTTGATAATGAGTACTAATGTAAGCGTACTAACATCAGCACTAACTTAGCTCTAACTCAGCTGATAGAGGTTGAGTGGACATTTACATTAAAGTGCGTATCTTGCTACTTCCTACTCCAGCAATCTTTTTTCATCACTTTCTACAGCATGAAATATACTACTGTTCCGTATATAAATATGTGTGTGTGTGTGTGTGTGTGTGTGTGTGTGTATTTATATATCAATACTGGTCATACAGGGTTAGTTACAGTGTCGCTCAAAGCTGAGATACATTGAGGTTATAATGCAAAGGGCATTGATGATGATTGTTTGTGCACAAAGGGCCAATCTGTGTGGGGCGAACTGATGAACAGTGACACGAGTCAGCGTTTCCTCTGTGGGCTGCAGAGCAGATGCAACTAAAATGCTGTTACCAGAGTCAAGCCTGGTCCTCGGGCTAAGCTCAAATACCCAAATGCCAACCCCCCAACCCCCATCCCCACCCCCTCACCCCTTTAGCAAAACTTCCACATTTTAATCCAATAGTGTGCATAGAGCTCAGGGAAATGATATTTAGGAGACAATGAGTGCCCTGCAGAGAAAAAGAAGGGAGGGGGGATTAGAGTGTGTCTCTGAAGTGGCTTTGACTCCCCTACTGATGGAGAGTAATTAAAGCAGCCTACTGTGTTGTCGATGTAGCTAAAGGGGGATAATAATGAAACATCACAACTCACAGAGTTTGGGCCTACAGCACTTTACGTTGGCTTAGAAGTGCAGTCACTATGTAGGTTGTTCCTAGACTTAATACTTAATACTTAAACACACACTCATGTGTAGCTGCTTTCAGATGTTCAGTTTTGTTTGTTACAATTAGAAAGTAAAAAAACAAAACAAAAACTCAGTTAATTAGGATGCACACACACACACACACACACACACACACACACACACACACACACACACACACACACACACACACACACACACACACACATATATATATATATGTATAAAGTGGATTCTTTTATTCTTCTGAAATTCACATTTTTGATTAGATAATATGTCAGGCGAATATACAGCCCGGCTGCCCACTTATAATTTAGCTGAGAGGACATTAGTAAAAATGAACTATTACAGTTATCTATGGTTGCTATTTCTGTTACAGACCTTTTACACACAAAACTGTGTCTAAAGTCTGTGAGTCGTCCACATTTCCTGCATGGCTCATCTTCCTTTAAGATAATCTGGTGTCTCTAAGTGCCACTGCTTGCATCTTAAGCATGTCAGTGGGCTCAACAAAGTGTATCTTCTATACAGCATGGTATAAAATGGATGACTGACTCACACATAATGTCCAGGCTCTGCAGTGTCAACCAAACACCTGCGCACTTCTGTCTCGTACTGCAGGTTACCAAGGGTCACGTCTGCAGTAGGTCCTCTCTTGAAATTTTTACTGAGACCCATAGAAAGATTACAGCCATCAGACACCTGTCTGCTAAAGTGACCCTGTCAAAAATATGTCCATGGTGTAGTAATGTGTCTTGTCTTTTTTATGCCTGGACATTAAGTCCACCTGAGAGTCATTATATGTTACCCAGATGTTCATTTCATTGGTCATATCGCATTTAAAGTTTAAGTAAACAAGCACTAATTCAACAAGACAGAAGTGAACACTGAGTAATTTGTTCCAGAAACATAAAGATTTAATTGCATATTTTCTTTCCTAATTCCAGTGTGTAATTTATCTTCACAGCAACAAAGAACCAAGTGTAAACAAATTACACGAGAATTGAATCAGTGGTCAGAGACTGGTGTTATAATGAGGTCAATCTGGAACGCATTGTTTCTTTAGTATATACGAGAAAACCTACCTGCTGTCTGAAGTAAATTACAGCTTGAATGCTCATTCTCTAAATCACTTGTAGTGCGGTGCTGAAGAGAGCAAAATAATGGAAAATAAGAAAAAAAAAGAAAGAATTTGTTTCAAGATGAAAACAGATATCTGTAACCACAGGGTTTCTCCTGATTAGCATGTTTAATTTTGGGCATTGTTTTCTATTTGTTTTATGACAACATGTTCTGTTGGGGATCATAAATTCATATTAGTGTTATGAGTGTTTGCCTCCATCTGCACCCACCAACTTGTTAATCATTCTGGGGGTTCAGGTAAAGGGTTAAATACAACATCTGAGGAGGAGGAGGAGAGACCTGTTTCTCATTATTGTTTCCTCAATGTGTGAAAATATCTTTAGAAGACAGCGCCACCTTTTTACTGCACAATAGTTTTTTTCCTAGAATGATAGATTTTATTGGTAAAAGCAGAGTCAGACAGATTTTTTTGAAACATTGCAGTTTGGTTTGCATGTGGATAAAGAGTGGAAAAGAGGATTAAGGAAGAGGCTGCAGCCACAGAAAGAAACAGCTGGGATAGAGCTCACTCTATCCAGACACATGTGGATAATGGATCATCTTCATTCCAACTCCCAATGTGATTGCGCAAGTTAGGGGCAATAGAGCAAGGGTGGAGGAGTCAGCAGATGTTAAATTAAGCATGTAGTGTATACATAATGAGCTATTAAGGCAGGAAAACATGTCCAAAATACAGTGGTATTTAACAAGTAGATCTCAAAAGGCTCCATCTCAAAAGCTTCATCCTCTACAGTGGTCCTGGCAGAGGAGAGAATATGAAGAGGATGGCAATTGGAGAAGGCAATTCCTCTGCTTTTTTGAATTTTGGATTTTAGCATTTAGGTCAAAACTTTACCACGGGTCTTGCAACCATCTGCTCGTAGGATGCAGGCCAAGGCCACAGGGCAGAGATCTGGTAAGAGTAGCAGAGGAGGGCAGTACCATCTCCAGCTTTATAAAAGAGGCCTTATAGAGCTCAGCATATCCCTGTGATGTGCCCTCTCCCAACCCTGTGTTTCAGGTGTTTTCCCTTTTTAGCTGCATCCTCCAGGGAGCCAGCTTTAAAATGGATGATTGCCTGCGACCGTCGCATTAAAAGCATTAATCCCGCTCTTATCAAGCAGGGAATGATGAATTAGGAGCGTCAGCTCTGGGCTCACCTTTGTTGTCATTTGAACAGAATCAAAGCTTTAAATCACAGGGCTGCACCTGGTAATAGGAGAGGGGGGTGGCGATGGTGCTCTAATACTGTGTGTGACAGAGCCACACTGCTTCCAGCTGATTTAATAACTCTAGAAGGAGGGGGTGGCGCTGGGCTAAATGAAAATTTGAGCAAGGTTTTAAAATATATGATTGCAGAATGAAATGGCAGTTGCCCTCATTTCTCTTTTGGTTAGTGTTCATTTTCTGTGCCGTGTAATACAACTCAGCTGCATCTAAACTGTCACTCACTCATTGTCAGGCCAGTTTTGATAAGGTTTGTAACAATACAGCACTGTATGTGCTCAGCCTACGATACTTTTTTCTTTTCCTACTCAGACTGGTGGGAATTCAAGTCCTCTTTTAATGATCAGACTGACTTGCTGATGTTTTTGACAAGTTTCCACTGGGGAAGGCTTTGTTATAATCAAGGTCGATTTGTTTAGAGGTAGAGAATATGTCATTACAGGAGCAGAGAACAAGCTCTACTAGGATTAGGACATTCACTCCCAGTAGCACTCACAGTAGTGCTGAGCTGCTGCAACACTATTTGCAGTTCGCAACCATAGCAGGTCATACTGCTCTTATAACACGGACTACTGATCTGATACAAAATGTCCATGTGGTGTAAATTTTACTGACTGCACATTGAATGCTTGCTTAATTTAATCACTTGCAGTCTTTTCACATCATTTTGATATTGAAGTGGAGTGCAGCAATTTAACATGACAAAACAAATCAATCCAGGCTTTTTATGTGTACATGTTTGCATATTTTAATGAAACTGAATTGTTTATGAGCAACATTTAAGCTGCTAACCTCTCTTCTTGTTTATGGAGTGCTGCTGTGTATTTATGATAAAAACAGGCATGGAATTAAGCAACTGCTTTAATGAGAAAAGACAATGTAACCCTGTTATTAAAATTATTTTACCATGTTCAGTTCTGTAAATTCCCACATCAAAGCAGCTCATTACATTTTGTTAATTAGACCTAGAATAATTGAACCTCACTTCAAAATGCAGGAATATGGGAGTAGGTAGATTTCTGTTGTTCACTGAAATATGGATTCAACTTCAGTAGCCTAGTTTTCTGCAGCATCTGGGGAAGCTAAAGGTGATTTTCTACTTTCTAAATTATATTACTATTCCCTTGTCCCTATCTCCTGTACTCTTTCTATTTTCCTGTTTCTCTGGCTCTGCCATTTCTTTTCTGAACACCCACAAGGTCTGTAAAGCACTCAGCTCAATCCATACCCTTCAAGTAGCATGGAGACCACTCTCCTTTGAGTCTGTAAATGCTGCAGAGAAATATGTGAAAAGACAGTTATGTTGCAGTGAATATTAATGGCTCTTTGAGTGCTTGCTCCGTGGTAAACAGAAGGATTGAGTTGACATGTAGCCAAAGACATAATTTAAATCTGGGGAGGTCACAGGAAACATTAGCAAATTATCTACCCAATGCCTTCCAAGATCTCGCTGCAGATAATGGAAAAGCCAATCTATTTGGCTGATCGGTATCTTATCGGAATAGGCTGAGAAAAGCTCACAGTAATTTCACTTGATATGATAGAAGATTTCCCTTCACTTTGAGATTAGGTTTGCCTCAGGGGTCTGTGCAATAATTGTAAGCTTCTAACAAGGTGAAACATTTCTGGAATTCGCAACTATATTTTTCATGAAACATGCAAAGAGATGTTTGAGATGTATGCGTCGGGGTAAACAGACATGTCCTAGTTATTACTGACTCAGGTCTCTGATAAAGGAGGGTGATAATTGTCTGCATGTTTTGCTTAAATTAATGTCACTTTCACTTTAAAACAAAAAGTAAAACAAAACTAGAGTCTACATCTATGTGAGCAGTTCTGTGAAACTCGACTGTAGTGTTGGAGGCTGCTATACACTCGCCATCCTTGTTCACCATGTGAGCATGTTAACATTTGCTAATTGGGACTGAACACAAAGTGCAGCTGAGGACAATGATAGTTTTGCAAATATGTTATGTTAGGTTATAAACCAAAATAGTTCGCCAATTAATTTTTTGTGTTGGATTAAAAGTCAGAGAACAACTAAAGTCATGTGGATTCATCCTTTTGGATCATGGATGTCAATTCCAAATTTGATAGCAGTACATCCAGTAGTTTTAAGATATTAAAGTGATGGACCAACCAACAGAGCTACGCTGCTAGGATGGCTAAAGATTTAAACCAGATGGAAGTGTGTATGGCTGGACAAATGGATGGATGGATAAGGATGGAAGGCAGGAATGAGATGACTCATTAATTTAATCATAATGTTATGCTTAGCATGGCCAAAATACCATCCCAATCTGTCTAAATGATGTTTTATTACCATTATGGGGTCATTCACGATGATGAATGTTTGCACTTGATGTTGGTAAAGCGGTTGTCTGTGACCTTAAAGATGTGGAAATGAGCCATCAGTGAACTTGAAGCCATCTGTTGCACATCTGCAGGCTGCAGATCCATCCTCTTCCAGAGGAAGAGCGGAGGAGCGAGGGAGACGCACATGCTAAGACAGACAGGAAGGAATCTTACCTTAATCTTCTGTCTATCGAGTCAGATTCCATCAGACTGGTTTCTGCCCCAGATTACTCTGCCCTCTAAGGTTTTGTTTTAGTTAAGCCCAGCTGAGCTACCTTCAGAAACGGTGGTCCGTCTTGACGGGAATGAGCTCTGACAGCTGTGGCTATAAAGTGGAAACTGATCCCTGGCCCTCTGTATGGCCTCTGGAATTCCACAACTCTCTGGGGCCAAATCAGCTGTCCTTTACACCGATCGATCCAAGGCCATTGATTCCTACACCAATTTAATTTTCTTTCTGGTGTCTGATTAGTAATGATTCACAGAGCCCTTTGTTTTTCATGCAAAACCTTAAAACAATCATTTTGATGAAATATCTGTCATTTTCTTTTTTTCTGTGCCCTTTCAAGTAAAAATACTGTGCGCAGGTTGTGACCTCATAGACCGAGAAAGGAACGTGCTCTGCCTTCTGGTGATCAGTGAGAATTTGAGGAGCTTGTTTTGGCTTCACAACAGTAAATCTAGTAGCAGAGGTCATCAACTCAAGAAGCTCTCTCACGAAAAGAAGAGTAGACAGGTTTCTGCTGTTTGCCCACTAAACTACTGACAACTCTACTTGTTGCAAGTGATGATTATTGACTTTTCCGTTGATATAATTATTGAATTCATACTATAAATTAAACATTCTTTAATACATTTTATAATACGCCAACGAACCAATAACGGTGGGTTGCTAAAAATGTTGTTACAGTGTGATTAGTATGTCACTTAGCGACAAGTGTACTAATAGTGGCATCATCTGAGTTTTTTTTTTATGTCTTAATGCAAAGCAGCTATTCACAAATGTTTTCGTGGAGGGTTTTTTGGGGTGGGTTAGTGGTAACATCTGTTCTGCATGCACTGGAAACACACCTGTACATTTGCACATTATCTGATAGATTGCAGTCATTTAGATTCGCAGGGAGAAAAAAAAAAGACAATAAGAATGTTAACCTTTTTCCTGTTAAATATGTGAGAGGAAATGTTTCTTTTAACAAAAATATGTATACACATAATGTCAAGACTCATAGTTTTTTGTTTGATTTTAAGAGAATTATATTAGCGACGTTTCTGAAAAATAGTGGGGCTGAAAGCATCAAGAGTGAGTGTACAAAAATAGCCTACATTAGTTAGAGACCAACCCTGCATGCCATGCTCTCCATTCGGTGTAACCTCCACCCACCATGCGGTGCAGAGGGCTCTGAGGTCACAGCTGCAGTGTGCTGGGGATGTCAGGGCAGGCCGGGTGGAAACCTGGGCCTGAGAGGAGAGGTTTTGTTGAAGGGAAGATTTAGAGATTCTCTGCTGCTGTCAGGATAGAGGGCAGGAAGTGAAACTTGTACCAAAGCAGCCTCATAAGCAGAGGCCTGTGGGTAAATTGAGCTCCACAGCTGGAGAACCCTGCCCTGCCCTCCCCCCCACCATGACCCAGTGACTCCTGCTGCAGGTTTCTTTGGTGTTTACAGCCGAGCGATAAAACACGAACAACTTGCATGCGCAAGAAAAGAAAAGACATGAAAACAGTAAGGTTTAGTAGAAGCTCTGTACCACAAAGAAATGCTTTTCCAGTGTCAGTACTGAGTCTGACAGTGTAGGAATGTTTTGATGTAATTTTCACACCTTGCATCACAGTGCTGAAAAACATGTTCATGCATTTATTGATAAAGATGTCACATATTGTAAGAGATGAGTGGATCAAGTTGAATAATATTTGAGAGAAGTATTAGCATTAACTTGAAGATTGATATTTATTTTGATGAGATTTGCAACATGCCAACAAAGAGCTACAGCACTTTATTTAGCGGTATGCAAGAGTCACATATCCATATGGAACGTTTCTCATGTGAAATAAAGGAAAGGCACCTAACCTCTGGAGTGTGAATGTGAGTGTTTGCCCTGAGTCATTTGCCTGCCAACAGACATGAAGACTCGGGGGAAATGAGGTGTGACACACGGGCCCACACACGCCGGGTTGTGGCAGTTGTTGCTTTGATGATCCTGTGAGCTTATGGGTCTTCAGGTGAAACACAACTCCTTGTCCCAGACGTTGACTGTAAATATCCTACTGTTGTCTACACCACACAAGTAGGGGTTTGACTTTCCCCTCACACCCTTTCATGTTACTTCACCTTATGTGTTATTCAGTCTTCCTGAGAACTTTCCTTGTTTGTTGCATTACAAAACAACAGCTCAGTAGATTATTATCCTTTGTTTTGTCTGTTCTGGACTGTCTACTTAGAACAATGGGAGGAGGTAATTATTTTGAAGGCATTGATAATTGATTACGATATTTCAGCTTCATATGCAGCAGCCCAATAGATTACAAGGTCTGTTTGGCAACGAGCTACACCATAACCCCAGCACCTGGCCTGATGGTGAGATAGAAACAAAAGGAGCCTTGATCAACTCAACATACCCCAGCTTTAAAATCATCTAAAGCACAACAGTCAAACAGTTGGAGAAAACAAACTTCTTAGAGATGAAAGAAGTCTGTGTTCATGCATTCCCAAAAATCAAAGACCACCTATTCCCTTGGTATGTAAGATCATGCGAGGTGACATTTGTAATAAAACCAATTTGTTTTCAATCAGAGAGAACATCTTGTGCTGCGTTTCCCATGTTTTCAGAAACAGGCCTTGATTATTTTTCTGCCCTTGCCTTCAAAGTAAGCTTCAATAACGCTGCCTCACTCGCAGGTGTCAAAAGTACAAGGCCTCCGAATACACACTGTCATATTCCTTCTTTCTGTCAAATTATTCCTCTCTGTCTTTGCACTTTGTTTGCCATCAAAAATACATCAAGCAGGGGCCTGCGTGTTGTTTTCAAGCTTCTGTTTGTGTTAGCGCGTGCGACTGTGTGAGTACATGCATTTTATGTGCACAGTAGGTGTGCACTCAAACACACTGTAAAGCCGATGATGGCTTGTGACGGCCTGATTGATTTCCATCAGAAATAAAGTGAACCAAAGCTGTGCTGAGAGAGCAGGTGGAGATTTCTGTTAATGGCAGAGCGGCTCAGCGAGACTCCACTGAGACACCTGGAGTGAATCTAGCACTCTTAAGGTCAGCGAACAAGTATGCAGTGTATGCATGTGTGTATTCTGCACATTCTCACTAACATTGCTGCCAGTGCACAGCATATTGCTTCAAACAGGATGTGTTTATATTCAATGAATAAAAGTAAATTTACCATTTGCTAAAGTCCTCCCCGGAGCAGTAATTTTTCGTTCATAAAGGGGCTGTAGAAAGATATGCACTTAGTATATAAACACTCTGAAAGGTGGTGTCTTGTGTCTCTAACCTTTCCAAAACTAAGAATACAAGATGCAGAAGTGAAAATAACAGAGTAACCATTTGTTTGTCCGTCTTAACCCAAGTGGTCATTGTTAACATGTTCATCTAATTAGCTTATTATCTGCATCTATGCATTACTGAGGTCATATGGATAACATAAATAACTGCAGTAAGGTGAGCACCTCCTGATGAGATAAAGCCAAAAGATCTGCAGTAATATCTCTTCTTACTTCTCAGAAGGTAATGGATGCCATAAAGGATGTGATATTGATACTTTTTGTATTCATCATACAAATTATTTGTGACTCAGCTGTAGGCTTTGGGAAAGACTGAGGATTGTCCTGCAAAGGAGCAACATTGCAACATTTTTTTCTATTTTTGATGATAAAAAGTGAGAATTTAAATCAGTTTCCTCCATTCTTAGATCAGTTATGACACTACCTCCACTATGCCCATAGGCAGTTATGTGTGGAAATGTACTTTACACATTAGGACATTACATCAGTGGTCTTTTTTTTCCACGGCTTCAAAAGATAGCGGTAGCAAGTAAACGGGAAAATTACACTCTGATTTATCATCTCTGTGCAAGATGTATAGTAAGTTTGAGAAGTTTGAGACAGTATTATGTTACACAAGTGGCGCAGCCCCTTTCAGCAATAGCACAGTGCGTATGTTGTGTGTGTAGTGAGTGGGCGAGAGAGAGAGAGAGCGAGAGAGTGTGTGAGTCTGTTGAATGAAGCAGAGAGATAGGAATAAGCAATATAGCTGTAGACAAGACACAGTTATAATGTAGTATAATGTTTGTAACATTATAGTATAATGTTTGACCTTCTCACCTCTGTATTGTTACTCCTAGAATGTGAGGTAAGCAGTCTAACAGAATGAATAGGACATTTTTAGAATAAAACATTGAATAGTGATCTTTCCATTCTCATACGGATGATATTAAGAATAACTAGCTCTAGTCTTCTACATAAAGGTGAGGTTGCTGACTTTTTGCACACAGTGGGACTCACAGTCTTAGCTTCAATCTTTCAGCATGATATCATCCACATAGCTATCAAGTGCATATTTAAGACCACTTTACAGGGCTCTCATTTTGAAACAAGTCATCTGGAAACATTTAAAATGTAGCCGGCAACAGTGGAGGTGGCTTTTTCAGCGAACTTGTGAATATAAGTTTGGCATAATTAGGTAGCTACCTACAGCTGATAAAAGCCAGCAACAGTTGTCATTTCAGGCGACAAAATTGTACCCTAACTCACATGTTATTTGCACTTACAGCCAAACTGTCATTAACTTTGCTTGTAAATATGTTGTTATTCTTTCATTTCACCTTACAAACATGCAAGTTTTCCTGATTCTAGTAGCTAGAAAGGAGACGCTGCCACACTCTTGAAAAAAATGATACTAAATCCCCATATATTGTATATGTGACATGTTAGAATGTAATGCATGTTACATCTAGCAATACTAAAGTAAGGAGGGTGGGGGGTGACTTAATAGTCATGATCATTTGTCTCTAAGAGCAACCCTTTATGTCTGGCTGCTTCCTGCTTCCACCCACGCCCCCCCCCTCTCCTCTGCTGTCGCTGTGGTGGCAGTGGTCGGGTGTCCTCTCACCTCTCCTCCCCAGAGGGTCCTCTCCCTTATTCACTTCCTCCTTATCTGCCACATCAAAGGATCTCATTACGAGCTGTGACACCAACCCCACCCTGAGCCAACCTGTTCCTACCATCACATTTAAATAGCATCACATTGTGTTCATAATAGGTAATGTCATGTACTGCGGTCTCTGATGTCTTGCACATATACCCCCTTTCCTTTCCTCTCATTTCCTTTCCTTTCTACTCCTCTCCTGATTTCAACCCCACATGCCCGACAGACGCCCCTCTATAAAATTCTCTTTTATTTATAGCTTGTTTGCTTTTTATAAGGCAGCTGTGTAGACCAAAGTCGCTCGTCTTGTTTGATGTGCACATCTCTCATCTGTGATTACGAAGTGAATCTTAAAAAAAAGGACAGGCTGTTAAATGAAACGACTGGAGTGGAGCCTCCTTAGTGAGGATTATTCTGCACACATTTTATTTGCCTTCTCTCCATCGACCGCACATAACTTGTGTATGAGATTTCCTCTGAAGACCCCCAACACTCTCTACAGCAGACAGAAGGGCCTTGTTTGACAATCCCACCTGGAAACTTTACTATCCCATAACCTACCTGTTAGCTTGCAAGTCCCCAAGCAAACAAGGCCGTAATTAACAGGAGTGGGGTCCCACTCTTTCCGCTTGCTGCCCTCATTTACTCACTTAATTTATTTACTAAACAGAGCTGTGACGCTCATGTTCCTGGTAACACTCTCTACACCAACAGGGCTGCTAAAGAACAGAGCAGTGCTCTCCATGTGTGTGTGTGTGTCGTAAATAATCTCCGCGGCAGACTTTGCTGGGGCCACTGAGCACAGCCAGAGATGAATCAGATTGTAACAGCGGATGGGGAGCTTTCGTGAGCTGCATTTATCATAACCAACGTGGAGACAATGAAATCCGGCAGGAATGATTGATCCCTAACTTTGTCTCATCTTAGTGCTCACTAGTTTGACAGATATCACTCATTCTCCACCTACAGACGGGTCATTAAATTGCTTTACAGTCTAATCGAGATGCTCTCACCCGACTGACCCAGCTACAATATGAAGGTGTGTGTGTGTGTGTACATCGTGTGTAGCGTATTGGTGGGGTAGAGGGCACATGCGGAGTTTAGGCAGAGAAAGCACAACTGCAAGGACAACTTCTCCATCTCCTCCAGACATTTATCTGACACTTGAGAGTAATAGATGAAGGTTGCAGCATTTTTGGAAGGGGATGCTAGAGTTTTATTTCACAGGATGTTTTGTTTTTCCCATGGAGGATTTATTTTGGCAGGGCTGTTACTCAGAAGTGCTGCTCTTTCCTCCCTCCTCTCTATCTATCTCTGTCCTCTCTTCATCTCCATCCTTTATTTCTCTCTGAGGCACTGTCTCTTTCTTACAGCCTCCCCTCCGTTTGATAAACTTTTGAGATTTTGTATAACAAAGCACACAAGAAACAGCAGCCATGAGGAAAAAAAGGGACAATCACACTGTCAAGGTGCTTTGAAGAGCAGAGCACTGCAGCAGCAGATTAATGTCCTCATAAAGCGAGGGAGCTGATTTTGATGGAGGACTTTATAGATTTTGTAGGTGGACCACCTCCTTTGGGTGATATTTCTTTTCTCTTTTGTTCTACATACTTGAGGTAACAGAGAGAGGGTGGCGAGATGTAAGAGCGGGTGCGTGGACAGGGGTTGATGGTGACAATAGTGACAATAAGCAAATCAGGTGCACAGTCAGTCGTGAATATGAAAATCTCCACCTTGTGGGAGGATGGTGAACATTTTCAATGATTATTATACTCTCAGGAACAATATAGACAGTATGCATTACCTTTAGCCTTGCCCTGGTATCATGCGCATGAGCGCACGCACACACACGTGCACACACACATACAGTTCTCAGTCAGCTGAATGCTGTCACTGATATTGCACCATTAAGAGGCAATTGTCCAAGAATGTGTGGCCCCTTACAAACAATGAATCAGTAGTTACTATGGAAATGGAGTCAAAAAGAAAACAGCAGTGGCTATTGACGTGGGCAGGTAATGAAATGATAATACCTCACAGATGGAACGGTTGTCAAGGAGTCATTGACCTTGATTCCCTGAGTTCCTTTCTGTTCCCTCTGCTCACGGTTGATAAGAGCAAACAAGAAATGTGCAGGATCAAAAGATTTGTCAGATCGACATGTGTGGCTCACTGCATACTTTTAATAAAATGCTTTTTAAATATTTCAGAATTTTTACCCAAACTATTCAACATGCGTGTTTGTCAATAACAAACAAAATTGAAGGTTTAGTCTACTGGTGAGTAAAGTCTACTGGAGTGATAACTCAGATGATGTTTGCTTTTTATGAAATCAAAGGCAAACAGCAGCCCTTCCTGAACATTGACTATATGCGATTGCATATTTGTCTGGAGGACAAATGGTGAGTCTTTGGAATACAAAAGCCTTATGCTATATATCTTCCTTTTTTTTGTTGAGACCTTTTGATGAAATTCAATTTGATTGCCCAAACAGCAGTAAAAAGAGAGGCTTGATGGAGGAGAGTTGAGCCCGAGCCACACAAGCCAGGGTAAGGAGACCTCCCTCTGGGCCTGGCAGCCCAATCCAGTTTATTGATTTTCTGTCCTCTCCTTCAATATCTGGAATGCGCCATACCCAATAGATTATGACAAACGCGCCCGCCAGAGACCACCGATCCTCTAATTGAACTTGATGGAGTACAGCTGAGGATCAAAGGTTGGGAAAATTCGGTGACATAGCAGGTTTCTCCACTCCTCCCTCAAAGTCTATAAAAAAGGCTACGGTCTTGTGGAAAAAAAAGGTGTCCTCCTCCCATCCAACCATCTCCCCTCTCTTGTCTTCTCCAAGGAAGTGGACAGCTAGACTTTCACCGCACTGCTGAGCACAATGGAGTCAGTGCTTTACAATAACAACCTCCTGCCAAAAGCACAAAAAACAAGGCAGGAGAAAAGCTCAGTGCTCTATTTTGATGAAAGTAACAAGCACAGCTTGTTGTAAATAGGCTCTCTGAAGCCTGAGGCAGCTTTTCTCCCCAGGGGACGTGCTTTCTGCATCTCTCCCAGGGTTGCTGTCGCCAAAAGGTTCTCTCTGTAAGGGAAAAGGGAGGCACAAACAAGAAGTTGCTTCAGCTCTTCTGGCAAAAGGAAATCATCCCTCAGTAAGATAGACTAGCTGGGATTTACCATCTATTCAGATTAGGAATAAGATGTTTGGGTTACAATACACAATTGTGAATTGACCTTCTTGTTAGCTGCATTGGACGGATTACAGTCCAGGTGCACACAAAGACACATTGTTAGCAGAGTGCGTTGAGGTGTTGAGCCACTGAGGAAAGAGGTAGCACCCTGTCTGCGAGCTCTTCCTCCTGATCCCTGATAACTCGGATGTGTGCTTATTCAAATGAGTTCTGCTCTGGGCACCCTCTTGCAAATCAGGTGCCATCCACACTGGCATTGTCACACAAATTAGAAACGGATGTTTTGGGAAGAGCAGAGGTGCAGAGTCTGTGGACATAGTTAGCCCTGGTTTCTTTGACATGTTCATGTCTCTCTTCACACCTCCACAGGAAGCTCAACCACGGGACCAAATCTCTCTCTCACACCCTTTTCTCCCTTAAAGAGGGAAAAAGAACATAAGAAGATGATTGTCTCCAACCTGCCACCCACATTTGAGAGTATTTTTTTTTTTAATAAATCTCCTCAAACCGCTCTCTTCAGTTACCTTTCTCCCCAGTGCCTATAAGCCCCTCTGATCCTTTCCAATAATAATGGCATTGCCAGCCAATCTCTCTGAAAATGGGTTCAGCGCATACCTAATCCCATTTAATTACTTAGACACACAGGGCTCAGGACACACTCCTCAGGCGCCCCCCACCCCCCTCTGTAAGCATGCCCTGTTTGCACCCCATCCACCTCTTCTCATGAATTATGGATCCCTGGCTGCAAGGCGAGGGGTGATCATTCCGCCTGCTCTGTCATAAGGCTCAGGGAGAGCCTTAGCTCAGTGTAAATATGGTGCCTGTCTGGGGTTGAGGTGCCTTATTGTGCTTGGTATTAAAAGCTCACCACTCTCCCTCTCAGTCCCTCTACCGCTGCAGTGTTCACAGCAGGGGGGCAGGGGTAATCGCACAGGCCTTCCAGCGCTCTGCTCAACTGCAGCCGGGCTCACGCTGACCGGCATTATGGCTGACAGTCATCATACCTGAGAGGAGGGGAGAAATGAAAAGGAGATGGATGCTGAAAACTGTAGAAATAGGCTGAATCAGCTCAGTTTTACTGTTGATTTGTCAGCACAAATGCCAGTTTACACAGCGAGAAAACATCAACGCTTTCAGTGTGATCTGATGTCAAAGTCCGTCCGACCCCTGCGCTGTGCATGATGTAATGGTGATGTGACTTAAACAGACAGCCCTTGAATGATAAGGGTTTTTTTTGAATGCCAAGCAGTGTCTGTTTGCTGTTTTAACAGGGATATCTGTATGCTATCTGAACACTCTGAGTTGCTGCTGTTGATTCCAGTGGCTGCCACAGCGTCAGCAGTTGAGTAGAGTAGAGGAGCACACTGGATAAATCATGCTGTCCGCTCCTTATGTGCTCAGCTGACAGGATCAGACCTCTTCTTTCCAGCCGCTATCAGATGCTTCAACTGCACACACTTCCAGGCATGATATACCATTCTCCTGTGTCACTACCTGGCTGGAAACACGATGACATGTTTATTGAGAAGAAAAGTCTCTTCATCAGGGTTGCACACATTCACAGAAGCAGCAAAATAAAGTACAAGATGGCCACCTAAGGTCTCTATAATTGGCAATGTCACAGTTCTCCCCTTGCCCTAGGAAAAGAAAAGAAAGATGATGTCTGTGTCAGCTCTGAGATGGTTCGATGCTGTCTGTCAGGGCCCTGAGCACATTTCCCTGAGCTTGATACAGACAGGGCTTGTCTCGCTGCCCTCAGCAGCAGACAGACGCCTCATCTTTATCTCTCCAGATTTCTACCTAATCTGTTTCTCTCCCCTTGGCCTCTCTTCATGAATCTGTCATAAATCATTTTTGGATTCTGGCCCCGTTTGCACAGACGGTTTCATAAAGGGAGAGGAATGGGCATCAGATATCCAGACTAAATAGCGATCAAATTACACGGGATATGAAATGCTGTAGTTTGGAATCCATTATACTACTCAATAAGAGTCTTCCCACTGTAATATGTCAGCTCTGGCCCTGAAGGGACAAAAGCGCAGATGGTACTGTATATGTGCAATATGCATATGACTGAACAGTCTAATAACTATGGTTGACAGCTGAGTGAACAACATACGAGCTGAGTGCACACAACTTGTTCAAAATACAACCCTGCCTCTACATTAGACTTACCGTATCAAAATTTGCCTCATTGCGGCTAATTTGGTGTATTATACAAAGAAGCTCAAAAACACAATAAAGCAGTTGGGGACCTTGAAAATGAGTTTGCCATTGCTTTCAAACCGCCCACAGCAGGTGCTCTTATCCACAGATGAGGGTTCATCTTACGCTTACCCTCCTTTACTGGTCACATTGATTCTGCTGGATGATTACAATGTGTTTTTTTGTGTGTGTGTGTGTGTGTGTGTGTGTGTTTTATGGTTTTTTTTGTTTGCTTTTTTTTCTCATTTTAAGGTTCACATGAAAACAACTAATTACATTCAATAACAAACTAAAGTAATGATCGCGCTAAATGGACTGGACCTATGTGCCCCCATCTGTTAGAACCACTGGCTTGTTTTTTTAAGGGGCTCTTCATTTTGACAAGTATCATTGAAAAATGCTGTCACCATGGCAACAGCAGACTCATTACATTTAATCCACTAATTGGTAACTAGCTCCACAATTGGCTGTAATTGCTTTGGGGGTACAGTTAACCCCTTGGTTGGTATGCAGAGCAAGGCTACTTCTGTCGACGTCGGACAAAGGCCAGAAATGAAAGATGGAAACCCTTTTCACGACAAAACCAACCCCCTCCTCCTAAAGACAAACAAAAAATCTGCACACACTCTGTCCTTATCATTCAAGCATTGCTAAATCTCCTAGTGCAATATTAATTAATGGGGATGGTTGCCATGGTGATTGATTACCATATTCTCTGTCAGCAGTATTTAGTCAAATGGGACCTAATGTTTGTTTGTTAATGGAGCAGTAAACAATACTGCTTGAAGTCTTTTATTACCTCCTCAGCAGCTCTGCTAACACCTGGGCCATTCAACAGCAGCGCACTGTACATCCAACATCAAATGAAACGATAGAGAGGAAATCCACTCGCTCTGATAAAGTGCATTTCTTTTGGGCTCTCATATTTAGTGAGAATGGGAAACAGACTCTGATAGTGACCTAACATGATGATATCTCACAACATTGAAGCCATTACAGACTGCAACAATTCCTCACGCCACATGTAATGACTTGATAGGGTGTGTGTGTGTAAGCCTCATGATAAAGGAAATCAGAGTGCGCTCTGATCTACTCTGATTTATTTAGGTAATTTCTTTGATAGAATCTGCGTAGTCATTAAAATGACTCACACATAAGGTGATCAATGGGAAAAGTGCTTTTACATGAGTCTGTGCGTGCGTGTTTAGATGTCAGTGTTAGGGTATGTTTTAGTGTGTGTGTGTGTGTGTGTGTGTGTGTGTGTGTATGAGTCATGGCACTGAACAAACCCAAACCTCTTTGAAGAGTGAAAGGCTCAAAGGATGGAGAGGCAATCCGAGAACTTCACAGGCACAGAGGGGAAATTGCCTTGAACCTTGAGGTGTATGAAAGTGCAATTTGTGTCCCATCTGTTCTGCTTCCCTTCCATTAGGAGGAAGGGTGCTCTAAGGCCACCGCGGAGAAAATGCCCCTGTGAGGGTCTCTGGGTACACACACGCTCTCGTAGATTTAATTTGCCAGACTAGTCATTCCCTTTAACTCTCTGTATTATTAGAGCTTTGAATGTTATTACCTTGGTCTCCTTTGTAATGTTTTAAATGAAAGAACTATGGGTTTTTCTTTTGTTTCTTTTTTTGAGGATAGGGGGGTAAAAATTAGAATTTACCTGAGAAAAAAAGAACAAATTCTTTTTGGATTCATATGTCTGTGTGAGCCAATAAGCATTTGGACTGTAATATTTCCGTGCTATATTGACCATCTTTCTAGGAGAGATGGGAACACTGGAGAAGAGAGAATGAAAAAGAGAGCGAGACAACCCTGCAGCTCTGTGGAGAAAGAACTCTCTCCACCTTCACTGTATCCTGTCTCTGTCATACTACTCTGCAAAGTGGCTGGATCGGCTTCCTTAACTTTTTGCCCTTTCTTCAGAGGGATTTGCATGACAGAAGCCAGGAGAGAAGTTTGTTGCCTGGGCAACAGATTGCCTCCATTTGCAGTTGGAGCAGAGGTGTTACTAGAGGAGTTGGAAACCATGGCATCAGAGATTAGATGGGCCCAAAGGATACATGTTTGTCAGAGCTAAGGTAGTGGAGTGCATTACTGGCACCAGAAAGAGCCCCTATCATCAATTCACATTTGAAATATGGCTTTGGAGGAGAGAATCTTTGAAGTATTACTGGCACATTAGGTCAACTGTTGACCATTTCAGCCTGTAGGGATCAGCACTGACATTTGCATTTGAATAGACATGCCGACACCTTTTACTTAAAATGTAACTAATTATTCATACGAAATCTGTGATTTACGTGAGTCTGTAATTTAAAAAAAAAAAAAAAAATCATATCAGCCTGTTGTAAATGCATTATTAAACTGCAAATGCATTTTTTTTAAAAGTCCATTACAATTTTACAGATGTGATTAAATACAGCCATGTCTAAAAACAGGAATGATTGTTTTAGGAATTATATTCACAGCAGATGACTGGTGTTCCACCTAGACCAGTTCTCGCCTTTTAAATTCCTGTTGGGAGCCATGAAGAGCAGTAATGGACTTGAAGTGGCTGTAATTGTGGCCCTTTTGTTTTTTTTTTTCTTTTTTCTTTTTCTATTTCATTTTAGTCATGTAATTTTTTCCCCCCTAAACAACTACACCATGACCAAAGTAAGACTTGGAAAATATGTAATTGAGAAGAAAATACTCTCTGAGTTTGTGTTTATGTCAAATAACAACATAAAACTTTACATACAGTAAGCCACATGTTTGTGCTTTTTTTCATTGCCAGGAAAGTTTTATTCAATGGTCATTTCAATGTATGTTTTTCTGGAGACCGTCATGAGAACTTTCTTCCATGTCTCTCCCGAGCAACACATTTAAGTAAAGTCAACACCTCAACCTCTGCCCTGCTGATATTAGCAAATCCTAATGGCACCTTTCAGTGAAACGCTCGTCTCGACAAATTGATTTCCATGTCTGAAACAGAGGGGTGTCCCTGGAGACAACAGCTCCTAAAACCCTCTTCACACATATATGCTGCTAATTCAGACGAAAGGATGGAAAATGAATGTGAAATAGAAATGGGGTTGTGTAGCAAGAGAATATTAACAGTCAAAGGGGTGAGGTGGATGCATGCAGTTGGCGATTAGAGACACAGTTTATGTAGAGGAGAGTGCACGCAGTCCCTATTGCCAACTGTGAAACAAATGGCATCTAAATTGAATAATTCAGTCTGGGGGAGAAAGATGTGGGATTTGCACACAAAGACTGACTGACAGATAGAGTGAGAGGAGAGGCAGCCAACCTTTAGCAGAGCTGGAGAGAAAAGACAGTAAATGGCAAGTTAGATTAATAGATTGGCAAGGTCTCATAGAAGATGGGATAATAATTCACCAAGCAAAAAAAGGAAGGCAGCTTTTTTGAGGTCAGAGTTGAGTGAGGAGGAATGATGAAGATGGAAATATGAATACTGAATAATGCAGTCAATGTCCTTCCTTGAAACAAAAAGGGAATTAACAGTGGTAGAAAGAGTCAAAGGTTAGATGCAGTTGTGGGAAAAGACAGAAATGAATCAGTTACGTGTAGAGGAAAAAATCTACGACGGAAGAGAAGTGTACTGGCGAGAGCACAGCTGGCGAGAGAAGAGTGCACGGTGCTGGACAGAGGTCAAGGTGTTATTATAATCTGCAACCAGCTCCAACATCTAGCTCGAGTGTTCACCTCTGTCTCTGCACCTTTTAACCGGCGGCTGACATGCAGACACGAAGCTACAAACGGACATGTAAATGAACACCTGGATTCCTGAGAGCTTTCCTTGGATCCACTTTCTTTACATGCTAATTTCAGCTGAACAAATACAAATCATTCTGAAAGTCAATTATGTCATGATGAAATGGGAAATGGACTATTTAATTTTTACAAAACAACCTCTAACTCCTGCTTAATTGCATGCTGCTTATTTCGCCTGGTTTCTCTTCCTTTGTGAGTTGCACGTTTTCTTTCCCGCTTCGTCTTTCTGCTCCCAGGATCTCAGAGTTAGATTTTTCACTGATTTCATTCATACTTCGTGCTTTGAACTAAGATGTCCTGCTGGGATTGTTAACCAGCTTCCAACACAGACTTTAAATGTGCTCTCTCATTCGTGATTATGTCCAAATCCTTTGGTTTCTACGTTGCCTTTTCTTTCTTGTTTTGTCATGTAGGCTACTGGTTTGATTCTTTGTGTCTGTGAAGTGGTTCTTCAACACAATTGTACTGTTATTTTTACTTAAAAGCGTCTATAGTCAATATTTTTATATCAACAACAAATTATATACTTATCTCTATGAAATTGCTGTTATTGATGAACCCACAGATAATTATCCTGTCTTCTTTAGCACCATAGAGTTTTTCAGCTCGTTTGTTTGTTTGGACTTTTACAACCTGCGACTTTATTGTTATTGCTCATTCTCATCACACTCATCAACATTGTTCTCAGATGGAGCAGGCAGCTGTTATCAGTAAATGCATTCACATGCCTAGCACAAAGTTAGCAGGGAGCTGGAGATAATAGCAGAGAAGCTAAATATATTTTCCCCAAAGCTGGTGGAGATCAAAGCAGTGCAAAAAGGTGAGAGAATGCTAGGACTTACATTAGGTGGTGGTCAGGTCTGAAGTCAGAAGTGGGAGTAACAGAGGCTCAGATGAGAAGACAAAGATATGGATACTAGTACAGCCTGCTCTTTCATGTAACTATAACCAGTGTTAGTAATATCATTTGACAACAAGTAAATAGTATTTTGCACATACAAACAGTGATGGAAAATGTCTATGAGGTAAAAAAATGTGAATAGTGCTATCATGTCTGGCTGATTTGTTGTGAACCAACTGAGAGAGAACTGCTCAAAACAGTTTAAAAAAACTTTCTTATGTGACGCCCGGTGTGGTTGCTCTGACTTTCTGAGTTAGGAATCTGAAACCAGGCAGCATTGTTGTTCAATTTTCCAGCTAGGAAGTATTGTCTCTTTTTCTAGCACTACTCAACTTGACTCGGCTCGACTCACATCGTTTTTCATTATAATTTGGTACCTCATCAATGTAAATGGGGTGGGTGGGGTCAATACTGCTGCAACATCATAAAAAAACCCCATTAATAAACATTAATGGATAATAAACATTAATGTAGGACATCGAGGTGATGCTGTACTTATTGCTCAGTTAGCTTACAAGAAGCTGAGGTAACCTACTGTGGGCTCCCACTACTACTTTTGCTGGTGTTTAAAAATGGTGGTCAATTATTTTGTTGATGCTCTTTCAACTCACTGGTGCCTTGTCGCAATTGTGAAGACACTCCCTCTGACCAATCAGTGGCCGGCAGTCTGTTCACGTCACATTTTAGCATCAGCTCAGCTCGCTTTGTACCTCGCCAGAGCAGGTACCAAAAAGAACACCAGGTACCAGGTATAATCCCTAATGGAAAAACAAAAATACAGAGTGGAGTTGAGCCGAGTCAAGTCATGTAGCGCTAGAATGGTATAGAGGAAAAGCCCTACATGCTATGTCAGCTTCTGACGTCAACTAGAACAAACTAACATTAGTTCTCCGTGAACTACAGGTCATAAACAAGCTGGAAACGTCATCATTATGATTATTGTCACTATTTTCCGTGTCATTGCAATTATGTTTGTGTCTCTTGAAGTTACAACCCTTCACTTTGAACCTTAAATGCAGTTGTAATTATTTCAGCTTCTCAACGTAGTTTCATCAAGGACGAGTTAAGTAATTGGACATTGGAAGAATCCAATGAGAGTTTGTGAGTGGTGATTGCTTCCAGGAGACAGCGGTGCTCAAGTGTTGTGGATAGGTTGTCTCTAATGTGATTAGCTGTCTGTTTCAAATTAAACACAAGCCAATAATGTAACCAGGGACAAAGTATCCCATTGTCCTTAGCATCCCTACAGATATCCTCAGTTCTCTGTTTCTTTCTTTACTTTGACAGCTTTTGTTCCGCCTTTCATTTCCAGCCCTCGTCCTTTTAAGAGACAGGCAGTGGAGAAGAGGTCAATGTGTCTGATTGTGTACTGTATATGAGTGTGTGTGTGTGTGTGTTTGGGGTGCAGGGTGGGTGAAAGGAGGGAGCGCTCAAATCCCAGTGGCTCTGGGGAGCTGTCAGAACTGATAGTGCTCTATCACTTGCGAACGGAGGTGCAAAATTGGGCAGAGCTGAGCACTGCGCAAAGCAGAGGATGATGGTCCCTCTGACCACTGGAGCCTGACTGACTGAGATGGAGAGACATGGAAGGTGTTCAACCAGCTGCCTTTACAACTTGAGATGAACAAGCTCAAGCAATTCAAAATGCAACCCGAGAAGTTCAGAATATAGTCACTAGCAACAGGGACGACAAAATCCTCTGAATTTTTTTTCTGAGTTTTATCCAATAATGCAAATGACCGGCTCTGTATTGTTCACATCTTGTTTTCAACAGATGGAAAACTCTTCTGCTTTACAGCAGACATACCTAGAACAATGCAACATTATTTTAAAGTTTTAGTAGTAAATCTTTTTGCATGTGAACTATAATTTATTTACTCTACTCAAGGGTTTAGGTGAGGTGATCACTTGAGGAGACAGAAAGTTCTCTAAAGATCCAGAGCGCTTAACAAATTCTTTATATACGGTTTTAAGACAGTGTAGAATATTTGTAAATTATTTAATATAAACATCGTAGACTTCAGAAAGCTGTTGGCACTCTGTTTGATATGGTACAAACAGGTTAGTAAGTTGACATTGAGTTTGGATTGTTTTGTCACTGTTTTCACACAGTTTTAATATGTTTTTTTCAGACAAATTGTTCTTGTATGTCACACTCAAAAAACAAACAAATCAGTTTGTGTATGAGCAGCTTACCTTTTAAGTTCTCGGTATGCTCAGTTTTGTCTTGTTTTTTTCTTTTGTGAACACACTGTATACTTAAGAAAGTGTTTAAAATTAATGTGTATCCTGAAAGTGGGACATATTAAAGGATTTTAATCAACTTCTATTGAAATTACAGTCACATTTTCAGAAGATTAAAGTACCTAATTAGAGCAGGGATGATCACAATCCTTCATCAACGGGCAGAGAAGGATAAGCGCAGACTAGAGGTAAAAATCTGATTTAAAATTGACTTTCTGTCACGTCACGGTTGTTTTACACATATTGATTATATGTGATAGCGTGTGTTATAGCTGTTCTCTTGGGTGCATCTCTTTAAGGTGGGTCTTAACTAAAACAAAGCAGCTCCTCACCTGTCACAGACACCAGTGCTGAGCTGACGCTGCATTGTGTGGAGAGAGCGGAGATAGAACATATGAAGCTCTCAAACAAGAAGAGGAATAGCTGTGGTTTTGGCAGACCTGCCTTAAGCAGCTGCTGTGAGGAGAAAGACAACAGCATAAACACTCAGCGTGTATGTGTGTGGTCACACGATGGCTTCTTTGATAGCACATCAGCTTTTGTTGTGTGCTGATATTTTGATATGATGTTGCAAACACTTAATCTGAGTGCAATGTGATTTATCTTCAGCACATTTCTATTATTCAGTAAATGAAAGAAAATGAGTGAGTGTGTTGTTTTTAATTTGCTGCTAGAAGCTGCAGCCGGCACAAAGGTGCTGACAAACGCCGTGAAAGGTTTTATTTTCTTACAGGGTGGTGACAGCCAGATGTAAGAACTTCTGCTTCAAAGCTTTCCAATTACTGTAACATAACTTCTTGCGTTTGTTACGGCAAATTCAAACAGTCTGGGCTCCTGTGTGTCTTCACTTTTTATGAGGAGGAGGAGCTGCTATGAGGTTTAACAGGTGTGACAGAGGTCACGCTGTGCCCGACCTTAACAAACTCAAACACTTTTATGCTTCTATTTGAAGGAAAATCTAAAGATTAGACTATGTGAAACAAATATTCAGTCTCTGAGTGTCTACTTTATGTTAGAATTAAGGAAATGGGCTGTTGTTTTTCCATCTCAGTTCAGTTTCTGACTTTCACACCCTCATGTTATTGCTGTTATTTGGTTTTGCAAATGAACTTTTGGCCTTGTGAGTAGCATTAACAGTCACCACCCAAAAGCACAGTCATCTCAAACATTCAGGGCACCACATAACCTCAACTCAACCTGTCTGCAAACAGCTTCCCGTGTGTACTCATGTGTGTCTCATGTAGACATCTGACTGGTCGCACACAGGAAACCAGATGCTTTCAAGGGTTGAACCAAAACAGCTCACAAGACAAGAGCTTTCTAAAACATAAACAACTGACAATCTTCGTGTCAACTCAAGTCAGCTTCACTTAAACTGCAAAAAAAAAAGGTTACAAAGCAGTGAGATTCACTCACAACCAAAGAGTTCAGGAACACTTTTCTTTAAAAAAAAAAACAAACAAATGACAGCACCATGTCTTTATTATACCTTGAACACAAAACTTGACTTGAAAAAGTTCAAACTTGACAAAACTGGTGAAATATCACTGTCTTCACAATAGCAAGGCCATAGGAAACAAATGTCAGACTTTTTTTTTTCTTTCTAAAATACCAATCAAACACTTTGTTGAAGGTTTGTCCACAGCTGTCTTGCAATGGCAATAGTTCTCCTTCAGGTTATATTGTAGACATGTGATTGCCAACAACCACAGAGGAGACGGAGTGATGTTGTAAAGATACCAAAGTTCAGGAGTAACACTTCTTCGTCTGGGTCTGTGTGGCCGTGTTGGCCTCTGATCTCTGTCCTGGCTTCCCCTCTTCTCGACAACATTTGGCTGTCAGTATAAAGTCTCTGGGGAGACATCTATTTGCCAATTGCTGAGACTTAAAATATTGCAAAAGATGCTTGTCTTGTCAAGCACTTGCAACAGTGGGATTTGATATATGCTTACTCAGACAGGATTATTGTCGCCAACAGCCTTTTTTTTTTTTTTTTTTTTTTTACTTCACACTGAATAAACCGACGGTGGCCTGTTCTGCTTACAATGGTTGAAACCAAGGTCAGCTAATTATATTCATTAAAAATATTGATATTGTCAACAAGACGGAGAAGTCTGTTTTTAACTAGTGTCTTGGTTTATGTGATGATTTTAGCTTTGGGCTTTTTGCTCTCTCGCTAAGCTCTCTGCTTTCATGTTGATCTCTTCTCACTTCTGTCAAAGACATTTAATGCAACACTACAGAGACTCAACCCTGCATAGTGCTGGTGTCATCCTTGCAACATTATCCTCTCTTATCAAGCCTTTCGTCTATCGCTTTTCTTTCTTTTTTTTTTTTTTTTTTCCTGTTTGATACTTCATGCCCTCGGTCCCACTCCAGTCTGCTTTTCCTCTCTGCCACCTCTGGCTGCCCCACGATCTCATCCTCCACCTCTGTGTCCTCTAACCACTTGACACCTTTTCAGATTCATCCCCATCAGTTGGCAGACAGCATGCATTTCACCCAGAGGGCACAATGCAGCGATCCTCATGAATCAATGGCAGATAAATCAATGCTATCTCTTTTTTCCATGCCTCTGCTGCAATCGATTTTTTTTTCTGTTACTTTGCTGTTTGTGGAGACTTAAACTTTGCTCAATTAAACTGAGTCCACTTTCAGGAACAAATTGTAACAGCGTAAGGCTTTCAGCTCAGAGACAGTCACTAATGTTAGCTCTGGATGGGGCGTACAAGAGCTTTATTTATGAGATGCTCCATTCAAACAGAAGCTGCAGTGGTTTTTACTGAAGCCGAACGTGGATTTATTGGCATTGTGAACCCTCTTTCAGATGAGCCATGCCAAAGGCTTGCCTTGATTGTGAGGTCTTTCATTTTGAACCAGAGCTAATACCTTAAACAGAGACAAAGCAAATATCCTTTGATCATATTCGCTAAGAAAGAGGGAGGCCCAATTAGCATATGACTAACCCTTGCTTTGGTGTAGTAGTTAAACGCCCATAGGTTCCTCGGCTGAGAAATATCTAATATGATTTCATATCCAGTCTCCAGGCTCTAGATCTTGTCATTGGGAATGATTTCTGGGAAATGCACAGACCCAGACATATTATTTTGAAAACTACATTTAATATAGCCCACAGAAAATTATCCACTGTGATATTTCACTAGTCTCCCCCATAAATAATTCATTGTTTTATGTGCTCTCATGCTGCCTTGGGGATTGGAACAGCTGAGTGTTTTCACAACGTATTTGTGTCCAATCTTCTGCGTATTGGGCGTACTCTAATCAAACCACAGTAAACATGCCTTGAATGTTTGTTGAGTCATCTGCTTATCAGCTAATCAAATGGCTTATTTGCCTGCATGCCTGCCTCACAGGAGCACAACACAGCTCTGGTTGAGTATTTTTCAATTAATTGTTCATCTGTTTGATTGACTGTGCAGCCACATGGCGTAGGTGATATGATTGAACTCCGCAGGCTTTAATGTATGCTCTATAGGTCTACTGCAGCAGTGAGGGGGAGATGTGATTGGAGCTAATGCATTTAAGGGATTGACTAAGTCAAGTGCTTCATTGCTTTGGAAATGTAACCTCTCAGAGAGCAATAGTCCACTGTTTTATTATTCACTATGTAGGTGTAAGATGGCATAAAAAGATCCTACATGTACATACAGTATGTACCTATTTTTCTGTGAAAGAACTAGCATGAAAGTGCAAGTCATAGAGAGTATTTCAAAGGCAGAAGCCAGGACAGCGACATGGAGCTGCCAGGGATTGGTGAGCAATCAGATAGGGCAGAATTGATGACCTGGCTCAGGATGGATTTCTTGGAGCGGGCTGCCAGACCGAGGTAATACTTTCAGGCTCTTATCAGCACTGGCATAAGCTGAGTGCTGCATCACCCACTTCCCAGCGTCAGCTTATTATGAGAGTCCATGATGTGTGATTGCTTGTACCGCCTTTGTGTGTTCTGGGGTCTGTGCGCGCTGGACACAGTTGGCAAGCAGGAAAAGAAGAAGAAGAAGAAGAAGATGAAAACGAAGGGCCTTTGTTAAAGTGAACCTTCCTCACTGTTGTAATGTCATTTTGCAAACACATGTGTTGTGCAAGCTTTCCTGTGAATCATATAAACTGTAGGTATCAGTGATGGAATTCAGTGAAGAAGTGAAGAAGTCGCCACAGATGTGTCATACTTCTTAAAGAGGAAAATAATTCAGGTTGTCAGTAGATACAGAGAACACGCTGTGTTGCGTGCGTGACCATATTTATCTAAAAGTGTTGTTATAATAAAATGAACAGTGTTCGAGAATATTGCACCATTTATATTTTAGATAAAATGGTCTATGATGCATCCCAATATACCACAGAATGTAAATAACAATAAACATTTTGTCTCTGAGGTTTCTACTCCATTATTATCTGTGTGGAATATTTGTCCCGTAGCCCAGGAGTTTCAAACTAATTTAATCAAACAGCATTTTTTGGGTCATCAATTCATAAACAGTAGATTTATTTAGCATTCTAATCACATGCAATGTTATTCAGTTTGCATAATCATACTTGATTTCTTCCAGCAAATCAGCATTAAAGTGATTCAGCGTGTTGCTCATGGGCACTTCCCAGCCTGCAAGGTTTGAGCTCAGGTCTTTCCATTAAAAGGAAGGCGTCTTTAACCTCTAACTAAGCTGCTGTTTGGGGGGTAAAGGGGGAAGCTGAAAGCCTGTAAAGGATAAAAGAATGATTAAAGATCTCAATCTGCATTCTGCCACAGCAATTTATATCAGCGTTTTTTTTCCCGTCTTCTTCTTTTTTCCGCGAATAAACAACGTGGTTTCAGACGCTTGGACGCCGAGGATCTCTATGGTAACAGTCCTCAATTACCGATGATTGGCCAACCCGTGGGAATGTTTCTATTCCCTGAGTGCAGTGATTGGTCGGTGGGCGGTCTGTGCAGCCTGACAGTCTGCAGCGTTCCGGGTTATTGTCAGTCTCGGCAGCTCGGCGCAAGGGCAGGACCGCATCCCGGAGCTGCCTGAAGCAACTTGCTCTTTATTCAGACTTAATCGTTTCTTATTTGGTCAGTACACCAAAGAGAGCATCTCAGAGCTTTCTACTATCGATGTTACTCCACAAGCCTCAGCTGGAAATCTGAGTCTGAATCGGGGGGAGACAAGACATCTCACAGAGGCTGCCGACACCACGGAGAAAGTGAGGGACGGAGCAGAGCCTGATCACCGGGATTTTTTTTTCTACATCGCATCGCATCAGTTTAGGATATTTTCAGGCAGCTGCTTTGGCCCGACCTTGATGTCTTTCAGGGTACCATCACACTATATTGCCTAGATAATATTACTAACATTTTGCATGATTCGTTTCACATAAGGTCGTCTACAAGAGAGCAGGCGGACCACTTTAAACCCCATGCGTAACAGCGGAGGATTTTGGAATACTGCGTAGCAGTTCAACCATCCAGTCTTTCGATTAACAGCTCTGTTATTTGGAAATATCTACAAACGAAAAGAAGAGCAGCCAGGACCGTTTTTTCTACTTTGTTCCGGAGGCTAAACGTTGAATACCCAAAGCGCACTTGGTACGCAACCTTTTTTTTTTTTTTCTTTTCTTTTCTTTTTTTTTTTTTTTTTTTTTTTGAGGACGCTCCTGAAATTGCCGACCTGCGCTTTTGCCCTCGACAAAAAAAAAATTGGCAGCCGAGTCGAGAGAAAAAAAAAAGGGCAAAGCTTATTAACTTTGCATGCTAGAAGCTAGAGTGTGGAATCTAATTCGCAGGGTTGCCGGTATATTTGCATACCTTCGGAAGAGGATAAACTTAATCAGCGTTTGACATCGACAGAGCGACTGCTGGATTTTTTGGAGAAACAGAATGAATCCTGTTTAATTTGGAGCACAGAAGTATCAGGCAGATTGCTCAGTGAATGCTACAATCTGCATGGGGTTCTAGTCTGCACTACGGAGCAATTTATGGTAAATATATTTTACATTTCTGTCTCTATAGTAGAATTTATTTTGTTTGTCGTTTCGGCTCATCTTTTATAACCATTTACGCACTTTCTGTCAAAGAGTCTCGTTGGCTTTTCTTTTTTTTTCTTTTTGAATGGTAAATATAGGAAAGATCGGAAAATAATGAATGTTTGTTAATGCTCCCATTTTATTTATTTCTTATTTTTTCCCAGGGTGCTGCTCAGATTTTTTTTTTTAAAAAAAGCCTTTGTTTCCATGCGTGACCCACAATAAAGGAAGTGTTGTAAAAATCGACTTGTTAGAGAGCCGCTCCCGAATGGCTTTAGGAACTGCTTTGATGTGTAATATTGGTCTTTTCAAGTATGGGTAGCAATTAAGTGTATTGTCGAGGGTATTGCACCGCAGGCACCACAGGCAGGAATATGTGGCAATAGAGGAGTTGCGACTCGGGAGGAAAGGTGCAAATTTCTTATCTGTACGCCCCCGTGCGTCACTGCGTGTGTGGGGAGGGTGACTCCAGTGTCTTGCTGCAATTAAGTGATTTTTTTCCCCCTTCTTTTTTTCTTCTTCCATCCTGGATGTTAATGATATACAATGTCGATTTTACAGTGTGCCTGCATATCGCGAGTGGTTGTCATCAAGGAGCTCGTAAAATTGAGATGTGTGTGTGACGCTGTAAAACTTTTCACTTTGTGCTCGGCGACATGGGTGATGCTCTGTGCTGCATTGAGGTCTGGAGGCAATTTGTCATTGTCCTGTGAATTCGTCGGCAAATTTGTCCTCTATAGCTCGCGCCTGTGTGCAAATAGAAAAGTAGGATAATCTTGTATGTAACCAAAGTTTTTTTTGTTTGTTTGTTTTTTTTTTTTTATACGAATATGTATGATAAAGTTTTTTGGGGCTGTTTCCGACTCTTGTGAACTT
Organism: Polydactylus sextarius; assembly: GCA_016801845.1. Lineage (NCBI taxonomy): Eukaryota > Metazoa > Chordata > Actinopteri > Polynemidae > Polydactylus > Polydactylus sextarius. The sequence continues at coordinate 11,169,624 of CM028915.1, read as the reverse complement.
TGAAACCTCTGGGTTGCTGAGGTTGCTTTACAGTCTATATTATTTTATTTTATTTTTTCTGTTTTTTTTTTCTATTTATTTATTTTTGCTTCATCGCTCATGCTGCACCTAAATGAGCCTTGCACCTTATGCTGACTGTGCAGTGAAAAAGCTGCACACAGTATGTTTTATCATTAGACTACAAGCATCCTCAAAATTTATCTTCCTCACCAGCTCCAGTCATTCTCTCTCCAGCAGCCCCGCAGACAGGCAGCTCGCTGAATGTAATATGGGCCCCTACAGCAGGGCAGGCGCCCCCACAGTCAGGGCACCTGCCATAGAGCCTCCCTGGCTGTATTGAATAAAACATCCAGTGATGTATGAGGCAGGGGCTGCACCCGAGGGGGCAGAACTGCCTCATTTACTTCCTCCACTCTGCGCCTATGACCTGCTGAGCAAATTGTGCTCATATTAGCTCTGCGGCTGCTCCTCACCTAAACAAATAGTCTTCCCAGCATAATGCTTGCCTTAACTCAACATGATGGTTGGACAAGGCAGGGGAGAACGAAATGGCAGAAAAGCTTTAATATCTAGGTCACTGAATTACCTTTTGGAGTTTATAGCTCTTGTTTTGACTCTTTATTTTCTGGCTTGCTGTTAGATCTCTCTCTCTTATCTCTCACAACACTAGAAGTTTGAGTATCCTGTTGCAAACTCAAGACTTTACTCTCATTTCATTCCTCTTGCTTTCACCATGTTTCCTGTTGCTCTCTAATAGCAACTATCAAAGGAAAAAAGGAGAGAACGGAAAAAAAAAAAACAACAACAACAACAAAAGTCCACAATGTGAAAATATGAGCACCTTTATAGGTTGAAAATGTGTGGCTGCGTTGCAAAAAAGTTGATCACGCAAGCCAATGACTCTACTTCTTCTCCTCGCTCGCTGATGAAATTAAGAAAGAACCTCAATTGCCGAAGTAAAACCGGATTTGCTGTACTCATTTACGCTGCCAACAGTTTGAAAGTGAGGAACATATTTTAGCATCGCATTAACAAAAGTAATACACTAAGAGAAGCCTGGCATTTTATCAATTTGCAACTCAAATTACATATCAGTTTGATTGATTGATAGCGTTTGGGTTCCTTACTGTATTCTTTGCTTATTAAAGTGCCTGCCTGAAGTGAATAAGTGAGCTCCACTCATGAATATCGTTAAAGCCACTGAAGTTTAATTTCCTGTGCTGTGTATTAATCTTTTTTAATCCCTGCATGGCTTGATTGTCTCAACACCTACCCAGAGGCAGCAAAACTCATTTTGCCACTTAAGATGACTAAAATAGTAGATACCCCTGTGTGTGTGTATGTGTTCCTAAAGATCTACTAGCCTCTCAGATGTCTCAGCTCTGCATGTCCATTCTTGCGTGGACTTTATTGCTGAAAATGGTGTTTTTTTATTTATTCACACAAATGAAATAACATTAAAAAACACATTTATTGTCCACAGACTGGCTGTGGATGTGAATAATCCTGCAACATATTTTCTTTTCCTGTCAAAGAAAAGAAAAGACAGCTCTTTTTGTAGATTAGCCGGTGTCCTAGAGAAGCACAAGGCGTCTTTATCGGACACTTTAAGGAACATGAACGTTTTCTCTCAAAGCCATGTCAACAGCAGCTCATTAGGAACCTGATCAAAGTGTTTCATATCAGGAAAAGTCTCTAAGGCTGGTTTTAACACTTTTCATATGCAGACAAACAGGAAAAAAATTACATAGCCTTTCTTGTACCTTTACAATGCAATATTACGTGATTTATTTAAAACTTATGTCCCCCGCATCGCTACCTAGGATGTGCAGAAATGAGCAACATAAAACAAAAAGCAGTACACACAGATGACTGTGGAGAAACAAACACACCCATCAGCCAGACGGTGTAAATGAAGAGAGTCAAAAGCGCAGCTCAGTTTCCAGTGGCAACAAAGCTGTTGATGAAATTTGACATTTAATGTACAGGCAGGGTCAACAGGGATGATTTCATTCCAGTGTGTTTGGCAACAGTGTGTGCTGGTAGCTCTATCAGTACTAAATGTTTGACATTTTTGCTTTGATATATACACTTGGCTACTACAATACATCAAACTGCATACTATAGCTATCTTAGCACTGAATCATTGACCCTCAGTCTTATTAACTTCGTAGACAACATCAGAGGAACAGCTTCCATTTTCTCCCGGTCTGTTGGTCTTTCCACCACGTTAGGGTCAAATACTCCTGTAAACGTTTGAGGGCTCCTGGCAAAAGACCGACTCGTGGCACTTTTATCAATACTGGTTAAATCATGTGATGCCTGGCTAAGATTAAGACTTTTACAGTATGTTAATTAAGTAAAAAAGAATACAAACAAACACTCAGTCAATGTTCTGCTTAGCTTGGCTGTACTGGCAGTAATTATATGCTAATTTTTAACGACGGTGCAGGCTTGTTTTATTGTATAAACAGAAGCTCATGCATGGTTTTGTTTGATGTGAAGTAGTGACACAAAACAGACTACAGGCATGTGATGGCATACATGCACCCCTGCAGTGTTTCTAATGAGTGGTATACATTAGCGAGACTCAGTGTGGTTCTCTGCTCCGCAGATGATTTCCTCCTATTACCTGACCACTGCTCTGCTCATGTGATCTGATTCACAGTGAAGGCAGACGTTGGCAGCTCTTCATCAGGGTTATCTGCAGCACTTAGTCCATGACGGATGGCGGTGATCCTCCGACCTCCTCCCTCGCTTTCCCCTCTCACCCTCTGTCAGATTGAATGGAAGTCACGTCTCACTAGGCCTCGAGGTTAATGTATAGCCTTTAATTTGGAAAGGTTAGGACGGCTAGTCCATTTTTTTGTTTGAAAATGCTCTTGTGCATGTGAAATATAGTCAGCAGGAACTGTGCAGTTTATACGTGGTTAATGAGTACACTAGTATGGAGAGGCTTCACAGTTCATAGTTTGCTCCTTAACCCAGGCAGAAAAGTGAGTGGAGGTTTGTTCATTCCAAAGTGTTCCTGGGGAAGAAAGAGAATAAAGCAAATCTGACAAGCTCTCCAACAGCGAATTTGCTCTCCTTAAAAACAATGCCGCTCTTGCCTTCCTCATGGTCACATTGATTTGTTCTGGGTGACAGTGCAGGCTGCTGTGAAATCACCCCAGCGCCATTGATCTCAAGGAGAGGAGGAGGAGAGGGAACGAGAGCCTGGCGACAGTGAGCAACATGGGAAAATCCTCAGTGTGCCCTCTGCAACCTTAACCAGTAATAAAATGAAGGCCTTGGTTACTATCAGATCAGCCTCTGCTGTACTTCTTCAGCCACTGTATCGCAGTCTAGTCAGGGCTTTGATTTGTTTTGGAAGCCCATACATGCTGTTTGATTTGCTATTGTGCCTCACCATGTTTCACATTATCAGCTGAACTCTTTATTGCCACTGTTTTCCATGCCAGAAGCAAGACTGTTTTTATCTCATGCAGGCCTCTGATTAATCTCTCCCTCTATACTGATGTACTTTAATCTTGAATGGGAGATATCTGATTCTCCTCGGCTATTGAGGAAGATCAAACTTTAATGGAACAAGGAACTGCACATCATCCTAATCTCCATCTCCCTGCATTTTGGTTGACTGCTCTCCCTCGGGCTTTGTAGCTTTCTGCAGAAGCAGGAAATACATCAGACAGATAAGATGTTTTCTCTTCATGCTTTGGTAATTTATTCCCTGTTGACAATGGCCACCACTATACATCTCCGCTGGTTGATTACCTGGTTGAAGGCACGGCGGGTAAAAGCAAGGGAATTGATTGACACTTACAAATGGCTATCCTGTATGACCTAAACGTGTGGAACTTTTCCAGAAGCCTTAATTGGGGTTTCTTCACATTTCAGTCCTTCCACAGGAAAATATGCCAGCATTCCTTCTATTTATTGACAAGTGAGAGATGGGGGCCGTGTGTGACCTACGTCATCTGTCTATAATAGCCTGAGGAGGGATACGTTAGCTACATAGATATATCAAGGTTCAATGCATTTGATTACACTACAGTCAATCCAGGAATTAGCTATTGACCGCTATTTTCTCCATTCGGCTCCTCCATATCACTGAATAACAGAACACATTATGCTGACCAGCATTTGCACTGTGACTGGCTTGATGCATATTGTTGTAAATGGATAACACTTATGGGGTGTCACACCTCCCACAGACCGTTTGTGTCTCTGACAAAAAGAGGCTATTACCCAATTCTAAGGCAGTTGCTGTAAGGTAATGAAATTTCCACTGACTGGAGAAAACAATGTTGTCTGGTCCGGATTGTAATTGCAGAAGCCACCTCACCATTTTCCTGAGTTCAGCGTGAATGCAACACGATTTAATAAAACTCCAGAGATTTTTATCATTTATTGTCGGGACTGGCAGCCGCGTCACGGAGAGTAAGCTGAGGTTTGCACAGATAAAACTCATTCAATTTACTTGTTGAATTTTAACCATGCCGGAGAGCGTTTACAAGAGAGCCAGCATGTGACCCATAGGGAAACATTTACGTGTTTGTACAGGGTTTGTGCAGGTCAGCTATATTGTTAATATAAAGCCACCATTTCCTTAATCTAAATGGAGGAGTAGCCTGGAATTTCTGTCATTTTCTCTACGTGTTATTATTTGTGTCGAGAAGAGGTTGAAAGTCCGTGGGATATTAGGCCCTTAGGCCAAAGAGCTTCAATGTGCCTGCCTCCGCTCACATACAAAAACATAGAAATACTGACATGAGGACATGTATGGACACACACACACACACACTCTTACACACACACTCACAGAGACACACACCCACACACTCCTAGCCCTGTTTTATTACCTCCTGCCTGCTGCTGGAATTGCTTTCCTCCCTCGAGTGAGCCAGGCAAAGCCGGCTTTATTGTGTTAACCTATTTGTGTGTCAAGAGCGATTGCAGCGTTCTTTATCTCTGTTTGTATTCGGACGGGGAGACGGTAGAAAGAGAGAGCGAGGGAGCGAGGAATAGGGGAGAGAGAGAGAGTGTGCAGGAAAAGGGAGGGAGGGGAGCGTTTTTTTTTTCACAAGAGCCTGGCGAGCCACCGGAGTTAGACGGATGGCCGGTCACCTCGCTCCACTCTGGAGGATAATGACTGGTTGCTTAGCAATAACCCACCCCCACCCACTTCCAGACTTGCATCCAGAGTAATCACTTTTTTCCTCTAAAAGATTTCATATGTAATTATAAACCCACTGCCGGCCTCTGAAATCTGCCTAATGGGTCTTTTCATTTATTTAGCAGAGTGGGATGAGGGTGTGAGCTGGAATTGGAGATTTTTGGTGTGTGGGGGTGATGCTTATCAACTTATTATAGGTTTTTTGTAGGTTACAAAACCTGTGTGTGTGTGTGTGTGTGTCAACATGTGTGTATATCTGCTTTGTGTCGAGCAGTTGGTGGAGTTTGACCAGGATTACGACTGGGCCAAAGATATATTTCCTGCTAGATAGCGGCGGCTGTACAACCTTTGACCTGCGTAATACTGCAGTGGCAGCGCTGTACTCAAATAGATGCAGCCACAAACGCACACATTCGCATATTCACTTTACGTTTGGCGACCGGAGGCTTTGGGTGCTTGTTTTTGCGAGCTCTTAGTTTTATTAACATTTTTATTGAGTTGAACAAATTGCTGACCTTTTGTGGCATAATGAATGAGCCCGGCCTGCTTAGGAAAAATGAGAGTTTTGGCAGAAGTGACTGGCGTCAATCCAAGATGTTTAACTCATGTTTTGCAGTGTGTTTATTCAGCAGGTGAAAATCTAATACTTCTGAATTTTTTCCAACATTAAAATTTCTCATTCTTGAGCGATGATGTTAATCTATAAGCTGTCTCTATAATTTTAGGTAACTGTGTTTTTAAGTGTCAGGATAAAGGTATATCTGAACATGACCCCAATTTAAACAGCCTTTCATCACCACCAGTCACTGATGTTGGCACAAAGTCCAGAGTGGTTTTAATGCCCAGCCAATTATCCGCTCTGCTTTTGAAAATATATTTTTTCCTCCCTTCTTTTATGAAGGAATAAAAAATTAACTTGAAATTCCCTGTGAAGTACATATTAAACTTTTACTTGTTTTGATGATAAAAAGTCATGGCTGCTCAAACAGACTTCATGGATCAAATTAAATGTTTTGACTTATGCCAGTGTAGCCAGTTGGTGTTGCATTCGACTGTTCATTTTTGGATTGACAAATTACAATTTACAAAAAAATCTGTTTTGTTGTTGGAGCTTCTTTAAATAATGCCAGCCGTGTCTGATATTTACCCATCTGTGCTCTCTCCCCGTATCCTGTTCGGTGCCATCTTTCCTTATCCAGGCTCATGCACCATTGCTAAAAGTGACAGCTTTGCACATCCTGGGAACTTCATACAGATAAACTAAACATGCACCACTATCCCCCCACCCCCATCTCCATGGCATGCTTCTGTGGCTGCGTCTATAGGAACAGCTGTCCAGCTGTCACCGCAGCCAGCCAGTCAGACGCTCTCCAAGGCAACATCTGTAGAGAGTGAACGCACAAGGGCAGCCTGCCATTCTCTGCTCGTCCCCAAAGACAGTGGAAGTGTGTCAGGCCTTTTGGCTGCACATTATCACTGACCACATCAACCGTATCACTGGGTTTTGATTGAACGTTATCTGCTCCTGTGCCACTTAAATAAGCTCTGTGAGGCATCACGCTGTTATTTCCTTTGTCACCAACTTACAGTGACAGTAATTCATATTATCACAACAGCTCTTAAAAAAACAAAACGTGTGATTGTACAGCCCCCACCCAAAAAAAATAGACTAACACATTATCGTATCCATTAATAGCCATCTGCCTCTGCATGGATATGTGTGTGTGTGTTTGTGCAACTGTGTGCGTGAGTCTGTGTGTAAACAAAATCCCAGGGAACAAGGTGCAATGGCCTGGAACTGACGAGAACCCACTGGGAGAGTCTCTCCTTGATGTAGCCCCTCCCCACTCCTCCTCCCCAGTCCACCATCTTTTCTTCCTGGCAGTCGGGCGACAGTGAGATGGGCAGTGGGGTGCGGGAGAGTAGGGGGGTGGGGGTGGGGTGGCACAGAGCCATGTGAGTGGGGAGATGAACAGAGCCACGGTCCCCTCTGTCAGCCACAAACTAGGATCAGGGAGCTCACATGGGACTTTCTCCTGGGATGAGGAAAGAGAAGAGGGAAGAAAGCAGCTGTTTGGAGTTTTTCTTACTTCTTCACCATCACACTTGTGTGTGTGTGTGTGTGTGTTTTGACTATCTCTGTCGTCTTCTCGGAGGCTGTCATTAGCTTGTGTCGTGCTTTTTTGTCTTTAAAGGAGGAAACGCTTTGAGTGCTGCTGAAAATTTGCACTTTGAAAGTGTTCTAATCATTCCTCTGCCTCTTCTTGGATGTTTGCAGGAACTATTAAAGGACTTGATTTCTTCATCAGTCCTCTTGATAACTGAGGGCCTCTCAGGCATACCGTGCCTCTCCGCACAGACAGCTGCAGACTCATACAGGCTCTGGGCGAAGTTTGATGGATCCTGTTTACTGGAGCTGAGAGAATGCCTGGGTATCTCAAATTAAGTGTCACTTAAAGCTTGTCTTTTAGTCAGCTTTCCATTTTGTTCCCTCATCTCTAGTGACAGCACTGTGCTGCCAATTGTAACAGGGTTTGAGAGGAAGACATTTGGTGATTACACATTCTGTCATGATTGAGGGGTGAAGCCAGCAACTTGAGGCAAAACCAAATTCCATATGGCTGCAGTGAAATCTCTCCACCCATAGTGAGTTACACTCAAACAGCCCCTGTCCCAATGACAGGGAAATCGCCTGCTCATGACTTATCGTTTTATCATTCAAATTTACCCCATTGATGCTCGCTGCTGTGATTGACAGCCGGGCTTGAAAGCCACAGCTATCTCAATTGAGTTGCGGCAGCCAGTTGGTAACCGTGACAATGGTCTCTCCTCTCTGCCTTGTTTTCACACTTTTTCTGCTGTCACAGAAACCTCACTGATTGCTTCTCTTCCAAGACAGCATCCTATTAATCTTTTAAATAAGGGCCACAGCCCAGCAGTATTGTTTGCGCAAAACCACGAGGACTTTGTGAGACCACACTGAAAAAGAAAAAGGGGAGCAACAATGTCTGTTTCTGTCTCATTGTGGCAGGAGAGCAGAGTCAACATCACTAGAAATTTGCTGTGCCCCAGCTGCTGTGAAGATACTGTAGATGGTGCTGAGGTCTGAATATAACCGGCATTTTCTGGCCCCACCTGATAACTGAGGGCTTTCTTGTCTTCCGTCACTCTCAGTTTTGCTCTCCAGGTGCATTTTAGGCTTTCATCTGCATCGAGGCGCTCTGAATAAAAGCCTCTGTGTTTATGGCCATTTTCTTTTTCTGTGTACATATTGATCCCTTTCAGCGTGGATGGAATAGGTTTTTTTTCAATTTCTGGGCTCAAACAGCATAACAGCGGTATATTCTGAAATGGTAAACCATTGATGTCTTGTGATGTGACCTAGGAAAAGGAAGAATAACAGCTCAACCTTTTGTCCTTCTGTACTTAGCTGACAATTTGTTTGAAGGAGGCACAAACAACTGTGATTGAAATAACTGTTCTTGCACAAATGTGTATTTCTTACAACCCAGAAAAACCTATCTCGCCTCTGTCTTGAAAAGACTTTCTGCACTCTGATTTCATGGACTCGGCTTTTGCGTTTAATTAGGTGTGATTTGTGAACATTTCCCAAGTGGCAGGAAGTCTTTTTTGAGTCTCTGTACTTTCTTGTCAAGTGGTTGTTAATGGAGAATTGCTGCAATGCTCTTGACACCTTCTGCTTTGTAATGAGTACCTTCCTGTGCAGAATAGCCCCATAAACCAAACCTTTCAAGGACAGGGAACATGTGGCAGCAGTATTTGGCATCTCAGTTGCAGGGATGTTTACTCTGTATAAAGATAGAAGTTATTGGATCATTGCAAACCTTCCTCGTGTCTTTGTCTCCTCTGGCCATTGAAACCTAGTGAGGCAGGGCAACCTAGGTGACTAATTGACTCCCAGGTCAGTGCCACATGATAGCGAGACTGCTGGTCAATGGAAATGGATATACTTTCCCTTACAAGGAGATACGACTGCTTTGTGATCATCTGTGTGATCACACACCCGTGCATGTACATGCGAATGGGCTTGTGTGCGCGTAGCTATTCATAGTTCATCCTCTGTGGCTCACAGTTGCTCCACCACTTTGAAAACACAGGAAATCAATCCATTAATAACGACTTCAGAACAATATAACACTACTATTTATACAGGCTTTAGTCTGGCGCTTTTGTGTAATCTCACATGATGTTGCTGGAAGAAAATTGAGAGTTCGAACAATAAAAAATGTTGAGGCGAAGCATTTGTTTTTGAATTATGTGTGCTTTAATAACTAGAAAGGATTGTGGCCTAGTTTTGTAATATTTGACACCAGTTTTAAGTGTATCCACCTCGGTGTTTTATGAAAAAATGTCCTCAGGGCACTGCAATTGTTTTGCAGTGGTAAAGGTTTTCTCTCCTCACTGTTTTATATCGCCTCACTGCAGTATTTCTTTATCAACAATGAAGTTCTCTGCGCTTCGCTTGTAGTTTTTTCTGCACAAAGATGAGCGAACGTCCACAACAGTTGGCCCTTGAAACGTGCGTTAAACCGTGAGTCTGTCTCTCCCCCGAACATGCAAATGAGTGCGCGCACTTCTTTTCATTGTAGTTTGCAGGTTAAACACGAATACCGCCGTCCAAGATTCACACACAAGCCCCCTCCACCTGAGCATCATAATCCCCGGCAACCAGCCCGGGTGCTTTGCATGCAGCCACGAGCCTCCTCCCCTCCACCCATCGTCCAAAAGAGATTCTCTCAGTTCCTCCAGTTTCAAAGCGCTCGCATAACTCGACTGTGTCGAAGCATGCCCCTCCTCCCTGACCCCTCCTCTGAGAGACAGCACTCTTGACCTGCTGCCCCATTGTTTCCAGCGGGGATGGATGGGGAGCCGCCTCTGCCGGCGCGATCCTTCACTCAATAGCCGCTCCATCTGTTGACTGCGTGACTCTGGGTTACAAGCGGGATTTTGCTCCGTCTGTGCAGGGTGTGAAAGGAGCTATCTCAGGGGGCTTCCTGAATAGGGCTTTAAAACTGCAGTAGCAGGGTGTTGTGATGCCCCTCACAACCCACCCTTCTCCCCTCCACCCTCCACCACCCGTCATCAGGCCAACACAGCCGGCTGGGTGTGTGCAGGATGAGAGGCCTTCATTGTGCGTGTTCACAGGCCCCTAGGCAACAGGGTCACCTTGTCCCCAAACAAATGCTGCCCTCAGTGGGATTGTTGGGCACTGTGTGTCTGTGTTTCAGTGTGTGTGTGTAAAGGGGGAGTGGGTATTTGAGAATAAGAATGCATCATCAGGAAGAGGGCAGAGGCCTTGGCTGCAAGGACATTTATCTAACATCTCTGCCTTTCACATCAAGGCCTATTCAGTGCAACCCTTCTGCATCAGGCTTTCAAAGATAGAGAAACACTCTGGGCTGTTTTACAGGTCAAACTGCTCTCACTGAGCATTTCGACCAACAAAGCTTCTGATGTCATTTTCTATTTGTCTTGTATATTCAGCCTAGAAAGAAAATAAATAAACATTTTTAAAACCATGTTTTAATCCATGTTTTGTCTCTTGTGAATTTCCTGTTCCAGTCTCTTGATACGGTGGTAGAGCTTTTTTGTGCTTTTTGGGGTTTTTTTTCAAGGCTGGTCTATTCTCTGGGTCGTCCTCTTAAACGGAGAGCAGTTAAGAACAAAAACAAAATATGTGGCTGTTGTGACAGCTGGTTCACCTTCAGTAATTAATGTTGAAATTGCAGTCTGGCAGACATTTGTGCTGAGGTCCTTTGTCTATCTGTATGGAAGATGTTATTTGGCGTTTCCTCCCAGGTGAAAATAAACAGGATCCTGCCGGCTGGGATCCTCTTCTTTTCTCCTGAATAAGATTCCCAGCAACTAAGAAGAGAGAGAAAAAAACTCTGTATAGGATGATTTTATTTTTGAAAATAAATTATTTCATTGCAATACAGGTCCAAGTAGTTACACATACACTATTTATCATGTCTAGGCCTTTTTATAAGCTTCTTTTTCCTCCCTTATGTATTAACTTACTCTTGATAATATGAATAAGTTTACTGTAGTTGAATTCAATTCTTTCTCTTTTGTTTGTATCTAAAGAGAGGTTCTCCTCTTTTTAGGAGCTTAAACCTGAAGAGAAACAACCAAGCGTGTCCTCTTTTTTTTCCTTTATCACAGAGTGACAGTCAACCACAACATCTGTGCTGGGGTCTGAGCCACTCAGAACATGCCCAACGCACCTTTACCTCAGTTAAGATGATTAAAGTAGGAGCAGGAACCCAGGACCACTCTCGTCATGTCTTCTGCATGGGGTTTCCACCTCCACCTTTGTCCTCTAAAATAAAAAAAAAAAGGACAAAGTGAGCAACAGCATCAAGCAAGCGGTTGGTGGAGGCGTGGAGCCCCTTCAGACGAGACGAGAGTTAAAGGAGGGGGGGTGTTGAGTGGAATGAGTGGAGGTAGAAAACTGCAGTGACAGCAGAAATAATAAATTGAAAAATTCTCTCATTGTAAATTGTCTATCGCTCATGACAAACGATCTGATAGGCGAACGGCCTGGGTTCCCGACGCATCCGTCCCAATAGAGCTGTGAATAACTGGTCTATCTCCACACTGCTTAGCACTGGCCCCGCACTTAATAATTCATACAGTGTGAAATATTTTCCCCGGTACAGATATGCCAAAGAGCTGCCGCCAGCAGGCGGGGGCGGTGAGGGGGGTGTCCCTGCGGTGCTAATTTGGGGGATGGTGACGTGCATAGATTTCTAAGGGGGCTCTAGTTTATAGGAGATGCCTCAGACACATTTGCTCTCCTGTATCCTCTGCCTGTTATTGGAGAGAGCAGAGCTACAGATGCAGAGAGTGAGAGTGAGAGAGTGCAGATGACATTTAACTCATGGCTGATCTGCCTGGAACTGGGAACACAGAGGGGAAATACATTTCCATTTAAGCTGACTGAACACAGTTATCAGTGACTGTGGGGATAAAGGGAGGCTGTAAACCTACTAAGTAGTTTTTGCTGTTAGCCCCGGCGAGTGTTGTGGTCGCAGTTGACATTAATGGCAGCAGGTGTCTGTGGACACCTGGTTTATGTCTCCTGTTTCCATCAGGTGACTCCTCCAGCGTCAGACTCCTTCAGCAGCTCAGCAGCCAAAAGCAGCTCTTATGGTCCCTGACCTTATTGTCCTCTTCAATCACTCCACCACACAGCTATAATGTCCTCGCTCGCATATATGCGCGAGTGAACATGTGCAGAAGTGGGCGCGCGACCGCAATAGTGTCATTCCATGTGTGTCATTGGTGTGGTTTCGTCTGACTCGTTCCGCAGCTCAGTCCTGTACAAACTGGGTTTTTATGGTTCGCATTCAGGCCCTGATACCAATTATGCAAACTATTAAAAATTTAAGGAGGACAGTCTTTTATAATTTAATCCTAAAGTAATAGATTCTATTAAAAATGCATGAGAGGAGCTTTATAGATGGAGCTAGAATTAGTGTCTATCAAAGACTCCAGTCAAGGATGCAGGGGGAATGGGCAGCGGGAGTGGTGGTATTGCCTCATTATTCAAATAGGATATGATTACCATAGAGCAGGAGTCCCTCGGAGCTGAAGCGGGGCGCGCTGGCCACTGTGATCACAAACATGAGGAATCTTGATGGATTCCTCAGAGGGAGACCTCTCCTTTTTCTGGTAAAATGAAACTGGTTTTTGATTTCCTGTTTTAACTTTCAAAATGAGATTCAAGGCGACATGTGATTTGTTGTGGTTTAAAGCGTTCTGTTGTTGAAATATTCTTTGCCTTCTTGGGTTTCTGCTCCCTGGTGTTTCACTTGAGATTGTTTAGTCTTGTCCTTGCTGAAAGCATGTAGAAGGTGTTCAAGCATGAAAACAGGAAGCCTGCAGTGTTGTAACTTAATGGCTCGTGCAGCAAGCGAGAAGCAGACCTTTTACTGGCCTCGGTACTCCTTGGTTTTACCCCACAGAGCTTCCTGAGCAGGTGAAAAGCGGAGTAAAGAGGACCCTGATTGACTTTCCACAGCATGTGTAACTGTATTTGCACTGTTTAAGTTTAAAACTTTTCAGTAAGTTTTTATTCTGTGTTATCCCAAAGAAGCAGAGGGAGTGAGCTAAACCGTTTTTCTGCATCACAGGTTTTAGAGAGTATAGATAGCAGCTGAAATCCACTCAGTTGTCATTGTGATTTGCTTCAATAATTACAGGTAGAAAACTGCAGTTACTCAAGATACTAAAACAGCTTCTGAAAAGGGATTGTGTTTATTAACATGCAGCAAGAAGTGGATTGAAGCCAACGAAGAAAAAAAAACTTGGAACCCTGATGAAGCTTATATGGATTTTAAGTTGTGCCTCAGAGGTATATTCCTTGGCTTTTTGATGTAACGGTTGCCTGTTTATGGAATAAATCCAATGAGCTTAATCGATCATCTCCGTGGAAAGGTCAAGAGGAGAAGCTCTGGTGTTTGAAGTGCTTATCCCGTGGAGGAGTGCCAGAAATGTGACACCTCCTTATGAGTGGGCGGTGGCGTGCAGATTAGTGATGGACAGGGTGGCCCAGGGGGATGATTTAGGGAGATTCAGCTCTAAATACTCTGTGTATATTAGAAACAGAGAGATGGTAAGCTGCCTTCTACCAATCCCTAATTTCAATAGAGAAGTATATTAGTAGATTAAAAAGAAATTTTCTCAAATAAGAGAGAGAAAAAAAAAATCAAGGGGTGCACAGTTGGTGGTGAAAGGTGAATACAAGTTTATTAATTTCAACCTCCTGTCTACACTTTATGTTTAATGTGGCTTGAAGTTGCTGGTTGGTTTCATCCCTCTGCAGTTCTAATCTAATCTGGAGTGGGTGGCTGTGGGCAGCATCTGTGCTCGGAGTTGAAATAGGGCTTTCTCTCTGCCTAATCCTCTATCCAGGGATCACTCAGTAGGGTGAAGACAATTACCAGCCTGCTTTCTCATGCTAATGGAATCTCTAACTAGATCTTACAGAAAAAGGGAGAAAAAAATAGAGGGAGGAAGAGGAGAAGCTGGGACAATGGCGCAGAAAGATGACCCAACTAAAATGGGTTTTTAGATTACCATTTAATTATTGATAGAGACCCAGTTGTAAAGCCTAAGGTCAGGATTTGGAGAGCATTTTCTCAGGAAGGAGATAGATTATCAAGTTATTTTGGTGTGTGCGTGGGGGTTGCGGGTGTCGGGTCAGAAAGTTGCTGAGACAGGACTGATGTCACCCACATATCAGCAGCTGTGTGCCTTTCACCTTTTTATCACCTGCCCCCAGCAAGGTGTCTGGAGTGGTTTTAAATTGCATTAATATGCAGGAATTTATAGATTGCCTCCATGGGCATTTCTGCAGGGAGGGGAAGAGAGTATTACAGTCTCCATCTGCACTAATTACTGGGTCTTGGCAGTGTTACCTGTCTCTTGTGAAGGACAAACCAAGGCACTGAGCAGTAACACACAGAGCAGAAGGAGCTCATCTGCTGGGGAGTCTTCAGGAAGAGGAATGTCTCCGGGGCATTTTTACTCTGATATGTTTGAAGTGTCGGGAGCCGTGACTACCATATAAAAAAAAAAAAAAAAATGTCTGCCAGCAACATCAATAAACTAAATGAGTTTGTCCAACTTCCTTCATCTACAGCTCAAAGAAAAGCTAACAGGCTTTGCAACCTGATTTCAGTGATGGTTGTATGTTCACTCACTCTTATGGTTAAATATATCAGCATATATCTTCTCTTAATCCTGCTTGAAACTTAAATTGACGCTCTCCGGCACGTCAGAAGACTTAAAGTCAAGGCAGCTCAAGAATTAATCTCTACAGGTACGCAACGCCAGTGTTCTCCTTGAAGTGTAGACCTGAAACCTGAAACAGGGCGCAAAGTCTTTGTCCTACCAAATAAATCAAGAGCAACGAAAGGTATCAAAAATCCTTGAGAGGGAAGATAATCAGTCTGCACATATGCTCTTATCTCCATGATGACCTCGCTTCTCTATTCTCTGGACAAACTCGCTGATAACACAAGCCCTTATCGGGCTGCTTTTGTCATGGAAAGCGACAACCATTTTTAATCGTTACGAGCTGCCCGCTTTTTCACTTTCTCCAATCATTGAGTGACACCAAGACCTTGCCTGTGAACACCACTGATCAATGCTTTAACTCTTTGCGCCTCAGGTAGCTCGCTCACTGTCAGGTTGTCAGGTTTCTGCATCAAATCTGCATGTGCTAATTCCTGAGCTATCTATGCTTTCTATGTTTGTCTGTTGGCCTGTCAGAAAGACTTCTTGGATTGCTGCTGCATGAACATCTTGCTGCTGTTTGTGCCATCTGTGCCTTTAGCCAGCAGGTGATTACCAACTGCAGCCTCACCTCCCACTCTGTCCAATTGGATTCCCCCGTGCTGGCGTGGTCAGGCACAGGACAACAACAGCTGGATTGCACACTTTCTGGAATTAAAGGGAAAAGCTGTGTAGTCAGAAACTGCAGTATGGACAAAAATATGTAGGGGGAAAATGCTGCTTCCTTCCCAGTCTACTTAGCTGTGAGCATTTATGTCATCTTCTCTTTTGTAGTCTTTAATATCCAGCAGAGCAAAAATGGCTTTGTCACACTTCAAATATATCAAATGAGATCAGTGTCAACATTTCGACGGTGCACTACTTGATTGCCTCGTGGTCTTCACAACACACTAATGTTATGCATGACTTGACTATTGGATCTGTGACACCCTCCAGTCAAAGACGGCAGTGTTGTCCTTTGGACCATGGGAATTGGGGTCACCTTAGGCCCGACGGAGACCGATGTTTGGAGTCAGGCTTCGGCAAGTGAGAGAAGAAATCACATTGTTTGAATTTAATTATATTCCATTGATTTATTGAACACCCATTAATAAGCATACATTTTGAGGCAAGGCCATTTAGCGTGAAGGTTTTCTCCTCGCTCTCTCTCTCTCTCTCTCTTTTTCTCGGTCGTACTCACTCTTTTCTCTCGCCTGCTCACTCCATTTCATCATAAATTGACATAAGCCTTTCTTTGAAGTTCAGGAGCCAAGCTGAGGAATGACAGCACAACAAACAATGAACAAAACACAAAAAGACAATGAACACTGTTTGAATATTCAAGTGAGCCACCATAGGATGGGAAGAGGGGGGAGAAAAAAAAAGGGCCCTTGTTTTTTGTTGTTGTGTTAAACCGTGAATGGACCTGTCTGGGACAATAAAGGATTGTGTCACATTGGGATAAGAAATTTTGCAATATCAACTATGCTTTACAAATGGTGTGTAATAAGGTTTACTGAGAAAATATAAATCCTAGCATGAAAACCAAGCAAGCACAGCTCATTTTTCACATTTGGCTGAAGTTAGTATGGAGGGTTTGTGATTTATGTGTGGAAGTCCTGCCTGGTGAGGCAGCATCTGCTGCTGCTGCTGCAAAAAAAAATCTTTAAAAGATTCTGTTTTTTTTAAGCGTGAATTTTAGTTTTTAATGCGTCTGCGTATCTGTGATCAACATCTGTGATGAACTCCGCAGCTACCCTTCACATCTGTTAAGCGTGTCACAGTGCTCACAGGGTTTCTGTGCGAAAGTAAGCATTAGATGACAACTGATGCTGCTACCGTGCAAAACAATACAACAAAGGCTGTGGCAATAAGAGCAGAAGAGGATGTGTTTCCCCTGTGGTTTGTCTGACAATCTTAAGCCACGCTCTCATTGCTCAAAGTCCCTCGCTGGCATCAGTCGGAGCACAGAGACTCAGTCTTGTTGTGGTAGCACCTCGGTTGTACTGCGCAGGAAACGAACAGATATTAAGACTCTCCCAGCGTGGAGCGCAGACATGTGCTGCGTTCCAGACTGATGGGAAACACATTTTTTATATAAAAAAATTAGGCTTTTCTGTCATGACTTTTTGTAATTAATTTGTGGTTCTCCTGTTTTACAGTCTATTGTTCTTTGCTCTCCTTTTTCGTTTTGTTGTTTTTTTGTTGCCACTTTTTTTTTTTATATAGAAATGTAATGTTTTCCCTGAGGCGCTGTAGTTTACTTAGACTCTTGATCACAAGACAGATTTCTTGTTGCGCAGTAATGTTGAAATGTCGTTGCTACACCTACTTTAAATAGAACTCAATACTTATTATTTGTACGATTGCTACTGTGGTCGGGACCATATAGGGAACAAAAGTTGATGAAAATTTCTCATGTGACCAAGTGAGTCAAGGTCTGGCCAATCAGGGCTTAGCTTAATTTAGCCTCTGGACAATGTTGATCTGTAATCTAGATGTAGAAAGAGCAGTATGTAAAGACTTACATAAGTGGTGCTTTGGTAAATCCTGCTAAAAGCTGCACATGTAATACTTAAGTGAGCTGGCAAAACTGGTTGCTACCTTTGGTTGTGTTGCCATAGAGGAACAATCTAGCCTCTAATATTTAAGGGTGTGTTTTATTTCAAAATCATACAAGGAAACAGGAGTATGTTATGAATCCCAGGTGCAGCTTTAAAGGGCAGAGTCAGGTGAGTGGGACCGCAGGAATGATCCAATCACTCACCACAACTGACAGGCTCTAAATATGCCTCAGGGCCCAATCCACCCTAAAACACCTGTAGGCTTGTTTCTAACAAGACTGTTTGATTCACTGAAACCTCCACTCTAAAGAATTTGCTGTATTAAGTAAATACAGCCTGACAGGCCAACTCAGTCAGAATGCAGCTCATATAGTAGATGGAAATGTATAGTTTAATTCAGTATAATGTTCTCAATTATTCATAAGACTTTCTACATTCCTCATCCCTCATTATTTGTAACACATTTGCCCAATCTGAATTTGATTTAGCATTTTCTAAGAGAACTCAGAACTGCCTTTGTATTAATCCAAATCTAAATTTCAGATTTGGTGGACCTCTTTGCATTTTTCTACATCTTGAATGCAGTTGCCACAGAGCCATAATGGCTCGCTGCTTTGTGTGGTGGTTATTTACCATTAATGAAACCTAGCCCAGCACAAAGATGCAGCAGTTGGCTGTGAAGTCAATTAGTCCTCATTGCTATTACAGGGTTGACATTAGTCTAGGCAGGCGTGTTTTGATTAGAGATGACAGACGACTCGCTGCTATTGGACCGCCAGACATTCCTCACCCTTCATCCCATGGGTGAAGCTATTGAAGCTGACTGGAATATGGAAAGCTAACAGCTGAGTGTTTTTGCCAAGATGCCCTTCATCTCTACAGAAACCTCTTATAAATATGACTGCATGGCATACAAGGCTGTATAAGCCCCAATAACAGCGACATGCTGCATCGTATATATAAAACTCAGCTGCCAATATGTTATTCCAACACTGTATATCATGGCAATAATGCCTAAACTGTAGGCTTTTACACACAATGGCCTTTTGTTGTGCAGGTTATTTATTGTGCTGGTGTGAGGTTGTGTGGAGCTGGTGGGTGAGTGCATCCAGGGGCTTGTATTGTTAGGGAATCAGTGGCTCTTGTTTGTGGAGCTGGGAGGGTTTGTTAACAATGCCTTTTTTATGTCCCAGAGTGCGTGCCTGTCGGCAAACGTCCCCTCAGAATTTTTGTTTGTGTGTTGTTTTTTTGCTGGTGTGTTTCTGTGTGTGTGTGTGTGTGTGTGTGTGTGTGTGTGGGTATATGCGGATCAGGGTTGGCGAATATAACCCTTTCATTGTGTGCCATGTCCAAATGGAGCAGTTTTGTATCATGCACATGTGAGCCTTAATGTGTGTGTGTGTGTTTTGAATATACAGTATGAGTGCAAATTATTTAGTGTGGATGTGTGGAAAGTGCCGAGCCGAAGGGGTTTACTGCCAGTCCTTCCTAATGGAGCCTTTCACTCTCACTCCATTCATGTGACGGTATGGTGACGGAGAAGGGGGAGCTGGGGATTAAGGGGGTAGAGGCAGTGCCTTGTTAAAGAAAAATAAAGGGTTTGAGTGTGTCGATTGGATTAACTTGTTTGGGCTTATTAAGAGGGGAGACACAGCAGCTTGTTAAAAGCACTGCATGGGGCGTCCCACAGTGAGACGGCAGGGTCACCATTCAATTAGGCTGAAGCCCCACCCCTGCTCATTGTGAAGGCTGTCTGCCAGGCTCCCGGACCACGGCTGGTCCTACGCTGTGAGGGAGACTTTCATTGGAGACTCTGTAACTAAGGCAGTTAAACGAGAGAGATAATATTTGCCAGGGCTGGAAATTGACATTTTTTTTTTTTTGCTACCAATGCTGATACAAAGCGTTTCATGGTAATTAAACTTTGATACCTTACTCTGAGAAATATTAGAATATTTGCCAGACAAGAACATAGATAATTGGAAGATTCTTTTTTTTCCCAGAATGATTAAGGCCATATAAAGCTAATACTTATGGTAAAGTATAGTTGGGGTTAGGAAGCTACAATAATCATGTTCATTTAAGAAAAGCACATATGTTAGACTGTGATTTAGCACAAAGATTGGTTGTCATGTTACAGTAATTAAGTTTATACTAGTTTTTATACCAGAAGGTGCTCTGATTCTATTCCCAGTCTCAATATCAGCTGCCTCACTGTTTCTCTCACTTGAAACACATATAGCTCAAAACACACACACATATAGCGCTTATTCACCCATGACCACCCTGTTACACCCCGCACTTGGCAGGACGCTTATCTGGTCAGACAGCTTTGGGCACAGGGAGCCATCTCCTCTGATCTCCTCTGGAGTTTAAGAACCTTTTAACTAAGAAATAGCCCTCTGCCAAGCCCACCGCCTCTTGATTCCGGCTTATTCCCTCATCTCATGGGACTGATCTTCCGCCCCCATTGCAAACCCTGCAGCAGCGTTAGCAGAACGGGAAAGAGCCGATAGACATCCTGGCTTTTGAGATATCCCCACACTGGTGTAATAGGAGACCTGTGAGTGGATTTGATGAGTGAGTGAAGTGCAGGTGTTCTTTTTTTCCCCTCTTTTTCCTTTTTTTTTTTAAGCGGCATGTAGGCTACTGGTGTATGTGTGTGTGTTCTCACTTGCTTTCTGCACAACCTTCATGGGGATTGACCAGGGAATGGCAGGCTGTTTCAGAGCAGCTGGATGATGGGTCACAGGGTTTTGGTTTGGAGATAATTTCCTGCCATTGATAGACATCTGCTAAGTAGTACAATGACCTAATAGGAGGAGATGAGGGAAAAGGGGGGACATGACAAACAAGCCAAAGACATGCTCCTTCTGCTTTGCTCTTAAAGGCAATAATAAGGGAAAATTGGTTCTTGAAATTAAATTGAAAAAAAGTGGGTCTCTCTCGGCAAAGTATAATGCCTCAGAATACATTTGGTGAGCAGCAAATGGAGAAAAATGGAGGGTAGTTACACGATTGTCTTTCATTTCAGAGAGGGGAAAACTGCAGAGGTATCCCCGTTAAGGCTGGCTTTTAGTCTCAATCTACGCCATGTGTCCCTTTCCTCTCTCTCAACCACTATCTTTTAACAAATGGGCTGTGAGGATGGACTCGTTGTGAAATTAGTATCCTCACAGAGAGGACACAGAGAAAGGATTATGTGAATAGTCAGTAATGAGCTTAAAGTGCCAGTGTGTTTGGGCCAGGCCTTGCTGTGTGTGCGAGAGGAAATGGCACTGCAAGCGACCTTTTTTTGCTCAAGCACCTGGCGAGAAATAGAGTGGCCCCTCTCTTCCATCTGCAGTGTGTGTTTGTGTGTAAGTGTGTGTGTGTGTGTGTGTGTGTGAGAGAGAGAGAGAGGGTGAAAGAGTGAACTGTGGAATTAACAAGAAATTCAGAGTAAAAAAAAAAAATTAAATTTACCACCATTTGTTAGAGAAAAGCATTTTTGGTGGAGGTTTTCGCACTGTCAGGTTTGTGCTAAAAGTGTTGTTATGTGCTGCCTCTGACAGGGTTTAAAAATACACATTTGACTTAGAGTGTTAAGTGTGTTACACAACCCTCAGGGTCTGAGGTCAAATTTAATGTCTTGTGAAAAAATGTTTTATGAAAACTTCTTTTTAAATCTGTGTAATGTTTCTGTTTCAGATCTTTATCAAGTCAGATCAGGAAAAACAGTCAACATAATATGTTGTGTTTGCATTTCAATCATGCTTCCTGCCTTTGTTTCACAATCTGTGTCCTTTAAAAAAACTAACGCAGATTTGTCGATGCAATTAAAACAGTGGCAGCAAACATGCATTTTTATTTTCTGTCAGTTCAGATTGAACATATTTTTAAATGATACTATGTACATATGAGTCAACATATTTACTCAGGGCAGGATGTGAACACAGCAAAGACTGTATTGTATTCATTTTTCATAAAGTAGAGTTTAATTGTAGATATGTCAATATAGGTTTTGTTCTTGGTCAGTTGATTTAACATTGTTGAGGGATAGGTAAAATAAATGCAAAATATAAATGTGGACAACTATTATCTTGATTCTTTGATTCACATCAAGTCAGTTTTAACACTCAGACTGCACATAAATATAATGTAGTTTGTAATTTTAATTTCTAATGTGTCCACGTTTTAAATCATGGATCATCACCTCGGTCAATATTGCAGGAACATTTTGTCATTTGCAAAGGTTGTTGTGATTGAATGCTTATATTAGCGCCTTAATACTTTGATGTTTTTTTTCCCACCAATGATCTACATTTTTGGTTTATAACTTAAATGAGCGCTTTATGAACTGCCATTAATTCATCTCGTAATAATTGTAATTGCTTTCTTTCATATTAAAATGATAATCTATAAAAATAAGTAATGGACTGATGGCAGGTGGCTAAATGTTCATTTAGTGATTCACTGAGAAAATAAATAACAGGGGACAAGCCCGTGACAGGCGCATGAGAAATCATTTTTCAATAATCTGCCACGCATCATGGCAGGAGACACTAGCGCTGACAGCACAGATGAAATATTTGCCTCTGTTCTTTGTTTTAATATGGGAGGAGGCCCAGATGGAAACGATAGTGTTTCATATCGATGCATTTTGGACAAGAGGCTCAAACACATGCGGCACTACGATTAAGGTCGCAAAGCTTTATATGGAGAAAGTCATGGATTTCAGGTGAGAGCTTGTTTCTGCTGTGTTAAACATAGTACAGTAACAGCACGTTTCCTGGAAACCAAACAATATCCGCTAAGTGAACAAGAGAGGAGTGAATCTCGATCCTTATCACATAAAAACACTTTCTGGACCTAAAAGGTTTGCTTTAGCTGTTCTCATCTGGCACATAATCCAAGTAGAAGACTTTGTAATCAGTCATCATTGTGCTATGTGACATTGGTATGTTGCTGATGAATGATACCCTCCATGCTACTCGATTGTTGAGGGTTCTTAGTGAGGGAGCTGTGGATTTTGTTATATATATATATATATATATATGAGTGTGTCTTGTGTTTCCACTGGGGCTGTGATGGGCTTTTTGAGAGGAAACTAGCAGCAACTGCCTCCCTGTTCCTGAGTGAAGGTGGCTGTGGGGAAAAGGGGGAGTGTGGAGCTGGAGATTTATGGCCTAGAGGGAGATTGATTAGTGCCGTCACTAGCCCTGATGTACGGTTGGCAGTCTCCCCCTCCCAAACCATTGTGCGCGTGCACACACACACACACACACTCACTCATACATGCAACCATACGGTTTAACACACAGCTACACATACATCCAGACACCGCTCAGTTCCCCAGGCCTTTCCTGACAGTCCCCCAGAGCTGTTGCATGTTAAGTTGTAGCAGACAGACTGCTGTTTTCTCAGCATTACCATTTTTTCTGCTGTCCATAGATAATGCCATCAATCACCACATACACACTGCCCTGGAAGGAATGTGCCCGAGTGCTGCTACTTTCTGTGTGTGCTCCTGCGTGTTTGTTCTGAGGATGGTTTCATAGACAGGAGATGTGGTTGAATGGCTGTGTGGATATGCTGTTTGAAGCTGCAGAGTGACTAGCCTGGACTGTGCTCTGAACCCGTGTCAACCGTGCTGCCCCCAGTGCAGGTGTGTGTTTATCATTCAGCACACAGAGCTGAGAGGCAGGCAGCTGTAGGCATGCTTTCCCAATTAAATCCTGGGTGAGAAACCGAGCCCATCCAGCCCAGAGCCAGCTCCTGCCGGCTTACCGGACACAGCCATGGAGCTTTGACCTCGAATCATCCTGCTTAACTCACTCAACATTTCTCTCTTTCTCTTTTTCCTGCTCTGTTTCTGCTCCAGGTTGGCCGCAGAACTCCCCCGGCTGTAGTACTGTGCCCACCTCGCCATGCTGGCCTGTCTGCAGAGGAGGCAAAACCCTCCACCCCAGCACCCAGTGTGTGCCAGCAAGACCCTGGAGCCACCACAAGCCCTTGGACGGAAATGTAAGTTAATTGAGTGACATGGAGTGATGGAGGTGAGGAGTTCAGCTCGCTCAAAGCTGCAGAAAGGGAGGCTTGTGTTTGTCGTTGGTATTTAATCTATTGGTTATGGTGAATGATGGAAACGGGTAGTTAACCCTGACTGTGAATAAGTGAGAGGAAAATAGACTTTCCGGTTTCTGTTGTTTGTCACTGTGCTCATGCGCTACTCTGAGGAATTCTAAACAGTTTCAGTTTCTCTGCACTTACACCTCAGATTGCCGTGTTGTTAAGGCTGCTCATTGAGAGGGGGGCTGTTTAGCTGTGCTGATTGTGCAGTCGTGGCAACAGGACTGAGCAGACAGTGTTTAACGTGCCTCAATGGCCCTGGGTGACCCTGAGGGTCTGTAAACATTTACAGTGTCTTGCCCTGGCTGTGCCGGCCGCCTGTAAAGCATGACAGCTGCTCTGTTTGCTCCCCGAGCACCACCCTCTGTCCACTCACAAAATGGTGTAAAGGGACATAGATGAGCCAGAGTTGAAAACTGTTACAGAGCTGGCAAAACTAGTTCCAACCAGTTTGGGATTAGAGAAAGCCAGAGCAGTCAGGAATCTGGAAGGTAAATTTTTCTCTATTTTTGTTGAAGCATTTGGATAAGCTTTTTACTTTTACAGCGAGAGTCTGTTTTTTGAACGCTTCTCAAGTCTTTAGTGGCTTTTGTTTACATGGCAGGCCTACAAGGTACCTCAAGCCGATTAAAAGGACTGGCGGATCGAGAGCAAGAGAGCACTAACCTATCAGTTTTTACCTCAGCTTAGAGAGGCTTACCCGGAATAGCACTGTGCTGCTTCATCAGTGGGACATTGTATCAGGTCTATAACCAGCCCAGTGAAAGGCTTTAAAAAGACTCTGATTGGCTGCGGGCGAATACATGAAACAGTGCCTGTGTTCCTTCTCAGCTCCTCACTGGCCAATTAGCTACTTCTCAGTTCAACATCACACTCCAGTCACCTCCTACAGAGGAGAGGAGAGTCAGAAACAGCAAGGTGACTGGGTGCTACCTCCGGCCTTAGAACTCGAGTTGTTTTTGCTGGTCTGTACGGATGTTTTACTTAGAGATGTATAGGTGGGTGTGAAATGTAGCGAGAACTAGAGGAATAAACAGAACTGTGGGTGCATCAAGAAAAAGGGGGCAGCTCTTCAGCTGAGTGGGGTTCAACTTTGCTCATTAATGAGGATTCAGAGAGAGAGAGAGTTGAAGTGAACCAGAGGACAAAGAGGAAGCTGTGCAAAATAGAATTAGAGAAGGTAAAGATGGAGAGGAAGGAAGAGAAATGGAGGGAGTCCTCAACAGTCGTCTTAATCGATTCCCTCTTTCCAATTTCGCAGGATTAGCCCACTTCCTCTCAGGGTCCTTTATTGAGGAGCAGCCAGTGGGAGTCAGGACTCAAATCAATAGATAAAAAGAACAGTCTCCAGTCTTCCCTTTGCCCTCCTTCTTACTGACCCTCTCTGTCTGACTCTCCCTCTCTCTCCCTCTCCACCTGTTAAACCCTTTGATTGAAAGACTACCACAGCGACTGACTTAAGGTTCATAATGAGGATGTTTGAACATAATAGCCTCCTTTCTGTCCTTGGAGGGAGGGTGGAGGGCGGGTGGGGGGGGTGTTGGATTTCCACCACTATGCAGCTCTTGGCCTCAATAAGGCAATTGTTCGTCCAGGCCCAGAAGGGGTGCAGAAAGGCAGACAGTAGGTCTGGCTGCAGAAGTGGGCACACTCAGGTCACCATGCTGAGCAGGCCCCCATGATTGATTGTTCATGGCCCAGTTTGTGCCAACATGGAAAGGGGTTGTGGGTAAGGTGACCTGGGCTCTCAACAGGAGGCTGAATACCAGAATACACCCCTCAAAGAGTGAGTGAGAGCACAAGAGGGATTACCTGAGAGTGAGGTAGAGGTGAGCTGTGTCATTTGCATGAGTTGTCCTTTACACAAAAGTAGTGTGGATGTGTGTGTATGTGTTGGTGGGGGGAGACTGAGGTGGCAGAGCAGTTGGGATGAGAGGGCAAGGAGGGTTTTAGGGGGAAAAAAAGCCCCTGCATGCAAATGCCGAGTGGCTGCACAGTTCATTGATGCGACTCCCATTAAAAATCCCTCATACCCTCAATAAAAAAGGACTTAACTGGCTCTACCATCAGCTGGAAGCGTTCAGATCGGCTCGCCAGACAATCAATTTCCCCCAAGCGCACAGAGCTTAGCAGGAGAAACGGGAGGCGGAGAGCGGGATGTTTCCATTATCACAGCTCGCTCTGTGTCTGGGCTCAGGGGGGGTGGGGTGAGGTACTGTAGAGTGGGGAGTGCAGGAGAGAGAAAAGGAGGGAGCGGCAGAAGGAAATGGGGAAAGACAGACAAGTGGAGAAGAGAGAGGGAGAGAGAGAAAGAGAGAGAGAGAAGCAGAAAGGGAGACAGAGAAGCTGGCTTTTCAAAAAGCCATTGACCGCCTGCCCTTAAAAATATCATATTGGATTAGCCTCACAGGGGCGGCCTTTTGATATTTTTTTCTTTGGCCATAGAATTAAAAGGAGTGCGGAGCATTACTTGAATTATAAATCATAGGCACTTGCGCCCAAATTCCGCGCATATGTGGCTGCACTCTCCAGCGCCAGCCCCTGTCATTTTTAATTAAATCCCCCCTTATGGGTGACATTTGTAGCTTGCCCCCTCCTTCGTCTTCCCCACCACGTCTCTCTACCACTGCCCTAGATGGAGACATAAAAGGCAGAAACGGCAGAGGAGCCAGGGCCTCTCATCGTGTCGTGCCCCAGAGAGAGGGCACCCATCCAGACAGATGAGAGAGAAAGGCCCTGCGGGGGGAGAGGGGTGAATGGCACTGACCCCAGCCACTGTCGGCCAGAGGCGACCTCCCTCTCTTCTCTTCCCTTCCCATCCCTCTCCTTGATCGTTGTCCTCCGCTGTGTGTCTGATGTTCCAGGACTGAGTGGAGCAGCCCTGATACTGGAAGGGAGAGGGGAAGTGCACCAGTGATGAGTAACAGTGAGATTGCTGGACAGGAGGCCCGGCAGCCCCCACCACTTCCATGCCTCTTCCGTAGCCCAGACAGCAATTACTTTACCTCATGTCAGCTAAAGAAAAACTAGTCTAGATTCCCTCAATTGACTGGTTGATGGGTATTTCTTTTTGGCTGTTTTCCAAAATGATAAGAGAATTTCAGCAGGTTTTCATTTGTTTATTAATTACTTGGCATTTATTCTTGTGCCAGCATGTCATTTTCTAAGAACGCTATTGTCACACTTGGTGTGCATGTTTGTGTTTTTTTTTTTTTTACCTAGACCCTCTGCAGGTTCTGTATGTCCTTAGTAAACCACACAGCTCACTGCCACTCCCATATTTGTCCTGTGATTGGATCAGACCCTGGGCGTTTCCTCATGCCTGTAACCCCAGCAGTGCCTGGCTGTAGCTCACACACACACACACACACACACACGCAGTGATTTAGCATACTTTTGGTTACATGTCAATGACTCATGGAACTCTAATTAAAGCAGAAACTATTTCAGATCATGATTAATGCAACTGTGGTGTAATTAAACTCTGAAAACTAGTTTTGTCCCCGGTTTAATGTTTCCAGTCAACTGGTGTGTTGTTTAGAATATGTCCCCAAATCTGCCTTGTAGCAGAGGCGCACGCACACATGTACGCACACACACACACACACACACACAAGAACATCTACAGCTGTAATCCTCTGTGACACCACCCAGGAGGCCCGAGGTGCCAATCAGCCAGGTGTAGATGAGAAGTTCCCAGAAGGCCTGATATCTCAGGTTCATGCTATGTCAGGCCTGTTTCACCCGTCTTCCAGCTTGATCGACAGAGACAACCTGGCCTTGTCACACATAGCCTCAGGACATGACATGGAGGTTCACCTGGGGATTGTAGTTTTCCTAATAGCCCTGTGCCTCTGCAGGCGGAGCTGCCAGAGCCATTAGTTTGTTTTGCTTTTAGCAGACTCTCTTCCTAAGTCGCAACACCAGCGAGAGGGAATATGCTCAGGTAATGACCTCCAGCCACCTCACCTCTGCTGTTGTCTGAGGTGGTGTGAGACGTAACAGTGGAATTAGCCGGCCATATCAAATTATAGCACGCTACTCCAATGGTTGCTTTGGGTGGAAAAAATGGGAGGGTGGGGTTGTTTCAGTTGAATATTTAAATGTGGTCACAAGCAGCAGAAGAAATAACAACCTTTACCCTGATTGCCTCAGTACCCTGGAGGTGGGGGGGGCGTAAAGTGGAACTAGGGGAAAAGGAATGGAGACAGAGTGAGGGAGAGAGAATCTGCATGCACTTGACCTTTTCCCACTGATTGAACTACCTCGTTTCCAACTCCCATTTGGAATTCCACAGAGTGCCCACAGAGATTGTCATTATTCCACAGTCTGCAGCAGGGAAGCAGAGGTCATGAAGTATTTTTCATGGTGAAAGGTGATTGACAGCTATCCACGGCTCCCATACCTCCTAGATGTCTACTTATGCAATCTCATTTTGGAGATCGCAGGGTTTGCATAACCACATGAAATATATCATCCACACTTTCATCACATTGCCATATTGCAAAATCCAGAATATTAAAAGAGTTGCGGTGTCTTTCACAGAGACAGTCATACGATATTGGTCATACTAGTCTTACCTCATGCATGCTACCGCCTTTTCTGTCGTGTTGGCGTCTCAGCGCTGGCACACACAGGATCATTTCCGGCTGCTGGCGTCCCACAGAGCCATGCCTTCCCTCTGCCCTCTGCCTTCTGCTGTGAATGCGGGGGGCGAAGCAATCTTATTGCCTTGGGAGGTGAGCTTGAGGATGAGGGGCTCTGCTTTAGTTTTGGTCACAGCAGGATTTGGGTTGAAAAACAGGTTCCTGGTTCCAAAGCCTCTGAGCTGGCATTTGGACGTCCCAGGTGCAAGGCATCGACACCCTCTGTCTTCGCCTGCCAGAGACTGGGGGTGGGATGGGGGATGTGAGCGAGGGTACAGAGAGTGTCCGCAGTCCCTTGCTGTCCCGCAGGAAATGACACGCAGCCTGTGCCATCTTTGAACCCACCGCAGACTGACCAAGAGAGACATTCAGGAGGCGCTGCATGCTCCTAGCAGGAGTTTTTGAGTGAGCTCCTAATCAGGTGTGTAGATAAAAATACATGGACAAATTTTAATCTCTTAAATAAGTATTCTGTAATGTTATTTTTTTTTTTTTATATGCACACATAAAACGTTTTCTTTGAGGCTTAACAGAGAATTTGGCCAAATATACTCTGTGGTCATGGAGGATTACAACTTGACACATAGTTTTTCTGTTAATTTCCACTTAAAGTAAATTGGCTCACATTCTAACCTCTCAGCCATGTTTAAAATTCACAGAAGGTGAATAGTAATCAGTATGTTGTTGCCAGGGGAGTGTCATTATACTGGGAAAATGCTCAAGAAGTTATGTGGGAACAAATTAAAGCCAATGAGCCGAAAGCAGTAGAGTTTGGTGCTTCGGTCCGAGCTTGTCGTGAACTTCACAAAATTTTCAAACCATCCCTGGCTGTGGTTTTTCAGTCAGCTCTAATAGTGTAGAGGGTTTGGCAGAGGGAGGAGACTGCACCACAATGTTGAAATCATCGCTCTAGTGGGACCATTGACTGCAGTTCCTGTGGTTTGCTCTTCAGGCTCATTCTCGTAAAGACCATCGTTGGGTGCCTCGTCATTTTAGGTTACAGAAATGGTGACTTTCGTTTGTTGGCTTATAGGATTAGGTTTCGGATGTGTGTGTGTTTTTTTTTCTCCTTTTTGCTTACTTCTTCCTGCCAGCTCCAACTCTGAACCCTCATTTCCACTGGACCTCAAGGCCTTTGAACAGATTTCCAGCATCCAATTTTCACTAACCCTAACCCAAGAGGAAACGCTACAAACCCAAGCCTGTATCTGTGAGCTCCATCATGGAGCATCAAGAGTCTAATTTGTAAAGTTGTTTTTACCTTCCTGTTGTTGCTAGGCAGTGAAAATGTTATTGACCTACCAGGTAACATGAAAGCAGAAGTATTGCTTAATGAAGTGATAAAAGAGTGCGTTGGCTCTGTCAGCTAATAAGATATGACCCAAACAACCCAAAATACCTTTCGGTGATAGAATCTAGAGAGCAGATTCACACAATGAAAATGCTTTTTTATGTCTCACTAAAATCCAATGGATGAATAAAATAATAGTATATTGATTACAAAGTGTTATGTCTTTCATCTTAAAGGAATACTGACATTAAAACATGTTACATCTGTTAAATCCCTGCCTCCAAAATCCCATTGATGTTAAATCTTTCAAAAATAATTTCTCATGTTGGTGAAAATTTACCCATTTATGTATCCTTTTTCCCAATCAGTTTATACACCATTCCTCTCCTCTCCACTTCTCTCGTTGGCATGTGTACTGCAGCCGAGTGCCTTGTTGTCTGTGCAGTGTTAAATATTAATTGGGAATCAGTGGAGGACTTGTCTCCTAAATGATAGAACAGAAGGGCCCAGGCTTGCCTCAGGCAGCCTGCAGGCGCCTTTCTTCTTCCATTTACCTGCAGGCCTATGCACCGGCACTTCCTCCGGTCTGACAGGCCTGCCCAGGCGCCTCCAGCCTCCCCTCATCTCTCTCTCTCTCTGTCTCTCTCTCTCTATCCCAATCTCTCCCTTTTTTCCCTCCCTCTCTCTCTGCTCTGGTTCCTTTTCTTATCTCTGTATACACTCACAATCTCTACCTCTGGGGTCTTCTACTCTAAACCTGTGTGTGCGTTTGTGTTGTCACTGTGTCCATTTGAGTTTGTGCATGACTGTGAATGTTGCTGGCTCTTAGCTGTACATGTAGCCCTTTATAAAGATAGTGTCAGAGTGCTGCATATTCTGTTAAAGACAGGACAGGGAGGGCCTGACATAAATCTTTCAGGCCAGGATTTTAGCTCCTTGTGTTTTTTTTTTTTTTTTTTTTTTTTTTTTACTTTTTGGCCCTATGTCCTGTGTTGCTCTTTGCATCATCACTGATTGGTTTAATCTCCATTTCCTCTTTGTGATGTTTCCCCATAACTAGCCTTACAGTTTATCTTTCTTTCTTCCATGAGCCTTTGTTCCTCTCTATCAGCCTTGTCATCTGCAGAGGTGCAGTGAGACAAAACAACTCTGGCACCGGTTGCTTCTTGATGCGGTGGTTGGCTCTAACTTGTGGATGACCCTCATGGACGGAGTTAATTAAGCAGCAGAGATTTGTTTTGGAAATCAAACCAGTCTAACCTTTTGTTGTATTTTTACTCTGTATGTTTTGCAGCAGAGCGCAGCTTTTCACATGGTTCAGTGAGGGTATATTGTGAAGTTGGTAGGCTTGATTGTATAATGGAAAAACCGAGAGAAAAGAGGAGAGGGCAGCAGAGAGGCAGGGTTATAAATGGAGGAGAGTAGGGGCGGAGTTGACTTTAATGCCATAGGAATGAGTTCACAGGCTCATGAGCACAGGCCTAATCGTACATGACAATATCGGCTGGTGTGGCAGTCGCAACGCATAACCACCCCGCTGCTTGTGCTGACTTGGGGTATTTGCTGATAAAGCTCTGCTTTCTAGACCATGCTGTATGCACAATGAGGGTGGCCCAGGCAGGCCTGAGGGCTGGCTCATCACAGGCAGCCCACAAACCAGGGCCCCGGTCCTCTCATCTATACAGAGCCGTGCACTCTACTAAGCCCTTTAGCCAGACGTGATTATTAAACAGTGAGCAGTTTTGTGATGAATATAGTTATATTTTTTCCATTTATAATCTATTATGTTGCCTATCCGGGCCCATAAATTATTGCAAGTGGAAAGAGCTTGGTGAAAACTTTGAAAATTACGCACAGTGAACAGAGCCCCTCTCACAGACACAACCTCATTTCGGAGTTGATATTTTTCTATTGAAATCCCCTTTTTTGTGAGAGGGGGGCAGGGTGGGTGGCTGTTATGGGAACAAACAGAGATGGTTTTCTTTTTCTATGGCCATTTTGTTTATGGGTTACAGTGTATAGAGTGAGGTAAACATGTTGTCCCAGTTTCTGTGTTTGTTTGGTGCATGGGTGTCCCACAAAAGGTCTGACATGGCGGCTGCTGGCCTGCATTCCTTTGGGGCGCAAACAGAGAATAAACTACCCACTGGTGTTGTTTCTGCTGGACGCTCAGCCAGATGATCACTGATGAACACATGCTATTTTTTCAGCTATAAAGGGATGCTATGTTTGATTATCTGTAACATGTTTAATGATTTCTTACATGAAATATAACACTTATGTCCAAAACTGTAGGATATCTGCCTAAATATCTTTCTCTTTTTTGGTAATTTTATGGGCTATCATCTTAAAGGTTGGTGCTGATGATAATGTTTTTTAATTTTCCAGAGATTCAGCAGGTCTGCTCTGGTGATGGCAGTGGTGTTAATGGGGCAGGAATGCAGGACGAGTGCTTTCCCACGCTGTTAGTTTTCTTCTGCCGGGTGTGTTTGAGACGAGCCTCTGGGCTGGCTAGGCTCTGCTAATGCAGCCGGAGTGCAGACAAATGGAAAGTGACACTTGTGTGTGTAGAATGGTATTTGTGGTGACGCTTTGACTACAGATAATAAAGTGTTCGCCCTGAGGTGATTTCGCCCGGCAAGCACCCCAGATGAAACTCACTTACTCAGAGAGGGAGACGGAAGAGATGAGAGAGGGGGGGGGTGAAGCAAAAAGAGAGAGAGAGAGAGAGTGAGCACATAAGTAGAGAGTGAAGGTGAATAGGATGAAAAGAAGAGAAAAAAGGATCAAGAGATAGGCAGAGGGAAATTCAAGCGTTTGTAATTTCAGAGGGTACAACTGTTGTTTCAGTGTGGTGGATTTTAGAGCTCAAAGCTCAGGTTGATTTTTTTTTTTCCCCCCCAAAAAAATCAGTCACATTCATTCACTTGCTTTTTGGAATAGGAATGAAAGATTTTGACAATTAATGGTTGTCACTGTAGCCACTAAAGAGAGAGGATGTCAGGTTGCTGTCGCTACCAGGATATTTCTGTGTGTGTGTGTGTGTGTGTGTGTGGTGCCAGACCATGTGTACAGAGGAGTCCTTCAGGATCAATCAATTCTCAGTAATTTCCCCTACAGCCCATAAAAGCCAGGTCTGTCTGGTAGGAGCATGAGGTTGCCACATCAAACCAGCTAATTAATTTTCATGGCTGATTCAGTAACATCTGGCTTTAGAGATAAATTCTAACAAGAAAATGTAAACATGACAGTGGTCTGGTGGTATAATATTTCACCTTTTTTTTTTTTAGAGGGGAGGAAACCTTTATAATTAAAACCTAATTAGCTGTTTTGTTTGGGCGCATTGTTGACCATCACAGTGTACACATATGGAAAAGAACTGTCATGTGTGGAAAGTGGAAACAGCTTGTGTTTTTTTTTTTTCCTCCTGCTCTTTCTTAGTATCACCAGTTCGTGTGGACCTTATCTCTGTTTCAGTGTACTGTATTAACCACACACGTGTACTGCTTCACTGCAGGCTCTCTAAATGACCTCATGCCGCAGTCTGTGCGAGGAGGAAGCCAAAAATTAGTCTCTCAATTTAGTTTTTTTTTTCCTATTTGCTTGTGCAGGAAATAGAGAGATTAAATCTTAGATGAGATTGGCTTTAATGAAATGAAAGATTAGATTCAGGAGTTTTGTCCAAGTTTTTTTTTTTTTTTTTTTTTAAAATCTCTTTTAATGATTAAATCCATTTTTGAAATTGTGCCATGTCTGCGTGCCTGTGAAGGATCAGTGTGCAGATTGCTTTAACATTCTCATTATCCTCTTTGCTATTTGTGAAACATGTTGGCAGGTTAAAAGCCCAATATGTAGTTGCAGTATGGCACCCCCTGTTGAAAAATGTTGTCCAACTACTGCTTTTATTTACATAGTGATTCAGTACATGATTTTCTCGCTATTTATTGTCTGATCTTTGAATCAAAAGTAACCATGTGTACAATTTGATACGTTTATTTACATTTTTTTTAATATAACAACGTTACATTAAAAAAAAAAATCTGTAATTCTAAGTCAA
This sequence comes from Polydactylus sextarius, assembly GCA_016801845.1. Classification (NCBI taxonomy): domain Eukaryota; kingdom Metazoa; phylum Chordata; class Actinopteri; family Polynemidae; genus Polydactylus; species Polydactylus sextarius. Next base: position 11,135,975 of record CM028915.1, on the reverse strand, counting down.
CTTATCAATAATAGATGCCAAGAATATATATAGAGAGAGATGTGCTAGGTGCACATTTTCTTTTCAGCTGTCTTGCAATATGCATTTGTTTGATGATTATGATGACAGAGGCAGCCATAAATTCAGACAGCTCTATCCTCTGAGAAATCATTGCAGTTTGATTTTTATCTTTGCAATTATAGATAGCAAAGGCCTGACAAATAATTGCCTTGATTTTTTTTTTTTTTCCTCCCTGTGTTGTAGCACAGAAAATCAGCTTTGAGAAATAACAGAAGAAGATGAGTGTTCCTAAAAATGGCTTTTCTGATATCAAGCAAGCAGCAGGGTTCCTTTTCCCCTCACGTGCACTTGAATTGATTAGTGCTCTGGCTGAGGGCATATTCAACATGTCTGCCCCCTGCAAGGCTGCTCTACCCTGTTGATCACTGGCTCATACATGTGCTTCCTCTACTCTCTCTCTCCTCAGGAAGCTCCTGTGGGGCACTGAGGCTTTGATTGACTGGCGGCTGAGTCCACAGGACGCCTCTATTATTATCATCTCTACCTCGGCAGAGGGGCGGGGGTCTATGTCCAGGGGGTCTGGATGACAGCCCCTGCTTTGTGAGCCCAATAGTCAATTAGAGGCAGCGCACTGCCGGAGACGAGTGGGATGTAGGGTTAATTGCAGAGGACCAAACAGCTGGCTCTATCAGGGCCCATTGTGTTTGCAGCAGTTGTCACGGCAATTGAGGCCTGGCTGTAATCGCTGACTAATCAGCCCTGTGCCAGATGACACCTCCATTAGCACAAGGCAGGTATTGTTCAGGACGTGAAGCTGCCTCTGGCTTTCCCCCGCCTGCCTGTCCCTTTACAGCAGGCTAACGGAGGTGGGGAGAGGATGTCATAGACCCTGATCCTATCTGCTAAGAGCTAAACAATAGCCACAGGTCAAGGGTTGCTTCACTGAACAATGCTGTTGAATCTAGGCTGCAACACATTTGACAGGTCAGACTATTTTCAAGCTGAGGGATTGTGACGTGAAGGATTTGAAGGCTGCTTTAGGCATGAATTATTAATTTCATTAACGTCTTTACAATGAGGTTAAGGGCAAAGTGTCCATTAGTGGTGGAATGTGGTACGAGACTGGAAAAATGGGACACTCTGCCGGCGCAGAGGTCTAAAACGCATGTCACATAATTGAAGATTCCCCCAGTTTTTAAATCATGTGAGGATTCGGTGTTGAATGCAATTCTCATGAATAAATAAATAAATAGACCCAGCACACAGAGCTGCAAATGATGAGTACACCATCTAATGTCTCCTGGTTCACAAACATTTAACAGGGGCAGTCATTCTCAGGGGAAATGACTCTGAGACCATGTGGTTGATGTTGGACTGAAGCTGGCCCCTTGTTTTCTTTCATCTTCCTGGTAATCTCAGTGCCTGTTGTTTGCCCTAACCTCATCACAGACTGCTCTCTTTGTTTGGCCAAAGTTTATGTGTATTATGCACTCGTTGTTCTGTGAAAACTTAATTGCAGTTCAGCCAAACGCTCCACTCCCTTCATCTAAACAAGCGCTCTTTTCCCATTCTCACCAATGCACATGGTCAGAAGGGATCAAAGTGTGTGGTAAGTAAGGATACAGGCTTGAAGGAGTGATTGAGAAAATGCTGAGGGCTTTTTGATGTGTTGAAGCATTTTCTCCACTAATAAGAAGAAACTTCTCCAACCTGCTCATAATTGTAACACTTGGAACACTAATAAATGGGCATTTCAGGCAGTTCTCTCAGACTTTCCCCTTGCTTATTCATTTAAACCTCTAATTAAAATGCAAAGCATTCTCATGGTCTTCTGGATTTGGTGCTGCACTCTTGCACAGCCTCTGACTCCCTATCTCCCTCCACCACCAACCCCCACCCTCATCCACCTCACCTAACTCCCTGCTCTCATACTCTGCCTTTGCTTCTTGTGATCAACACAATTTGACCTCTCACTTGGAAGAAGTGCACAGAATTTAATGGATTTTTTACAGTCTAATCTAACCAGTTCCCTCTTTATTGCTGTTTTGTACCCAGTGGACCTCATCTTTACCAGGCCCCCCTCCTCCTCTCCGCTGCTTCCTCCACCCTCACACCAAGAAAATTAGTTCATCAGAATTCAAAATGTACTGCTGGCTAATTAAAGGAGTGTTAATTGAGTGTTCAGAATTGGGTACCCCCTTAACCAAATGCACACAGATAGACACACACACACACATACACACTCACATGCACACACAATCACAGTGACAGCACCGGGTACACCAAGGACGTTGCGCTTGGGGAGTTTCATGCCAATCAAAAATGGAGAGAAAGGAGAGTGCCCATCTTCCAAGTGAAATGGGATTTCTAGATCATATCATGGCCTACTGCAGCTCAGTCCAGCTCTGTGCTGCCATGTTATCCCATCCTGGCCTTGCTATCTCTGTCTGACCGCTGGAGAGTGTAACACTGCACAGATAGCCTCTCTCACTGCGTGCATCGTGCTAATGAGGGGTGGCATTTAGAGATGTGCTGCTCTGACACATGGGCATTGTGTGCCAGGCACTGGGTGATTAAGGACGAAGGTCAGCCCATTAATTGCCTCCCTGCCATCTCCGCTCCCTGGCGCGTGATCTCTCAGAACTAATGCATGTGTTTGCCTGAGCTTTTATCTCATCTCCAATACAGTTCAATCATGTGCTTGGTTTGTTTACATTGCTTTCATGTGAAAGTTTTTTTTTTCTTACTTTTTTTTTCGTTTGCAAAAAGCAGTGCTTTCCCAGGTTTCCCTGTTCATTTACTTTAAGCTGTTTCATGTGCTTGTGAGTGCACATAGCCCCCTGCTCTCAGGAAGGGAAAAAGCATATTCTTCCATCCCCAGGGGAAATAATTAATCCTTACAAGGCTGTCGCATGTCGAAATGAAGCGAGTGTGAAGCATTTAGCCCAGGAGGCATTGCAGGCTGTCGCCCGCTCAGGCACCTGTTGTTGTCCCTGCCCTACATTTCATGAGAGAGCGCTGAGCAGAGGATAACAACATGCTCCACTGATGGCAAATGAGACACACAACTGCAGATGCAGGCTTGTGTATGTGCACATTCGCGTGCGCGTATATTTGCACCGTTTTTCTGTTTTCATGTATTGTGTTTGCATGTAAGATCTGCGCCGTAGAGTGTGCACAGGTGCAGGAAACCCCCTACCTTATGAAGGAGGTGAGGGCTCACACAAAGGGGCCAATGCTGGCAGCCTCAGAGGGTGTTTATCAGCCAGCTCCATCTGTATGCTGCTGCTCATAGCTATGATCTACTGCAGCCTAAACCAATAAGTCACAGAGCGTCAGTCTAAAAAGAGACTCTTTCCTTTAACCTTCATGTCCTCACTTATAGACTTAGTGCTCTGGAGGAGAGAGATGTGGAAACCCTGCACATCAAACACACAGTGTGTATAACAGTGTGCGTATGGGAGTGAAACTACATCCCGGTTTGTGGCCATACTTACTGTAATCAACTTTGCTATAAAATTTATACCATGGAACTTTTTTAAAGAAGAGGCTGGAATCAGAAGCATCCAGATGCTCATTTGCCTCCTCCTCCTCCTCGTCTTCCTTTATGCCTGTGGGTTCTAATAACCGGAAGCCTTTGTGGAGCTGAGATGGGTTTTGTGGGCCTGAAAGGCCTCTAATCCCTGTGGCCTGTGAAGTGTGAAACCCTTTGATGCCAGGTTGGTGTGCCAAAGGCTCTGCCTATTGACAAACAAGGCCCAAGCTGGGAAAAGACGGAGGGAAAGGGCTTCCTCCTCTCTCAGTAGAAATGCAGGCTCAGGCATGGAAAATATGGACGCAGTCAGTGAGAAGGAATAGAATTAGCCACCCTTTAATGAATTTCCTGGCTGTTTTTATAGTTTTTTTTCCTCATGTGGCAGTAATTAGGTGGAATGATGGGCATATTGCAGCTGGGGGCTTGTAGGGGCGGCAGGGCACAGGCCCTTGATATGCCTGAAAGCCAAGTATCTTTCCTCATTTAGACCGTGTGATGATCAAAGATGTTTTTTTTCCCTCATGTAAAGAAGATCAGAAAAAAATTGCTGCCATTCCATTTGCATGTGGACCAGCAACGTGCTTTGAAATGAGCATGTTTTTCTCTTCTGAGCAAATGAAATAAGTCCTCTGTCAGTTTTTCACTGCAAGTCAGAACATCAAAGCAAATGGCACTGTTGTCACCGGCGAAGCAGAGCTCTGCCCCAATAAGGTTGGTTAGATCTCAGATAGGCTGGTCTAGCACACTCAGCCTAGCCCATTAGGATGGCACCAGGGCCCGTCACTCTTTTCCCTTTTTTCCATACAAATTTAAATTTTGATTTAATTTGAAATGAAGTGTTTCTGATTTAGAAAGTATGTTGTCTACACCATGAACCCAACTGACTGGAGTAGGTCTTGCACTAAATTTGGCTTGGGATATTCACAGTCTCTTGTCTTTGCTGTTAAATTCCCAGTTTATTTCTTTCATGATATGGATCTTGTAGATTTAATCATTTTCACAGTGGGAGACCCATAGGGTTGTTGAAATGAACTCCCCATGCTATCTGTAATGGGAGCAAAGAAATGAGAATTGTGACTATTTGGCTGTGGAGTCTCTTTAAAATGATTTTTGCAATAGAAAAGGAAATGGAGTGAGTCCTAGTCACAGGCTGCACCCTGCAGACTCCTTAGGTCGCCAGGACATTTGCTGACGGCACAGTTATGGCAGTTAATTTTTGTGCGTTTTGTTAGCTTTTGCATAAAAATGTCATTTTTGAAGGGGTTGCAAGTCATTTGTGGCAGCTGATATATTGCTTGTAAATTGAGTTCTTTTCCCAACCCCCCACCCTTTTTGTTGCACTGAGCTAAGTAGCCATGAAATTGCCTGAATAATGTCGTTTAAATCCAATCTCACCGCGGCCCCTCACCTCTATGCCCAGCCCCCAAACAATGACACATGGTGGGTTTTTTAGAAATTGCCATTTTCCTGTTTGCCACCTCAGTTCACAGTTGCCAAGCCTTGGCTCATTGAGCGAGGGCTATTGCTAGTCTTTTTTGCCACGTTCGTTGCTGAATTGAATTTTGGAATTGGAGTGGTTTCATACGGCAAACCGTGAAACACAGCATTTACATGTACATTGATAGCAAAGTCTTTGTGATCGTAGTGTGCACCTGCCCTTTGTCTGTTCCATCAAGTATTATTGAGACCTTTAGTATTACGCGTTTCACCTTCTATATGTCCTATATCTATATGTTCTATACGTCATTGAAATATTACATAGTTACATGAGCAAACTGTTTGTACATCCTATATTTGATTTATTTGATCTGACTAATGATGTGTTTCTGTCTTACTTAATCCTTTTAGCACATGTTCATCTCCAAACCCATTTTTCAGTCTTATCCTTCTCTAAGTTTGCAAATAGCAGCACTCGAGCACTCTTGACTTGGCTCTGTTCTGATGTAGTTCACCTTAACCAGGCTAGTAATTCCCCGTAGATGTTTAATTAGTTTTTTGTGAGGGTCTCTCCACGTACTCCTGGATTGAATAAATGTGGAAAATTCTGTTGCCAAGGGTAAGACCCAGTAAGTGATACCACTTATAAATCTCAAATGTGCCACTGCAATTAAACAAGCCTTTATCCCCTCCCCTTCATCCCTCCTTGCCTGGTATCCAAGGCTAACCCAATTCAATGCTAAAGAGAGTCCGAATTAATTTCACAATGCACTGATTTAACAGCGCCTAAGGTACCAGGCTTTGACAGAATGAGTTTTTAAAAAGATCCATTTGTCTAGGGATGAACTTCCACAGGAGGGTGTGAAAATGAGATGGAAAGGAAGCTCAAATGGAGGAGGGGAGTGATGGAACATAAATGAATGTCAGTCCTGACTTACAGCTTGCAAACTCTGTTTGTTCTGCAGCGTGTCTGCTGCGTACATCTGGTTTTATTCACCTTTCTCACAGAAGCACTTTTTCAGTGTGCTTCGGATTTAGTCACTTTAATGCCGCCAGGTTTTACTGTTGCTGCAAAGTAGTGGTTATTGCAATTGATTGATTGATCTGACTTTGTGGTTGCCTTTGCTGTTGGCTCCTTAGATATTTTGTGGTAATTAAATGTCTGGTCTGCTGTTCTTTTCCTCTACACATATAGCTATCTGTGTTTTTTTATTTTTATTTTTAGCACAGTCATTCATGTTACTCATACTTTTCTCTCGGTTTGTCTTGTAGGTGAGCTTTTGGTGCCCACGCATTCCCCACGCTACCCCACAGCGGCAGAACTTGATGCCTACGCTCAGAAGACGGCCAACAGCCCTCTCTCCATCAAGATCTTCCCCACCAACATCAGGGTTCCCCAGCACAAGCACCTTAACCGGACTGTGAATGGATATGACACCACAGGACAACGCTATAGTCCCTACCCACATCTCCACACAGGGGGCTACCAGGGCCTGCTTGCCATTGTCAAGGCCTCCTCCTCATCTTCATCATCATCAACATCCACCTTTGTCCCTTCCAAAGGTGTTCTCAAGAACTCTGAAGGCAGACGGACTAAGCTCTCTCCAGCCCATATAGCTGTTGCCCCATATCCACCTCCTAATAGTAGCACTTTAGCCAGTGGCCATGGCCAAATGGTATACCACACTGGGCCCTCAAAGCCTCCAGAAGGGACAGGACTGTCAGTTCCCCCAAATGTCACTGTAGCTGGCTCAGTGATTCCTGTAACAGGGGGCCGAGGCCTGGCCCTGCCCGCACAGTCCAACCTTCCCTCCATCCAGAGCATCATCTACCAGATCAACCAGCATTGCCAGGCCCAGGCTTTGCAGCAGGTGTGTCAAGGGGCCGCTACTGTACCGTCAAATTCCAGCCCCTCCAAGCAGGGAACAGCTGTCATGGGGGTCTCTTCTAGCTCCTCAGGTGGAGGCTATGTGGTAGGAATGGGACCCCAGGCTAACATGGTGTACACAGGGCCGGGGTTGCCGGCTCAAAACGCAGAGACAATGAAGACCGGCGTATACGCAGATGGTATGGACTATATCATTTGGCAGAAGCAACAACAACAACAACAACAACAACAGCAACAACAGGCTGTGCTCCGCATGTACAGTGGCGGTAGTGGAGGAGGTGGCGCCATCAGCAAGTCCCCCGAAACCTGTGTTCCAGGGGGAGGGATTATGGCAGCCCAAGTGTCCTCCTCTTCCTCCAGACCTTACCACCTGACAGCTAGTGCCAGCGGAGGAGGTGGGATGGACAAAGTCAGCTCTTCACCTTTGAACTGTGTGGGTATGCATGGAAATTTCTCAGTGGGTCAGTACTTTGCCCCGCCGTGGAACAGTGTGCTGGTGACACCTGATAGTGACTGCTACAACCCCCAGGAGCTTTTGGGCACCTCCACAGGAGGTCCAGCCACAGGGCACAGAGAGATGGGTTACCCCCACCATCATCACCACTACCACCACCATCATCATCACCCTGCTATAGACAGCGGGGGAGGTTTGTGCTGCAGCCTGCCCAGCAAGAGTTTGTGCAATACGTCTGTGCTGAGCAGCAGCTTGCAGTCTCTGGAGTACCTGATCAACGACATCCACCCACCCTGCATCAAGGAGCAGATGCTTGGCAAAGGCTACGAGACTGTGTCTGTGCCACGTCTGTTAGACCACCAGCATGCACACATCCGCCTCCCTGTTTACAGATAGAGGGGGACGAAGAGGAGGAAAAGAATCAAGAGTTGTCAATTTGTGAAGAAAATCAAAGTGAAAGAACCAAGATGGTTTTTTTGGGGGGGACAGAGTTGTTAAGAGTGGCACTGCTTTAACTACTATGGGAGCTTAGACGAGGGCAGTTGTTGTGCTGTGTGATCATAAGGTTTGGTGGTTTCGAAGCAGGCTGTGGGAATCCCAAATATGAAAGGTGGTAGTGATTACCAGTGGGAGAGAAAAAGGGATTTCAAGATTCTCCAGATGTTCCATTGTGTGGTTTGCCAATAGGAATTTTGGATCAATTTATTTTGTGTTCTGTTTTCTTTTTATTTGTTTGTTTTTTTGTTTTTGTTTTTCTTGCCTGAACTTTTTTTTTTTTGAGAGAATCATAGCTTGACATGAAGTGCATACGCCACTTGTACCCCCCCTTCCAAATACTAAGGATGAAGCTACTGTGTAGGTTGTCACTGAAATGGTCTTAAAAGGGCCAAAGTTTAGGGCTGCTCTCAAGATCCAAAACTCTGTAATGGTGCACACATAAACACACACAGAGATGTACACATACAGATACAAAAATGTTCTTACATCAGAAGAATAAGATTATAGGCAGTACTTGGGTGGTATGTACAAGGATCATGTGGTTGAATTAAAAGGATAGTACAATATTAGTGAATATTGCTGTTATAATTGATACATAAATTGCACTGCTTGAATCTTGTTAACTTTGAAGTTTGGAATTGGGTAGTTTGGATATGATATATTTAAGAACCTTGAAAAACTTGAACCTATTTTTTGTTGTTTTATATATTTGTAGTTATATTATATGCATTGGCTGCTATGGGGAAAAGTGTCTCAAATGCTTTTTTTTTTTTTTAATTTTTTTTTTCAACTTTTGTTTTTATGATTTAATATTCCTCCTCAAGCTGATGTGCAGTTTCTTATGTCCTGGTGCGAGACATAGACGCTGCTTTGGTTCTGTAAGAACCCGGTCGGAGAGTTCTTTGTTTTTTGTGTTTTGTTTTTTCCTAACCAACACTGGAATCTACAATAAATCTTGAAATACTTATTTAAACAGAAAAATGTTGCAAAAAAATACAAGAAAAAGAAATGTTACAATGAAGAATGTGATTGGAAGGGTTATCTACATAACCTTACGTGTATGTTTAATGCGTGTATGTGACGGAGTGCATGTGCGTGTGTGCATTTTAGTTTGTGTTCTTCAAAATCCTCAGACTTTTTTTTTTTGTCATTACAAGATTCTTACCACGAAGACTGAAAAAAAAAACTGATTCACCAGTCCCATAAACATCATATCTGAGAAATGTTCTGGAGATCTTGCTCCCTTTTTTTTTTATTGGAGGCTTTAGATATTCGCTGTAGAGATCAAGTTCTCACATGACTCCTTTATAACTGTAGTTACAGTACTGTACGCTTCTATCTCTGTTACTTGTGATCATAATGACGGAGAGAGGAATAAACAAATATAAATCTTGTTTTTAGGGGTACTAACCCCTGACCATGCAAACAAACAAACAAAACAAAACAAAACAAAAAAAAAGAAATTAAAACAATCATACCCTGTCCTCTAGCGTCAGAAGAAGTGTGACGATGCTCACTGCTTATCCTCGTCCATTTCGACCCCTGGTCGCGATGCATTTAGCCTGGGCCAGTCTTAACTTGATGATTCAGAGCAGTGAAATATTTATAATGACTGTGAGATTCCCTTGAATGTACTGCACTTAAATTACTGCGATGTTTCATTGCCTTGTGGGACTCAAGTGAAAGAGAAAAATTGGATCAGTGCAGCAGTCCTCTGGTCTTAAATTAGCATTTCTTTTGTCAGTCAAATTTCAATGGTAAATTGAATTTATTAAACTGGAGAGAGAGAGGGAGAAGCAGCTTTGTTGTGGGGGAATACTGGCATCAGTCTAGATTTATGAAGTGCAATTATTATGACTGTATTAACATTTTTTCTCTGAGCTTACACCAAAAAATGTAAACTACAGTTGTCAATACATTCCCAATGTACCACATCCCTAATCCCTTTTTCTTTTCTTTCTTTTTTTGTTTTGTTTTTCTTTTGAGGTGTAAAATAAATTTCTTTAAGAATATATTCAGAAGCCACATCTTGGCTTTGAAGTCTGTCATTATTTTTTAACATATGTCCTCTAGATGAAAGTGGGAAATTGGACCCTTGTTTCAAAAACTCTGATCCGGAGCAGAGTGTGATGTGCGATGTAGATCCTTTTTCTGTGCACGAGAAGAAAAAAACACAGTAATTTCATTGATCATCTTTTAAATGTTTACACTTCCATCCAAAGATAAAGGACAGACGCCGCTGATGGAAAAAAATTATTTACCCAATATTTTTTTTTCACCCCTTTTTTTTTTCTTTTTTAGGAAAAAAAGAGAAGCAGGAATTAATGTTGTTTGATCATTTGCGCTCCATAAATAGAACTTTTTCCTCCCTAAAAATAACCTCCTCGCTTAATCTTAACTATGAGCCTTAAATTTTTGAGCTAATTGTGTTTGTAGACATGCCACTGTCCTTGAAGGCTGACAAAGATTTCAGTCTAAAGAATACCAAGCCCCAAGGCTTAAATTTGCACAGTAAGCCTCCTTAACATTCCAGTGAATTTTTTTTATGTTGTTTCAACAGCTTAATACCCCAGCCACAGTCTGATTTCAGCATATTTTCTGTCTTGTAGAAATATTTTGACAGATTTACAGATACATCCCGTCCCTAAATCCCCTCCGTTTGGCTTTTGCATCCAAGCATTAAACCCTGTCACATGATGTTGAAGTGAAGAGGAGACACTTGAGGCAGTGGAGTTTCTGGTGTCTGGCCTTTCCCACCAGTGGAGGTCTAAGGCACCAGGCCTCTCTGCTAATGGGAATATTGGGTGACGCCTGGCTGTTGGACACTGCCAGTAGAGAGTATTCATTCACTCAAAGGCTTGAAATCAAACCCTTTTCAAATAGCAAGGGATTTCCTATTAGGTTCTTAAAGGAATTTGGACGTTTTAGCCAAAGTTCTACTAAAATAAAACTCAAAAAATCCTGCAGTAACACAAAATAACCTTAGTTTTTTATCAGTAAATGTCCATTTCAAAGCAGTTTTATTAAATATAAGGTAGTATTGAGTTACTTTTAGTATTTTTTGCCTGGTGGCCACATTTTCTACTGTACAGGCTCCAAACTGTCTGCCCCCTGGTTCTTTACACACATTAATGAGCTCCTATTGATGGGATGCATCTTAGCCCTGCATCTCTAGTCCATTTCACTATTGCCGATTTGGACAATGGACGCTTAGCCCATATTAGGATAATAGAATTAAATTTCAAATAGATTTGTGCCTGAGCTGATCCATGCACAGCTCACTCAGCTGCAGAGGCATAGTGGCATATGGCATGTCATTATCTAAGCCCACCCTCCCCCTGTCCAGGGCCAACAGGGTTCAGCAGTGCTTAAACAAACTGAAGGTTAGGACTGGCTGGCTGGCTGGCGTTGAAGGGGAGGACAGCAGGGTTTGTAGAGGGGAGGTGGGGGCTGCTAAATCACAGCGTCCACAGCGTCTCAGAGGGCCCCAGCACCGCACCATGGCGCCTGGGCTCAGAGGCCTGCTTTAAAAGCTGGGCTGTGTTTGATCGAGGGGATTTGTTTTCTGTTGGATTATACATGGTTGCTCCCTGCCTGGCTGAGGGGCCCCGTGCAATGTGACAGATCTCGGCAAAGAGAAAAAAAAAAAAAAAAAAAAGCAAGAGCGAAAGATACAGGGAGGGATTTTGGGGTCAGAGAAGCCTCGAAGCATCAGTAATCAGGATAATTGCCATGTTCCTGGTGCTGGTTTCAGCCTTCCCCTCTTTGGCTCCGCTGCCTCATATTCAGATCCACCTTATGAAGAAATTACCTTTCTCAATAAAAGACCTATTGTGCCTGAATTTACTAAATTCTAGTGGGTAAGCTCTTGATTTGCGATTCCATTTTTCATGCTTGGAAAAATATTTTAAGTTATGTAGCCCGGAAAATGATAAATTAGACCATTCAGACGCTATCTTAATGAGGACGTTTAGATCTATCACTTATCTCTGTGGCTACAGACTATTGACTGTTAACACGTTTTCAAGGGCAATGAGACACTGACGAGGAAGGCCTGAGGGCAAAGTAGGGGGTGGTGGGTGGTGGTGGGGGTGGTTGGTGGCTGTAAAAATCCCTTAGTAAAGTCCAATAAGTCCGTGAAGACCCCAACTCGGTGCAAAGGTTTAGTCACATAGTCTGCACCTTAAATACTGCTGAGAAGGAAGGAGAGCGGACAGACCCGTTACAGCAGGGTCAGCTCTTTCACTCCCAAAAACAGAGGGGACGGGACGGGAGGGGAGGGAGGGTTAGAAAAAATAAAGGCAGCTGCTCGCTCTGTAGAGTCTTGGCGCTGCTTCTCTAACCTACAGATGACAGAGGGGGGTGGGTGGATGGGGATGACATCCCCTCCACACTGCTTTGGTCAACCTCAGTCACGTCCCCTGGCTGCCCTTGGACCCCTGGGGGTTCTCATCTCAGAGTCCTTCCCAGCATCCGTTTAAGAGTGGATAAAGTCATGAGGCTAGTCTTCTCCATTTGGCTCCTACCTAGCAAGAAAATACTTTAATCAATAATTCAGACGGTCCTGAGGAGGCTTGTATAGTTAACCCACCAGCCTTATAGCTGTATTGCACAATATCATCGAAAAAAGATTTGCTGTGTTTTTGCCACACAGTTAGAGAGAGCACAGTGCCACCTCTTAAGTGCTACTGACTAAATTTGGATGGGTCATATGTGAGCACCAAGCAATTTAAATGTTATTTTTAGTAATTATTAAATGCACCAGAAGGAAAAAAAATTAGCACAGATCACACAATAAGTCAGGAAATCAGGATCTTTCTCCAAAGGCACAGCCCCCCCGTTCCTTCAAAGGCAATGCAGTAGGTCGTAATTCCAGGAGCTCACAGCGTTTTATTTCTCCTGCATCACAAGTATGTATGTTCAGCTGAAAAAGCTTATGGCCTCCAAATATTCATCTAGTTTATGTGGTGGGTATATTGCTGTATCCAATCTAAACACAAAAGTCTGGGGATTTTGCTTTTTTTTTTTTTTTTTTGTTTCCTTTTACTGTTTGTGTGGCTCTCAGAATGTTCCTGTGGACAAACAGGGCTGTTTTTTTCCCAAATGATCTTAAATGCACCAACGCTGCCAAAGTCTGAGGGTGCTGCAACCTTGAGAAAATAATATATATGGAAATGGGAAATCTATAAAGCATCTCTCTTATTGTTCTCCCTGCAGTGTTGTATTTATGTTTAAAAAAATGATTTTGTCTCCTCAGGATGAAAAAATGTAAAGGATACCTTGCTTTCTTTCTTTCTTTCTTTCTTTTTTTGAATGATAATATATGAGTCTTAGATTTCGAAATAAGAAGTCTGAATATAAAAAAAGCTGTAAAATCCTTTAGTCGTGGGGTTTTCAACTTTTGAATGTGCCTACAGCCAAGCATCCCAGTGATTGCTTACCTTCTAACCCCCTTCTCCAGTTCTGCAATCTCCCCCTAATCTCCCCACAACCATCATCTTCAATTTGCTGAAACTGCCACTGTCTCCCCTCCATCCCAACGACCACAGTTGATATTTTGTCTGTTCCCTACTTTTTGTCAATCTCAGGACTGAAATTTCTTTATTTTAATGTAGGTGGTTGGTTTTCATTTGGCCTCTCCTCTCTTATGTATTATTGTTTGACATAAGTAAATAAAGCAGATGACTTCTATGCCTGTTCTGTGACTATACTCGTTCATAACAGATCCCTCTTTCTCCCTGTCTCTCTCTTTCTCTCTCTTTGTTTTGCTGTTAAAAGCTTCATAAACAATTTTAAAAGCTTCCTGTAATGGTGTTAAGCATATTAGTGTGAGGATTCACTTTGCACATAACCGCCATATGTTGGTCCTCTACAATCCTGTTGTTCACTTGACCTTTTTCACCTCTGTGGCATCGCTAAGGCTTCACACTTTAGGAAGCATGTGTTCTGCGTGCGACCGTTGGAAAAACAGCCTCACCTTGGGTAATCAAACAATAATAATCAAGAAAGCAGGAAGAAAGTAGACTTTTATACTGTAAAGATGATTGACATTTCTTTTTTTTTTTTTTTGGGTGAGGATTTGAGCAAACTGCTCTTCAGAAAAAGCAAAGGCAGGATAAGACTCTTTACACACAATTTACCAAAGTGGCCAAGACAAAGTGTCCTTCCCTGCTGCCTGTACAATTTAGTAACATCAGCTGTCTAATATAATCCCTTTTTTTGAACCTAATTTGTTGAAAAATAAAGCACAGACACTGTTGTCTGCTTTAGTGTTTCTGTAGTGTGTTCCAATTTCATCCCTGATAGTCTGTACTAATATCCATATATATATATATATATATATATATATATATATATATATATACATGCACTATTTTTGTCAGTAGGATTTTTCCAGCACAACTCTGTCTTACTGTAAATCCACTTCCCGAAGAAAAGGAATGCAACACACACCTATTCTAAATGTTTAACAACTCAGGTATCCTCAAGAACTCAATATTGATGCTTTTTTCCCACTTTTTCTCCCTCCTCACTCCCAACCTCTCCACCCACCTAAAACATCAGATAAGCCGTAGACTGATGAGCTAGCCGCCTCCACCAGAGCGTGTGGTACTGGGAGACTGCACACTGATTTCATACACGCTCGCTCAGACAGAAAAAGAGCTCTGTGGACCAGAAATGCTTCTCTTATTAGCAAAACTCATTCACCTGCACGCCACATTGAGTCCCTGGCAATTTCACAATAAATCATGAGGGATGCCTACAGAGGCCAGGGCAGCAGGATGATGCTCTGCCACGGCCGTGCCCTCGCCTGTCAGTTTAGACACTCTGAATCATTTCGGGTTCAGCAGCCTCGTTTCATCTTAGATGAACTGAAAGGTCATCTCACACGCCACCTAACCAATATGTCTCTGGCTCCTCATCTCCCAGTGCTTCCAGTGATTTCTCATTCCATTTAGAAATACCACACCTCAGTGAAATATTTCACCAGGCATCATGGAAGGAATTTCAAGGAATTATTTCAAGGAAGAAAATTAGCATTGACTCAAAAGTGTGAGAAACATGCCTCTGGAGTTCAATCTGTTAGGTCTGACTTGTCTTTTAGCTAAGAGAATGATTCAGTGATGAACCAGCCACCTGTTTTCCGATATTTGTTAGTGTAATAATTAGTGAGAGTGTGACCAGTACGTGGCCAGACTCCCTCCTCTGTGTCGGATCACTGAACCTCAAGCAGAGACAATGAATGTTGCACTTGAAGCCATCAGACAGTCTGAGTGTTGTTTAGTGAATAAAGAATGAGTTGGCCCAAGTCCAGCCCACTATCCTCTTGAGACTCATCTGCCTAAACACCTTAAAGCTTAACTGGCTGGACAATAACTGCACAATTTGTCCTGCCAATACCTAAGCTAGTTAGTTTGCTTAAGACCTTTGGCTGAAACTGTCAACTTTCCCTTATGTGTGGTTACTAAATGAAGACCGTTATGACATGATCCCGCTTGGCTGTCACTCGGTTTGTTGAGACACATTTGTGGCAGCGAGCACACACATGCTGCAAGCGAGTGAGCCATTTTGTTAACAGCTCACACTTCCTGTGCAAGTGTGCGGTTCCAGAGTTGCTGACAGTGACACTTGCAGGACCGAGCCCTGCCCTACTTAACAGGCTGCAGGGAGGAGGGCAGGCCAAGTTGTCAGCAGCGCTAGGTGCTCACTGCTTAGATAAACCTGGAGGATTAGTGGCCCAGTTAAAGTTGGGGCAAAGAGGATTAGCCTCTTCTCTGAGGTGGCGAGAGATTCCCTGTGTCCTTCAGCGCTGCTGGCCTCAGAGAGAGTGAGAGGATGAGAGAGAGAGAGAGAGAAGAAGAGGAAGAGGTGGAGGAGGATGGGAGGTGATGGGTGAGGCCCTAGTTATCATGAGTGAGAATCGCCACATTTTAAAGAGCAAAACGAAAGGTGAGGTGTAAATGATGAAAGGTGAAAAGCAATGAAGCACTTCATAAATTGTTGCCAGCTTGTGGTTTCATTATGAAGGCAAAAGCCTATAATTACCGGCCAGGTGTTACAGCGAGGTCAATGAGCCCTGAGATCCAGAGGAAAAAATATTTCATAAGTGGACCGCATTCTACAAACTACAACCTATTATAGTAATAACAGTTAGCACTGACAATGCAATATTCATAGCTATAATTAAAAAAAACATTTCTGCCCTACAGCATCTGCAGAAGTAGACATAGCTAACACTTGTCTTCCTCATCTGGGATCAGTACGTGCCACGCAGCACAGGAATTTAGATCTCTGCAGCCATCAGCAGGCCAGAGGAGGAACTGCAAGTGATCATTTCCAAACGAAGACGGAACACAAGTCAAAATCTTTGTTAAGAATAGAGGAGGACTAGGTTTTAAGTGATGTGTAATTTATATGCATTTTGTGAGAATACGTTCAAAATTAAAAACACACCTTTTTTTACACCTGTAATATTATCAAAACATTATGAGAAAGATTATATAAATTAGTTATTTTAGTTAGAGATGACGTCTTTTTTTTTATTATTATTCTTTTATTCACAGATTCATATGAAGAATGAGTAGTCACTTCTATGTCTGCTTGTTTATCAACAAATATGTGTGGATGTAATAATTCAATTGACAATTAAAAATGATGAAAAAATATTCTCCACAGAGAAAAATGATCTCAAATCTACACAGGAACGGTAAGTCAAGCCACTGTATGCTTTATAAAATAAATTCAGTGTTTATTTTTCTGTACAACAATGTACAAACCTTGTAACCATAAATGCAAAGACACGTCTCTTTATGAAAGCACAGTGAACAATGACCTGTGACCTTCAACAGAAATGAATTGGTGAGAATGAACTACACGTTCTATCCGCTCTTAATCAAACCCTGTCATGTAGTGCAATAACACAAATATATGCATACATCGAGTGGAGACATAAAAAAAAAAAAAAAAAAGAAAAAAAGAAAGATGCTGTATAGGGCAAGGAGCCAACAGCAATGAAAACACTGCAGAAAATAGAGGGAAGTACATAATGGCAAGGCCTGAGAGTTGATTATGCAAATACTCCAGCTGCAAAGGAACAATAACTCTGGAAATTCAAAGACAAACCATAACACGGGAGGCTATTGTCTCATATTTGCACATTTGCTTGACAACTACAAC
The DNA here is from genome assembly GCA_016801845.1 of Polydactylus sextarius. Taxonomy (NCBI): domain Eukaryota; kingdom Metazoa; phylum Chordata; class Actinopteri; family Polynemidae; genus Polydactylus; species Polydactylus sextarius. Next base: position 11,118,986 of record CM028915.1, on the reverse strand, counting down.
CTGCTCATCATGCCCATCTTGTTCAGAACAATGTCTTTGTATTCATATAATAATACACACATCAGAAATTGGCACGGTGCATTGTTTCAGTTCAAATGAAAGCTGTGCCGCCTGAGTTGACAGTACAAGTCTGAGACTTTCATAGTTTAGAAACAATACAATACTGATGCAATATAGAAAATGTAAAGAAAATGTGTTGTATAAAATAGAGAGAGTATATTGTTTCTGTGCACTGAACCACAACAGCCTGGAAAAATGAACATTCAATTCAACATATACAGCTTGTTCTTCATGGATATATCATATAGAAAACTCTCAATATAAATCAGGCACCTAAAAAGCTAAATTCTCTAAGTCTATAATGTTTATTTACACTGTTAATGCATAGATGCAGTAATTGTGCTTCTTCGTCTTCTGATTAGAGAACTCATGATTCTCTGATTGTTCTGATTAAGATTATAACACGAGAAATGCTCAAATATTTTGACTCCCTGAGTAAACAACTGATGGAATGTGGAAATACAATACGTTTTCATGAGAATTTCACTATTCCTTGTGAGTAAAAATACATTTTTCAGCTCACCGTGTTATTAATGCCACTTTTCCTTGTTTTTAAATCTCAGGGTTTGTGTTAATTCTATTTCTTTTTTTTTTCTAGATCATGGATTAGGTGATTTTTTTTTTTTTTTTTTTTTAAACATTGTACATCCAGTGTCTCTGCATGTCCTCAATCGTCTTACTGTAACATTTAATATACTTTGTCTGGACAAAGAGTCACATGAGATTTGTGCAAATTAGTGCACTTATGGGCTAAACTGTCCCCAGCAGAGTGATGTCACTGATGCTAATGGCTCTCTACTGTCTCCTCTCAAGAGGGACAGTGCTAGTCCTCTGCAGGCGTCAACGTCTGCGCGTCAGGGGCTCCATCTCCACCACCGCCTCATGACCTTTACTCAGCTCCACCACTCGCGGGACCACTGTGGACCAGCGGTCTGGAGGAAAATTTTTAAAAAAAGTAAGTTTTTTTTTTATCTGTATGAATGGATATGAATCCTTAATTCATGAGAGCACAGCGAGAATTTCACCTCTCCTCAAGACTCCAACGCCTTGCTGCAACACGTTGGTCGCGGCGGTCTCGCTCTTGCCTGGATCCTCGTTGATTATCGCCATGTTTTGATTCCAGTGACACCAGTGAACCTCATCCACCCTGACATCACAAGACACAACCGATAATGACTGCTGCATTTGAAGTGGCGTTGGTGGTGCTAAGTGACAACAATTACGAGTCATCCAAAAAATACCTGAAGCACCAACGTCGGTCAGGCGTGCCATCCCAGTTCTTCCCCACAGTCACCATCTCACCAGCTCGAAAAGACTTGCGAAGACAGACTGGGAATGAACGCTCAATGTCCAGGATGGTGGTCGCCCACTGTAAGCATTTATTATTAATTTAATTACTTAAATTACAGACACATATCTCCTCATTTGCCTCTTGCATTGTCTAACATGCAAGTAGCTTTGATCATATTTATCCAGGCTGTTAGATATCTGACAATTTCTGTCTCTAACCAAGTATCACAGTACTGGTTCAATAAACCACAACAAGAAAATGAAAATTTGTACAGAAACCGTGATGCCAAATGAATAAATCCTAATAACCGTACCATTCTAATGAACATCCTAACGAACCTGTAACATTTATTCTAGTGTCATAATGAAGTCCCCGTTACTGATATTGAGGGAAATTTTTAATAAATGCTGTTGAAAATTGTTACATTTGTTAATGGTACTTACCTTTGTTTTAATCTCCAACTAAACCAAAATGTTATTTTGGATTTATCACAAAATACATGCAAAACTATGACATTCCCATCAGTGTCAGACAAACTTTGTGAGCTAATTAGGAAATGTTACAAAGCTAACATATTAGACTATGATTGCTTACATGGTAAACATTGAGCTTAAAGCACCATGTGAACCACAAACCGCCGGCTCACCTGAAGTTTCCAGATCTTCTTACTCTCCTTCGACACCTGACCCACTGTCTCTCCCATCAAAGCGATCAACATGTTGAGTAGCAGCACAAAGGTGAGGATGATATACGTAACCAGCAGGATGAGGAAGACGGCTGGATACTTTGCGTTGTGGATCATGTCGTCCAGTTCTCCCATCCCAATGGTCAGCTTGAAGAGGTCCAGTAGGAAGGTGCTAAAAGTGTCTGGGTCTCTGCAGTTGGGGTAGGTGGGGCTGGTGGGGGTCGTGGGGTTGGTGAGGCAGTCTCTCTCACACACAGTGTTATTTGAAGGACACACTGTCAGCAAGGATACCAGAGCTGTGGAGTAGAAAAAGAAAAGGTTGGGTTATCCATCTTATTTCACTTATATAAGAATAGTCAAATGCGCTGAGAAAAACGTTTTTTAGCTGACAGTTTAATATTAATATTCATAAAAGTTAGACATTTAGCTTATCTTAGCATAAAAACCTGTAAATTACATGTTTGCTTCATGATAAGCTAGGCTAACTATCCCTGGTCTATAGCTTTATATTCATTCTAAAAGACAGACATGAGTGTTGTTATAGTTTGTATCTCTCAATATAACTCTCCTTCCTAAAACTATCCCTTGAGAAAATATTGTCAAAATGATGTGGACATAAACGTACCTGATGCATATCCAATCATGAAGAGCACATAGACTAGCAGAAATCTGAACAGGTCTTTGAAAAGAATCTAAAATAAAAAATTAAAGGAGCGTTCAGAACTCATGGATGGTGGTACCAGTGGGTTAATTCGTTTTCTGCAGTGTCTAACCTTCTGTATCATAATGCTGTAGGTGCCAGTGAGTTTCAGACCCCTGGTGAAGTAAAGCGTGTTCATCCAGCCCAGGACAAGTGCAAACACCATCACAGACACATAGGCTTCAATGCCAGACAGGTAGAGCGCAGCAGTGACTATAATCAGCACAGAGTAGATGAAACTAGAGAGAACAGAAAAAAGAACCATTTCTAGTGTTAAGGTCTGTGATACTGATGTAACACATGAAGCGGAGGAAAGCGTGAGTGCTGACATTTGGCATCGAATGTAGACATCACAGTGATATTGCTGATGATTTAAAACAACCCTTTTCAGAGAGGTGCTTGGTGTTCTCTGTTCTTTATTTGGATGGATTTAATTAAAGATGTAAACTATAAAACATGCCAGGGAGGAGGCTGGGATTTTAATTAGATGACTCAATTAAGAGGATGCAAAATTTGCCTCGGGTAAAAAGTCAGCAAGAGCAGCGAGACATGAGGAAGGGGGCGGGTGGTGGAGGAAGGACAGTGGATTGGGACTCACTACAGCAGCTGAAAGGACCCATCAATAAATAAAGACTTCATGCCAGGACACTTCTTCAGGAAGACGTCTTTAATCTGCAAAAAGCAAAAGAAACATTTCCATTATAACAACACAACTGTTACAGATTTGGCATTTGAGATAGTGATAAAACAACCAGTGATGAAGATTCATGAGTCAACTGACTCACATTGGTGAGGAAGAAGAAGATTCCTGATGCCAAGGTGACGATCTCTCCCACCATCCGCAGATGATCAGAGGATGTCTTGTAAGAATACGGAGGCTGGAGGGAATAAATGTTGACACCTTGCAATGACACTGATTTGATTTACATTCTATGAAATCTGAACATCTTAGTGATAAAAGTGCATATATGTGAAAGTAATCAACATTTTTTAGCGGTTTCACACCTACCGGTCCCTGCTGTGTTGGGTGGTAATAAGCCACTAGAGTGAAGATGATCATGGTGATGAGGTAGGAAACCACACTGATGTAAAAGGTGACAGCACCAAACTTCTGCCATTTGGCTCGGAGCAGCTCATTGATGGGCTCCACCGCCAGCATCTCATGGCGGTTCTGGCAAGAGGAGTGAGAAACATGACTCTGATGGATTGCAGTAGAAATAAAATTTAAAAAAAAAGAGACTCCTGATCTTTGTACACACAGAGAATCCTTTATTGCACCCCTGTGTTTGATGCAGTTTCATGTTTGTTGACCTGATCTTCAGAGAAACAGCATTTCATTTCAACTGTTCTGCTGTGAACAACAAGTAAACTTGAACAAAATGAACTTCAGTCACCTCATTTCGACTGTTGTAGACAAGGATTTCCAGCACAGATGGCTCCTCTCCACATGTATCCAGACAAGACAGATCATAGAGGGAGGAATACACCGGACCGTACGCCCAGTCCTTAAACTTTCGTGACAGATGACGAACTTCCTCGTCTTTGATTTCACGTCGGATGATGTGCTGGAAAACCTGGCAGAATATATAAAAGCTCCAGTCAAATGCTGAAATGCTATGATATGAACTTTTATTACACTGATGTGTCATTATTCATACCCCTATCTTGCCCAGCTTGGCAGCCATCATGAGAGGTGACATGCCATCGTTGTTGAACACTGTCTCCAGGTTGCATTCTGGGTAGAGCTTTGCGCTCTTGATTAGCAGCAAGTCGTACATCTTTGTGAGGAAACGTGTGTTGTCCTTGGTGTTGTCCGCGATGTGCACCAAGGCGTGAAGCACCGTGTTTCCACGTGAATCTTGTCGCCTCAGGTCGGCTTTCTTGTGAGGATTCTCAGTCAGGTAGTGCACTATGTCGGGCTGGTTAGTGCAGGCAGCCAGGGAGAGAGGCAGCTCACCTGGGCAAACACAGACAGAGAGAGCACATCACACTTAATTCATAGGAGATAAAGAGAACTGCATTTCAGATTAAAAATAAGCAAATCAACAGGAGGGTTAATTAAGAACTGTAGCTTGTGTCTGTATGTTTTTCCAAAGCATACTAAACATGGATCAAAGATTTGACTTAAATCCCCGCTATGAAAACAGCACAATTAGCAGTTGTTTGAGGGAGGGGCGCAATGGGGCCAGAGTGCCAAAAGCAGCTGCTGAAAATGAGCCGTTGCCATGGGTGATAGATTACTTTGTCACCTCACATAGAAACGCTCCTCTTCATGGATTTGCACGGGTGCATGCAGAGTGTTAGCGTGAGTCTAAATCCCATTAGCCATCAGCCCTGCCAGGTTCCTGTTCACCTCACTGCAAAGCTCCGCAGCAAATTACTCACACTGTGCCCGGACACGCTGGGATTTGGGAATGACAACCGTGCTAAGTGCAAATAGAAATCATCTTCTCTGTGATGAAGGAGGAATATAACACTTGTATGTAATCAAATGAACAATTCTTAAAATTAGGTTGGGTAAAAAAAAAAAAAAAAAAACATAAGAGTCCATAACAAGTCATTTCTACCTTTCGTTTAATGTTTTTGGAGAGTGACTTGAAAATCAATGATATCTGTCATAATTATCATCAAAAGGCTAAAATGACATACTGCTGTGAATTTTAAAAAAATCTGTACGCTGTATTGTTACTGTGATGGAAGGGGTAGAGCCTTTATATTAACCAGCAGAGGGCAGTGTTGAGTTTAGTTTACAGTTTCTGATGTATTTACCCTCTCTGTCTCCAGGTCAGTGAAGTCCTTCCCGCCAGCAGAGGATGTTTACTTTGCTGAACTGCAGAACACTGAGACCTTTCACTGCACAGCACCTCGTGAACATATGACGTGATGCTTTTCTTTTCATGTGTGTTTGGGGCATTACTAATGACGGTTTCTCGTACGATACTTCAAAAAACATTCAGGTTGAAGGTGGAGCCCACTACTGGACCACACCACTCTCCTGATGGTGATCAGGAGATCCAGCCATAACCTGCCACGTTAAAAATCTGAAAGGGTGGAGTCTGATGTGACTTCGTCTCTACAAGGCACTGGACATTTCTCCGCCAGGAAAAAGCACCATGCGTTAACTATTTTATCTTGGCAGATGCTGTAAAACGCATTACAAAACTTTGATGTCAATGCTCTTGTAAAACACAGAACAGCCACTGAAGCTGAAACCTGTGAGCCAAAATGGAAATTGAAAAAGTGGCCGGTGATGTCACATAAACCACAGACAAACCACATCATTACAACCCTACGAGCCAGAAAATACAGTAAAAAGCTTTCCAGACGTCTTAGTCGAGAATGTTTGTTGTGTGTTTTATCACCTTTATGGTCTAGAGACTATAAATAGAAATACAAGAGGACAATGAACTCTATTGTTCAGACACAACATTTACCAAAATAGAAGTAGCCCCCTTCATCTCTGGGCTGGAAGAAGCGCCCCCTTGCCTGGGCGTGAACGTCAGCTCCCTTCTCCACCAGCAGCTCGACATACTGCTTACAGCGTCGCTCTATAGCAATGTGGAGCGCCGTTTGGCCTGACAACACATCAAAACACAACACAGGCACAATGTTACATATCACTGCTTTGTATGTTCTGTTTGAGTCGAACAAACATCACGTGGAGGACTGTTTTCCAAAATGGATACAATTACTAAAATGGGGTGTATGGATTTAATTATGTTGACAAATGTTGCGTAAGTAAATAAGACAGTTACACAAGAGTATTGGTACTTCCATTTTTTTTTTTTTTACCAGCTTTTCTTTTCTTTCTTTTGTGAAACTGATACCAAATAATGAACTTGGTGGTGGAAGTTATAAAAAAGTGATTAATAGCTCCGAGGAGTTAGGACTACATTTATGAGCAGGTTGCGTCTACTGGGATTGCCATAGAAACTGAGCCCTTAAACATTTTTATGTTGTCACATAAAAAGCTTTTCCTGCGTAAGAAGAAAAAAAAAAAACTGTTTTCAAACTGTCTACCATACACATATTTGTGAGAAGTCTGCAAACAGTGAATAGGGAGTAAAAAGACTTCTGCTACTGTTATCACACATCCAGTTATGTGAGGGATGAAATATAAACAAAGCTGTAAAATCTGTGTAACGTTAATGTATACAGTCACTGCAAATACATTTGCTGTATCTTTTTCCCCTAATTGGGCATAACCCACCAGCCTAACAGAGTCAAGAGTCAAGAACCACTTCAGCTCAGTGGAAGATGAGGAGATTGTGTTCTTCTGTAAAACTGTATGAATCAAATGTGATGTTTTTTTTAAAACTTATCCTTTAAATTACAAATGAGATTTATGTAACTCTGTGTTCTTGTCGGTTGTTATTTCTGTACCTCTGTAGTAGAGATCCCTGAAGGGTGAATTTATGAACTCTCTGAGGTTTCCAGTCTTCTCTGCGATGTCGACCAGCAGCGGGATGGTGTTGTTCTCACCACCGTAAAGGTTCAAAAGAGCTTTAGGCAGACACGTCTTACCTGTGGATGGTTCTGGGAGGGAAAACATGAAACACAAAAACAAAGAATATTTTTGATTTCGACACAACTGTCATACAGCAGTTAAGTTTGGGGAAGTTTGCTTTTTTTGCCATTTGGCAAAAGGTGAACATTTCAATCACTATTAAAATTATTTTTAGCTAACAGTTTGAACTGTTTATTAATTAGTTTTGGGTATTTCAGTAACCCAACAACTCACTATTTCACTTTTTATCCATTACTTTTAGTTGTTTTCATTATTCATCCTTTACATTTACTTTTAGCTACCCGTCAACATTGTCTGATTGCTAAAGTTGACTGGTTTTCATGTACTTTCTAATTCTTTAATTGATAATTATTATTCCTATTATTTAATGTGACACTCCATAACCATAACCTTTCCACACACAACCCCTGCCAACTACAGAAGTCACAGGGCTCTGGTTTAAACCTATGAACATATAATATGTGACTTCCTGTTGCTTTTCTCTAAATGTACTGCCAGTTTAGAGTTGCTGCAGTTAAGTAGCCTATACAGAAGAAACAGCTAAAGACAGGGGGTCAAGCCAGCTCTTTGCTATTTTTAGTCACTCATTTTCTTTTTTTTTAAAGACTGAGCCCCGTTTAACTCTCAAAGAGACAACAGTTTGCTGTGATTTTTCTCTGCCCCTTGTTAAAAGGCTAAAATAAACCCCTCCTCTGACAGACAGGAAACTTTTCTTGGGCCTGCCTTTATGAGGACAAAGACTCCAACATCACCCCACCTTTCCCCACACACACACCCAGTAAAAAACAGCAAACACAGGGGATTGGGGAAATACAAAAGGTCAAAGGTAAAACAAGCAAGATTAAGCTTCCGCTTGGCAGTGAAAGGCCAAGTTGATATATTAAGTGGAGACATTTGACAGAAACTGTAAAAAAAAGAGAGAAAACTGAAGTCATTTGCCTTCTAGTCTGACTTTTCAGTGGTGAAAAAGAAGAAAATATGTACACATTTTAGTCTCACCTCTGAACTCCTCATCAGTTAACCGCTTTTCGTGACTTTGCAGGTACTCCAACAGACCCTCGAGGGCTGCGGGGTCTCCACGGGACACACAGTCGAACAGGAGAGAGCGGTTGAATGTTTTCATTACCTTTGGAGGCTCTGAGTTTTGACCATCATCACTAGATGTCTCAGTTTTACTAAGGAGACACAATAACATGATTTAATCACTGAATATCACACATTCACTGTAACATAGAAACTGATTATAACACCTGAAATTCTCTTTTAATTCATTCCTTCTTTTTACTTTTAACTTTGATTTCATTAAAAGAAATTTTTGATGCACAAACCACCTTTCAGGAAATCATCCACACCCTTCAGTACTTTAATAAAAAGACCTCTGTGTATACAGGGGTAGGTATGGCAGCCAGAAACAGGGAGCAGCCTAAATATTACCTCAACGGCTACAGAGGAACCAACAACATGCTCTCTGTTAGATCAGTGAATGAAGTGCATGAAGGACTGAAGTGTGTCTGTGTCTGTGTGTGTGTGTGTGTGTGTGTGTGTGTGTGTGTGTGTGTGTGTGTGTGTGTACACTTCCTCATGTGGCACACCTCTGTCTACTGAGTGGTAGGTGTGTGGGAGGTTTTTGTTTTTATAACAACATTTTTCCAAACCAACCCTTTTGTGCCTAAAAAACTTTTACTACAGCTGAGACAAAAAGAATATCTTTCTAAACCAAGATGGTTTTAGCTAACTATACAACTAATTCCTCTGAATGCACATAAATACTAGTTTAGATACAGCGAAGCTTCTTCTCACCCCCTTGGAAGCTTCTTCCTTCGCCTCTTCTGGTTGCTCATGTTACCATAGGTACCATAGTCAAAGAGTGAATCCATAGGTGCTTTCTTGGGGCCTGGGACGACATTTGACTCATATATGGTGGTTTCTAGTAGATCCATAGGGTTGGATATACCCTTCTTGAAAGCACCTTGGAACTTCATCCGCAGGTTCTGTCTGCTCTCCACAGGCTGGCCGGGCTGAACCGGCTCCTGGACTGAGTCTTGACTCGTGTCCTGAATTGACGGGGAGGCATCCTCGCTCTCGAACAGGTGTGAGAGGTCAGAAAGGGGGAACGCCGGATCATTCTCGGGCTGAGCGGCCCCGCCATCACCTGCGTCCACAGAGACAGCAGCTCTGGCAGGAGTAGAACTGAGGGTGTCAGCCTTGGTCAAGGCAAGGTGGCACCTTTTGAAGAGAGCAGAGCGACCCTAGAATAAAAATAAAAAAAATGACAAAATGTTCTGAATGAGCTGCGTGGCCTTTCAGGTGGTCTGGAAAGTCTTGTACAGAAAGAAAAAGAACGTGTTCACATTCAATCAGACATCTATTATAGAGTAAAATAGAAATATTTTTCTCTGTATATATTTCATAAGTCAGAAAGCGTCAGCTTTGATCTTCTGTCGTCAACCTTTAGGCTTCTGTTTTAAAAAAAGTGCAACATCATTTCATGCATATGCTCTTTCTTATTTGAGCAGCGCTAAAAGAATTGTGATGTTCTCAATGATTGTGCGATCTGTTCAGTTTCCAGCTCATTTGAGAAAGAAGAAAGCACAAAACAGAGCAATTAGTGCATGTGAATGACTGTATAATTAAGGGAACAGTGATAAAATATTGCTAAATAAGACACACATTTACTCTTAAGTCACTATATTCTATATGATTTTAAATGAGGTGTAAATTAAGTACAAGCCCATGAAAATTCTTCAGCAGAGATGCAAAACCACTCACATCCTGACACACCTCATCTCATGGTCAGTGGTGTTGGAGGAGATGCCAGCCTCAAAATCACTCACTCTCATTAAATACGTGGAATTTGCTTAGTGAAATTGTGGTTAAGCTCTTAACATTTAGTTTTATATATTATAAAAATATTGATTTTTAAGTAGTGAGAAGATGTGCTATTGGAGAGGTGGTCCATTTCTGCCATTACAGGAAATTGTTAAATATCTATGTGAAAGGAGCAAATTGGGTGGAGAGAAAACATAAGTTACAACTAATAAAAAGTTGTTTTAGGGTTAGCATTGCCAGTCACTTTGAAAATTAACCCGTTTGTACCTCATTCATCCCTTTTATCACAATGATGTGCCAAATTCCTCTTCAGGGGAAACTGGAAGTGATGCTGAAGCATGTGGACGCCCTAAAGAAACAAAGAAGAGTAACCTCTGACACACACGTTCACACAAGAGCAATCTTTGTGCCCTAAGTGGTATAAGCGGTGCTCTGTCATTCAGAGTTTGAATGTGTGGAAAACATAGCATCAGATTGATGCCAAAGCCAACACGAGTGTGTCCACTCATTGGTCAGAAAGATGTGTTTTCTCTAGAAGGCAGGATCACACCACCTGTCTGTGGAAATGTGGAAATCTGAATCAATTACACATTACTTTATTCATTATAATGGCTGTTGATAGTTCTGTATTTTACATCCTCTCTGCACGTGTAGGTTACTACAGCAAGTTAACACAAAAGGAATTAGAATAACCATGACATCCTCATGTGTTCGCCCCTCTGCTTCCTTTTGAGTCGTTCTCTTTCCTGACTTTGTTGATGACATTGACAGTTTATCTGGGCTAACTCAGCTGTAAAAGGAACAACACAAACAGAGAAGCTGGGGTCCCACGAAGGGAAAGGAGTGACTCATAACTCTGTCTGACACAAGGGATTATCATACCTTTACACCTCAGCAGGCATTTGATAGTAAAAAGACACAGCAACAAAAAGAGACGGTCCTTGCTGAACTATTATAACAGACTAAGAACAAAGGCTGAAGTTGTTTGGTGGAGAGAGGTCCAGTTGTGTATTAAACCTGTCAGAGTGATAAAATGGGATCATAAAATATCAAGTAGACCCATAGCTCACATATTAACCACTTATTGGGTCAGTGAAAGTGAAAATCCACTTGTGGAAGTTTCTAAGTTTGATTGACTCTAATGTTCCCACAGAAACCTCAGCCTTCCGGTTCTGTCACTGCTGATGTTACATAATCCAGACTAGCAGAGATTGGAGGTCCCAGAGGATCCTGGGGAAAAAAGTTTTAAAAAAATCTAATATTTTCAAATATTACATTGTGATAGCTCTAAAAGTAATAAAATAGATTTAACAATTTATATTCTATATATTAGTTGATTAACAAGGCACAAAAACGAATATATATATATATATATATATATATACTTAATTAATCAATACGATACGAGATTATATCAAATCCCTAATTGTCCATACCTCTTTCTTTATAACTAATACCAAAGTGAGAAACAGTAAAAGTTAGTTTTAACAAATACTCTTTAGTAGTCTAATGTCTAAAATAGTCTAACACAAACCTGTAAAAAGGTGTTACTTACCTTTAATCTAATCAGTTGATCGTCTTTTCTTTTATTTTCTTTCTTTCTTTCTTTTTTTAAAGAAGCGCACTTTGAAAGTTCTCAAACTTCTCGTCTCTCTCCTGTTGAGCGCTCCTTTGTTGCTCCTGCAGAGCTGGTGTCACAACAGCCAGATGAGATTTTCCTGAAGTGCAGTTTCTCTTTTCCTCATGCTTTCACCGTTTTTGGGTGTGACCTATGGGTGGGACCGAAGTTGGTTGTAGTGTCTAATGTAGGAGGTGCAGTACCGACAACGACCACCGGGTGCTGAAGAAAAGGAGAGGACTTGTGGGCATGAGGCTTCATACAGACAAGTTTTTACTTGTCGTCTCAAGACACTATTTCTCAAGTTTCTCAGTTAGTAATGTCGGTAGAAGGTTAATTTAGTTTCCCATCACATTACCTAAATTACACACTCTTCTTCCATCTTTCTGAGCACTTAAAAAAACTTCTCTCTGTCTATTCAGATTTACAAGCTGAGAGCAGAAACTATTTCTTGGCCTCACTTTCTATTCCCTAGTGCCCTTTATACGTGGCAGCAATAATATTTCATAAATACCGGCACATTTATTTGCCATTCAAACTCATATAGTGTTGTTATGAATAAACCTCTGTAGGGACCGGAGGGTGTGGTGATGCTTGAGACCTACCAACAAAAGAAAAAAGAAAATCCCTAGTGAAGGTCTTGTCCCTATGAATACTCATGAAGGGCCAGCATTTGTTATTTCAGTCAACCACAGGTCAAGTCATAGTTTAAATAGTAAAAATGCTTATTAGACAGCAGAATGTCTATAATAAAGATGGCTAATTATTGCTATAAAAAGTACAATATCATGAAAAAAAATTAAAAAGTGTAAAACTGGAGCGTGTGCTCACTTTCTTCCCACCACTGCCGACTGCTTAGTCTAATCTTATGTTGGCAAACTTTAGAGATGCACAAGAAAAAAGGTGAATAAAGGAGAGGAAAAAAAAGAAGAAATCACTTGAATTGTTATGCACATTTTTATTGCAAATTATACTTTACAGAAGTTGAAAATTCAAGATCTGTTTATTTTTGCACCATACACACACTGCAATATCATTTCAGCCACAAGAGACATTAAGACAAGCGTTTCAGTGGACGCACTCACAAAAACACAAACTAACCACAGGTCGCCCGCGCAAAATATCACATTTGACACCTTGCTTAGTTTTGTCTGCCAGCTGAAATTTCCCGTCTATCAAACAACCACACAGACGAGAAAAACCAAAGACGACGCAACACTTGATGTTCTCTCGAAATATAGGTCAAAGAAAATATATATTTGGTTTTGTGTAAACACCTGAGTGCAGAGTGGACAGAAAGTATACTTCTTGTGACACTGGTATGAGAAAACAATAAAGCTATTAAAAAGTCCCACATAGCAAAGAGGTATAACAGAGGCAGACCACACCATTTTGTTCTTAATTGGCTTTTTTAAACAAGATGTCATGTATAAAAATATACATGACTGAATCGTACCTCCAGCTTAAGGCACAATCAAGTGTGCAATATTAAAAGCCATTAATGTTTTCGTACAGCTTCAATGTATTGAATGTAACAGGGGAACAAACATTGTCAGTCACAATACTGGCTACCTGCTGTATAACTCATTGTAAACAAGGTAATAAATAACTTTGGACAATGTGATAATTTCAATGTAAAACTGTAAAAACACCAATCACATCCCCGGACATCATGGACGACTGTGCAACATTATTTATTGCATCACATGAAACATGAAGCTTCTCATCTCACATATGTGGGTGTTTGGTTTTGGTTTGTGTGCTTTAAAATATAAGTCACCTATTCCTATATTTAAAAGTTAAATACAGAGTGGTCATTTCATCACACAGGACAAACCAGATGCCTTAAGAAAGACTTTATATTTTGATATCATTTTCTGATTCCCCTGTATTCCTTGTGATATTGCATAAATTGTCCATAAATATGGTTAGTGGATTTTCATGTTGTAAAATATTATTTTCAGATGATATTTATATATAGAAAGGATATAACATTAAAACTTTGAAATAAAAGAGTATAACTAAGAGGCACCAATTACTATAAGATTATATGTTGTCATAGCAATTGGATACTGATATATGTTGACTATATGTTCAATTTAGACAACATCAAACACATCACTGCTTTTGTAATAGTCCCGATGCTGCATTACGAAAGTGTTGAGTAAGTAGCACTTTGACTCTGTAAAAATAACTTTTGCGACTCTTCAAATGGAGTATAAATGATGAAATGATAAAAAAAAAAATAGAAGAAAATGTGTTAGAAAAAGAAAACCAAAGCAGACAAACAGGTGAATAAAAGTGCACAAACATTTGATGTGTCGTGACGACACGTTTCATAAATACATTCTCACAGCGAGCTGTCAGATGACCTGAAGGGAGCCGTAGTCAAGACGTAGATGTGGGTCACAGTGGGTCACTGGAGGAAAAGAGGAACGTCCAGCAGTCACACTGTGTATTCAAGGTCAGCATTCATCTTAGAGTACAGCTCATAAATAGCGTCAACAGTGGCGGTGAAGTTGATGAGGAATTTTCTGATTTTCTCCAAACATTCCTCCTCCTTGACGTCCCGACCCTTAGAGAGGGCCTTCAGGAAATCTGACTTATATGGAGCAGCAAAAAGAGCCGCCTGAAACAAAAATGTGAACTTTATGTACCATTATAGGCACTTTTTGACAAATTACACACAACCAGCCGTGAGACTGCTCTCTGAGATCATGAAACAAATGAAAGGCAACTTACCTTGAAAAGCTGTTGCACCAACCAGCCATGGTACCTCTTCAGGGCTATTTCATAAGCTTTGGTGACATTGACTCGAATGAGCTGTGGGTTGTTGTCATCCTTCTCACCGTCCACCAGGCTCTGGAGGAAAACTTGGATAAATCGTAGACCCCTGTTGTAAAAAACAAACAAACATACATACACAAAAATTATGGATAAAGTTCTCACCAATGACAAAAAAAAAGTCACAAATATTAAGTTTCTCGAACCTTTTCAGCCACATGAGAGCCAACGTGGCTCCAACTTTGGGCCATTCTGCTCCATGCATTTCCTTCTCCACCTCCAAAATATGCTGGAGTGTCTTAAACCTTCCTGGGTTGGTGTCATAAACTGCCTTGATTTTCTAGAAGTAGTTGAAAATAATACATTTTTTTTTTAAAATAAACATATAAGTAGAGTGACACATTCAACTTAAAGCCACATCAAAGAATAACCATACTTACTGTGATGTTTCCAGATATGTCAGCTTTAATTGGCGCAAATATAGTAGAGCCAAGGCAGTCTGAAAAATGAAAGAGTGAAAACATAAAACAAGTAAACCATGTAAAAAAAAATATCAAGACTTTTCAGGCTTCATATTTAGAATATTATAAATAGATAGAATAGAATATTAGTCTTTTTGAAGCTTCTGAAAATGACGAACTCAAATTAACAAAATCAAAAACATCATCAAAACTGAACTTGTGTTTGAATTCACATTGCATAGATGGCTTTTTATTAAATATCATCATCTAGGATTTCGAGTTTTCATTCATGATTTTTGTATTAGGTCTTTTAAAAAGCCACGTTGCACACGCTTGTTAAAATTCCTGTATGTCAGCAAATCCAAAATACACTGTGTTCAGGCTATATTAAATGGGCTTTTTTTTTTTTTTTTAAATGATGCTCAAGATGTAATAATTCTGTTCAGTTTATTTATGACATACTGTAGCTGTAGGAGAGTGCTAGCCTAGGCAGATGCTGAATCTATATCTATATACTTATATGTGTATATATTAGCTGTCAAATGTGAAATGTATAGGGTACATAAAATAAATTTTAAATAAAATATCTGGAAAATTAGGCTTGATTATCTGAAACACTTCTGCACCCTCTAGTAACACTGGAGATTAAAGACAATGTAGTTTATTAGGTCAAACACATCATCACATTGTTATCATTAGGTGTCTTTTAATTAGGCTTCCAGAGGACCTGAGTATATAGTGACGGGACCGTGAACAATGAGACATCTCGAGTCACGACCACACACGATCTAGTCACACAGCAGACAGCTTTCAGCCTCTGAGCTGTTAGTGGAAACTACTCATGTCGCTCCATTGTGCCGATGTGATGCATCGCCACAAAACTGATGGCAACGTAATGTATCTTGTTTGCGAATTATCATCATCCTGTGTGGTTCTTTTAATATTTTTTTAAAAAGAGAAAAACAGAGAGAGAGAGAAAAGATTGTTCCTGTGAATATGGTACAATCCTTCTGGAAGCAGCAGGCATTAGAAAGAAATAAAGCTGAAACGTATTCAGACAAGGAGAAGCCTTTGAATAATTTGGTACGAACAAACAACATCATTTGTTCAGCCTTTGTCTTGTGAACAGTCCCGCGCACTCACACAATTGATAATTATTCTGGGTAATTAGACCTCTTGGACATAGCCACAGTGTGAGTCTACTGAAGTGGCTAAACTACATGGACTTAAAATAATAGAAACATACGCTGGACTGTTATGACAGTAAAAACAAAACTAACAGGAGAAGTGGGGAAGATGTCAACCAAGTCAGGGTCTAGAGGAAGCAACAAAATAACTCAAAAATAATTGTGTGACTGTACTACGAGTGTGCCAGACTTTAATTGCTTGTAGGAAAGTTGGCCAAGAAATTTATAGGTCAGAAAAACAATGGTGACAAGGAGGAAAGAGCTTAATATCAACATCAGACTTGGTTCCTCTCAAGGGTTTCACATGGCAAATTCAATAGAGGACCTTTGGCATATTAATACAGAATGAAGTTGCACAAAGATGCCCTGGTGCACCATGCCGGCGGTGAATGGGCAAGGGGAACTCAACACCGTACTAATCAATTTTCACAACTTAAAATCCAGGCCAGTGGATTAAATTATGCATGGTAAAGGATTGTGGACAGCTTGATGGAGAGAAATATGATCCAAAAAAAAGATTAGCATTCGGAAAGAGATCGGAAGAGTTTCATTAGTTTTGACACAAGTGTTGTTACAGATTCTTCTATCAACAAGTGTTGTGTTTATTAACAAAGTCGAACAAATGTAGGGCATTGACATAAAATATTTCCCACTTAATTTAACCATCAGCAGCACTTGAATTATACAGCTCTATGAATCCACAAAATAAATAAAATAATAATAATAATAATAACAATCACCACTTTGTCAGTGTCAATCTGTCGATCTGGCCTCTACTGTGACTATAAGTCAATCATTATGACAAGTTGAAATAGAAATAAATGTGTGTATAGAAGGGTCTCTGCAGGCAGTCACATTTTTCCACATTTATTTGTGAAAAAAAACTTCTTATCATGTAAATGTCACTACATGGTCTCTACTGTGTCACACAGTGGAAACTTGACTTACCAAAGAATGGTGGAAGGTATGACACAGCCTCCAGAAATGGTCTCGTTTCCACCTGTCTGTCAGCTGGCAGCTGCCTGAACTGGTGCTCCATTAGCAGAGCCATCGCTTTTCAGTCCGGACACACTCTTAACTCACTTTATCTTCTCTAAAAAAAAAATGATGATGGCAACAGGCTGTCAAGTCTCTTCTGCAGATTTACTGTGATGCGGAGAGGAAACTCTGCGTGCGTGCGTGAGATCGCGTGCGTGCGTGTTGTAGAGTGGGAGGGGGGCGGGGTGTCACCGATAGATCCGGGTCATCGTTACCTGTCGGTTAAACGAGCCGGTAAACGACGCTTGGACAGAAGTCCAGAAGAAAAACACACACACAAGTGCAGCACCTGATGTGGCTCCAATCAGCTGACACCAGTCTTCCTCTGCGTTTAATCACATATGATGCTTTACTGCCAACTAATGGAGTTTGTTGGAACATCTCAAACTGTACAGTTACACTGGGCTGCTGATGCTGCTGGTTGCCTGGTAATCAAAACCTAGTTACACCTCATCGATTGAGTTTATTCATTTATAAAGTATAATTGATGTAATTTATGCCACAAAAAATATAAAAGAGAGGAGAAAAGTAAAGGAGCAAAGAGACGAAAAGGAAATCTTTTGTTCTCAAAAGTTCGGAGGAAATACGTTTCGCGTTTTCATCTTGGTTTTCTACTAATTTTGGCCTTCACTTCTTTCCTTAGCGTGGTGCAGCGAGTAACTAGGAAGTGTATCTAAGGAAAACTGACCGAGGAGCTGAATAAAGCCGAGTTTTCTTTGTAGAAATTAAAATAGATCGTATTATTTCAACAAATATCAAGAGAAGGCGACACAAATCAACACCTAAACAGTAAGTATTTATTATTTATCGAGTTTGAAGACTCTTAACTAAGCTTCATGGCTGTTGCAGGGCAGAGGAGTCACATTAACGTTTTGTTCACATTGTTTTGATTTTTTAAAGTGGGGAAAAAGGCACACAACGTAGTTATGAAACAGTCAGGATTAGACTGAGGCAAGTTATACTAATACTGTTAATTGCGATTTAGGTCCATGGCTTTGCCGACCCTCTCGGCCCATGGACCAAGCCGGTCCCGGGTGCTTGCCGGACAGTTGGCCCGGCAGCGGGAGCAGGAGGCCCGGTGGCGGCAGCAGTGGGAGCTTCATGCTCGGTACTTCAGAGAGCAGAGTGTGTGCAGCCAGAGACAGACGATGTGGAGCTCCCGTCAATCCTTCCAGCAAAGGTAACTCCATCCACCAGACCAGACCGACCTGGACTGACTCAGTTACCAGGTGATTTCACCACTAACTTCAAACACACCATGAAAAAGTTAAAGCAATTAAACGGTGGAGAGTAACTAAATACATTTACCTACGCACTCAGCTCAGCAGAGGCGAAATACTCTACTACGTTGTGGAAGGAAACTTGTACAATATATAAGGAGATATTGATCATAACTAATAATAGTAATCATGATAATAAATGCAAAATAAAATAGTATACACTACACCAGTAACGTTTATTTGTGTAGACGATTAATGCAAAAATACAAAATTATACACACACACACACACACACACACATATATATCTCACTGACGTTTTGTAAGATGACTGTCAGTAATCATCACAACATTACAAAAATAGAAAAAGTAAAGGCAGTAAGTGTTATGATAAATAAACAATCCCAGTAAATTAATGTAACATATTCAGGCCTCACTTTCCATCACACTAAAAATCACCACAAGAGTGACCTTCAGGCTATTTACAGTAAAGAAATTACACTGTACACTGCATATATGCATTAGCATAATAATATATGGCTCCTTAATGTCCAGTAACATAATGTGTGTGTGAGTGCGTCGTATAAAAGATGTCATAAAGGCTCTTATAGTCTAAAAGTGCTTGCTCATCTATGTTTACTGCCTTTCAGTTTAATCATAATATAAATGGTAAACAAAGATTTACAAGTAATTTTTTCATTGTTTTGTCAGTATGTCAGCGTACCATAAACAGAAACTGGAGGAGGAAAAAAAGGCCAGCCTGGAGCAGCGCAGGAATCGGCTCAGGGCCATGCTTCAAGAGGAGCAAGACCGGCTGGAGGCAGAGCTCAGAGAAGTGGTCCCTAACAGGAACACATTGGCAAGTCAGTTGGTGCAAAAAACCGACACGCTTCGTACAGCACGAGAGGAAAGAAGAAAAAAGGTAGTTGTCTTAAATTAGATTAATATTTCTTTTTCGGTACCATATACAAGGTCCCATAATCCTTGTTATTTCTGTTCTTTTTTTCCCAGCTTGCACAAGAGTTGTTGAGGGAGCACTGGAAGAAAAACAACCCAGAGTTGCGAGAGGCAAGTTTAAACAATTAATGCAAAAGTAACAAATCTCCAGTCCTCTTACCTTAAAGTCTGACTGAGTGAAGTGACAAATGGCCTAAGGAATCTGGTGACAACGCTGTATGTCTGAAGAGCCCAGCAAGTAGAGAAAACAGACACTTTTTGTCAAGACGTCCATTTGATCTGGAAACGAATAGGGCTTGTGATGCAGATATTCCATGACTTTCTGTTAACCTGAGTCTAGTGTTGACTTAAGAGAATAAAATGTTCTGGTGTCTTTTCCGTTACCGGTCGGGGTCATCAGTATCTCTGTCTCTTCTATTTCAGAACTCACTCTTTTAATCTGTCCACAGGTCGAGTCAGCATTACACAAAGATCATGTTGTCAGCCAGTGGCAGGAGCAGGTATCTGAGAAAATACAGGTAGGAAATTCTTTGTAACTCTCACACAAAATAGTTTCTGTTTTTCTTAAGCATTTTAACAAGCAACTAAAGACAAGAAGAAGAATTAATAATTTATTCAAACCAAATAGGGATAAACATGTTCCCTGATACTCTGCAGCATTAACTCCCTTGAGCCAATGATGACACGTAGGAGTCACAGGTCATGTGTCAACTGTCATTATCCCTTTGCATGACTGATAATTTATGTAACAAATTGATGTTTAATTAAAGAAGCGGTCATGTCATCTGTGAGCACAGTATCAGGTCTGAAGTCTACACAGGTCAATTGCCTCAACATGGTACATAATTGAGAAAGTTTAGACACCTACTGTAAGTAACCCATCTCCGCAAACATGCAGCAAGAAGTGGCAGCGCAAGAGGAGAGGAGGCGCTTTGAAAATGAGTATGAAAGGACCCGAAAGGAGGCTCTGGAGAGGATGAAGCAGGCGGAGGAGAAGAGGAAAGCAGAGGAGTGTAAGAGGGCGGAAGAGCTTCGCAAACAGATGGAAGAACTAAAGCTGAGGGAAGAAGAGGTAAACAGGTCTCTCTGATATGTTTCTAGTCAGAAAGATAATATCGCAGATTTAAGAATTTCTCATTTTATTTCTCTCAGGCCAGTCGTTTAAAGAAGGAGCAAGAGGCTCTGCTAGCTCGACAGTGGGAGCTGGAGAAGATAGAACAGGAGAGGAGGAAAGCTGAGGAGAGGCAAAGGAAGTCTGAGATGGGGTAAGAGAAGCTCTTTCTACAGATAACTGATCACAAGTGGGATGATGCCTGCTGCTGGTGAGGTACCGAGTTCATCTGATTTGTATTCCACCAGGCATTTCTTGATCCGTCAATATCGAGCTCAGCTGAAGAGAAGAGCCCAGCAAGTGCAGGAGGAACTGGTATGTCTGCTCTACCTGCTGATCATTCCAGATGTAATCCCCACCTTTTTGGTTTTGATGTCTCTCTCAAATTCCTTTGTGCTCACCAGGAGGCCGATCGTAAGATCCTAGCAGCCTTGCTGGAGGGAGAGGAGGAAGACAGGAAGCTGGAGTCTGCACGAAGGGAGAGGGCTATCGCTGACGCTGCCTGGATGAAACAAGTGATTGAAGAGCAGCTTCAGTTGGAGCGTGAACGTGAGGCTGAGTTTGATATCCTGCACAGGTGAGCGCCATCATTCATTCAAGTGAGCTCTGATTCCACAGGAAAGGACTCTTGCTTTTCCTAAACCAACGTGTCTCATCTATTTTAGAGAGGAAGCTCAGCATGTATGGGAGAAACGAGAAGCACAGTGGGAGAAGGAGAAGAAAGCCAGAGAACGGCTAATGCATGAGGTGAATTTGTTTTGAATTGCCGAGATATTTAAATGAAATGTAAAAACTTAGATGAAATTTAAAACGATTTGATTGAGGATTAACACCTTTTGTGTATTGTATTTGGAAAGGTGCTTGTGGGGAGACAGCAGCAGTTGGAGATGAAGATGCAGAAGAACCGCGAGGCTCAGGAGGAGTCTCTCAAGAGACGAGAACAGCTGATCCAGGAGCTGGAGGTGGAGAGGGAACTGAGACGGCAGGAGAAGGAGCAGGAAGAAGGCCGCAGGACAGCAAGGATACAAGAGTTAGATGCTCAGGTCAGTACATGTTTCAGTGGTTTGTGTTTAATTGTCAGGAATTTGGAGATTTCATGTTATTTCAAGTTACAACAGCATATAAACACGAGTAATATATCAGACATTCAGACCTTCAGCACAGCATTAGAGAGTTTGTGTTTATACACTGCAGGTGGAGCAGCAGCGTCTTGAGCGATTGGAGGAGCTGCGCAGGGTGGAGCAGGAGGAGGAGGAGGAGAGGGAGGCTCTTCAAATCCAAGAGGAGGATCTGAGGCTGGAGATGCAGAGGTTGGCCAAGAAAGGTTACCAGGAGAAGGTAAAAGACAAAAAAATCAAACTATAGGATAAATCAAAGTGTTGATGTTCATCGTTCCAAAAGGCCTTTTAATAGATATTATTATTTAAAAAATATGTCAAACTGTTTCTTTCAGATTCACAGCAGACCTCGAACAGCCTGGACATGAGTAAACTACAAGACTGAATGAAAAAAAAACAGAATTGTGAGCATAATAATTATTATTGATAAGTAGCTTGAAGGGATAGGTTCTCATTTTTCCAAGTACGTCTTAAAACCACATTCGCATGCCAACTTTAAAATACAACTTTGCACAGATTGAGGCCTTGGACTTACACTGTGAAGGGACATTTGTTCATAGCCAGAATGGAAAAGATGATTAATTTTCATCAACCTGCAACTTTCAATATTCATATAGTGGAAGTGTGAATCAATGTTTTAAGGAAACGAAGCCTTTGTGTAGGTTATGTGGCCATAAATAAATTCAGTGCCAGTTGTTTGTGTATGTAGAGAACTGATAGATTGTTTTTGCACTTTGGAATTGTTACAGAAATGTATATTTTTATCATGATTTTTTTAAGACTGTTGATAAATAAAAGTCAATAAAACTTGTTCAAATTAAATGAATGTTTTGTATCAAGAGATTATGAAAATGAAACAACCACAACAATAACAGGTTATAGTTATAAATTAAGTTTATTTAGAAAATAATTATTTTTCCGAAGCGCAACTTCAACAGCTGCATTCACCTACATGACCTTGATCAGATTTCAGAAATGACTACGAACTCTGAAACACCTGAAGATGAGGATGAATGTCGAGTTGCACAATAATACAGGAGGATGTCTACAGTTCTATCCCACAGGTTGCACATTAAATACAAAACTAGCAGCGACAGAACAGAGCATAAAACACGACGTGGACGTATGTACAGTATGGCTCTGAGCCCTAAATATCTACCAACACTGCAATGGCACACAAGACCACAGAGTACAGTGCAGCATGGAGCCAGTTAGAAACACACCAAATCAAACTGAACACAACTAACAACATGTCGGTGCTGGTGAAGAGCAGATCTTGTCCCCTGAACAAGTGTTATTCATTTATTTATTTATTTGCATTCACTGACTTGGTAAATGGACAAACATAAATAGCTGTAATAAATGCACTGTAGACTGGATTACACCTTGGCAGAGAACAAACCATATAAGTAGATTTTTTTTTCACTGATGCAACAAACATTAGCATTGCAGAGCTATAAAGTGTGCATAAATTAAGTTCAACATGTTTTAATGGAAATGAACTAAATGGTCAGCTTGTTTGTTGGTTTTTTGTTCTTTTTTTTCTTTTTTTTTTTTTTGAAGGCTGCTGATGACTGCACAGTGCAATTTATGTGAAGGAAGCTCATTTAGCTACAAGTTTGTTAACACCATTCACTGACAGTGGACTCGTGACTCATTTATGGCTTTTCAGCATCTGTGCCTGGCTTTGGACTGATAACATACACCTGTATCAGCATATAGGTTCAGTACTGTACTGTGCTTAAATCCCTCTCTCATTTCAAGATATTTACATTGTGGACTGATTAAAGATTTATAAGCAAGAGTGAGTTTTACTCTACTTTTTTTTTTTTTTTTTTTAAAGAGTAACCTAGAAAACATTATATTTCCCTGTCCTGCTAGCTCCTGCATGTCTTTATCTTTATTACAAATTGTGCTATTACAGCAGCTCAGTGTCCCTAAGTAAAGCTGCTGATTTTTTTTTTCCCTTGACACACGATTTTGTCCAGAGTTGGCTTTAAATATCGTCAATATTCATTCATAAATTAAAAAAAACAAAAACAAATGCATGCATATACTGTACCACAAATACAAAAAAAAAACATCAAAATTATTAAAAAATAAGAAAAGAAAAAAAAACAACTGAGATGCTAATGGCTTTACAGCCTTTGTAAGTGCTGTTAGTTGGTATTCTCCTTTGTGGTGATGGTGACAAGCTGCTTGGCCGCCTTGGCAATGTCATAAGCACATTGGATGACCTGCTGAGTGACCAGCTGCATGTCCGGTCCTGGGCAGCCCTCCGAAGGCATCGCCTTTTTGCACTCGCTCTGAAGCCGGTACGCACTGGATGTCAACAGGCGCAGAGAGCTTCTCACAGTCTCTGAACGTGGCCTCTGCGGAGGAAGGTTACAACATTCTGACGTTATTGGAAATGTTTGTTTAAAAGTCAAAAGAGATTTGTGTCAAGGAAGGTGGTTTATTGTAATCCTTCAGAGCCACATTGACCTCTGCTGGTCTACGACTGAATCTGCCCAGAACCTTCTTTGCTTTGTCTCCTTCTCTTTTATCACACTTAAGAATATGTATATTTAACAACTAAAAATATTTAGAAGCAAGTTACTGCCTTTTATTTGTGTAAACAACTAAAGAACCGAGTTCGTCTTTAAAAATGACAAATAAATGAGCTGACTGATCCATTTTCTATGTGGGGGAAAAAAAATGTGTTTTCATACCTTGGGAAAGAGGGCAGCCATTTCTGTTACAGCCACATGTATTCTTTCTGAGCAGGGTATGAAGCTGTGAGGAGAAGACATTTATCAATGAGTTCAACATTATTCTTGACAAATTATAGAGCAAATACTGACAAATCATTAATTAACCAAAACCTACATGCAAGTCAGTTTACAGAATATGGTTTTCACACCATGCATTATCATTTCCTACTTTTCTACTAAAAACATGCTATTGAAAACACGTTTCTTTGGCTCGGCAGCCAAAACAATAGCCTGGAAAAATGAGTTACATTAAAGACACCGTGAGCTCTATCTGTCCAAAGCAGGTTACTGCACAAATGTGACTTTTACCTTTTCATCAACTAACTGAAGCCAGTTCAGAGTCAGTGCTTAAAAAAATGAACAAATTCAAGCATTGAGTAGCACAAAACAACAAAAAAAAAAAAAAAAAAAAAAAAAAAAGAGCTTGTTAGGAGGTGAGACCAGAAAAAAAGGGATGAGGCAGAAACTGTGTGAGGGAGAGGAAAATGAAACTGTGCCTGGGAGGCAGGGACAGAAGCCAGAGTACCAGGAGGTGGGGTCAGGGGACCGGAGGCTGAGCGGCTGAAGGGGTGGGGTTGCCTTTTCAGCCCAGGGTACCAGAGTGCTGAAACATCCCAGGCTGTGCCTGAGCCGACGCACACCTTCACGCTCGCATGGTCTGCCCACAGGAAGGAGGGAGGAAGGGATGGAGGGAGGGAGGCGAGGAAAACCGCGACACCAGTACAACATCATAAGAGCGCACCAGAGTGGAAGTACAATGAAGGGGAAAAGTGGAGATTACAGGAAAATAAAAGGGGAAATGATAGATAGCAAACATGACTAAACATAAGAGAATCGTGATGAATGTGAAAGGCACTTGAATTTAACATAAAAGCCAAAAAATGAAAAGCAAAAAAAATAGAATAAAAAAAAAAAAAAACTGACTTTAAACTGATAAAAAAAAGATTCTGACCTTTCATGTTTGTTCTCCTGAGCAGCTCGCAGCAGCTCTTGGATATTCTTGGTAATCTGCTCGGTTTTGCGGATGACGTCTTCCGTACTGGGAAGCGTGGGGTCGGACTCTGTCTCCATATCATCAAGCTCAGGGATGGAGCTGCCCTCCCCCATCCAGCCGCTGCTCCTCAGCCTCCCTCTCCTGCTCAAACTGGACATGTAAAAAAAAAACAAAACAAAACAAGAAATTGCATCTACTGCCAATTTTTTTTGGTTTTTAACTCTAGACAAAAAAAAAAACACATAATTTCACTTCAAATCTTCCACTCATCGACTTAAGCACACACCCACTCTTACCCTGAATCATCCATCTCAGACTCATAGAAAGTGTTGTCATAGTCACTTTCTGGCATGCTGCTCTGCTTCTCAAACTTTGAGGCCTAGAAGGAAAAGAAACAGAGAGAGAAAGAGAAGACAAGGAAAAGTGATAACGTGTCTTGTCCAAGACATCCCACTCTGTCTCTGACGAAATATAAATCATAAACACCTGCGGTGAAATCACATTTTCAATGCTACATGTCAAATTAACATCAACAGTGAATGACAGCACACGTTGTAAATGTAATCCTCTGTGTTTCTTGTGCCAACATCAAACTGTGTGGTAATGTCAGCTCAGAATATAAACAAGTGGAAGTGATGCAGATGACTGAAACGAGCCATTAAGCTGTGAAGCAAGAGCATATAATAATACATTTACAGCGTTCAGTATCGGATTAGTAAAACAAATTATGCAGAATTCAGAGAGATTATTGACGACTTGCTTGAAATTGACCAGATCGTCTTCAAATGCAACAATATCTCTCTCTCAATATCTCTTATTTTTTAGTATGAAGACTTCTGAACTCCTGCTGAAATAAGGGTGGATTCATGAATTCATGGATGACAAGAAAACAGTCAAACAAAAAAGACTAATAATCAGAAACATGTGGTGAAAACATTACATCAGAACTATGACACACTAGACTTACTCATACTCCAAATTAAAATAAAGTAAACCCCAGAGGATTGTTATTTGAGGATGGGGAAGTCAGGGTTCAGATGAGTTCATAAATGAAACTAAATCGCACGCTATTGAGTGTATCACACCAAATAAGAATGTTTTATCTTCCCACCAGATAAGGTTCACTGTTAATCTCATTGTAACTTTAGCTTTCTGCCAATTCACGACCAAACTGAGAAACACTTACAAGAAGCAGAGGCGCATGTTCATAATCTTTCAATCTATGCTAAAGAATCAAAGCAAAATCCTTCACTTGTAAACGGTTCAAAATTCAAACACGGTAGGCATTAGCTCGCCTCAGGGAAAACGATTACTTCATGTTTGTTTACGTTTGTTTAGTGTTCAACCTTGAGGGAGATGATAAATCTTTTTCAACCATTAACAAGTCCTGGATAATCAGAGAGTTACAAGCATGCGTTTGAAAGCTCGATTTGCGTTTGAGTGCAAATTGGCCAAGCATTTGTTAGAGACGGCGTAAAAAAAAAAAAAAAAAAAAAAGGACCTCTCTTTACTCTGAGAGTATCTGAAATAAACATGTGATGAGTTTAACCACATAAGATGTATAAAGTATACATTTAACAGTGTAATTAAAAATATATATATTTATACTCAAATCATATCTGTTCGTTTTACAAATGATATGTATAAATGAAACAGTACAAACAGGTTTTGTACAGTCAAACTTTTTCAGCATCATCTGCTGCACAGGTCTCTGGAGCAAAGAAAGAAAAGCGTTAGAATTAGCAAACGCAAGCTCGACTTCCTGCTCAACGCTCAGTGGTCAGGCGGAGGTTTTACTGTTGCAAAACCATACACCACTTGTTTAGCCGCACAATGAAGATGATGCTGATGAGAAGGCAAGATATCTGGTTGGGTGAGGAGCAGCCGGTGGAGGGTTGGCTCATGCAACGGAGCAGATAAGGAGCGGTGTGTGGAGGACAGAAGAAGGTGAGGTGAGGAGAAAGACGTAGAAATGGTAAAAAAAAAAAAAAAGGGGGCTCCAGGGTGGATTTGCGGTGTCCCACGTGGTGTGGACCGAGTGAGGATGTACTTAACCTTTTGAGTACTTTCATCCTTGGACCAAGACAGGGTGGATGGAAATGAGGGGAGGGATGACGAGGTGGTCACAAAAGCGCCCCTTTCCGTCTAAAGACAGGGTTCAAATCACATTTTAAGGACACGGTTCTTATGTTAATAAGAGAAAAAAAAAAAAAAAAAAAAGAAAGAAAAGTGAGATGAGATTATATGTATCATAAGCCTTTACAAGCCAGTTGTGGTTTGAACAGATGGTGTATCTTAAGAATGGAGATGATGGGAAAACTAACTGTGCAAAGACAATGACAGCTAAGTTCAAGATTTAAAAGAGTTAAGCAAATATTTAATCAGTTCTAAATGGAAAATTAAAAATATCAATGCTGTTTTTTTTTTGGCTTCGCTCCCTGAGCACAGTATCCTGGAAACATATGATGAAGAGTCTGGAAGAAAATTATCAGAAAACTGTGATTCACAGGTTTAAATTGCACTATTTATATATATATATATATATATACTGTATATCGTTTGAGTTGAAGAGAGAATTTAAACAATGGAAAGAGAGAGTGTGAATTATCATGCATTACAAAAACACAGTGTGTTTGTATGGTAGTTTTAATGCTTCATCAACATAAAACACAGTACAAACCTTCAAAGTTTATCATAGTAACAACATCTTCTTGCTTATACAACTAAGTTTTGTCTAAGAAATAAGCAGCACTCCAGTAAACAACAGATATATGCAAGATGATAAGTCTCATATGTATGTACCAAAACTGGACAAAATATGTAACCGGCTGTTTCTAAACGAATGGCTTTGTGCTTTTTGATGACTCTGACTCTAATGCAACAGAAAATTACCCGCTGCCAAAAAAAAAAAAAAAAAATGAAACAAATAAAAAAAGTGGAAAAAGGGCAGATAGAAAGGTTTGCAGACAGGGTGAAGACATGAGGAAAACCATGAAAAACAAGGCAGTAGAGAGGAAATGGCAAAGGAGAGCAGGGAACAGGTCTTACTTACATGAGGTGGGAAGGGTTGCAGGGTAGGGATACCCTCCTCTGGGTAGGGAGTCTCCCCTTTAGGGAGATAGGGCTTCAGGCCTGAGCCGGTCTCATACATAGACATGGGCCGACTGGCCCGCGCAGACTGTCGGCGTTTCAGGGCTGAGGGACTGGAGGGGTCGGGGTAGTCTGAACCGCTGGGGATCTGATAGATATTGGTTGTGACCTGCCGCCTGAGAGAGGTGTTCTCGCTTTGCAGAGATTGCAGCTGGAAGAGATGGTCAGCAATACACTAAGAGGTGCTCTCAGCAAAGCAAGCTTTTTTTCCCCCTTCCCTGTCCTGATTTATTCTGTATTTACAGCATACCATTTCAACTTTTCTCCCTTTTGTTTCCCTAAATATTTATAATTCACTTGGACAGTCTGCTACTGCCAGCATGCTACGTCACTAGCTTCTGCCAAGGTTTTAATTTGGCAGGAATAAAACAAATCTTTGTGGATGTCATATATATTTAGTTTAGTCAATATTTGGATACAGAGAACCAAGTTTCTAACTTGTCATCAGTGCAAAACACCCAAAGCTGCTTCAATTACATAAATTGCATAGAGACTTCTGGCTACGCACCCTGAACTATAAGAACAATCTATCATTGCGCTACAATCCACAAATTCATATAAACATGATTTCATCTAAACCACCTAACATCACAGGAATAACATCAATTTCACTTTGAGATTGACTTCTTTTTTTTCCATCTCATCTAAAAGTGCAAAGCAAGTGATAAGCAAGCAAAAGATCGCTGCACAGGTAAGCAACACAGGTGCAGTTTAAGTCAAAGGTGTAGCTCCAGTACAGACAGATTGAGAGGCATTCAAAAGCAAACAAAATCAAGAAGATTTTGTCAAAGATAAACTGGCCTTAATTAATACAGCTACTTACAGTTGAGGCTGAAAAATAAAAGAGATCTTGGGTAATAGGCGGTAAAAAATGTGGAAGTTAAACTACTGAAATGTAAAATCAGTCTTGTAACATTTGTTTCTGATTTCACTTGAATTTGTTCAGTATTTGTTTGTCTGTTTAAATATAACAGAACAGTGAAACGATTGTTTGTGATGACAAAGCTGCACGTTCTCCAACACAACATTATGTGAGTGCGAACGCTACAGTGTTGTGCGTCTGTACTGCAGGGGAGTGAGAGAAGGTGCAAAAAACCCACAAAAAAAAAAAAAAAAAAAAAAAAAAACAACAAAAAAACATGGGAGACCAGTGATCAGCATCCTTCCAGCAGACAGCTAAAATTAAATCAAATTTTAAACAAAAGAAAAGAAAAATGTAACCTTGCTGTCAGGGATTGTAACATGCTTAGAACATTTGTGGCCAAAAATGTATATAAACATATAAATAATATATAAATATATCATATAAATTTGCAGTTTGGTGTTTCAGTGTACCGTTTTTTCCAGGTTTGTATCATCAGAGGAATATGTCCTCTGAATTTTCTATGAAATAAGACCACGTAGAAAAAAACATGTCAAATGAATCAACATGTGTTGAAATGGGTCCAAAAACAACAGAAATCACTGAGGACATTATATGCAGTAAACACAGTATATGTGATGAAGCAAGGCACACACATACAATATCAGTTAGTCTCTATGTACTAATGAAGAGATTAAAACCAGTCATGCTCTCAAAACATGCTTGTTAGTAACATTAGACAGCACAGCTTCAATTATAACTTATATCTTACAAAAAAAAGGGACTAAACTGTGTTTTGTTATTAACTAGAGCAAGGGTGAATTTGTTCTTCTCAAATCAATAAAAACAAACCGACAGAAAATGAAAAAAAAAAAAAAAATCTCCTGTTTACATTCAAGCTTTGAGATTGAACATGCTGGCCAAAACAGAGGGTGGACCAGCAGGGTGTCACAGCAGCCTTATCTTGCAACAGAGTATTCCCTCATTCAGGAAGCTCGGCCCTTATTACAACTCTCCACAGCAGAGAGCGATCACACTGGGGCAGGAGAAGAGCTCTGCTGACCTCTGTGGCCCCCCCTCAGGCTGGCCCCCGGTGTTAGTGATCTTATGGGTGGAGCTCAGTGGATACCTTTTTCTGCATCAGCCTCAGCTCATCACTCAGGTTGTTGTTGGCTTTCATGAGCTGCTGGATCTTGGCTTCAGAGGCAGAGAGAGCATTTTTCACCTCCATGTATTCTTGCATAGTAATGGGACCATCTGAGAGATCAGAGTCCAGACTCTGTGGGGTTAAAAACACAAGAGTGAAGGCGACGGCAAAGAAGAGGCTGCATCTGTCCGGGGGGTTTAATTAGTTTTGATACCTTAGTCCTGTCTCCTTTGCTCGATGGGAGCTCTTGATCCGTATCCTCATCAGATGCCACGCTGTCATAGTCAGGCTGGTCGTTGTCCTGGCTATCGCTACAGTGCCTGACAGCCACACTCTTCAGGATGAGTTCAACATTGTCTGGAATGAAGGAACACAGAGTGAAATATTTACATTTGTCCTAGACTAACAAGCAAGAAATGTCCAGAGCCTGTAACAATTAAAAACTGACCTTTCGTGCTGGCTGCTGAATTCCCTTGTTGTCTGCGCTTAGCATCACTTAGTATGTCGATCACAAGAGTTGCAAATTCATGTGCATTAAATCTTGCAAGTTTCTGTCGTCCCTAGTTAAAAAAAAAAAAATCTGATGTCAAAATTAATTTGTACAAAGAAAAACGACACCGTGCCATCATGGCAGTTCTGTGACGCCTGGTTTCTGGACTTGCCTGGTTTCGTGTCGATGAATACTCTGGGTTTACGGGGAGGAAAGGCACCACCGTTGTCTCCGTCACCAGGGTGCTGTGATTCTGTGTGGCTAACCAAACTACAAGTAACAAAGGTGAGGATGAAATCCACGCTGTTAAGTTTAGAGCTCTTCATTTAGCACAAGAACAACTGCATCAATACTTTCACAGCATCAGCGCGAGACCAGTCGACACCACAAATGTGTTCCCACAGGACTCCGGGCTAACTTTGGTAGCACTGGTGCTATCACTTTTCTCAGCTGTTTCTCATGTGTTGTTTGCACTGGTCCATGACAAAGAGGAACTCCCTTTCTTGTGTGAATGGGAGTTCCTGTTTTAGTCTCATTCTTCCTGATTACTTTCATCTAACTGTTGAAAAGAAGTGAGGATGGCTCAGTCTTTCAGATCATACACAGGTCCCTGCAGGTTTTGTGTTTCGTGCTATTTCCTACTATTGTGCAACCCTTTTTTTTTAAGTTTAGAGTTGCCTACAATGGATGGACCACATAACCCACAACAACTACAGCATTGCATTCCTCCTGTACCACAACAACAGTACTGTGTTGACTGCAGTAGTTAGAAGTAGTAGTTTTTTTCTTATTTAACAGGTTCATTTGTACTCTCTCTGTCTTTGACCTGCATTGTCATCAATGGTTGTGTCTTGCTGACTCTTTCTCTTTATTTTGTTTATTAAAATAAGCAGCTCCAGGCTGCAGGGGAAGTGGAGAGAAGAGACCAAGACAGACTTTTCTCTGTCAGCAACAAAAAAACTTGACGTTTACCTGCATCAGTCTCTCGTCTGTCCACTTCATCATACACATCCATGGCCAGCTCCTCAAATAAATGATTACTGAGCTGCATTTAAAGGTTTGAAAATGACATTTAGTCAGGGAGGGGGGGCAAAATACAGTGAAACTGTAAAAACTGAACACTGCAATACAACTTACAGACTGTAGTTTCTTCTTTGCTGCTTTGGCCAGTTCTGATAAATCTAAACTGCTACAAAAAAAAAAAACTGTAATAAATACATGCTGCTGACATCTTAGATCATGAACATGATGCATAATTCATTCTGACTAATACTTACACATTCCTTATCCATAAGAAAGCAATGAAAAAGATCAAACATAACATTTCAGTTTTAAGCTGAACAGTGGTTCACTCTGCAACAATAGACTTGTCTGGAGTTAAGAGGCAGAAGCTGGAGCCGTTTGAAGTCATTTGCAGCAATTACAGAGCTTTTGGGTATGTCTACTACTTCACTGGGTCTCTTCCCTCCAACTCAGATAACAGATGCTGCAGGCAGCTCAACAGCGTGCCAGAACAGGCCTCAGAGCGAAAATACAACCATAAACAACTGCCTCACTGCTCTTACTCTGCTGGCTCCATTCAAGTTAAACCCAATCACTTAGGCAGATGTTATTTCAAAGACATATCATTTAATATTAACTTATATCATATTCGCTTATGGTTTACGCTCTCTTACCTGTCAGCCATTTGTGGAACAATGAAGTGTTGGCCATTTTTATGATCTGAGAGGAACAAGAAAGTTCTGGGTGACTGCCAAGATCACTGTCAATGCTTATGGCAAATGTAAACACTTCTTTATCAAGCAGAGTGCATTGTCAGCATTCACGATGCAAATCAAATACCATCAGCACAGATGATATTTGTTTTAAATTACACATCACATGCACTGTATTACCTGGTCTCCTCCCGCAAAGATAGAACGCAAGTCGATCAGTTAGTTCATATTGAATCTCCACCAGTCTGTCTGCCAGCTCGTGGTGGCCAGCTTCCCTACAAAACATCACAAAGGGTTAATTCAACCAAACACAGCCGAGTGTATTTCTGTGTTCAAGCGACATGTGTTTATTAAAAAAAAAAAAAAGCTCACCTTGCATAGTCAATAGGTGTTTTGCCATTGGTGTCAGGGGCTCCAGGATCTGCCCCATAAACAGTTAACAGTTCTGCCTGAGATACTTGCCCTGCCTTTGCAGCTACATGCAAGGGAGTGTTTCCTTTTTCCTAGAGGAGAAGCAAAATTAAGACCTCAAACAACAAAACGGCTGAAGTGCAGAGGAAAAGAGAAATAGTCAAGGTTTTATGAAAAATGATTAAATCTTACGGGGTGAAAAAAATTAGCTTGTGCTCCCAGTGACAGCAGCCTCAAACACGTCTCAAGATTCCCGGTGCGTACACTAGAGTGAAGTTGCTGAACAAACAAACACACACTTAGATTAGGAACTGATCAAATTTGTCAATAAAGCTTTCTACAAAATGATGTTTCAATTTCTCACAATCACTGTGAGGAGCTATTACTCTGCACCTTGCTTAAATCCTTGGCTGTGGAGCTGTCATCTTCCCGGCAAGGCATGCGATGGACGAATGCCAGCATTTGATATTTGGCTCTTATAAACTCTGATTTGTTTGGGCTTTTGAGAAACATGGAGGTTCATAAACAAACAAAGAGAGACTATGAATGAGCAAGAAGCACACGTTTATATTGGAAGTTCAACAATCATTCAGCAAACATAAAGTTCTTTGCTTTTTTTAATATAATTAACTCACTGCAGTTTGTCCTGAGGGTTGGCCTTGCGTTTTCCACTCATTACAGATGCAGGGTCCAGAAGCGAGTGCTCCCATATTGAATTAGCACCGTTGTTGTATAACGTCTGAACCATCTAGATGAAATCAAGAGAGACACCTATTAAATGTGTCCCATTGATTTAGCCTGTAGAGTGCTGACTGGCTGTTAACATTGCCTTCCTGAACAAACACTTTCTATATTTGGACAGAAATCAATGAACCTCGACAGGATCTGATGCGCAACTGCTGTCAACAGATTTATCTTGAGCAAAGAGAAGAGGGTCGGTGAATTCTAAAACAGATTGTGTGCGAGGATAACGTGACCTTAAGGTATTTCAGGAGACAATTCAGTCTCACACAACCGCTTCACAGCTGACAGTGTGTCACATACAAGCGGACGCAAATATAAATCTGGAATCTTCCCGTGTGTAAAATTACCTGTAGTTGTGTGGGAGGCCATGGTGTGTGCGTCAGGTGGCGGACTTGGGAGCTATGTCTTCCCAGACTTCGATGAACACTGCAGCACTCGTCGCATATCAACACGCCCCTGTTAACGGAGGCCCAGCGAGGCTCTGAGAGAGAGAGAAGAGGAACGTGTTACATGTCATCTCCTCCATTTACATTTAACAACCATTATTCAAGTCACTTATGTGCTGATCTTTATATCCCACTTCTCTTTTTGCTCAACAATATATCACATCCCTTTAATCTCTTATTTGTTGCGCTCTTAACTGAGTGTTTGGTGCTTATACACCACAAGCACAAATGAACACATCTGACTAACAAGTACTGTCTGTGTAACCAAAGCCCGATACAATACATTGTTCTGTGCTGTAGACCTCTATTGTTGTCTAAAAATGATAAAGAAGACATCAGTGAGCTACACCATTGTACTATGTGACGTTAATTTTGAGTCAAGTCCCACATCTACTGCTACACACTACTGCTGCAAATACTCACTAGAACATAAATGGGTATAAATCCATGACAAAAGAAAAAAGCAACGTTATATGGTATACACCTGCTCGAGTAACATTTACTGGTTGTTCAGCTGTTTAAGGAAATAACTGAAGTTTTTTTTTTTTATGTCTTAAAGATTTACATCCTCAATAAGCTCAAACATGCTTGCGTGTTAAAGAGGGAAGGAAAAGCAAAGAAAGTCCAGAGAGAGAGAGAGAGACTGACAAACTGTTGGTTTTGGTCATTTAGACAGTAACAGAAAAAAATACACAGTGGTGTTTAGTCCTGTCCTTTAAAGCTTGCACAGTGCTCAGCTCAGACCAGAAGGAGCATTATTTAGGCTAATGTGACTAACACAAAGTAGGGTACAAACAAAACAGACTGTGAAATCCAGGTTAGATCAACACAGGTCAAACTGACACAGTATTTATAAATACATATAGAGAAAGAGCAAGAAGAAAAAGACAAGTAAAAAGCCAAAACCTCCAATGTGCAGTAATAAAAGCAGCCACAGTAGGCATTTTAAGGCCTTTTTGACCCCAGTATTGAGTGAAGCATTGCACTTTGAAAAAAGGAAGTGAAGACTAGCAGTTAAAGGCTGAAGCACCTCAACATTATTGTTGACTAATCCAGCAGCTTCCTGTTTCAAAACAGTGTAAAAAGAAACTTGTGTATATATTATGTAGTATTTTAGCACCACAAATTCAGGTAAAGCACAGTGTAAATTGAGACAGACCACATATAAAGTTAGATACAGTACAGTCTGTGACTAAAATAAATGTGTGTACTTAACCTTGACCTATTTACTACATTTCATCGACTACAAATGTCACAGAGCTGTGTTGTCTTCCGTCTGTGCTGAGACTCTCGAGGCGGCGAACATCTCAAGATCAAAAACACTTCAAATTCATGTGCTGACAAACTGTTGAGCAGATTGAGTGGCTGGTTCAGTGACAGGAGAGACAGTTGAAGATTGTACAGCGTCGTAGTAGCAGCTGAGGTGTAGGAGGAACAGCTGCAGGAATCGCTGGTCAGATTCTGGCACCTGGTTCTCAGTTTTTAGAGTCTTCTTCTAACTTACTGTCCAACAAGACCTGAGTGTTAGTGCTGACATGCCTCTTTTACCCTTTCCTCAACAAGTGCTGCTAAATTTAATACCTCATCTTCGAAACTAAACTCTAAAAATATTCACAGCCAACAGCTGGTGACAGTCGTGTGGAAGGGCAACCCAGGCCAGCTGCTGTGGAGACCTGCGGGTGTTTAACTAGCTTGAATGACATGATGAGAAACAAGGTACTAAAACCTCAGTAAATCAGGGTATCTGGCATCATTTTAAATGGGCAATAAACACTATCTTTTTTATACTGGTTGACAATCTCTAAAGACATACTTTTCTTAAATAACGTATGATCCGCCCTCCCACTTTTACAATACATTGTGCCACTTCTATAGAAAAAAAAACTAGAAACTAAAATGAAATCTTCTGCATTGAAAGCATGCGGTCAATTCACTGAGCATCCTGTTTTGCTTCCTGTGCCTGCTGAAAAACATCACGTCACTTCTATATAAATGGGACTTCTGAAAGTACCTCAAACACAATGCAAGCTCTTGCTAGTTCAGCTTTCACAGAAGCCTTTGATTGTAAAAGCTTAATTCAATTTCTCTCTCATCCATAATACAACTCAGAACAAACAAATCTCTGTTAGAAGATGCTGACATTGCTCAGGCGGCGTATAATGAACGCAGTATTACGCCTTGAGTCTCGCGTTTCATTTGGAGATGTCACTGTCTATCAAGCACTCATGGATACTATAGAAAACCGGTTCAATCTGACCACATTTTTCAGATTAGAAATCCCCCAATTCATTCATTATCAGTGAGGGGAAAATCCATACCATTAGGAGTCATTTCATCCATCACCAGTTAGTTTAGTTCAGCCTCATATAGTCAACATGGGGAAGTCCTTTCTTTTATGACTATTGTCCATGTGTGGTGAACAAAAAGCACAATGACAGAAAACCACAGCACTCACTGCCTTTTATAAGAAAAATACACTTATCCCTACATGTACCTCAGACATGACGGGAAGTTTTTTCAGAGCAACTTCCTGGTTATTATGGTGGCTTTTTATAATGGTAGATTAAAAATATCTAAATGTGAAACACTAACTGTTGCCTGTATCAAACCTGCGAGCAACAACTGTGCGACCACGTCAGAGATGATAATCTGAGTCTGCACAGCAAAACAACACCGGGTGGAAACAGTTAAAAAAAAGACAGCTGATACAGGTCTAATTGCATCCTCAGCTGGGGAGCTACACGGTTAGTGAGCTGTCAACAACACTGACAACTTACCTTGTTTAATCAACAGTAACGCGCATGTTCCTGTTACTGCACAGGAGAAAGCAGCTTTACAACAATGATAATCTGTGGCTTTAGTTTATAGAGCTTCAAGGATCAAACGAGAGAAGATACTTAGATAAACAGCTAAAAGCTAAAACCTGCAGGGACTATCTGATTTTTTTTTCCTTACCTGGGACACTGCAATCAGCGCAGACCTCAGCGTTTCGCAGGCGTTTAGACATCCTCAACTCAGGAAGAAATGCCTTTTAAAACGAGCCGAGTGTCGTTTCCGTTAAGCTAATCATTGATTACTCTGTGTGGACGCCTTCCGCGTTAGCTACACCTAAGTTAGCTAATGAAAAAGAAAAACAATCCAAACAACGACCCGTTATTACATTTAACTCTGAGCTAGCGTTTACGTTACAACCATTATAACGTTACCGCACAGGAGTAAGGCACAACAACACTGCTGCCTGCAACTTAGCTGACTTAGCACCTGACTAGCTAACTAGCCCGTGTTGGTTTGGTCGTGTACTCTTCAGTGTGTGGTCGACAGCAGGGCTACATAGAGCTACAGCAAACCCAGTGGCAGCTGCTGCCACTGTGACCTGTTGTTAAACCAGCCTTTGCCCACAGTTGAGTCTGTCAGGCTGTCTAAACAAATGCTTGGAAATCATTGCATAATAAAAAAAAATAACCCATCCTTGTCTCGTATCATTTCGAAATTTACATCTACTATTAAAAATAAAACCATTAAAAAATAATGCAGTCTTTCTGTTTATTTTGGATTCAAAAGGTACACACCCTGGCAGACTAATCTGCGGGCATAATACACACATACTACTTAAAAGGGCGCAGGAGGTGCGTTTGATCTATTTACCCCTGTGACACAGAAGTTAAAAAGAAGAGCGATTTTCCGCTGTTAAATGCGACGGATTAACATTGGATGCTGGATTTCCACTCATTGATAATCTCCGTTTTAAACGCACCTCGGTCATCAATACCACTCCCACTCTTTTAAACGAATTGACTACAAATCAATAAATCAATTGTTTAACTCGACTAAAGTCAGCCTTAAGACAGGTGGAAATTGACCTGAGAGACCAACACAGGCAGCAAAATATACTTTAATATAACAGGACCTCACAAGTTAATTAATAATAGCTGAAATTTAGCGCCTGATTAGTTTAAAGTTACCATGGGGCTGCTATTTAAATTTAGTGCTGGCGGTAAAGTTTCAGATTTTCAACTAACCTCTCCGCGAAAGCGCCGATTTCATTTCGACATTAAAGCGAAAACATATAATTCATTACCTACATACAGCATGTAGAGCGTTTGTTTTG
The DNA here is from genome assembly GCA_016801845.1 of Polydactylus sextarius. NCBI lineage: Eukaryota > Metazoa > Chordata > Actinopteri > Polynemidae > Polydactylus > Polydactylus sextarius. The sequence continues at coordinate 11,080,580 of CM028915.1, read as the reverse complement.
TTAGTGTTTGGAAGAAATGCGTTTAAATGGAGTTATTGAATAAATTAACATTTAAGCACTATTTATTAGCGGTATATTTCTTTTTGAATATTAAATCAACCCCCCCCATGCCGACATGTTGAATGGTTGCGTCCGAAATGGAACTGACTATTCTCTTTGGTCCTAGAGGCGATTGTTTAATTTATTTATTATCTTCTTGTTGTGAATTTACCAAATAAGTTACTTTTGATACGGGGACATTATCTTATTTCTAAAGTGTCACGCTAAGCTGTTTTAATTCGATGTTATTGTTTAGATAGTGAGTGCGTTCCATGTCAGACACCCCCGTCGTCATCGGGCGCTGCTCCTGGCACTTCCTTGTTCAAAAGTTTTATTTAGGAGAAGCTGCTGCTTGGTAAGAAGTTGACCACCGGTTTGGATATTTCTGACGTTGTTGTTGACGAATATTATAAGGGCATGGATCACGTTTATAGTATATTTTGGCACAACTAGCGTGTAACGACCATAGTTTCCCTCCATGGCTGTAACGATTAGAAGCTCGCTAACGTTGCACTGAGAGGCTCCATAAAGAGGAAGATGTCCACGGCTAACGTTAGCGATGACATCCGAGCGAAGTTTCCACTGCACTCCGCGGTCTGGGAGAACGACTACAGGAAACTGGAAGAACAAATAACGATACCACAGGTTAGTAAACACACATAGTTTGCTGCTAACCTCACATAAACATGTCTTGCTAGCTACATGAATCCAGGAGTGAGCTTGTTAAATCTCGTAGCCATCTAGTTAAAGTAGGCCAGTGGTGTTGACAGATGCTCCATAGTGTCACACAGATAACATCTGACCTGTTTATTAAGATTAAAAAAAAAAAGTTTGGAATTCACCAAACATCAGGTTTACAAATTTCCTTCAGAAAAGAAAATAATAATATTCCTCTACAGATTGATTTTTGGGTTTTATCTGCAATGTAAAGTAATCTACTCACCCATTACAGTGAGTTACTCATTCATAAAATACATATGAGTAAATAAAATAACATAAAACTGCTTTATCTACTTAACTTACATAGTTGTGGTACATTGTGCACCTGATCAGCACTTAAATTGTGTCATTATTGTCTTAAAGGCTTAATAATTGTGATTAAATCTTTGTCACACTTTTCAAATCAAATAAATTATACTATTATAGCAGATTTTTCAAAAGCATCTCTAACGTCACTGTGTTTTTCCTCCCAGTAACTCATCATTGTTGATGCTAAACCTCCGCATTGTTGCAGTATAATAAGTGTTATCTAGTTTTACAATAATACGTTGACCTCAGCGGCATGACTCATATGAAGAACAGACATGATGCTCACTCTTGTCACTCTACTGACTGCTGCAGTCCTGTATCATTACCAGCATGTAAACAAATAATATTACAAAGCTTGAACAACTTCTTCTGTCCCTGATAACAGACTGCCATGTTCTTGTTACAGTATGTTGTCTGACTGGAAGCTGAGATTATGTTATAGATGTAAAAGTACATCAGAAATGTATTTAGGGTTTTCTTCTTCTCTCAGAATGAGATTGAGGCTGTGGATCCCAGAGGTCGGACGGCTTTGCACTTGGCTGTTTCCCTTGGTCACCTGGAGTCAGTCAGAGTCCTTCTTAGACACGGAGCTGATGTGACAAAAGAAAATGCCAACAACTGGACAGGTTTGTTGTAAAACTGGCTTCAAAACTGATATGAGAAGCTACAACACCATGAATGTATCCTTGCATGGACGCTTGTTTAGGGTTTGTGGGTTGCATGATCATTCAGATCCCTTCATTAATAAACCTAGACACTGTCTGCTATTAATGGAGTTTCTTGTAAAAGCTGCGTATCCGCTCGTCCAACTGTGGTAAAATAGTTTCACTTTCTTTGGTTATTAGCATCATTGAGGTTTTTTTAATGGATAGTTGCTACTCCCAGGAAACAGATGCAGTTACCCTTAAAAGGTTCAGTGGTTTGTTTATGATTGTCTGTCTCTGTGTAGTGCTGCAGGAGGCAGTCAGCACCGGAGATCCAGAGATGGTTCAGTTAGTGCTTCAACGCAGAGACTACCTCAAAGCCTCCACTGCTCTAGGAGGAGTGCCTGAGCTGCTGTCAAAGATCAGAGAGGTTTTACTTTGTTCTTCCCCATTGTCTAGTCATCCATCTGTATGCGTGAATGAAAACATTTACTGGCAGAGGAAATAATTGGTCCATTGTCTGTCGTGTCTTCCACAGTCTCCAGACTTTTATATGGAAATGAAGTGGGAATTCACCAGTTGGAGTAAGTTGTGGTTAAATTTTACAACAGTAAATCAGACGTGTGCATGCCTGGTGAAATATTCATGAGGCGCAGACAGGTTATCAGCCATTCAGTATGCAAAGGAAGAAGAACACAGCACATTAAATACCTACACAAGATCCAAAATGTTTACAAACCAACAGTTTTCATCAGCTCAGACAGGAAAAACTACATACCTGCCTCTTTGTAGGTGAAGTGTTTGTTTTGGTTTTGTAGTGAGTCACATTGTTTTTTCCGTGTGCAGCTACACTTCTACACTTTCCATAGTGAGACATTCATTTTCCATTGCTTCACAGTCCCTCTTCTGTCCCGGGTTTGTCCAAATGATGTTTGCCGCATTTGGAAAAGTGGCGCCAGCTTGCGAGTGGATGCCACTCTCCTAGGCTTTGAAAACATGACGTGGATCAGAGGACGGAGAAGCTACATCTTCAGAGGAGATGGTGTGTGTTTTCAACTCTTTAACACACACACACAAACCCTCACTCTTCAGTTAGTGCTATTTATGTAAAAGAAAAAAAGATTTAAAGCTATATCTGCCTGTATTTTATATAGATTCATATGCAGAGTTGATGGAAGTGAACCATGATGATAAAGTAGTGGACACTGAGCGGTTCAACATTTCCCAAGAAATTGAGGATGTCACATTAGAGTCAATGCAGCCAGCTGAGCAGGAAATTGCCAAAAGATTGACTACTCCCATTGTCAACACCTACTTGGACACCAAGGACATCGCTTTTGAAAGGCAAGACTTATTTCTTTCTCTGCGGGTTGACGTTTCATATCATGGTCAAATTTGTTTAGTCTAAAACACATTATTTACATTGACTTGTTGACTCAGAGGTCACTCACTTTAAACAACCATCTAATGTCAACCTACAACCGACAAATTCAAATTACAATAGATATCACTGCGTCATTGTGTTATCTTTTTAATCGTCATCTGGATAATTTACTGAAACGCAGGCGACAGTTTTATTGAGCAGATATCTGCATAGTTGCTCTGCTGACCTTTCTTACAGTGAACATTTTAAATTGTTATTTGTGTTTGTTTCCGTGTGATATCATAATTAAGTGTCCCTGTAATTGTGTAGTTGTTAGCTTTTCTACAAATAATGCTTTTTTTTTTTCACCACAGGAACAAGTCCGGGATATGGGGCTGGAGAACTGACCGAACCGAAGTTGTCAACGGATTCGAAGCGAAGGTTCACAAGTTAAACATTTACACCATTTTATTATTACTAAAGTGCAACATCATTGAAAAGTTTAAAGCCCATTTCTAAAATTGTTTTCTTTCTATTCTGTTTGATCTCAGGTTTTCAGCGTGAACAGTGTGAATGTGGTAATCAGGACGAGGACAGAGCATCTTACAGACGAGGAGAAGGCCAGGATAAAAAGTAAAGTGCAAAATATTCTTTATGTATCTTGGTTTTATATCCCTGGCCATATATGTATATATATATTTAATGATTTATTTTCAGATTGACTGATGAAGCTAAATTACATCTTTTTTTTCCGAAGGTGAGAGGAACGTCTTGGAGTCTCTGCTGGGGACTGTGGAGCAGCATATAAGTGCACAAGGGGTGAGACATGTTTTCAGTAATTGTATTGAAATGATGAGGGCTCTGTTTCCACTCGGCAGCTCATTTGTTTTGATTGATTCACTTCATAGGACCTCACTCTTGAGTATGCAACGGCCACAAATCCCACCGCCATCACTCCAGAGGAATATTTTGATTCCGACTTTGACCTTGGGAACAGAGACATCGGGCGACCCATTGAGCTAAGCATTCGAACACAGAAGTAAGATGCACTATTTTAAGGTGTTAATGGCTTTGTTACTTCCTAATAGCTCCGTGTGTGTGTTATCTGTATCATAAAGGTGAGTCACATGCAGCCTTTTTCAGCAATCTTGTCTGTTGTAGGTTCAAAGGTACGTTGTGGATGAGTGAGGAACATCCTCTGTCCCTGGTGGAACAGGTGACCCCCATCATTGACCTCATGGCAAGGACAAGTTCCCATTTTGCACGCCTTCGTGACTTTGTAGCCCTGAAGTTTCCTCCTGGATTTCCTGTTAAAATAGGTACATGAGGATTTTTTTTTTTTTTTAAGAGACTGAAGCATTTTAATTAATCTCCCGTTGTCTGCATTACCATCTTTTGTGTCATTCTCTTCCAGAGATTCCCCTGTTTCATGTTCTGAATGCCAAGATCACATTTGGTAATGTGAATAAATGCAGCACCACAGAGGAAGTGAACACGCCAGCAGCCACGCCAACGTCCTCGGGAGACGACGAGGAAGCAGCAGGTAAAAATAAATCCAGTTTGACCACTATTAAAATAGCAACTGCAACTGTTTTTTTTTTTTTTTTTTTTGACACCACTTTTAATCTTGTTTTTTTTTTTTTTCCCTCCCATCCAGCCCTGCCTCTATTTCAGGTGTGTCCCTCAGTGTTTGTGGTGCCTCCCAGTTACCACCGTCGGGGGGGCAGCCGCCACACACCCGTGTCCAACAACGATGAGGAGCTTCTGCAGTACGCCATCCACCAGAGTCTCCTGGAGTCTCGCCAGGGCCAGGTCAGAGCTATTACCACTCGGCTCTCTCAACAAATCTGATCTAATGTGTGTTTTAATGTTCATCAGATCATTACGTCCTCTTTCTTCCTGTCTTTGTGTCACTGTAGGACGGGAGCTGGGATGATGCTGAAGGGGAATTTGCTGACGTAATCACCAGTAGTCAGAGTGACAGGTGGGAACACAGATTAAGGATGATGACATAATGTTGCATAATTACATGTGGTAAATGCAACAGTACGTCAGGTTTGTCAGTTAAAACCACAGAGCAGAGCTGGATCTCACTTTTTTTTTTTTTTCCCTGTCGATGTTATTCTAGGAGCATCCCAGAGGGGGTGCTAGTGGATTACGGGGACACCTCTAGCCCTGCCAGCTCCATGTCTGCCTCTAGTCCCGACTCAGACCTCCGCCTTGCCATGGAGCTCTCCGCTCGAGCGCAGGAGGAAGATGAGAGGATGAGGAAGCAAGAGGAAGAGGAGCTGGAGAGGATATTGCAGCTATCACTCACCGAGAAGTAAAAACAAAAAAGGATTAAGAGGGAATAATAATTAAAAAAAAAAAACAAACAATAATAATGATAATAATGCAACTTCTCCAGACCCAGAAGCAACCACCACACCTCAGTTTTCCTTCCTAACCACTGTAGTCATCTATGCAACCGCAGATTTCTTTCAGAACAGATCATCCTCGTACGGGCAATATCAAACTCTGTTTCCAATATTTTCCGAAAGGTATTTTTGGTAAGAGCGTACATCTTTATATATTTCTATCTCAGCATTTTATGTCTCCATCCTTTAAGCTTGATTCATTGACTCCTTGTGATATTTTCTTTTTTTTTCCTTGGGGTGGGTTCAACTTTTTATTTATTTATTGTCTTTTCTTTTTCACTTCAGAGTCACAGCAGCAACCCAAACGTGTTGATCGTATCACCTTGCGGTCAAAACAGTGTAAATAAGGTTCTGTGGACAAAAGATATTTGATTACTTAAGGTGACTTCGTGCGGTGTTGGCACTCAGGTGTAATGCTTAAGGTCCAGAAGACTTGTTTTTTTTTTGTTTTGTTTTTTTTTTGCTTTTGTTGTTTTTCCTGGTACCTGTTCCTGCTGTGGGCCTAAAGGGGACAGATTTGAGTGTTTTTCACTGTGAAGTCTTCTTACAGAGTCACTTTGTTAAGGACCATGGGCTCGCTGAATAATGGAAATCTCAGGGTTCCAATTTTTACACATTTTTTCTTCACTTTGGAATTAGTTTCAGTTGAATCGGTTGAATCAAACTATCGAAAAAATTGTAGCCTGGAAAATTCTTTGGTGCAAAATTGGTATTATTCACTCACGTCACTGTTCGCCGTACAAAGATTAATTCAGAAAGTCGGGTTCGTCAAGTCAAAAAAATTCTTCTTCAGTAAACGTAAGTTCCTCATTCTTTTTGAATGTAACCAATACAGATGGGTAAACAAAAGCATGTTGCCATGAGAAATTAAACTTGGTTGCATTGTAATTTAATATCTTTGCTGCAACAAGGATTCCCAGATGGAGTTGTTTTCCAGTTGAAGTTTTTCTTTGATTTCATTGAGACGAAGGACATATTTGAGTCAACTTCAAACATCATCACCTCAGTTCAGAAATGCAATAGAGGCTATTCTGTCTGTGGCTTTACGGCCATCATGCAGCTTAGAAACAGCCACGCAAAACCAGTGTTGCAGAGATTTTTCTGATTTTTCTTATATAAGGGCACTGTGTCCTTCTGTGTAGCCATGATCAACTCTGAGACCTCTGAGCAGACAAAAAGGAAATAAAAGAAAGAAAAAAAAAAAAACAGCACAAACTCAAAAGGTCCAGAATTTGCCACCGTATTGTAGGATCAGTGTCTGCAGGAACATGCCGACGGATTGCTTCACTCTTAACAGCTCTTGGTGGGAGCGAGGGCTGGTGACCGTTTTATTTGGTGCCACTCAGATTTAACTCTGTGAACAGATTTTTAAATAATAATAATAATAATAAAAAAACATTTTGTAACTTAAAAAACAATATGAAATGGGAGCTTGCGGAGAAGGACGCACTAACTAACCACTATAGTTGATTTCACTGACAACAAAACCACTTTTCACAAGTCTCGCCTGCGTCGCTGCGTCTTACTTCCTGAGGCTTCAGCTGAAAAAAAAAAAAAAACACAAGAAAAGAAACTACTAATTAAAAAAGATCAAATTGCCAAACTGCTGAACAGTTGACTTAAAAAAAAAAAAAAAAAAAAAAAAAGAAAAGAAAACAGCTACCTTTGGTTAATTTAATTCAGTTCTTTGTAATGCGCCATTTAAGCTGCAACAGGTTTTTCTTTTTTCTTTTTTTTTAATATGTTAAAAATTTTAAGAAAATGTGTTGGTTTCAGAATGTTTCTAAAAAAAAAAAAAATAAAAAGCACTTTATTTCCACGAAGACTAAATGTGACTTTGTTGAAGTGTCGACGTTTTCAAGACGAAACAGGAGGAAGATTCACGAGATTTATCAGCAGCAGCTCATCAGAGTTTACTGTTGTGTCGTTTAGGAGGCGTAACAGGAACCTGATCTATTTAAATTAAATATAAATGAGCGAATGATGTAGCTGTAAATAATGAGTTAATGCCAGTTTCAATGTAAAAATTTCTAATTTACTTGTTCAAACATCTTAACCACCACAACAGAAAAGAAACTTCTTTACTCATTTATCTCTTAAGGTTTTTAGATTCCTCCCTAGAGTAAATATATATATATATATATATATATATATTTCATTATAGAGATCGATGAGAAACCTATATAACTGATCAAGATTTAAACAATGACCACTTTTAATTTATTTTTATTTTTTACTTTTTTTATTTAAAGGTTGCAAACCTCCACATTTACATTAAAAAAAAACAAATAATATGAATCTTGGCCCTTTGAAAATTTCATTAAAAAAAAAGTCAAAAACAAAATAGTTGCATATTTATTTGTTTACAGTTTTCATTTCAAATTAAATAAATAAATTACAGCATTATCAAAAATAGGTAGGTAGCAGATATTAATTCTTAAATGACCTGATATTATTTAAATTTTATCAAGTTAAATAAACCCCAGTTAATAAAGATCATTGTGCAGACTGGGTGTTTTCAGTGGCACTTCTCAGCAGGTACTGTAGGTGGCAGACCTGTCCTCTTTACATCAGACCCGGTCCCGTCAGGAGGTGGCTCTGGTTCTGGTTCTGGTTCTGGTTCCGGGGCTGATCAGCTCCTCGATTCTCGGTTCAGGTGCCGCATGTCTTTGTCTCCGTCTCTTGTCAGGTGTTGGGGACAGTTTCACCGACGGGACAGCGGCTTGTAGACGCAGACAGCCATGATGATCATGAGCAGCAGCAGGACGGCGCAGACGCTCCCTAATGTGACTGAAAAGAACAAAAACACGATCTGATCGAGGCGCTGAACAGCAGATCATCAGAGATAATTAACTGCGGCTACTGGTTTTAATTCTCATGTTTCATTAGCAGGTATTTGTCTCATCTAGACATGTGAACAAGACACGTAAATGAATCAATGAAGGGCTTCAGCCGCTCTGACAGGCCTTCATCAGTGTCCACAGTCCAATATCAGGTCTCACCTAAGTTCTGTTTCTGCAGGACCACATAGGCTCTCTCGGTCAGTCTGGACTCTCCAGATGTTTGTCCGTTCACTAACACACTGAGACACATGATTACAGCTGCTGGGATGAGATGCAGCATCTTAGCGATGGAGGCTGAAGGATGATGAGGAGGAGGATGTTGGTGATGAGAGAAAGGCGTTTGTTCTTCCGTTGTGGGATCTGGGTCCTAAGGCCGACTGGTTCTGGTTCTGTTAACTCTTAAAACTGAAACGTTATTTTATATATTATAAGAAATGTAAAAATATAAAAATGATTTAATGATCATTTTAAATGATGATTTTTGTATTCTTTTTAACAGGTTAGTGATTTTCTGGAAATCATTTGGTTTGTCTGTACTTGTTTTATTTTTTATTTAATATCCACTAAAACAATTCAATTCAGTTTCATTTCTGCCAAAACTACTTTCTTCATTTAAAACTGTTTCCTAATATTTTATGGAGCAAATGATCAATTAATCATGACATAATTTATTCAAATCTTCTTATCAAAAGTCTGGCAGTTAATGAGCATTTATATCTAATTTGGTCTGTGGTTATCATCAGTTCTTGATGTTCTGAGTTTATTGATAAAACATTTAGTGTCAGAATGATTCACATCAGATCTCATCACATCCACAAGTGTCAGCGTCTTATCATGAAAGACTAAGGACATTTTGACATTTTTGCACACATAAATATTATTTTCACATTTGTCGCTGATATTTACTCTCTAATCGCTCAACTAATGGATAAACCCATCAAACGCTGTCGCCTCAACCTGACAACAGCTGCGCTCGCTGCAGCTGTGTCCGCTCCTGGTTGCTAAAAGCTGCAGGTGTTTCCAGGTAGTTTTGACTGTGAAATCACAAAGAGAACAAAGTCTCTTCTCTTAGTGGAAACCATCAAACAAGTGTGAGGCCTTCATCACATTTCCCATTTCTGAAATGTCAAAGAGCAATGAAGAATAGACATAAAGGTCAAGCTCCTTGGGGTTATATCCTTATATAATCACTCTGCATGACTGATGTATATGGCCTTTACCACCATCGTCTATTGCAACGTAAGAGTGCACACGATTACAAACACTTACAGCTCTTAATTATATGCCAGAGAAGCTTAACGAACATCAGGAAATGTCACTCACGGCAGCTTGATATTAAAACTGGAGGCTTCCTGGATAAATTCATCACAACGAGAAAACATTTCATTAGAGCCTGAGCTCTATTTTATCAGTTCATCTGAAGGTGATTAAGCTGAATTAAACACAAATCTGATGTATCATGACTTAAATGTACACTTGATGGGCTAAATGAGGTAATACGTTCTTTTTAGTCACAAACTTTCTGCTGCGCCTGCACAGTTTTGTCCATCGTCACAGCAACAGATATAAAGCCAAGTTACATAACCACTTGATTTGTTGTGTGAATGTCATAAATAAATGTTGTACATTGTTTCATATGGTGGTTACATAATCAACAGAAAGTGATTAACTGAGTCGCTCAAAGCAGCCTAACAATTAAATATACAAGTCTCATCACTGTTTAATTTGACTGTAAGGGAAAAAAAAGGACCCAAAAACTTAGGGCACACTGTTAATAACTGTGAACTCTTAAGTCTTAATTGATTGAAAAACATTAGTGAGTTCACAGAGACTCCATATTGTCCATAGGTGTTAATATGAGCATATCTGAATATGTTTTTGTGAGTCTGTGTTGGACCAGTTCAATGAATTATTGAACTTATGTGAAAAATCATCAGTCTGATGCAACAAGTAGCTTAGATAAGGGTTCAAATTTGCTCCAGAATCAGTTCTGCTCACTGATATATGACATAACAAAACGCCCAGATTATCTTCTGAGAACAGAAGATATGAAACAGACGACATGAAAAACCTGATCTGAACATCTAAACTGCACTGCATGAATGTGCAGTTCTTCTTATTATGCTCCCTCCATATCCTTTGTATTTACTTAAAACTGTCACACTCTATCAATCAGAAGTGACAGATGCACTGCAGCAGAGGGAGTTAAGGCACATACAGTATATTTATGTAGCAGTTTTTTCCCTCCTGTAATGTACTGTTTGTCAAGCTGTTCATGTCAGGTAGAGGAGAAACCATCTATTTAGTAGAGTCTCTTTTATGTGTCTCCTGTTCTCTACTTCAATAGCAGTCACTAACACAAAAAGAGCTTTGATGTGCACGTCTGACAACCAGCAGCTCGGTGGGGAATCATATGTCCCAAACCACTTTCTGCGTCTCGTATACGTTCATACCTGTCGTCCTTGAAGTGGTCGGGCCTCAACCAAGAATAATAATAATTAAAAAAAAAAAAGTGTTGAATGAGTAAAGATCTGAAGAGCGCTGCGAGCATTTGAAGGTAGACGCTGCCCTATTCCCTTGTATGTTGATGGACTCTGGATGTTGCAAATTAGCTTGTTAATTAGAAAATCTAATGGAGGTAAGCAGCACCAGCCAACAGCCTTCAACAAAGACATGACAATCACCATATGGAGATTTGTCTCGTATGTGTCCTCGGTGCAAATTTACAATTCAGACAATAAATAGATAAATACAATAAAATACAACGCCTGTTTTAATATAGATAGTGGAATTCAACCGTAACCTTAAAATATTGCATGGTTTGTGTGTTTGTTTATATTTAAACTCCAGCAATGAAAATAAAACACAAAGATGAAATATGTAATTTATCCTGTAATTGAATTATACACATCTTAATACAAGAAAAGGAACTGAACTGAACTCACACAATCATCACCTTTGCTCATCACATTAGTCTCTGAACATACATGAAGTATAAAGCACTTGTTTTGTTTTGTTTTGTTTTTTTTTTCATTTTTGTTTTTTAAATAAGTTAACACATGTGACTAAGACATTTTATATTGTATATCTGCAAAAAAAACAACAACATTTGAACAGTCTTCAGTTAGAGAATAAAAACTGTTTCTGGAGAGGCACAATATCAATAAATATCAATACAACCTTCTTTTTTTTTTTTAAAGTTTATACATACAGTGTAATATTTAGGCAAATTAAGGCAAAAACAGGCTAAAATAATCAGATGAAGACTGAAAAGTTCATTTTGATTTTGATTTTTTTTTTGTTACATATCACATGAAAGTTCAAAGCATCTACTTTCTATGTGAAATAAATAAAACATGCTCTATTATATTTAGAAGATGATCGTTTTTTAATTAAATGGTGTCTGAGTACCTCACTTACCTCCATTACAAACACTTGTAGGGGAAAAACAGAACTTTTTTTTTCTTCAGATATATCATGCAGCTGGCATGAAATCCTATACAAGCAGTGTATTACAGATCTGCTGTATCAATACAAAATACAGCACGTAACCGAAGAAAAAAATACAGAAGGGGACTGTGATTTACTGTCAATCTGACGCAAGTTTGGTCCCATTTTTAATTTCTCCCTCATAGGCTGAGAGGTACTGTCGAGCAGATTTAACATGAAAAACAGCAGCGACATGTTGCACAATGTGATAATGAGTTAATGGATATAACAGCCCACTGACAATAAAGAACTGTAATTAAGTTAAAAAACAAAACTACTGCAATAAATCTAAATTGTATGAAACACACTGTTGCATTGGTGTTGTGACTATATTTGAGCATGCAGGGCTGATTTCATTTTTTTTGTACACAAATTATATAGAACCTCAGATAAATCGTCATATAAATATGTTATATAAACAAATACATTGTTGTATTTTTCCTTGGCATCGTGTTCATGTGAGATGAACACGGCTGATCAAAAGGAAGAGACGAACCATCGAGTTTACTACTGAATCCTACGACCACGAGGATGCAACACTTGAACCCTATGCACTGTAGGTTGAACCTGAATCACACAGATCATACAGCTAAGAGTATTGCTGTCTTAGTCCCCTCTTAGAATCACAAGTTTTAGCAGCATTTACTATTTTACAGAATATGCATGTGCACTGAAAAGTTGACATGTCGGACATCATCGACAGACGAGTCACGATGTCAGAAAATGTTGAGGTGTTTAAGTAACTTAAATCTGTGGTTCAAACGGACGTCGACGAGTGTGTTTTGCGTGTATGTAGGTGTTTTGTTTGTTTGTTTGTTGTGGTTTTTCTTTCTTTTTATGGCACAGTGGCCATGTTGAGGCTGTCAGCGTGGATTTCTGGTATGGTCCTCTCTGGTCTCAGACACACCGCCAACCTCTGCGGAAATCAAGACGTTGTAAAGAAAGAAAGTCGTTCGTAAAGAAGTTAATATTTCCATTAAACTCTCTCCTCTTTCCCTGATAGCAAAGATTCTGCTGTAGTCTGGCAGACATTTGGCATTTTTTGATTCATTTTGGCAGGATGAAGGCCTTTGGTTTGACTATAGCATAATTATGATTAACCACACTAATCATTAAGTTAAGATAACTAGATTAATTAAGTAAAGGTAAAGGCTTTTGGCTTTACTGCAGGGATTTTGGACTCTTTTTGAGTAGTTATGGTTATGTTTTAGAGTTCCATAATCAGTTTCGGGTGAGTTTTGGTGTCCTTATGTTTTTTCTTTTGCCCCCTTAATTAGAGTCAGATAGATGTATGTACATCCTTTCAAAACTTTGCCAAAATTGAGCCAAATTTAGCCCCATAATGATTTTGCTATCTGTGCTGTGTTCATCCACTGACCTGTTTGAGAGATCCAGGTGTCCACACCAACTTGTAGACCATGTAGATGGGAATCCACATGAAGGATGAGAGGCCAATGATGTAACCCAGTGTGATGCTCCAGTCCGGATACTTATAATCAAACAGTGCGAGGGGCGGTGGTTTCAGCAGGGAGCTCACAATGATATACTGGGAAGAGTTGGAAAACATCATGAGTCCGTGTGAGATAATGCAATCTTATTTCACCTTCTCGCAATAGAAATAATATTGGGGATGGATTATATATAAAAGCAGGATTCCATTATATTATAAAAGAAATACATAAAGGAAGTCATGATAGTGTAATAATGCAAAATGTCAACAGGAGCGCACCTAGAGAAATGGATGCAAATAAGAGCCAAAGATATTAGAATGTGTTTATAGGAGGGAGGGAAGTGACATTTTCTCAGGTGTTTTTATATATGCATGCAATAGAAAAAAGTCTAAAAGACAATATTAGTGTAAAGGAGGGTCAAAGGGAACTGGTTCAGTTGATCTACAGCTCCCTACTTAACATAAATGGACACATCTTTTGTGTGATTTAATAACATGTTAGAATTGTTGTCTATTTACTGCAAATATTGGTCAGAGTGTTTCATCTCTTACCGCCAGAAACGCAGGACTGATGGCGACCCAGCACACCTTCCAGAATAAACCAGGAGCTTTGCCCATCATCGCCTGAACATCACTGCTAAATCTTTTGATGCCTGAAAGTAACATGAAAGAGACGAACCCACTCACTCACAGTTTTTCTTTATGCACGCTAACAATTTATTTGTTTCTACAGATGATCAGTTTATTTTGCAAATAACAAAAACTGAACACCAGTGAATTCATAATAATTTCTTGTTTTTACCGTAGAACCACGAAACTGCGATGGCCTCGAGGAAACCCACGGCAATTATGGAGCTTCCAACTCCAAATTCCTCCAGCAGCTGCACCACATAGGCGCCACCCTGTCAACAACATTTCATACCAATTAATTATGTTACAACAGTTCATCGACATAAATCCTTGGGTAACTGTCGTGGGGTTAAGCGCTTAAAGTAAATTAACTTTTGTTGTTTTTGGTTAACTAATTGAATTAATTGGGGAAGAAACAAAAACTTACATTAGTAAGGGTGCTGAGAGAGCCCAAAAAGCAGACAACTACCAAGCACAAAACAAAAAGTTCACGTCTGTGAGAGAATTGATCTGGGTATTCATCCAACACAGCAGTGATGATCGCCTCCAGCCCACCAAACTGAAACGTAAAGACCATAACATCATCAATACAATTTAATGTTTGATATGTAACTTAAACCATCAAAATGAAAGATATTTAATGACAGTGCGTACAGTACTATCCAGTCCCAGCGTGATCATCATCACAAAGAAGATGATCGCAAAGAATGTCGAGCCCGTCATGCTCGCAATGGCCTCTGGGTAAGTGATGAAGAGTAAACTTGGTCCTGGAGAGCATGAGGAGAGATCAGGGTGAGCGTTTAATCTTATAGCTAGGAGTTTATTTTTATTTTCATTTTTTTTACTTGATCACCTTTATCCCTGGCTACATCCTCAACCTCCACCTTCCTCTTCTCCGCCATGTGACCCAGCACCGTGAAGATCACGAACCCTGACATGAAGCTGGTCAGACAGTTCACTAAACTTGTCACAATGGCATCACTGTTGAGGATGAGATGGACATGGTCATTGGTCATTGACAGACATAATGTTAACTCTCATAACATCTCATTCATTTCTCTGACAGAGTTACTGTGGTATTCCAGTGTATCACACTCTGACCTGAAAACCTTTCAGTGCTCTGCTGACCTTTTGTTTTTTATCTAATGGGCTCCTTTATATTCTCTCCTCAGCTTTGTTATGTTTAGATATGGAGATAGTCTCAACTCAACTGATACTCAACTGCATGATGAGTATTTATTACAGATATAAAACTACCTCATCAAAGGATTCAACATTAAGAAATGCAATTATTTATCAGGTATCATTGTAACTCCTCATCAACCACTGTTTAACCCAGATACATTAACTTCTATGACCAATTATGTCACAGATCCACAGATGCTGAGTTACAGATCTTACCGATAACAGTTGTTAGTAAACGGGTTGTAGCTGGAGAGAGCGAGAAGGACCCCGAACCCCGGTCCCAGAGAGAAGAATATCTGAGCAGCAGCATCCACCCAAACCTACAGAGACAATAAGTTAAATAAGAGTTATTATACTTTTGTTTTACTGAAAGTGTATAACTGATTTAAAACGGCACAAAGGTATGCCATTTTTTACACAAATTAGAACCAATTTATAGCTTTTTCTTCTGTGATTTGATATTATGAAATGATCATTGCCTTATTTTCCCTATTGCTTACAGCTGCTGCACAGCTGTACGCAGGGAGATCTGAAGAGCAGCTTGCATTCGGCGTTAAAAAGAAGGGGACAGTGTCGGATACTGGTGAGTGAAACAGAAAGGAAGGCCTTTGTTGATGGGCAGAAAATCTAAACCAATTATGCATCTTATTATCCAGCTCTGTGGCTTATTTATGCATCTCATTTCATCTCATCCATATTCCCTTCCAAGCAAAGCACTCACACATGTTTAGCAAACAACGGCAGCGAACTGGAGAGGAAGATGAGGACGTTTCATAGATTCTGAATGGACCATTGGATAGTGAATGAAGGTTTATTATTAAACTAGAGACTCTTGGAGGATCTCAATAGTCCAACAAGTTAAAGACTCATCAGTACCAAATGTTTGTGGGTCAGTCGAGAAACTTATTGGTCATACACAGTGAATTAGAGCATATTATTCAGTTTTTGTTTTATACTATTCATAAATTTGTACTCTAGGCAGAGAAATGGTGGAGATAAGAAATTAGTTTTTGTTAAGATTATTAAGAATGACTGCTAATAGCTAATTATGTGGAAATAATAATGTACAAACTAAAGATGCTACATGTCAGATTGTTCTGTCTATTTATATTTGTTTGTATTTATGTGTTACCAACTTTTTAATTATAATTTTTTATTTTCTTTCCATCAACTTTTAAGTTGCTGATGTGGATCATTTAAATTAAGAGAATAAGATGATTCTCAAGAGTCCATTATAGTTTCTGAGTTTATATAACTGAGTTTTAGAGATATGTGACTGAATTTGGTTTTATTCTGCTCAACCAGATGTGTACAACTCACACTGGTCTCCAGCAGCTTCTCCCACTGTGGTTTAAGGTAAAACACCACACCTTTCCAGGCTCCTGGCAGAGTGGCGCCTCGAATCAGAAGGATGAAAAGAACAATGTAGGGTAATGTGGCTGTCACCCACACTACCTAGTGTGGAAGAAAGGGGGGAAATCAGGAAGGGATTATACATACAGATTAAGTGAAAATCAATATTAGTCTTCTATATTTTTGTAGCAGGAAAATAACCACAATTTGTTACCTTCCCTGACGTCTTTACTCCTTTCCACAAGCTGAAATAAACTATAGTGAAGATGAGGAAAAGGCAGAGCATCAACTGCCAGCGAACACCTCCAACATTTCTCAGCCCTGATGATTTGTGGATCTCCAGGACGTTTCTCCTGTTGTGACAAAACACATCATCATCATCATCATCATCATCATCATCATCATCAAGACAGACAGCAGCAGACAAAACCACATTTCCCATACAAAGTCATTAAAGTATGACTGCAAAGCTGTTTATATATGTGACTTCTGTTACTCACACTTACATGCACTTACGTGTAAAATTCCTCTGCCGGAGACGTGGAGGAATTCGTCCAGGTGATGTTGTCGTTGCCAAAATAGTCGATGCAGTCGGGGGTGTTCCACACATTGTCGCAGTTTGTCCAAGGCAAGATGGTGGAGAAAGAGGAGTAGAAGTAGAAGAGAGCCCAGGCGATGATGGTGTTGTAGTAGAAGGACACATACAGAGCGATGACGCAAATGGCATATCCTATACCTGAAAAATATGATTTCAAATAATCAGATCAATTTTTCATATTAGTCACAGATTTGTCAAAGATAACTGCGTTTCTGGACTTCAGTAACTTCCATTAAGAAGTGCAATGTGAGGTCTTACCTTTGAAAATGGGACAGATGTGTTTCCATATGGATATAGCTCCGGTTCTGTGAAACTGTCCCAGAGCCAGCTCCATGTAAAAGAGCGGCACTCCACCGAAGATGGCCATCAAGATGTAGGGAATGAGGAAAGCACCTGCAAAGAGATGCATGACGCTCATCACCTCCTTATAACCACTCTCACATGTTCAGTCTGAATCATTTTCATTCCTTTTTTGTATTTTATATTTACATTTTATTTTTTTACAAAAATAAAATCATTTTGATAAAGTTATGTAATAAATCATGGTTTACCCTCTTTTTTAATTTTACAAAAGGCCATTTAGAATATCTTATCTTTTTTAAAATATTTTTATTTTAACAAAATGAGGATAAAAATACTCACTGACATTGACTCAATTCTGCAACACACACACACACATATGACAAATCATCTGTTCATCTGGTCACTCTGGTTTTAATTATTATTATATCTGGCTTATGTCTTATATTTATACTTCATCAGTCCGAATATAAATGTAAGAGTGTGTTTAATTGCCCTTTAAAAAAGAAAAAAGAAAAAAAAACATGTCTTACAACCAAATACCCGACAGACAGGCAACTGCAGTGTAACGACCCTCAGTTGTGATGTAACAGTAGTGATTAAAGTACAACCTAAGACTTTGTCAGGCTCCTATATTATAAAAACTATCAATAAAAACGAATATTCAGACTATGCTATAATTTATATGTGGTCTATAAACTTTGCTACATATAAAGACATATAAACTTATAAACTTCCTGGTTTAAAATCTCTATAAAACACTTACCACCGCCGTTTTGGTAACATATGTAAGGAAATCTCCACACGTTTCCCAGATCCACAGCAAAACCAATGACAGACAATAGAAAATCCATCTTTTTGCTCCATTTGTCCCTGGAGTCCGTCTGAGTGATGACCGGCACCGGGGCAGCGTTGTTGGAGCTGTAGCCGGGGCTCGGGGAGCCGTGGTGGGTCAGACTGCCGGCCATGACCGCTGAGTCCTGTTGGGGCATCGGACTGTGAAAAGTCAGTCAGAGGAGCAGCTCCACGGAGAGAAGGAGGATGTTTCTCCTCTAATGATGACAGGAGAGGAGTGGGAGGAGTTGATGGAGCTGCAGCGGACACTTGGGGATACCTGTTACAGGAGACACGTTTAGAGAGGTGATCTGGTTGTTTCAACACTCTTTCAAGTAAAAAAGCTTTCATTTAAAAGCCTCAAATCGATTTGGTTATAGCTGATCAATAACTTTTAGAGCTTTTGTAGTTTTTTTTTCAGCAGCTTGAACTCATTGAATTCTTCACTTTAATACCAGAGTTAATCAGACTGATCAGTTATTCTTTTAATCTTCGTGTTCATTTTAAAAACAACAGCAACAGGTTGTAAAAGGTTGCAAAGAACATAGTGTTAGTGTCTGATGTTCATCACCCTGGTGTATCAATAATGGATGATGATGATAATCATGGTCCATACTTTGATACTTTTAGTGCCCTACACACACACACACACACACACACACACACACACACACACACACACACAATTAAACAGAACTGTTTTTCAGATTTTCATGTGTTTTTGTAAAACATAAAGAGGGAAAAAATACAAACATTTTATAACGTCTCTATGAAAAGTGAATATTCGTTTATTCAGCAGAACCTTATTTTTCATTGTAGTTGTTTGTTTTCTTTCCTTTCCCACCTCATCAATCGTCAAACTGAGCTTGTGATTCTTTGGAGGAGACTAAAACCAGATAACTGTTGTTAAAAGTTGTTAAATCTAGTTTCACCTAAACCAGCAACACAAGTTAAATGCTGAGTATTTGTATTGAAGAATCACTAACAACCATTTAATTATAGAATATATTAAACATATTAAACTAACTTATATATTATATATTATTATATAGTATATTTACGTAATGATTATTATACTGTATGACGCTGTTGCACTAGTTTTTTAAATTTTACTCGACTCGACAGCTGTAAATGTTCACAATAATACACATAAAAGAATTATGATCTTATGAAAAATATAATCTAATTCTTTTCGACCGACAGGTTGCTCACCAAAGTCAATGTTTTTTATGTTATAATAATGACTGACAAGAGTTAATGTCTGCTGTTGTTCATCATCCTTCAATAACAGTGATATGACACACAGAGCTAATTACTTTCACAATCACAGTGTGTATTAGATTACAGATCTGTATCTCACCGTAGTGAAATCTGAGGCTTTGAATATATTATGAGATTTCTGACAAATAAACCGTGAGATGTCTAATAATCAGTCTGAGCTGTGACATCGTGCAAGTAAAATATGACGAAAGTTGCCATTTCTCTCAGTGTTAAACTGGTCTTCAGTGTGTTCAGTTTTATGTCAAAGGTTCTATTTAAACATCTTTGTTATTTATGTTTCAATAAATAGGTGAATAAAACTGGAGAAAAAGGAAAAAACCCTGTTGGAAACAACAGTCGGTGCAGTTCAACTTTGATACAGTCAGATATAAATAGCCTTGAATCTTCTTGACTTCCTGAACCTCTGTTAATATAGTTTGGTGAAGACAGCAGAATAGAATCACATCAGTTTAACTGCACTCATTAGGAAAACCTAATAAAATGACTTTGTAATCAAATCCACCGCTTTTAGCACTGAACTGCTTGAAAAGGCCACTCAATAGATGTTGAGAGAGCAGCGGTCAGGCAGTTCCTGAGAGCGGTGAGAGTGCATCAAATGAAGTTACTTTGGGAAATGGATATGACACGGAGATCAGACAAGAGACATCAACAGTGGCATCATAAAATTGTCACTTAAAAGCCAAAGTGGAGGCCAAACTGTCTGGACTGGTGTCATGTGACATGTTGTCTGAAGCTGGGAAACTGTGAAATACAGATAGATAGATAGATAGATAGATAGATAGATAGATAGATAGATAGATAGATAGATAGATAGATAGATAGATAGATAGATAGATAGATAGATAGATAGATAGATAGATAGATAGATAGATAGATAGATAGATAGATAGATAGATAGATAGATAGATAGATAGATAGATAGATAGATAGATAGATAGATAGATAGATAGATAGATAGATAGATAGATAGATAGATAGATAGATAGATAGATAGATAGATAGATAGATTCCTTCACATTCAACATGTTCTGTCATTGCCAGAGCTGGTGAGGAGTAAACAGCCAGCCCCTGCTCAGCTAAGGTGCAGGAGGCACCCCCAAGGGCCAAAAGCATAACAACATAACAACAAACCATACAGCACCGGTCTTCTCTAACATATAATCCTGTCAATCTACACAGGCACACATGGGCAGAAGAACATCAGACTGACAGGAGCCTCCATCACATGCCCCGGTGCCTGTTAGTGGATGTCGACTCTAATCACACATGGACATGTGCATGTTAGGCCTCCTCACAGACGCAGGCAAACAGACATGGATATGACTCAGCATTGTTATTTGTAAAATTATGGCCAGTTTGATCTGAATACTTTTGGAAATGTTGGTAATAATTAATATTTCTCATGCAAACTACCAGCTGTCATTTTAGTTAATTTTTTTCTCCTCTTCTCTCAAATAAAGTAAATTTTATATGATATGTAATCATTTATTTGTTTCACTTTGATTCTCAGGAAACGTCCAGAGATTTGTTTTTGTTTTTTTTTTTAACCTGATTTGGGATGTTTCGATTTCCTGCTGACGTGTGAGAGCCATGTTTTGAACTGAATATTGATTTGTCTCATGGCTGCAAATAAACACGGTTGTTTGTTAGAAATAAAGACACACACATACACACACTCACACACAAACAATACTGGTTTTTAAGTAAGACTGAGCTGGTGAGGAGCTCCAGTGTGCTGCTTACTCAGGCAGAAGTCCTGGTATGGCATTTAACAAGATGTGCTATTACCTCATATTATCTAAAGCCGCTGTAACGCGTGAGTCATCTCAGTGAGGGAATCCTGTGTTAAAGAGGATGTTTGTGAGAAAAATAGAGAGAGAAAATAGACCACAACAGCCTTTCTTCTCAGACACATAAATAAACCCCTGCTTTATGTTTTTAATTCATATTTCAGACATGGTGACATCATTAAATCCTTAAACTGAATGCGTGAAGAGTCTAGTAACAGCTTTGTCTGATATGATCATATAAAGATTTTAGTTCTCAACAGGTGCTTAGGACTCAGGCTTTAGGATGAGGACTAGCAATCATATCTTGACATGTTCATTCACAGAGGGAACCCAAGGATTCCTCTGCCCCTCTCAGTCTGTCATCTCGTATTATCAATCCGTCCTTTCACCACCTCATCTACCTGACAGCTCAGCCCTCCAGACAGAACCAAGGCCATAAAGACCACGGAGGCCCAACAACTAGTTTCAGGTCATTTTCTGACTCAGATTTTTTTTTTTTTTTTTATTTCTTTCCCTGAACAAGACCACACTTTCCAAAAGATGTCTTCTGAAATCTTTCTTTCCAACCACATCTTTCTGAAAGATGTGGTTGTGTTGAGCTAAAAAAAAAAAAAAAAAAAGAAAAAAAGAAAAGAAAAGAAAAGAAAAGAAAAAAATGACACAGTCGCCATCTTGTGGACAATATGAGTGAAGTAGAGCTACAGCAGGTCTGTGGCTGTACTTCAACGATGGCATCCATGTTTATCATTATCTAATATGTGCAGGAAAAATGCTTTTACCCCAACAAGTCAAGATGTATTATTATTATTATTATTAATAATAATAATAATAATAAGTGTGTCCTTATTAATATTGACCACAAGATGGCGTCAACACAAAACTTTTTCTACGTCAGAAATGAACAAACATCGACAGATCTTCACTTATCATATATATGTTGTATGTGTATATATGGATACATGTTATCATGTGAAATATAAAACCAATACACAGTGATCACATCAACTTATTGTTGTTTGTTTCTCAGTGAAAAAAAATACGTTTTAAGTTAATAGTTGTGATGCAATATTCTTCGTGGAGGAAGCTTCAATCACATGAGATTATATTTAGATTAGTTAGTGGCTGACAGTTGATAATATGATAATAAATATAAGGCTGTTGTCTTGTGACTGTTTGTCCAATGGGGGATCTGCGTGTGTCTTTAAGAGGCGTGTGTAAACGGGAGGTGGAGTCGCGAGCTTCATCTCAGAGCTCAGGCTGTTCACAGCTGATGGGAGGAGTGCAGCCTGCAGACTGGAGACAGGATCCATGGCAACAATCATGGCAGGTGGGAGCGAGAAAAAGAGAGAGGGGGGGACAAGTTGTATATTTCTCGGTCGTGTTTTTTTATTGTTCTGAGCATTCAGAATCAGTGGAGTCGTTACAAACTGTAAACATGTCTTGTGTTTCAGAGGCAGAGACTCGTCAGAAGCTGCTGCGCACCGTCAAGAAGGAGGTGGGTGTTTTCAGCTCAGCTGTTATCGAGTCGGAAAAACAAACACTTTGGTTTGTATGAACCTGTGTAAATCAACCTGCGCTCAGGGAGGAGACAGTAACACAGACATTACAGGCTTGGGTGCTCATCTGTATCTCTGCGTCTGGAGAAAATATCAGAAAACAAGACAATAATGAAGAATGTAAATAGTAGTTATTAAAAGTATAGATTTTAGGTTTTTTTAATTAATATTATTTGTTAATTGTGTCTTTATGTGTGATGATAGTGGGTCTGAGTAATTATTCGGGTGGAGAAGCAGCATGAAGGAAACAGATTGACCGTAGTTGGTGCTTGTGGTGTT